>JAUKTV010000004.1:2400000-3048578 GCA_030549205.1 Apiosordaria backusii
CCTCCATCGCCCTATCCGAATCCCAATCCCCTCTCAGAATCCACTTCATCCATGCCCGGTCCTCCTCCGCCGATGCCCTCCCGCTTCTGGTTCTCCCACCCTTCCCACTCACCAACCTCTCCATCTCCCACCTCATCAACCCCCTCACCACCCCCACAGACGCAACCCACCAGTCTTTCCACGTCGTCATCCCCTCCTTTCCAGGCCTAGGCTTTTCCGACTCCCTCCCCGTCAACCTCTCCCCCGTAACCGCCACAGCCTCCATCTTCAACACCTTAATGACCTCCCGCCTGGGGTACACCCACTACCTAACAACCACCACCTCGCCCGGCTCTTCCTCCCCCGCACAAATCGACTTCCTCCTCGCCCATGCCATCTCAACAACCTACTCCGACTTTTGCTTAGCAACCCACCTAATCTCCCCCGTCCTCTCCCCACCCAAAATCTCAACCTCCCCCCTCGAATTCGCGAAATGGTCCCTAGCCTGGTTCTTCAGGGGTGGCGTAGCGGGTTATGAAGAGAGGGATTTTCTAGGGTATTACTCTTCCCCCTCTTCCTCTGTCCCAAACACAGATATCAAAGACCCCAACACCTTGGCGTATGGACTGTGTGATTCCCCAGTGGGGATGCTAGCCTTTGTGTTGCGCCACCTCAAACAAAACAGCAGCAACAGCGTCATCGGAGCGAGGGGGACATTCACAAAAGAGGAGCTCATCACGCTCACCAACCTCGCCTGGCTGCCCGGCCCGGAGGGATTACTGAGGTTTTGGTCAGGGACCTCGCTGCACCATCCTGCTGCTGCTGCTCATCATCATCAACCGCCAGCTCGATCATCACAAACGAAGAAGCCGAAGGTTGGGGTGACGGTTTTTGCGTCGTCTTACTCAACTACTACTGCCACCACAGAGACGACAGTACAGGAGAAGGAAACAGGAGAAGAGCTTGATCTATCCAGCCTTGGTGGTAAACCAGACAATGGCAGGCCAAAAGCAAAATTCTACCCCCCAGCCTGGGCCCACAGCTCCTACACCGTCTTGCACACCACCCGCATCGATTCCCATCCGCCCACATCGCTACTCCCTTTTGAATCCCCAGAGGTAATCTCCTCCGGCATCCGCTCCCTCGCCGCAGAGCTCCTCAAGACAGACAAGAGGATCATTCCTGTGGCCCCCCTAACCGGCATTGTCATCGACTCCGCACCACCCCCAATAACAGCACCGGCGACAGTATCAACACAGCCAAAACCAGAGAAAACAACAATCAAACCCGTTGTTTCCGAACCGCCCATCATCCTCCGTACGATAAAAGAGGAGAAGCTTGACGTTGATCAAGAAAGAGATCAAGCCAAAGGGAAGGGCATAGAAAGGGTAGACGAGAGTTTGCTATCCCCACCCCCTGCCATCCCGGTCGGTGTAGTGAAGAGGGAGCTGAGCGATGGCAGCGGGGACATGGGCAGCCCGGACACTCTGGTGGGGGATAGTTCCCCTTCTCCGTCGCCTTTGGGGAGATCTTAAACCTACCTTACCCTCCTTGACAATTTCGTTTCTTTGGGATACCTACACACAACGCCCACACCAACATTTTTGATACTTTGATTCTTATGATACCACAAACTTGGGTTAAATTTTTTTTTTTGGGAAAGTTTTTGGGATGAAGGGGGGGGTTATTATACACTTCGATTCTACGATACCAAAGGGCTTAATGAAACCAAGCAACAAACTTTATGGGAAAAAGAACTTTTTTGGATGATACCTACACACACACACACATATATATATACAAGACAGAATATACGAACATGACTGCAATTCACGATCCCTCCCGACAAACAATAGGCCAGTCGCGGTTTTGTACAATACCTGTGATTGACAAACCTGTAGCTATTCAAAATCACGAGTAAGCAAAACTTGATTGGTTTGGTGTGGAAATCATCGCTATTCCTTCAATTTCTCTACATCTCTCTCGCGCTATACTCGCTAAAGCATTCCCTATGTCTTCTTTAGTCAGACACAAAAATGCTCCAACCACTATACGCTTGTTTGATATATACTAATTGTACAACACCCAACCAAACCAACCAAATATCCCACACGCTGAGCCTGATGACAACCTAAACCCCCTTTATTGGCATTTTTTCTAGAACGCGGAATCCGACTTTTCCCAACCATGCCCAAGTCCAAGCCAACCCAAACCAGGCTTTTGATGTCATCGTCATCATCAGCATCAGCATCAATCATAAACTGATACCCTTTAATCCATTAAGATTCCGCGCAACGTTCAACTCAAGGAAGCCCACCCGAGAACATCTAGCTCGCAGCAGGAGGAACCCCCGAGCTCTGTTGCTGTTGCTGGCCCTGACCTTGTTGTTGTCCCTGGCCTCCCCTGCCACCACCACCACCACCACCACCTCTCGGGCCACCCCTACCCCGTCCAGGGAACGGCGCTCCTCTAAAGCCACCGCCTCTCCCACCACGGCCTCCACGCGTGTTCTCTCCAATTTGGCCTTCAGACTGCTGATGATGCGGCGCAGGGCGGAAGGCAAGGTTGTTGTGCTGCCCTCCTCTCTGACCACCAGCGCCAGCCCCAGGGCCACCGCGACCACGCCCACGTCCTCTGCCTCCCCGGGGAGCATCAAGACCCGAAGGGGGCGGAACAGCCCCATACATAGGCGGAGCAGAAGCAGCATGACCGACACCGTTACTACCGTCGGCGAGGGGAGCCTGATGATTGCTAGGCCCAGGATAACCCCCTCTCCCACCACCGCGGCCACCCCGTCCCCAGGCTGCCTGGGAAGGAGCGGGAGCATCCTGCAGACGCTTCCCCTGCTGCATGTGGTACCCGCCGTGAGAAGTCAAGGTTGTAACTGACGGAGTGAGGGGCTGACGCGCGAGCTGGTTCTTGGAGCCAGCAACGACTTGCCGTCCGGTGAGGTTTAGAAGAGTGGTAGATGGCACGGTCTGTCCGCGGAAAGGCGGGCAGCGGTCACCAAGGGTGGTGCCGCTCATGAAGGTAACGTCGAAAACAACATCCAACAGCTTGGCAGTGGGAGTGCGGCTGATACCGACCACCGTTCCACGGAAGGCAATGGGAACTTTGCCGGTGCGAGCAACATACACCACGCGGTCTCCCAAAGAAAAGTGCTGGTTGCCAAGGCGGTGTTCAGCGTCGTCGGGCCTCAAGAGTGCGTTTCGGGGTACACCGTTCATCTTCTTGGGATGTGTAGGAATGGCGCTGAGTTTGAGGTTGTCGGCCTCGGCGGCGAGTCGCATGACAACTTCAGAGTCCAACTGCTCGGCATCAAGAGGGACGCGCTCCATGGAGCTGGTCTTGAGGGTCTTGAGCCATGCGCCAATTTCCTTGACTCGGGCTGTGGCCACATTAGGGTCACTCCAGAGATCAGTCTCCTTCAGCTCGGCACCTGACGGGTTCTTCTTGACACCGGCGAAAAAGTCGGGGAACTTGGTCATGTACTGAACAATCAGGTGCACGGCAGCATTACTGAACTCCCAGCCGGTTTGAGACTTGCGGGAGTATCCAAGCACCTTCTGCTTCTTTCCCTCAAATTTGAGGTTGAGACCCAAATTCACACGAAGATCGCCGACCGTCTTGACAAAGTAAGACGACGTGATCTTGCTGAGCGCCAACGGGTGCAAATCCAACTGCTTGGCGACCATGTAGGATGGCATGTACGCATTGCCCCGCTCCGACTCGTGAATGATGCGCTTCGCAAACTCGGGCTCGCGGGTCTCGAGGGTGGCAAGCCAGACTTGAAGCTTCCCATTAGTATAGCCAGAAACCTCCAGTGGTTGACCGTAGTTGAAGTCGCCCAAGAAGAAACCTATCGACTTGACGGGGAATTCTTCCTCAAGCGGAACGGCAGCCTTTTCAATGAAGCGTTCGTCCTCGTTGACAACTTCATCCACAATGATTTGAGAGGCATAATCCGTCTCCATGCCCGGAATATCGCCGTATTCCTTGATGGTCGCTCCCTCGTCGGTCTTGATCAAACCCTTCAACATCTGAACTCTGACCAAGGACTCAACGGGGCCAATCAAGATACCCATGCGCTTGCTGTAAAAGTTCTCAATGCGGTTCGCCTTCTTGCCAAACTCCTCAATCTCACGGTGGCCGTGATGAAGTGTAGCGACCTGGCCATTTGCGTCGAGCACATAGTCAAAGAGCTCGTCCGACACGCCCACAATCTTGGCTTCTTGGAGGAAAGGATAACCAACAAAGCAACGCTGCCCAAGCTTGACCTTTGCCGCATCCACCTTGGTGCGCATCTCGGTGCCAATCAGGTTGACCACCATACTTTCGTTACGGCTGTCTTGCTGAAACACGTTAACTCCGTGGAAGCCAAGGCTGGCAGTGTAAGGGAGAGTGGCGAGAGAGGGGAATCCTGCTAAAGCCTCGATATTCAACAGGGCGCCATCGGTAAGACCAGCACGGTACTCAAGACCCTCAACTGGAGGAAGGTCAAAGATGTTCTCCACGCAGTGACAGTGAGGAATGTGCGGGAAAACATCTACCAAGGATGAAGCGTAGACAAAATCGATATCTGGTGAGTAGGTAAACTTGAGGGCCACACCAAAGTCGTTCCGTGCTTTTTCGTCTGCTGAGAGAAGCTCGTTTTTGGGAGCCATGGCGTCGAGCAGACGCTTCTCGTCAATAAATGGAATCTTGACGACAGCCTCCCAGTCCATCTTCTTTCCGTTCATGTCGAGCTCGAAATCGCGGGGATAAAAGTCGATGATGGGCGAATCGGGGTTCGTCATCAGAGGCCAGTACACGGTAGGCACAATCTTTTTACTGCGATCGGGCAAGACACCCATGAGCTGTTCGTTCGGCTTGAACGGCTGGCCGAGGGTGAAATTGAGGTCTGCCCCCAAGCCCTTGACAACATCCGAGACCAGAGGAGAGTAGTGATAGCGGTAGAACCATGGCCACGACGCAATTCCACGATAATAGTAGAAGAGCACCCACTGAAGACCTTGTACGTAGTTTTCTGTGAGCTTGCGCAGCTCGTCCTCGTGATTCCCTTCAGCCCACTCAGGAAACTTGTCTTTGTAGTATTCGTCCTTCCACTCCTGAAACTTTTGCTTATACTTGGCCTCCATCGCGGCCTGGGCATCAGCGCCAGTCAAGTCAATAACTTGGGCGTTGTCGTACTTTTTGACAATACGGAGAGATGCCGACTGTGCCTCCTCATCATCTTCATCTTCGTCGTCCCTAACAGGGAAGGTCAGAATAAGGTGGCGATGTCCATCGTCGTCCTCCTTAGTAGCCCACTCGATGTGTGCAGCATCCGCCAAATCCTGAACAAACTTGCGGTCGGCCGCATTCAGGTCGGTGCCGAGATCGAGGGTTTGAGAATTTCGGTTGGTGAGAAACTTTCGAATCTTTGTCTTCCAGAGAGCCTTTTGGTCCGAGCTGATGATCAGCTTGCCCTTAATACGAGCCCTTGCCTGTTCAGCCTCGTCATGCTCGAGCATCTTCTTGCCCCGCAGCCAGCTGGCATCCTCATTTTCGTGCTCAAAGAATCGATATTCTTCTCTCCCAAGCTCTTCCAAGAGAACAGCCAGTCTCTTCAAATTCACTCTACCGTTTTCGTTGATGTATCCATCACATCTCCGAAGCACGTCCTTGTAGATCCTAAACATGGTCGCCAAGGCACCTTCGTTGATGTGGAACCGAGGAAGATTGGGCAAGAAATCGTTGCCGACGAAGAAGGCCATCAGAATAAAGTCGTCAATGACCTTTTCCATATCAAATGGCATTGGAATGGCGCCTGGTTGTTTGAGGTCCTGGAACTCCAGCTCCAAGTACTCTCGAACTATGCACAGATGCATCAGATAGAAATTTTGATGCTCCAGCTCCTTGCTCTTG
The DNA here is from genome assembly GCA_030549205.1 of Apiosordaria backusii. NCBI lineage: Eukaryota > Fungi > Ascomycota > Sordariomycetes > Sordariales > Lasiosphaeriaceae > Apiosordaria > Apiosordaria backusii. The sequence goes on from JAUKTV010000004.1 coordinate 2,405,887, forward strand.
TGGGAATTCTTGCTGCGACCGAACTGAACCTCCTCTCGAAGAAGACAGAAATGTGGGTCATGGCTCAGCAGACCCAACATGATCAGATCGGCATCGAGTCCGTACAAACAGTGGCGGACGTTGGGGTTGTAATCGGGTTGCGCGCGTGCGTTGCGGATGTACTCCATGATCTTGTGCTCGCCCTCACCGGGAACCTCATGGCCTGAGAGAACAATCTCGGGACCTTGCCAGTCCTTGTCCTCGGACACCTTTTTGTTGATGAAGTACTTGAGCTGCTGGGTAAGCTTGGCCATGAACTCGGTTCCTACATCCAAGGTCAGTACACCAACGGAACCAGAAGTACAAGAATGAAGCCATACCTGGCGTAATGCAGTTGGAGTCGAATGGCTCCTCCTTGGGCAGCTCTTTGCCCTCTTTGATGGCCTTGTCGCGCGCCTTTTCAGCATCCAAAGCAGTTCTGAAACGACGAGCACGCTGCTGATTCATTTTGGCGCGCGGCGCTACACCATCAATGGCCATAAAGAACAGTTTCTTCGGTTTGATCTTGCCGAAGAGATGCTCTATATAGTTGAAAATTGCGATGAACATTTGTTCCTCGCTAAGACGAAACTGAACATCATCCGAGTCCTTATGGGTACAATTGTGAATGATGCCATTCATATCCAACTGAAGTCATATACATATTAGCGGATGTCACGGCATGGGCATAGTCTCGCGACTCGAGGAGGCTGGCGCACGTAGAGGCAGTCGAACTCGGGGATTCGATTCTCGGCAATGAGCTGCGATATCGCCGGGTAGCGCTCGGAGAGCCATCTGAAGAACTTAGGAACACTGGGGAATGTCAGTCGCATGTTGAGGGTCGAGCTATGCAGTGACGATACTCACCCCATATTGCTAGTAAGCGCTCAATGAAGCGCCAAGTTTCGGCAAGAACAAGTCGTAGAATTCGTAACAGAAGTTGTAGTTGGAGGTGATGCCGACACTAAATAAAAATGGCCGGTCTTCGTTAGGAGTCGCACGCAACAATCGTTCGAATAGAAATATGCGATGGCGGCAATGCAAAACAAGAGAGGGATCTGCTGTTTAGGACTAGTCGTAACTCGTAGCCGAAAGATATTCGGCAGACGAGGTGAATGTTTGTTTGTTGATAACGGCAAGCAAGTGGATTCTAGTCCCTGGTAGGTAATGCGGTGCGTTGGAAGGTTGGACGTTAGACGTTAGGTGAGGACGGCACTGGACGGGAAGCTTTGGAGGGGATGTCCTCGGGCTCCATGCTTCAAGGCTGTGGCTGTGAAACGGTGACTGACTGGCCAAAGACCGTTACACGCCCACACGCCTCGCAGTTGCCCCTCACCCCACTGCGAAGTACCCCAGCACCTTTTGCAAGCACAGACTGTCTTGGGGCCCAAGCTTCTTCTTGGTCTGCTACACTACGAGGACGGTAGCCTTGGCGCAAATTAATTAAACCTGGGTCGCGTCAAGCTGGATCGCGTCGACGTTGTGCGCGAAGCCACTCGGTCACTGGCGTTTGGTCGCTTCGAACTCTACTGAACTGAAAGTTTGCGGCAACAGACGAGAAGCTTTTCGACACACCACAATTTGCAACATTAAAGAAACCTCTCTGGCTGCGATTAATTTTTCTTCTCTGTCCATCCACCATCATCTAGTTCCTTGTTTCGAACAACGACACTTAGATACCAAATCTTTCATCCGCGGATTCAAGCAGCGAAAGAACTACAATGGCTCCCACCGAGGTTGTCAACGACGTTGACGGTAGGTCGCTATTTATGCCACTCACCTCTACCACAAGAGACTAACAGGTTCTTGCAGTCAATATGGAAGAAGAGGACGAGGACGAGAAAATGCAGCAAAAACTCATCAACGAAGGTAGGCGTCCTCCTGCACGTTTCCACGAGACTCTACAGCGACTAATCTTGCGGCAGAATACAAGGTCTGGAAAAAGAACAGTCCATTCCTGTACAGCATGATTCTCAGCACGGCGTTGGAGTGGCCGACATTGACCACCCAGTGGTTCCCCGACGTTAAGGACGTTCCAGACAAAAACTACACGACCCATCGCCTACTCCTGGGAACCCACACCGCCGAGGGAAAGCCAAACTACCTCCAGATCGCCGACGTCGAGGTGCCAAAGCCTGTCAAGCCCAGCGCTCGCGACTATGATGAGGACCGCGGCGAGATTGGCGGACATGGGAATCTGGGCGCGTCTGGCGAACCGCATGTTATTAAAATGACGATTACCCAGAAGATCGACCACCCACTGGAGGTCAACAAGGCCCGTTATCAACCACAGAACCCCGATATCATCGCTACTCTCGCTGTTGACGGGAGGGTGCTCATTTTCGATCGCACCAAGCACAGCCTGCAGCCAACAGGGACTCCCAATCCCCAGCTTGAATGCATTGGGCACACGAAGGAGGGCTTTGGTTTGGACTGGAGCCCAGACAAGGCTGGCTGGTTGGCTACCGGTAGCGAAGATAGGACCGTCATGGTCTGGGACCTGAACTCTTATAGCGGCACTGACAAGAAGGTGAAGCCATGGCGCAAGTACACACACCACAACCACGTCGTCAACGATGTTCAGTACAACCCCATCACCCCGTCCTGGATCGGTACCGTATCAGATGATTTGACAATGCAAGTCATTGACATTCGCACTTCCGACACCGCCAAAGCGGCCGCCATCGCCCGCAACGGCCACAGCGACGCCATTAACGCCATCGCCTGGAACCCCAAGGTCAACTATCTCGTCGCCACCGCCTCTGCTGACAAGACGATTGGCATCTGGGATCTCCGAAATCTCAAGGCTGGTAAAATCCACACCCTTGAGGGCCACAACGACGCTGTCACTTCGCTTGCCTGGAACCCTATCGACCACGCCATTCTCGGCAGTGGAAGTTACGACCGGCGGATTATCCTCTGGGATATTAGCCTCATCGGTGATGAGCAAACACCTGAGGAGGCCGAGGATGGGCCGCCGGAGCTTTTGTTCATGCACGGTGGTCACACCAACCATCTTGCTGACTTCAGCTGGAACCGGAACATTCCTTGGCTCGTATGCAGCGCGGCCGAGGATAACCTGCTGCAGATTTGGCAACCGACCAAGAGCATCATCTCGCCTCCCAACCAGGAGATGGAGATGAACGAGATGGGCAGTGCCGATGGAACATCTATCCCCTAGGAAGGAGGGCTCAAGAGAGGCATCCAGAGAAAACACGGTGAGCCCGGCGTGAAGGTGAAGCAGGAGGAAAGCGAGCAGAGCACTGTTCTTAAGCACAAGAGGAACAACCAAAGTGTCTCTCAGCAATTGGCCATGGAGGACCTGAAGATTCGGGACGAAACTTCTTCGAGAGGCAGCAGCGTGGACGCTGCCAATTCCCGGCCCAGTGTGTATCTTGAGTACCTGGAACTGGTCAAGAACGCCCAGAACAATGGCGAGGGCAAGAGACAGACTCGGGGTGGCAAGGTGTTCTAAGGATAAGGGGCGGCATGGTTTATATGAGGCATTTTCGCCCAATCTCGTAGAGTTTTCCTGGTTACGGAAAAGGAGTCGGAGGCTATGACATGTTTCCTCTTTCTTTTGTACGTGGTCACGCCGCAGATGGCAAACTAGTAGTAGTAGTAGTGTTTTCCTGAATGTACTTTCTGAGCCCTATCTCTGAGCCCTACCTGACCGGTTCTGTGTGACTTGTGACATCAGATGGAATTTATAAACATGAGGACTGAGCTATCCGCGGTAGGTGTGTATTGGTCGTGCTGTGGTTGGTGCTTTAGTGAGTCAGATGTTGCTCCTCCTATTGTTCTTTAGTGCTCCTATTGTTGACAATTCACAATAGCTGTGAATAGACACGAATATCAGCAACATCGCCGGCAGCCACGTAAAAACTCAATTTAAGTTTCCAATTCCAATATCAATCTCTCCTGATGCTCTTTGCCAACATGATTGTTCTTCGACTCACTTTTTCTCACTACAACCGCCGTGACAAAGACATTGAAGCCATTCCAAGACCTCGCCTACCCAGCCCCAAAGACGGCAGACAAGCCAAGTTGTCCAACCGTGCTTCAACATGAATGCTTTTGACCTTGAAGACAACGACTGGGTCCACGATGTGCTGGACTTTGGCGACCTTGATGACGACAGCGAATACTATGACATAGAGAGCCTGGTCGACAACCCGGAATGCGTGGCTCAGCGAATCTACTTTGAGAGAGTACATGCTCGCCAGCAGAGAACCGAGGAAGAGATCGAGGCCCTTGGTATCCGGCCCGACGTGCCCAATATCGTCCTCCACATCAATCAATGGGAGGAAGAGTCTCGCTCACTCTCTCAGCATGGCGGAAGAATGATCCCCTCGTTCCCATCCCTCTCCGACTCTGTCAGAAGAATCTATCACCGCTCAACCAACAACGACTCCTCCGATGATGAAGAGTCCGAGGACGAAGAGACCGCCCTCGCCAAACAAGAAGAGGAATTCGAGACTGCCTGGCTGTCGGAACTGATCGAAAACGACCTCGAAGACAGCAGCCCCTTTCTGCTCAGGGAATACCGCGCCATCGCCAGAGAGCGCTTCCTCTCCCTCAAGCAAACCATCAAAACATGGAAAGCCGCGCAGAAACCCCCCAGATCCCCCAAGCCAAAAATCGATCTCTTATCCACCCTGTGCACCACCCCCGAGCTCCTCATCGAAGTGTGCAAGCACCTCCGCCCCATCGACATCGTAAACCTCTACTCCCTCCACCGAACCTTCCACGAAACCCTCAACCACAACATGCGCACCTTCATCTTCGCCTGGGCCCGCTCCATGGCCCCCGTCGCATCCAAGATTTATTCTTCTCCCGTCTACAGCCACTGGTTCATCCCCGACCCAGCCAACCGCCTCGTCACCCCCCAAGACCAAGAACTTTCCCGCGCCCAACCCGGCCAACCCCACCTAGAATGGGGGGCCCACGCAAGCCTCAACGAACAACAAGGTCTAATCCGCCTCGTCCCCGGCCTTTTCTGGCTACAGCACGTCGTCCACCGTGAACTCCGCGTCCGCGACATCTTGGCCGTTATGGCCCGCCACGGCCACAGGACCCTCCCCCAAACCAACACCACCCTCCAAAAAATCTGGCTCGTCCTCGACTGCCCCACCAATAACATGCGCCTCTCCCTCTTCTCCAACAAAGACTTCATCACCGACGACGACCTCTACCGCTTCCAACTTTTCTACATCAAGCTTATTCTCCTCTTCAACGACCCCTTTTTTGGTCCTGGATCCACCCTCCTCGCGAAGCTTTTTCTTGGCCAAAAGGGGCTGTCCCCTTTATGGGCTTTCTTAAGGAGGAAGAGGTTTTGCGAAGAGAAAGAGATTCGACAGCTGAAACTGAGATACGACGTCGCCCCCAAGGATCGTGAGATTTGGTTTGGACGGCCAGTAATGGGGGTGGAGATTTACGATCTGGGCGTTGGCCAGCATGAAGGGTGGGAGGAAGGGGGTTGGGGGTGCTGATGAGGCCGGAGGAGCTAACGTTTATGGAGGCGGAGAGGAGGGGGCTTGGTTTGATGGGGGGGTGGAAGTGCTTGTTTGAGATGATGGCGTACGGGCATGTTGATCTCAAAACGGGGAGCAATGAGGTGCCGACGCTGGAGGAGATGTATATGAGTGACGAGGAGACGCTGGTGGGGGTGGAAAAGGTGGCGGGGCTGCATGGGAATGAGAGGGTGGATGGGGGGTGTGGGAATGTGCCGTTTAAGAGGGGGATGTGGCTGCCTAAACATGCGAGGAAGAGGAGGTGGAAGCAGCTGACGAGGGAGGAAAGGGATGAGATTGTGGAGGAGGAGGAGAAGGAGATGAAGAGGGCGGAGAGGGTGCACAAGTCGATGGATTTGTATAGACTTGCGAGGAGGAAGCTGGAGGATGTGTATAATGTTACGGCTATGGGCTTCAAGAAGGGGGGTTTTAAGATCAGACTGCCTGATCCGGAGGAGGACTGGGGTGAGGATATTTCGGATATTCACCAGCTTCTTCTGTTCAAGATCAAAGCTGCGGTGGCCGCGGCTAAGATGGCCACTGCTGAGGAGGCGGTTGAGTCCCAGTCGATGGTTGCGAGCCAGGTGTCCACTGCTGAGAAGGTGTCTGAACCCGAACGAGTGGCTGCTCAAGACAACCGCCTGGCCGAGAACATGGATGAGGTGATGGAGGAAGACATAGATGAACAGATGTACAACGGTATGGACGAAGACCAGCCTGAGGTCATGGAGCAAAAAGTGGATGAGATGGACCAAGACCATAAAATGGAAGAAGACGAAGGCTACGACGCGGGGTCAGAAGAATACGACGACGCCGGCTGGGAAGAATACGAAGACGACCCGATGGAAATCGACAGCCCCTCCTTCACCATCGCCTTCCGCCCAGCACCGCCTCCACCCCCTCCCCCAACCCTATCCGACATCATCAACCCCCACAACCACCTCAACACCATCTGGTCTTCACCCCCCGTCCCATACCCCCCTAACCCAACCTTCTTCAGCGCCCTCCCAGTATCAGAGCAATACCCCCTCCTATTCGGCTCCTCCATCCCCTCCTCCCCCAACCTAACCCCCTCCCACGGCGCCCACGCAGTCACCCAAGCCACCTCCCACCTTCCCCCCCAAAACCACCTCTGGGACCCATCAACCATGACCCTCCGGCAGCCAACCCCCGACCCCAACTCCCTCTCCCCCACTCACAGCTCCTCCGACCTCGACTTCTCCGACTCAGAACTCGAAACCATCCCCATCCCTCCTCATGAAATTGCCTCCGTCATGTCAGGACAATACTACCACCCCCCTGATCTCACACCCCCCCCTCCTCCCGAGCCGCTATCATCCTCCCCCTCAAGTCCGTCCTCTTCGTCATCACTCTCACCAAGTCCAACCCCCTCCCGAACCCCCCACCCCGACCCGGAAAGAGACGGGCCAGATTCAGGATCGGATGACTCCGACTCCGACCGCACAACAACCGACCACCCCGACCCCTCTCCATCCCCGCCCCCCGACCCCTTGCCAAATCGTCTGGCAGAGCTGCAAAACATGTCAGTAGAGGAAGCTGCGCGGGTTATAAGCCAAGAGGAAGACGACGCCTTGAAGGCATTGGCGGATGATGAGTACGGCTCGGTAACAGAGGATGATATTAACGATGAGGAAGGGGGGATAGATTGGGAGCACTATGTCAATGAGAGGGAGGTGTACAGGGTTGGTGGGGGGGTAGTTGGAGTTTGGGGCGGGTGCCGGTGCATAGGGACTGGGAAGATGGGGTGCAGCAAGGGGAGCGGGAGAATGGTGATGGTCAGCAACAGCAACAGGAAGGAGAGTTTCAGGGGCAGCAAAGTCAGCAACAGGGACAGGTCCAGCAGCAGGGACAGGTTCAACAACAGCAACAGGCTCAGGGGCAGCAACAACCCCAACCTGAACCCCAACAGCAACTCACCCCCCTCCAACTCCAAGCCCAACAGCGCGGCTACCTCGCAGTCCAAGACTTCATGCACCTCCCCAACCCCCGCGACCCCATCCTCCCCAACATCGACGTCATCCGCCGGCAGCGCTGGCCATCCCCAGACTCTGACTTTTGGGAGAGCCCCAGGGTCAAAAAAGCGAGGGATTGGTACCGGAAGTGGTAACCTCTTCCTTTTTTTTTTTTTTTTTGCTTTTTTGTTTTGCCATCCATCACTGTGTTTGTTGTTGTGGTCTTCAGTTCATGGTTTTAGCTACACACATACATCTTGGTTCTTTTTACATCGGACTATCTTTGCCCGGAGTTCAGGAGTGCTTTTTGTGTACGATAAGTATATTTACTGGGATATTCATGCTCTAGCTAGTTCTACTGTGAGTAGGGTTGTGTATAGATAGTAGGAGAAGGGAGTCGTCCGCTCACGGCTTGCTGGCAAGAATGGCTGATGCAGATAATGATAACAAAGCTACGATATAATCAATCAAAGTCTCATTGTGCTCATGGTGCGTTGGTGAGTACTGCAAGTGTAACTTACCTTACTTATTGACTAGGTATGTGAACCTATCTCTTGAGCGTCTGTGATCCTGCCTAGATTCGAAGCCCTTGTGGTCTCACTCTACCTCCGTCCATACATTGTATAAAGCTTGCTTTCACAACGAGCCTGCAATATGTCCGCATCCTTGTGTTTTTTATGTAAGGGTTTATTCCTGCTTCACTTCTTGATTCTGGATCATGATGTGTATCTCCACACATGCTGTTATTCTATCTTTGATATCAGGTTGCTTCAACTATCACTGGGACTTCTGTGATGAGTGGATATTTACAAGAGCAATCTCCACTATGATCAGAGGTGTCCAACAGTATCTGAGCTGGGTGCTCTCTCTTGAAAGAAAGCCATCCCTCCTGCAAGTACGTAATGTTCTCCAATCTACCCAAGCAAAACATGCTTGCTTTATGAAAGACTATCGAGTGTAGTCTGTTTGATGTCTTCTCCACATCTTTGCTGGCAACTTACTATGTATGCGAGTAGAATTTTTCCTTTTGCCACCCCCTATTCCCATCTAATCCCATAGTCTACCCCCTTGCTCACCTGCACAATTTGATTTGAGTACTCAGTTGGACTTACCAAATTCCATCACCAACCCAGCCCAAAAGACTCCTTGGGACTATTGTTTACCAAACTGCATGCCTACCTAAGCAATCACACCAGGCATATATAAACAGCTGACCGGGCAGCAATACCATATACTTCTCCTCACCTATATCCCAAGCGTCGTTGCCCTGTGGCAGTTTCCCCTCAAACCCCCAACCCCAACAACCAAGAAACCTAAGCCAAAAGCAGCGTCAATCCAACGTTGTGACAGAATCTCCTGCAGGACTACTGCAGGTGCGTACCACTCGGAACATACCTGATTCTTGCTATGATCAATAGGGAATACCAGTATGCCCAATGGCCAAAAAGCATCCCTTGTTGACACAAGGATTCCTGACAGCTTCCAAGTGGGTTGGCAGTAGTTGGACTGTATTTTCCCTTGCTTACCAAAACCTCACCATTGTTTCCAAGCCCCCGGATTCCTTGGATTGTAGATGTCAATGTGATGTTTGTGATATCGTCCTATTAGGACTAGTCCCCTGGTGTACACCTACTCCAGGGAAATAAAGCTTAGTGCAATATAAGCCCTATAAAACTGTGACAAATCTGGGATAGCAATGTTGATCGTTAGTAGCTATATATATAATATCGAAATTCATCGAATTGTAAGTCACTTTATTACCAATTTCTATAGTAGGGGTACTTACTAGCTTTTAAGGAAATGCGAACCTGCTTGCATTGCATTACTATGACTATACCTATACTACCACCATTACTTACTACTACCTACTACTATAGAAATTAACGCTTTTATTAACTATAATGATATTTACAATATATTTACAGCCGAGCGATTTTACCAGCTATAGCTTTAAAGGCTTTTATAGCCTTAATTTCCTACTAGCCTTATACTAATTTAAAGAAAACTACAGGTAAAAGAGCTTTTATATAATAAAAAAGTAGGCTTACTAAGTACTTACTTTTACTACTTACTTAGCTATTGATTAACTGATTATAGTATATAATTTAGGTTTTATAAACTAAGGCTAAATAGGACTACTAGGCTATTTACTAGACTATAGGTATATTATAAAGTTAAGTTTAAGGTATTTGTAATTTACCGTTAACCTTATAAACTAACTGTTATAGCTAAAAGCCTTTATAGTTTATACTTAATAAAAAAGACTGTATTACTTATGCCTTTAATAATGACCTAATTATTTATAAACTAAGATAGGAGGATTTAAGGTAGTATTTAAAAGGATTTAAGTGTTTTTAAGATTAAGCCTTTACTATAGCGATAAGAAAAGCCGGCTTTAAATATAAGGTTTTATTATAAAGGATTAAGTTTACTATTTAATATTAAAAGGCTTGCTTGGCCTTTATTTATAAGCAATTAGCACTTTGGCCTTACTTAGAAAACTAGAAAAGGGTGTTATTTAATAACGAAACTTAGGCTATTAATAGCTATATATAGAAAAGGTAGCTTATAATATATAATATTAAAGATATTAAGGCTTAAGCTTCTATATAGTAAAAGCCTTACGGTTAGATATTTTAAGAGTCGATATATAGCCCTATAAAAGGACTGTCTTTTATATAGAAAAAGGAATATAGAGGTATTAATAGTAAAAAGTATTAAAGGTATATTATCTTTTTTATTTATTAATTTATTATAAAGAAAAGGAATTAAGGTACTTATATAGTCTTTTAGTAAGATAATACCATATTTTACTTATTTAGGGCTATATAAGCTTATATTACTAGCTTAGGAATTGAATAGCTGAATTGGCCGGTAAAAAGCTTTGATTTAAACCCTATTAAGAATGTATAGTTTTAAATAAAAAATTGAATCGAATTATATTATAATGTCGAAAGGCTTAATTTTAGGGCCTTATGCTTAGCCGTTTAAAGAGCGTAGGAAGTAGTGTTTACTAATTACCTTTAAATTCTAGCTTATAGTATGCCCGGTAGGTTAAAGAAAGTCATTAAAGCAGAAGGCCAGAGCATTGGGTACTAATATAGGTACTTTGTTTTATATAGGAAAATGGCTGTTTTGTAAGTACTGTAACTTAGAAAGAAATAGATTAAATATCTGGGTTTTTTTCCTTATGTAGTTAGTAAGTCATACGCTAGGCTCAATTACCCCTGGTATAGGTGTATGTGCATTGTGCATCAGCAAAAGCCCCATCGGTTGCATTGCCGAAGGAGATCGCCCCCTTTTTCTTCACCACTTGGTTAGCTTCGATCTTTCCTGGCTGCCGAAGGAGAGCTCGGTTAGGAGGCCACCTGAATCTGAGACTTCGTATCTCGACCCAGCAACCCATTCCTTATCTCGACTCTTGAAAACTTCGAATCAAAACGATGCCACGCAGACACGTGCGCAAAGCTCTCAAAACACATGTCGACGTCGATGTTGTACTGTACTCCGTACCCCCGCTCTGGTGCATCAGGGACAACACAAAAAGACACTAGCGCAACGGCCCGGAGTGGACCTCCGGTGCTTGAGGTCCGCCACGGTGCGGCGCTCGGGGACAATCCTGGTCGGGAGAGAACGGAGAAGGGGCCAGGGGGTTTGGCATTGTTGCGCGGGGCCATGACTCGGAGGCTGAACCTCGTCACTCCCCTTTTTTTCAACAAGTGGGAAATTCCGTGTTGTCATCGTAGGAAGAGCCGCCGAACCCATAGAAAATGATGCTTGGTCAGCTTATACATACAGATATCGACCAATGATGATTTCTCGAGATGTTTCCATCCCTTTGGCTGGTCAAAATGACAATTTTGGCCTTGGCGGCTGGTCTGGCCAGTAAAACTGGCTCCCTACTAACAATTAGTAATAGTCTACCTTCCAAAGCCCGGTCAATACTTTCCATACCCCCTAAACCTACCCTAGCTAACACGTTCAAACCCTTAAAAACGCGTAGAAACTCCTTATTTAGTAGGATCTTAGCTTGTAAGTCAGTTTAGAATAGGGCTTATAGTAAATATTAGGAAGATCAAGCAATCGAAGAAAGATAGTTTTATATTAAAATAACCTATTTTTCTATATAAATCTAAGTTAAATGAATGTTTTAATAATCCGTACTATTGCAAATAGATATACTATAAGTTATATATATCTTCTTAGTTTTTTGACTATAAAGGTTAAGTAAGCTAGTAATATACTACTAATACTTTAATAAATAAACCTTGTATATTTTAAACTTATTTACTTAACTTTGTAAATACTGTTTATTAGTAATTTAACTGTTAGATAATATTGCAATATGTCTTTTAAAAAGGCAGAAGATATATACTTTCTTATTAAACCGGCTGTAAATCTTAAGGATTAATTAGGTATAAAAGTCTTAGTAAAGGATGTAGGAGGAGGTTTTGAACTATAGGCTAAACTGGATTTTATACTATATTAAAAATATATTAATAACGGTAACCTTTAGAAAAGCCGAATTAATATAGAAAAACTAAGCTAAAGAGAGTAGGAAAATATATTTAAGAAGAAGTTATAAAAGAAGACTATATAGTAACCTTAATAGTAGTAGTAAATATAGGAATTGTAAGTATAAAGTTAATCGTTAATATTAATACTGTTTATAAATATATTGTATACCTATATAATAAATAGAATAGCGATTTCTTTTTTACTTTTATTTCTAAATATAGCCTTTATTGCTTTACCCTATAGACGCTGTCGCTATATTATTACCGGTTATTTATAGCCAGTAAAAAAGGTCGAAATTATATTAACTATTATCTTTTCTTTAATAGCTTAGTATAAAGTGCTATCAGAATTAGGTACCTTTATCTTATTTCTCCTTCTTTTTACTGTTATTTTGGCCAATTTAATATAGTAACGGTTATAAAATATAAAGTTAGGGTAATCATTAGTATACTTAAAGGCTTTAAACTTAAAGTAGATTTAATTAGCGGCTATAGTCCTAATAACGGCTATATTGTAAAATCGCAGGAATTTAATAAGGGCTAAGCTTATAAAGTAGTTATTAAAGAATAAGTAGTAAGTACGGTCTTTTAAAGGATTAAGTAGTAAGGTAATTAGTTAGATAATAAGCAATTAAGTATAGTAAAGGCTATATTATCCTATAAATTAATAAGTAAGTTATACGTTTAAAAAACTTAAAAATTATAGTTAAACTTACAATTTATTAAATACTAATAAACTTATCCTTTTTTAAATAATAGAGCTAATTATAGAAATAACTGCCTTTGGTAATTACTTAGAGTTTAAAGCCCTTTAGAATTAACTTAGACTTAAAAAGTATAGTGTAAGTGCTTTTACCTATAAAGTAAACCATTTTCTTATTAATCGTAATATTTTAACTAGGCTTATATAATTTTATTAAGACCTTAGTTAAATGCTTATTAAAAGGTATAATTTATTATTAAAGTAAAGAATTAACAACTTTATCGTTAGTATTTTAAAAAATAAACTAGTATTTAAGCTTTTAATAATAGTTAAAAGGCATTTAATTATAAATTAAATATACTGGTTTGTTAGGTCGCTTAAGCTAGTAAACCTTGGTATTACTTTTATAGTAAAGACCTATATATATTATAATTGCGATTATAATGTAGATCTTAAATATAGTATATATAGTAAAATATATAGTATATAGTTGCTTATTACCTTAGTTAGTAGAAGGTTTATATTTGTTTGTCTATTCGGTTTATTTTTAAATAAGTTTAAAAGGAAAGAAAGTAAAGAAGAGTTGTAAAATTGTAAAGGGCAGTAGATACTTTTAATAGTAGAAAAAGTAAGGTATTTAAATAGTATAAAAAGGATGGCCTTTAGGAAGACCAATATAGAAGTTAAACTATAAATTGGTTGGTTTATAAGGTATAACTGCTATAAGATTTAAAATTACAGTATATATTAGTAACTTTAATATATTAAAATATATAAGAAGAAGCAATTTATTGGTTAAAATTTTAAGTAATAATTTGTTAATATAATTAATTAAGTGCTAATAGTAAATAATATAGTAAGGCTCCTTACTTGGTTTATAAAGTATTTTGAAAAAATCGTCTTCTTTGTCAGTTTCTTTATTAAAGCTTTCTTAGTTAGTAAAATAGTCGCTTACTGTATTAATATTATTAACAAATTAGGTAGGTAATTCGGTAAAAAAGCGCTTTACAAAGGCATTAAAAGTAGGCTAAATAGAGTGTTTCAGTTAAAAAGTAGGCTAAATTATAGTTTTAGTAGTTCGAATTGCTATATAGTAGATATAGGTTTAATAAAGAAGGTGTTACTTTTTGCGTGGTATCTTTATAACATTTTCCTATACAAAGAAGGTATGGTTTTAACTGGGAAAACGCGCTAAATCTGTATAGGAAAATGCCAAGGGTACGCGTCAAAGTGGGTAGTCATGGTCAATGTACAGTACCTGAAGTATCAATGCCAAGGAAAAAATTGTCATTTTGCCCAGCCAAGGGGATTCTACCGGTAGGACCATGCAAATGCGCTCGTGTGTAAATTACAGGCCGGTCGATCGTCCACCAACCTCGGCCGACGATGTGTCCTAGCGGAGCCCGACGACTTGGAATTGGGACACACTGTGGAACGCAATCCGAGCACTTTCGGGACCCCATCCTGGAAACGGCATGGCTGTCTGAAATGACGCTCCACTTGTGAGGTCCGTGGGCTTGACGACATGCTGGCTGATACCAACGACACGGCCTGGCTCGTAAAGATGCGATTCGAGCTGAGGAGGGGTACAAACCGAGAGTGTTTTATGCTAAGACTGTTCTGTGCCGAAACATAACATTGCCGATCTCACAGCTCCGATGGATTTGATATCGTCCAAGCGTCTTGAACTAATGTGCGGTATCGAGACCGCGCATGATGGCTGATGGCGTGCTGCATGTGCCCCCAACGTGTCCATTAATAACGCGGGGCGGCAGGTACAAGGTGGATAGGATGCACCGGTACATGCTTGAGATAAGTCCAGTGACCTATATCAACCGGGAGCCGTGAGTATCCGGTTCAAGTGGGGAGAGGATGGGAAGGGATACACTTCAACGGCGGCTCAATAACTTGCTGCTAGGACTGAGGAAAGCTGGTGATTCTGTCATATGCGTGTCATCGAGTAGGTCGGGGAGATGTTCCAAGAGCTGTGATGAGACGGCAAGAGTTCATCTGAAAGTCAATCAAGACTTGAAGGAGCGGTCAGCGAAATTAGATGAAATGTGGCAACAACGAGTGGCTGTTATTGCAGCGGCTGTTGCAGTGGTGACTTGATATGGAAGGTACGAGGTGTGTGTCATGTATTGTTGCTCATGCAGGTGCAAGCCATGTTCCTTCCCAACCAAAAAGCATTGAAAATTAAGAACTTGTGCGCTTGAAACTTCAAACGGAAAGATTCCGCCGGCATCGATCAACGACACATGAACAGGGCCGTATGCCAGCATCACCACCGTGGTGTAGCACGGCATATCAGACAGCCTACCAGTATCCCTCCGAATTCTAATTTTTCTGTTAGTCATTGGGTCGAACGGGAACTGACGACTTTGGAGAATGCTTTAGGCCAACTACATACGAATACTGACAAGATTCACAATTCACCGAGACCCAACTTGATCAACGTCGAGCGAGTGTTCCTTCAACCATAATATGTAGTCACCGTCATGATGGCAATGTTTCAGGTGCAGCACATGGATACAGATACGATCCGTGCGAAGTCGAGGTGAATGATGAACAAGATAGTGTAGGCAATAAAACTCGATACAGCCCGGCCTGTGATGTGTGGTGGTGTGCAGGCGATCGCCAGGTCACCACTTCTGTACCCCTGAGGATCAACAAGGACGAGACGGCTGCATCCGGTGCCCCCACAAGAACGTTGAGTTGTTGACAAGGGTGCGTTTGAGCAACGACAGCAAGCTTCTCCGTCGATTCAACGTTGCAGACTATTCTTTTGGCAGTTGGTTGCACTGCCTTTAGCCAAAGTTTTCCCATGGCATCATATCTAGCGAGCGTCCTCTTTGCATCCCTCCTTTGTCGGCTGCAGCTGTGACGACCACGCCGCCCCGCTGGCCATTCTGCCTCGGTTTTTGCTGTCAACACTCACTGCTCAGAGATCGCTGCCGCCGTTGCCGCCTAGGCGCCTTTCCTCCCCCTCGTCAAGCTGAACGGCTCCCGTCACTAAAAATGAGCTTGTTGTCTCACCGTGACACCTACCTTCCATCCCAGGCAACGCGGCATGGAGACGGTCGAGTCGATAGACTTGCTCCATTCGACGGCCCGGGCTCAGCTTAACTGACCGTGCCCGATTGGTGCCATCCATGCCCAGACCTGGCTGCTGCAAGTCCTTCTCGACTCGGAAGATTGTGGGCCTCCTTAACCCCAGAGAAAAAGCAACACGGCATGTTGAGAACGTTGACAGCTCTTTTCCTTACCAATCTTTGAACCTGCATGCCCGCCTGGGAACAGCGGCAAGGGGCAGGGAAAAACAGCAAGGGGCAAGGACAACAGCGCGGAAAGAAGCAGACACAGCAGGGACTCGCGTGGGCGAACAGACCTTTTCCAGGGGATGAAGAGGATGTTGATGAGGATGCGGAATGCGGAGGGCCGGACCGTTCACCGTGGAGCAAGGGGCAAGACATGTCCTGCTCACCGCATCCTGCTCACAGCATATGCGGTAAGACCGGTGTTGTATTACTTCAAATTCAGAGACCTGGGAATGAACAGACAAAACAACAAGAAGAAAAATGACGGTGTTTGCAACAACGAGATGGCAGAATGCACGCTTGAACACAGACACCAACTGACCCTTGGTCCCAACCCCTGTCAGATCGGGGGGTTGACAGACAACAACCCCGCAAAATCACAAAACCGTCTCCAGATCGCCAACGCCAGCAACACGTTCGATTTCTCAAGAAGAAATATCTGAACCAGAGATCAACAGCGAGTGCAGATGGCGATGCAACAACAAGGGGTAACGAGTAACATTCGGCCAGTCAGAGTAATGCCAGCGCCACGATGCGTTGTTGCGGCCTCTTCTCAGCCCCGTGCTGCCGCTATCGACGCCGGGGCTCCTCACCGCACTCGATCATCACAGAGACGGCGAACAACGGTGGGCCGGCAGCACGCCACTATGCCTGCTTCTCATGTGGCATGGTGGTGGCGAGAACCTCTCTCCTTTTCAATATTGCAGCTGTCTTTTTCTTTCATTTTTGTGCGACCAGCCGGCCGTTTTGCCGTTTGTCGGCCGGGACATCAACATGGGGTCAGCAGCCGGACACTCCGTCCGGTTCTCGTCGCCGTCACCTACACTGTGGGACAAGCCAGATCTGAAAATCCAGATTCCAGACTTATCTCTTATTCTGCCGATGCCGTTCCCTTTCTCCGGGACCAACTCCAGAGCGGGGAGACAGGGGACAAAACTTTACGACAAAGATGCCAAACTCCTCTCGGTCTAGCGGATATGTGCCGACGACGAAGAATGCTCCGAAGCTGGAGTTCGTGACAAGTCGCACTGCAAGCTTCCTTTTTGTTTTTTTGCGCGGCACATTGGCATTGGCCTGTAGGCTAATGCATGTACTGTCCATCCATATAGTGCATACATGCAGGACGCAGGACCGTGCCAGCAGTACCTAGCAGGAACAGCAGCAGCCGAACCACACGGCCTATAACCAGGAACGAGAGGCCCGTTTTACGGAGCCAACGAAGCCAGGTGAACAATGCTTCAGCAGGATCTGAGTGTGAAATCTTATGGTTGGGCGACATGGAGTGGTATTGCAGTCGAGGGCACAACATATGTAAGTAATATGTGCGTCTCACCGACGGGAAAGGCGATAACCACAGAGTGACAGTTCTAGGTACCTGTAACCTATAAGATATGCTGTAATTGTGTGGGGGTCGTGTGTAAACGCAGGGCATCTATATGAGCGTCGGTTATTGCAGAATATGTGCAGCGTCTGTCCCGGTTTATCCAAGGACCACCAGGGTCCGAAACCACGACAGCTCTTGACATTCAGGCGTTCCTGGAGAGGGTAACCCGATCTTCTATTCCCAAGAGATTCGGAATTTCTGCCGCCATCTCCCAGCCGATGGTGTCGTCGAGGAACAACTGTAACCCTCCCTTCTGCCGCAACTGTGAATGTCAAGAAAACCTGGAAGAGTGGTGACACACAGGCCGGGCGATCTTCGTCAATTCATGGGCTTCCATTTTCACCGAAGGCCCGCGATGAACCACCCTAACCCATTTTCTCACTTGGCCAGCACGCCAGTCCCGCTCAATGATCCAAAGTGGGGCTCCACATTCTCCCACGATTAGCGATTGCACAGGGGGGACTCATAAGAAGGGGCACGAGGCACCTGATGCTTTTTCCGCTGCCAGTTGTTGATCTGTCACACTCGCAAACGGATACTGACTGAGGTTAGGCACTTCATCGGTCCCGAATCTCCCTCTCGAGAGGAATGTTGCTCCGTTTGGCTTTCTCTAGGCAGCACCTTCGTCAGAGTCAGAAGAGAGACCCTGGAAACATTCCTGTCCCGAACAGAACCACCGGCCCGGGACTTTGCTCCTCTCATGAAGTGCTGGCAGGCAATTGGAAATTGGTCCAATGGGGTCAAACCGACGGCATCATCCTGGTCGACCTGGGCAAACCTGGTCAAGTCGCAGGCTAGCCATCCCAACCCCTGGGTACCTGCCCCTCTCCAGGTTTGTCGCCCATGTCCTTCACTGAAAATGCCTCTTGGCCTGCTGGTCCTGTCCCTTGGCGCGAGTGCCCGCATGCGCCATGGTGGGCTCTTTTATTAATCTCGCCTCCAGACACACCCGGTTTGCACGGCTCGTCCCTTGCTTGACCTTGTCCAACCTGGACCCGACTGGCCCAATGAAGACCTCGTTTCTTCCTCGGAGGTGATATCGTCTCTTCTGAAGAACAAAATCCTTCCTCTTCCCCTTCTCTTCTCCTTCTTTTCCCCACCGCCTCTTGTCGTTTGCTGTTGGCTACCAGGCTGTCTGTTTGAGGCGGTGTCGGCTACTCCATCAACAGAGCTGTTTTGGTCCGTTTGGGATAAACCCCCTTGTAGCGATCGCTTCGAGGTTCTCTCTGGTACCGGGGAGCAAAGACGAAGAAAACGGAACCGGACCCCTTCGCCTATCTTTTCCTGTCCCTCAACAAGAAGAACGAATCACCTTGTCTTTCACGATGCGCTACCTTTAATGCTTAATATTTCCCGATTGTCTCGATTGTCCGTGATTCGAATATACCAACGGCACGAACTACATCGCTTGTCACCACCTCCGACATCCGCAGCAAAATGGAGGGCTATTTGAGTGTGCCCCCAGATAGGGGCACCATCATTGGGAGAGCATTGTGGAAGGTGCGTTTTAGGAGGGTGCTGTTGGAACATTGGAAAGTTGAAAGTTACTGACGAGCCGGTGTTGCCAGCCTCGATATATGGTGGTGGGTGGCCCTCATCGGGACCAGACGTCCGGTATCATGCGCGCGCCGTCGAACCGGAGCTCGGCCCCCAAAGAGCTCTTTAGGGTGCCATCCGAGGGCATTTACTTGTCAACCTACAAGTCAAAGGTAAGTGTGCTTGGGGAGAAGACACTGGACGACCGATTTAGGGACTTGCGTGACCTAACATCTGCGGTTTAGGATGACCAAGAACCGTCGCAGCAATACTCAATCAACAGCATCACGGATTGTCAAGTGCAAATGATGGCCCATCGGAAACAGGGGCCTGTCCTCCCAACCTTGGTCATCAACCTCATTCCGGACCCGATAGCGGATAAGCTGCGGAAGCGGCGCTCGAGTCGCACGGCTGGCTTCACATCCAACAAGGACACAGGACCGATACAGCTGTTATTCCGCGCGGTAGAGGACCAACAGCAACAGCAACAGCAACAGCCCAGGCATAATCTCCAGGACTGGGCACGCTTCATCCAGCAGCTTATCCAGCCAAACATGCCGGGAAGAGTGCCCCTGAGTCCCGTCACTCCTGCCTCGCCAACATTTGTCAACCCTTTCGCCCGTCCGCGAGAATTGAGTGACAGCCAAAGGCCAGGCAGTGGGAATACTGGACAGCGACCCGGGTTTACGAGGGGCCACACGACACACTCTGGACGTGACCGCCCTGTCACCTTTTCAGATCCGCCAAGTCTGCGGTCCAAGCGAAGTGATTTATCGTCGGCCACAAGCTCGATCCAGACACACCATATGGTTTTCCAAAATTATACCACCATGCTCCCCACCGATCTCCCGTCACCGGCCACCACCATTGGCGAATACCAGGGCGAGTTTATAGAGGGGTGGACATCGGCACAGGGGAGGTCCTCCGCGCTCAGTTCGCCAGTCAGGGAACGAGGGAGTGTCAGTTCAGGGCCCACGCCACTTGCGCCCATTTTGGACGCTGGTACCTCGCCTCCGGGGCCACGAGAGACGATTCTTGACCGCGCTTTCCAGATGCGCCGCATTCCCGGCTCAGAACGTGAAGTTCCCGGTGAGGAGAAGCTGACCTCGCTGGCCCGTTTTGATGCGCTTATGCGAGATATGGACGACAAGAGGAAACAGCGGGAAGCTGAGGAGGCGAGACAGAAAGCACAGGTAGCAGCCGCAGCGTCGGCGTCTGTGTCGGCTTTAGATGAACAATCTGGGCTAAAAAGTGCTTGGGATTTGGACGGCGATTCATCAGAATATGACGACGATGATGACGATGATAGCGATGAACCATTTGACGAAGCAGATTTGGACGATGACCGATTCTCATCTCACTCAACGTCAGCTCAGCGGGCCCTGGATTACATTTCTGGGCGACCAGACCTACGAAACCGACCTCACCCACCCCCACGAACACACTCAATCAAGACCCCGCTGAGTTACAACCATGAGGCTCTGATGGCATTGTCATCAAGTAGCGGCATGCGACCTCAGACAGGCTACTCTGGCAACCGGACCAGGCCGGGCATGGCTCAAAGAACACACTCACAACCACAGCTGGCGACCATTATGGCCTCCTCACCATCAACGGTCACGGCGGAGGACTCACTCTCCAACCTCGCCCCTGGCTCACCGCCGCCTTTGCAACGCAGCCAGACTGAAAAGCGGCAATCTAACTCCAGCG
The DNA here is from genome assembly GCA_030549205.1 of Apiosordaria backusii. NCBI lineage: Eukaryota > Fungi > Ascomycota > Sordariomycetes > Sordariales > Lasiosphaeriaceae > Apiosordaria > Apiosordaria backusii. The sequence goes on from JAUKTV010000004.1 coordinate 2,426,558, forward strand.
CCAAGCGTCTGAGCTTTAGCGAATTCACCAAACGTCTAAGCAGCACGAGCAGCTTGCTCTTGGTCCAGACCAACGCCAGTAATACCAGCAGCCGGGGGAGTAACAGTGATGCGGCTGACATTCCTCTGCCACAATCACCTCCTCCGAATCTTCATCATCTACATCCCCGGGCCGCCCCAGCGCCTCCCCTGCCACCACAATCGCCGACCTCGATGAGCGAGCGGGATCACTGCGGATGGCGCGGGAGCGTGGGGGTTTTCGGGGCCGGCGAAGGGGGCTTCCTCTAACTACCGATAACTGCCGAGTTAAAGGGGTATTCTGGAATATCAAGAAAAATCGAATGATGTGATGCTGCAATGCTCGGATGAGAAAAGAGCATCGGACGATCACACGACGTTTTGAAGTGGAACTCGGCAAAAGGTCTTTTCCTGCGAGAGGATCCAGATGCCTGGTTCCCCGGTGCTTGATTCTCCACTGTATGCGAACGAGAGGGGCCGTTGCTGCATAACCCCCTTGTGGATGTCTACCGATGCATGATGTACGGTGCTTGTTCGTGGCTTTCATTGCTGGGAATAGCACGCTTGTTTATTCCCCCTCATACTACTGTATTATTTGGTTTTTATTCTGGAATCTTTTGGACTCTTTTCATGCTCTTTAATGCCAAACGGCGTTTTTTTATCCGTCAGCTTTTCACGGATTTACGATCCACCATGGATTACACACACGCCTCTTATCCAACAAACAACCTCAAACCCCCTAGCATTTCCGGTTTACATACGACCGTACGGACGACGAGTCATGAGGGATTCATCAAACACTCGAATACTTCTTGGCGTTTTAATAATTCATTTTCATTCTTACGATGATGCTTTCAAGTCAAAGAGGAGGAAGACACGCAACGCAGCTTCGCGTGTATGTCTGCGGTAGATGTTATGCTTTCGTTTTCACAGAGCACAGAGGAGGAGATCTTTTATGCGTTCTCATTATTCTTCTCTGTACAAAATGATTCCCATTTTACGACTTTCGCTTTTTATTTTCCTTTTACCTTTCTTTGGGAGTCATTATACCCTTTTTTTCTTTCGGTGACTCTTTCGGGTGAAGCACGAATGAGATGAATAGCTATGGGTTACTTTTCTGTTTTGTTTTGTATATACCAGCAAGCGGATTGTGGACGGGGAGATGAGGGGAGAGAGAGACGAAGTAGATGATGGGCTTGTGGTGTTGTGGTTTTAGCATAGTAGCATAGCACATAGCATAGCACATAGCATGGCATATAGCAAGCGGCATTTGCGTATATATTATTACATGTACATTCTTTACATTTATTTGTACAGGTGTTTGGTGCCAGATTGAAATGTTCCCTGATTTGAAGTGAGAATTATTGACATCATGTATTCTTAGTGGTTGAAGTTGTTGTTTGATGAGTGAAGAATCTCATAAAACTGAAAGTAGAGTGAGTGTCTGATAAGAGATTGTGATGCAGCTCCCTGAAACATAAACAGAGCATGGAACATGAGATAAGTGCGTATCTGAGGAAACATGTTAGATTTGGTGTTACCGGTTGCGGGAAGTCGTTGACTGAGGTTGTGCCACCATCTCATCGACATACCCTCACACACACACACGATGAGGAGCTACTTTCAATACTACTTAGACAACCTGAAATGATAGACCAGTTATATTTTTATGCACTTCAAGAAATATCTAGGCCAAGTCTAAACCAACAGAAATCCTCAGTTCTGAAAATGTGTCGTGGACAGGGCCAATCGGACACTGGGACCTCAGCGAGGCACCGAAGGGTCGGTGGTTGACCACTGCTGTCCTGCAGCACCACAGCGGTCCTTGGACCCACTTCAATCACGAGATTGAACTGCCTGGAGTTTCGAGGGGTGAACCGAAGCAGACAAAGAATTAAGTACTAATGACTGGAATACATTATGCTTCCCGTCATTTAGTACTCATTCAAGAAAACCTCAGTTGTTCTTTCAATCTTCTTCAACGACGACAAGTCATCAGCTGCAGGTTGACCGCATCCAGGGCAGCGCTGAATGCTTGTTGGTGTGAAACTTCAGGCTCATAGGAATGAGACCTGCTCCCTTCCAAATACAACAAGTATTCTCTTTATAAATCCTTCGGAAGTTTCATACATTTTGTTTAGTTTGTGAAAGCATAGAGGAAACTGAGTATTCACCTTCTCTCATTTACGACGGGGTTAAGAAAGGTGTGGTCTCCATGGAAGCTCCGAGTCCCCCACTAACAATTATCAAGCCCCCAGAATTCCAGTGGCGGCACGTCAGCAAGCACTCAGGTTCCCCTCTTATCTTAGCCCCGACGACCCGTCACCTCAAAGCAATACGAAATAGAAGCTTTCAACGCACGTTTGGCCGTGCCCATCAACTCATCACTCTCTCCGCCGTCCACTGCATTTGCTTACCTCTTCCTCCCTTTCATCCATTTGTCCCTCCCTTGATCAAACCCATCCACATCATTCCGCGAGGACAGAAACTCAGTCCCGCGGACCCGAACATCGACCGTCGTGGCAGACCAGCAACCCCCAAACCAAACTCCCAGCCATACGTCAGCCACCTCCACCACGACCCATACTCCCATTCCTCCCTTGCTACAGCCCACCATCACTGCGAGCCCTCAACAAGTAACGACGATAGCATCGTTGTTGCAGCCCGCTCCGCAGCCTCCGCCGGCTACCACCGCTCCTCCCAACCTGACGCACCAGATACTAGGAAGGAGGCAGCGGGGCGAGTCCGAGGACCTTCTTCCTGAAGACGACGCCGCCGCCGACAACAACCCCCTCTACCGCCACCGTCCCTCACAACATCTCCAACAGCGTCCCAATAAGAGGTTACGAGCTGGAGGTGGTGAAGAAGACGAATCCAAGGACATGCGAAGCGACTACCTCGACAACGACCCCGGTTCATCATCCAACAACAGCCGAGCCGCTTGGGCGTCAGCCTCCAACGGCTCCTCCAGCAGTAATAACAGACAAACCCGTATCAAGCCCGAAAACGGCAACAACGAGGACATGTACGGCTCCTCTTCATCCGAAGTCCACCTCCGCGGAGGTGCCCCCGCACCAGATTACTTTGGCCACAGTCGTGAGGAAATCACCCGGATTCTCATCCAGGCCCTCGACGACTTGGGATACGACTCCGCAGCTCAGCTCATCGCTCAGCAGTCAGGACTTGAAGTTGAATCCCCGGATGTAGCGGCTTTTAGGGCGGCAGTGCTACAAGGAAAATGGGACACGGCAGAGAAGGTGCTTTGGGGAGGGCCGCAAGGGCAAGGGCAGGGGCTGGTTTTGGCTCCAGGGGCGGATAGGAACGCGATGAGGTTTAGGCTACGGCAGCAGAAGTTTTTGGAGCTGCTGGAGAGGGGGGAGAAGGCGAAGGCGCTGGGGGTGCTGAGGGTGGAGCTGACGCCGCTTTGTGTTGATCAGCAGCATGTGCTGAGTAGTTTGAGTAGGTATTTGATGTGTCAAGATGGGGAGGATTTGAGAAGTAAGGCCGGGTGGGATGGTGCTGGGGGGTTGAGTAGGAGGGTGCTGCTGAGCCAGCTGGCAGGTAGGTTTTTCTTTTCATGGTTTTGGTTGATTAACTTTGTCATTTTTTGCTTGAGAAAAAAGGGGTTTGGTTTGGCTGACGATGACACAGAATGCATATCACCCTCGGTGATGCTCCCCGAGAAGAGGCTCGCTGTCCTCCTGGACAACGTAAAAGCCGCCCAAATGGAAAAATGCATCTACCACACGACGGATGTCTCGCCCTCGCTTTACTCGGATCACATGTGCGAGCGCTCTCAGTTCCCAACGGAGGTCATGCTCGAACTGGATAGACAGCAGGGCGAGGTGTGGCAAGTTCGGTTCTCGCCCAGCGGGGAACGTCTCGCCACGTGCGGTAGCGCGAAAGGGGTTTGCATCTGGGACACGCGGACGTTCAACCTTGTCCGTATGCTCAATGGCCATGACACTGAAGTGTCCAACATTGCGTGGAGTCCAGACGATTCAATGCTCGTGAGCTGTAGTATGGACGGATATGCAAAAGTGTGGAACGCCCAAACCGGGGAGCTGGAGAAGCAGCTTGACAAATTCCAGGAGCCAGTCAGTAGTTGTGTCTGGCTGCCGGATGGATCAGGGTTCATCACCGGCTCGCTGGATAAGCCGAAATCGTTGTGCGAGTGGGATCTGGAGGGCAATTGTGTGTATACGTGGACGAAGCGCCATCGGACGGAGGACCTGGCGCTCTCGGCGGATGGGAATTGGTTGGTGGCGATGGACGATCAGTGCAAGCTGCATATCTACAATGTCCCGAGGAGGGAGAAGGAGTGGGAGGTTAACTTGCGAAGCAGGCTCACGAGTGTCAGCGTGAGCAAAGATTCTCGGTACATCCTGGTGAACACGGTCGACGACGAGGCCCGGCTTTATGACATTGAGGCTAGGGAGATGGTGCAAAAGTACAAGGGGCACAGCGGCGGGAAGGTGATCATCCGGGCTGGGTTTGGGGGCGCGAGCGAGAACTTTGTGATTAGCGGGAGCGAGGATGGGCATGTGTACATTTGGCACAAGACGACGGGAACGCTGGTGCACAAGGGGGAGGCGCATAACCCTAGGGTGAACTCGGTGAGCTGGAATCCGAGGGATTCGGGGATGTTTGCTACTTGTGGTGATGAGGGGAGGGTGAAGATGTGAGTTTTTTTTGCCTCTTTTTATATGTTTTGATGGTTCGCTGACGGGGAACATAACAGATGGGCAAGCCCCGAACGCGTGAGAAAATGGGCGTATATCAAGACGCAACCGCATTTGCAACAACAGGAGCAACCGCATTTGCAACAGCAGCTGCAGCAGCAGCAGGGGCAAGGGCAGCAGCAGGGGCAGAGGTCGACGACTAATGGGACGTCTTCTTCCTCTAGAGGAGGGGCGGCTAATGGCTCGGGCGGTGGTAACACTCGGGGTCCCACTAGGAATTCTCAAGATGGGGGGAATGATGAGGGGGATGATGGTGAGGGGGAGGGGGGTGGAGAGGGTGGTGATGATCATGAGTACTATGATGATATTTAGGGGGTTCAAGCATCTGGAGCGGGACAACTCGGGAGTGATGATGAGGCCGAGGGCGATGAGGGTGGTGAGGGTTGTGATCAGGAGGGGATCGGAGAGGGCAGTGGCGATAACGAGGGGGATGACGGTAGAAATGCGGCTCAGACACTGGCAGTAAGAGAGGCATCTTCAGCGGCGGAGGCGGCAGCGTTGAGGGTACGGCTCCTCCAAGACAATTGCGAGGTGCTGAGGGATGAGATACGGAGGGATATTGTGGACTTTGCGTGGGTTTTTTGCAGGGGTCGACGGGTGGTGAGGGAGTATCGTCAGGGTGTGTGTGTGTGAGTCGGGGGATTATCAGAGCGGGAGAGGCTGAGTAGGATGTATGGTGCTTTTCTGTCAAAGCGTTGCTTTTTTTGCCTTTCTTTTGGTGGAATTTGTACCTCTGGGTTTGTGGGCGAATTTGAATATGACGGGTATGGGAACACTGGGTTTATCCATGTATGTATCATGGCTTTTTTTTTTTTTTTTTTTTTTTTTTTTTTTTTGTGACAGTTTGCTTTCCTGGCTTGCTTGGGTTTGAGAGGGAGGGTAGGGGGGAATAAGGAGGTACAGCGGAGGAAGAAGAAGGGATATTTCAACACAGCGGTGAATAAATGATAAGCATGAATGAAACAGAAGGGGATTCTATTCCGAGATGGAAATAAACGGATTTGCTGTTTGTTGTAGTGCAGTTTGGCCGTTGTGGATGGTGATGTTTACTGTGGGGTTTTGGTATCTATGTTGTATCTGGGTTCTATCGATGAGCATTCTCTCTGTACCTTAGGTATGTTATGCGAGTCTTTCTGACTGGGATGTCTTCAATGGCTCTCTCGAACGCTATCCCCTGTCCTCTCATCCCTAAAGTGCGAAGTCCAAAAGCCTATCATTTCGTGTATATATATATATATAAAAGAGTTTACTCATCGCTTAACAAAGCCCCTCCTCTCCTGTAAACAATGACATAGTTCTCCATCTCAACGCAAGTCTCGACCCCACGTGTAACTAACAGCCCCTTCATGCCTTTCCTCTTCAAATAATTTCCCTCATCACCACCTCACCGCCATCACCAAAGTTCACCACACAACATCAACTACCTAATCAGAACAACCAAACCAACATGCCATCCTACAAAACAACAACACTACCTAACCATGCCCACCATCTACGTCGAATCCTGGATTTGCCTTGCCGTTAGCTTCACAAACATGAATGAACTGCCGGTACGATGGAGTTGCGAGTTTAAGGATTACTGATTTACTGCTCTTGATGATCAGGGAGGACCGGCGTGGATATAGTTAGATTGGGGGGGGGGGGGGGTTGAGTAGGTGAGTACGAGGTGGGTGATGAAGTAGATACAAGGTACCTTGGGTGAGTGAAGTAGGTGTATGTAAGGAGGTAAGTGAGGGGTTGAGTGAGTGAATTGGTGGGTGAGTGATTGAGCATCATCACTACCCTCGGCAGGATAAGGTGTGAGGGAGGGGTGGTGAGCCCATCACAAAAAAAAAATACATTTTCTTTTTCATTCAAGTAAGGTAATTCCTCCAAAACAGAAACCTTTCACCTTTCGTTTGTGTGTTGAATGAAAGAAAATGTGAATTCAATACTGACTGACTGACTGACTGACTGACTGACTGACAACAGAATAACCAAAACTTACACACAGTCATTCAATCTCAGGTTGACTGAGCTACCCAACTAATCAACACCGACGACCGTGGCCACCATCCCATCCCGCTACCTCGTATGTTGAAACCATCCATCCATCCTCATACTTTCTTGACTGCCCTTCACAGAAACAAGAAAAAAAAAGACCATAACTAAAACCAGTATATCAAATTGTAGAGTATTGTGTGTATCCAAAAATTCCAGCTGTGACGAAACAAATTGTAGAGTATTGTGTATCCAAAAATTCCAGCTGTCATGAAACAAATTGTAGAGTATTGCGTATCCAAACTCCAGCCGTCGACAATAGCTGTGATAAGAGAAACGATGAACCGCGCCCATATATATGCCCCATCCCATCGCTATGATTATCCCGTACATATATAGCCCCTTTCACCATCATCGCTTGTTACCATCCCCAACAGTTGGTGAAAGAACGGCCGCGGTTTCCACCAGATATAAATCCAAACACAGCCCAACTTTTATTTTCCCCCTCTCCCATTCCATTCCATTCTCCTTGCTTGCTGACAACCGGGTCCCCCACCCACCCTATAAGAGATACACAACGCAAAGGTAGTCAGTCTATCTGTACTTGAAATCAGTTTTTTTTTCTTAATTCTGTGGACCGCAACAGCAACAAACAAACAACGCAATAACATAGCACAGCATCAAGGGCATCAAGACAGAGCGAAGCGAGGAGGTGAGACATGTGCGTGTATAGTTGAAGTAAGAGGTGAGCAATTTGTGTGCATACATGTAAAAGGTGAGGTGAGTAGGAGGTAGGTGGAAATTATTGTCAAGCACAACTGACGAGGAAAAACAAGGACGCGGACAAGACAGAAGAAGCAGAGTCAGCAAGAAATTCTGAATAATAGCAATTTAGAGAGAAAACAATGATAAAGAGAAGAAGAAAGAACACACACAACACCACCAACCAAAACCCTTTCGCTTTCCGGTTTCGCTTCCCATCCCTTCCTACCGACCAACCTATACCCCCTTCCCCCATGTGTTCCCAAAGCCAACACCCCTTCGCCTCCCCCCAAATCTGACCCCTTCCCCGCCCAGGCCGCGCAATCCTAACAAATGTATTTTATTTCCTTCGCGAAAACAAACAGTATAAGAAATGAGTGTCTTGGGCGTCTCAACGAACGGCCCCAGTACAAATATCAACCTTGGAAAAATACGCAGCAGGAAAAAAACAAAAAAGAGCAAGCGCAAACGAAACGCAGAAACAAGTGTTGAAGGGGAAAAAGCGAACTTGCAAAACACACAGAAACGAACAAGCCCAAAGAACCAGCAACAAAGCCAGTCCCCAAGCTAGGTCACATATACCCTGTACACTCCTCGCTATGCACGCCCCTGCCCACCATTGCAAACCTGTCCTGTATATTTCCCCATGCCCGAACCTCAAAACCATTGTGTACTTCGAGCTTTAAACGAAACTCGGAGGGAAAGCCGTGCGTTGTATCCGAGGCGTAATGATTCCAGTGCCCTGATTTGATCTGATGTAGACTCGAACTCCTGTGTTGCCAAAATTGTGAGAGAGAGAGAGATAGAGAGGTTGGTACCGAGATGTGCTGTGTGTTTGTCGGTTCTGAAAAAACCCCGTCCCAGTGACGCCCTGTAAGTATGGCAGTGTTCTTTTGTCTTCCCAGCCCGTTGCAACTTTTTTACCCACCGCCGCCGCCGCCGCCACCCGCGCGAACCCAGTAATAGTGACCATCCTCCAAAGTACAACCTTCCAAAAAGCCCAGCCTAGACCCCTAAAAAACAAGTGTTGAAGGTTCCCGGGACTCCAGCGCCAATCATAGCCCTCCTTATTTCTAGGCGGGGGACTTGTTGGGAGGCGCCGAGCCGCCATTCTGACGAGCATCTTGGTTGCTGACCGAAAGGCTGCCAATGCCTGATGAGAGGAAGGCAAAAGGATCGTTCTCGTTTTGTCCATAAAAGTTGTTGCCGGGGCCAGCAGAGGCGGGGCCATTGCCGGCGGACTGGAAGGCAGCCTCAGCGGCACGGCTATCAAAAGGGCCAGCCGAGTGAGATCCGGGAGCGGGTCCAAAGTGTGTGTTCAACGGGGGGTAAGGGGCAGCACCGCCACCAATGCCTGAGGGCAGCGCATAGGTGCTCTGGGGACCACCAAAGTGCTGGCCATATCCGGCGCCGGAGCCGAAGCCGCCAGGAGGAGCAAACGAGCCAGGGCCGGGAGCAGAACCGATCGAGCCATGTCCCATATTGTACGATGACCCAGCATCCATAGCGGAAGGATAGCCAGAGTCAGCGACGACCGCGGCAGTCGCGCGGCCAGCGCCACATCTGAGGCAGTTCTGGTTCTTCGCAAAGTTGTGATAACCGCAGACCTCGTTACCACACTTCCAGTCACCCGCTCGGAAGGGAACGACGCCAGAGCCGCCCATGCGGCCACCGCCGTGTCCACCGCCGTGTCCGTGGTGGCCCATGTGGTGAGGAGGAGGTCCCATCATAGTCGGGGGGCCGTAGCCATATCCATAACCCATCTCGCCGGTAGGGCCAGTGCTGACGGCGGGGAACGAGCAACGGAAGCAAGCTGTGCGCCTCTGGAAATTGGAGAAGCCGCAGCTCGGGCAGGTCCAGTCGCCGGGGCGAGGCCTGTTCTTGCTGGGTGGGAAAGGCATGAGGATGTCGGCGGCCTTGTCCAGAACGCGACTGGAGCTTGGGGAGACTTCGATGGCCTTTTCATTCAATGCACGGCCGTTCATGCACAGACTTTCGGCAGCCTGTTTTTTTTTTTTTTTTTCCGTTAGAGCGAATCATCGAAGACATAGCGCAGCATAGTGGGTCACAGGGGCAATGGGCCACTGGGCGGTGTAGGTGCTGTCTGAGACTTAAATGAAGAGAAGCGGTGACTTACCTCCTCATGGGAAGAGAAAACAGCGAAGCCGCTGCCAGTGGGCTTGTGCTGCTCAGGGGTACGCAGTGTCCAGAAAGCAATGGGGCGGCCGCCAAACTGGGTAAACCAACTCTCAAGCTCGCTTTGCGTAGTGTCGTGGGGGAGGCCAGACATGTGGAGGACCTTGCTGCGCTCCGACAGGAAAGCCCGGACATCGGTACGCGCATCCATGGGCTGGCTGAGAACACCAGGGTGCTCGTGGGCCGGCTGAGACTTCCGAATCAGGCCTCTGAGCACACGAGTGAGAGTCACGGCCTCATCCATGGCACGGCGAGGAGAGGCAGGGGCCAAGGCCTGCAGGTGGAAGGGGAGGTTGTGCTTGATCGGGGCACTGGTCTGCACAGGCTCGACTTCCAATGCGGCACAGATGTTGGCCAGAGAGGAGGGACCGAATGGGAGTGATTCGGGGTGGTGCTGCTGCCATCTTTGGTATTCGGTACGGAGCTCGAATGTGCGAGAGTGTTGAAGATAAGGGGGAAGCACGACGGATTTGTCACGGGCCTCACGGGGAAGCTGCACACGCAGGTCCCAAGCTTCGAGCGTGACGAAAACGAAGTCGAGGTTGTTGGACGTCAGGAACTCGGAGGCAAAGGCATCGAAACGGTTAATGGCATCCCTGAAGGTCCCCGCGTTGCGGACGTGTTCCCATGTGAGAGTGGTCAGGCTCGCTGGCAAAACAAGATGGTCAGCAGGCCGAAAGACAGGCGGGAAAGGCATTGAGTGTTGATAGGGCCATTAACTCACTGCAGAGGGGGGTAATGGGGGTGTTAACTGGCTTAACGAGCACGCTCTCACGGTGAAGCTGATTCGCAGGAGCAATGGGTTAGAACATGGCCAAAAATGATGGATTTTTTCTCTCAGGGGGCTGTTGGGTTGGACTCGGCCCACCTCTTCGAGATTGTTTGCGTCGAGCAGGATCCAGCCGAGCTCAATAACTTCGGCCGAGTCCTTGGTGACATAGACGCCGTGCTCGTCGCATGTGGTGGCTACGTGAATCACCACATATCGGTCGGTCTTGAACGGGGGGGTTTGTTGAGAGGTAGCCATGTCTCCGGAGACAGGCAGCGTGGTCGAGGTAACTCGAGCACTGGGGACAAAACAATTCAGAGAAAGGGGGTAAACTGAGAAACCTAATCCTTGATAAGGTATGAATTAACTCGATAATTCCGGCAGCGAGGCTCTTTAGACTTTTGTGGCCGCCGAGGTTGTGGATGTGAGCTCGAGAGAGCAAAGCAAACGAACAGGCGGTGGCTTTTTCAATGACCTTGGTCCGCGACCAGCAGCAGGTGGTTGCCGAGTCCCCACGACCCACCCTGCACCCACTCAGCAGGGGCGGCGCTGGGACGCTGGCACTGCCAACTGGGGAGAGCTTGGGTCGATGCCCCGTGTTGGGGTGCACACCTACCTTACCTACAGCACAGCAACTAAATCTTGGACAAATTGACAGCAAGAGAAGGTCTTGTTCGTACCTGCACCTGCACCTGCACCTCAGGAACTTGTCTCCCTCGAGATGCTCTCAGAAGCCGGGAAGGCGGGTGGGGAAGGAAGGCGGAGGCAGGAAGAAGGGGAGACGGACGTTGGAGATGGGCCACCTCAGAGCTGACATGCACGCTCAGGGAAAAGATACGGTAGGGAGGGAGAATAGGGGACCGAAAAGCGCACGCTATCCGTACCCCGTCCATCAATTCCACCTCGTATGGAGCCCAAAGAACCAGGCAAGGAGACTGCTGACCGCTTTCAAATTGTATGTATGTAAATTCCACTTTGTTCGTCACCTTGCACCCTGAGAATGCCTCACTCTCGGGGTGTCGGGTGGATAGGGCCGGGCCGGAGCTCTCTCATGAACTCATGCAGCCGCGAACTCCAGGATTGAACCCTGGCTTCTGTCTAGGCAAAGGAAACGAGAATGATATACACTACGCCGTTTCTCCCAAGGGTGAAGCTCACAGGGAAGCTCTCTTGGAGCCGATCCACTGGTTCCGTGTTGGACAATGACAGGTCAAACTCAATTGGAAATCGCCGAAATACGGTATGTTAGGTACGTCCCGGTTACCGCTATGGCCCTATCAACGCATCCAACGGCTATGTATTTTTTCGTCTTTTCACCTGTTCTCTTATTCACAGGCTCGGAACCGTCGCATCATGCGGCACCTCCTAAATGAAACCTCACGCTACCAGCTGCCACAGTTCGTGATGGTGGTGCGATCGATGGTCACGGCCGCGATACGCGCCATCGCCCCCCCTTTCCCGCCTTTCTGCCCCCCTATCGAGAAGCTGGAGGTGGGAGTGACGTACCATATCGGAGTCACACGGCCTGTTGTTACCTGTCTCTTTTTTTCGGCACATCACTTCTTACCTATAAAAGTGCTTCTCACGGCAGGAGCAATGTGCAGATGGAAGCACAGCCCCGAAACATCGGAACATTTTCAAGGAAGACAGGCTCAGCCGACCTCACTTTGGAGGCATCTTCTGATGACGACGGTCTCCTGCAGCATCCGTTCAGGGGTGCCCTGGGGGGAGCTTCCACAGCTTCCCCGAGCTACCGCGCCTTCCAACCTGCCGACTTAGGCGAGCCGTCATCTCGTTCCGAGCCCACACCGCGGCACCGGCTGCTCCACTTGTTCGGGATTGCACCTCCCCGCCGAGCCGGGATTTCAGTTTGGTTCGTTGACAACTAACCTGAAACTGTTCCATTACAGAGTACCATTGGCAAGCATGAGAACAAGTGTTGAATGGTATCTCTTTCCCAAACTCTGTCAAACAAACCGGAAGATGGAAGCTGCTCCTGCCATTCTGATTCGTTGCCTTTGAAGCCACTCAACATGGAAGGTGGTGCTGAGATAGGTACCTACCTATGGGGCCAAAGCAACAGGCGGACCATTTCCAGTTTCTACATCATCTTCAACTCCAACAACATCACACAGCCTTTGTCTCGCCACCGCATCCCCGCAGGTTCCTATCAAACATGGGTCTAGATTCTACGGCTGTCGTTGCCTTGTGTATCTCGTTCTTCTGTCCGCCTCTGGCCGTAGCCTAGTTGGCAGGATGTGGGACTGATGTGTGCATCAATCTTTGCCTGTGGTTTCTTGCGTAAGTAACTCAGCCCTGTTCCTGAAACGATTCGCCGATGTCTAACGGCTTTCCTTCTAGCGGAATCCCGGGATATGTCCACGCTTGGTACCTCGTGTATGTGTATCTGGACAACAAAAAGCTTCTGCAAGCACCTGAAGGCGGGCGGCCATTCGTGTTCAGCGAAAGGCTTCAACAAATCAGCACCGTCAACCGGAGCACCGCGAGCCTTCCAGCTCCAAGGACATCCACGGAAACGGTACCGGTTCATCGGCGTAACCCTGCGGTGCAGCAAAACCTGGCCCAAGAGCAGAAGCCGGTTCCAGAGACGAAGCCCGCCACAGAGAAGACTTCGACGCCGGAACCGAAGCCGACAGCGTCCGCAAGGCCAACTCCGGTTTCGACGCCTGGTCCTTCTGCAAAGCCAACTACGGGACTGCAAGCAACCCAAACTCCGTCTGCGAGGCCAACCCCGACACCCTCACCACCTCCGCTCACCGACAACCGTGACGCACATTCCCCAAAAACGAAAGACTAGGCCTTTCCATCGAGGGGATAAGGGGATGATACAGGTGTTGAGTTTCTGGTGCCTATAGATGGGGCGGTACATCATGTTTGAAGAGGGTATGGGTGTCGGGTGTATGGGTTCAGGTTGGTGAGGGTTGTCTTGGGTGACCTAAGTATTCTTCTGGGTATCTGGTTAAAAGACATGGCTAATCAAACACTTTCTCACTATCTGTCCTTGGATTGTGTCATGTTCCTCAGCAAGTGTTCAAGGAGGGTGAGGTTGGGCAAGACCCCTGTTTCCTGAAAGCTTGGGCCACACGCCCCCCCTTCGAAGGAACCCCGCTTATAATGATGGATGCTTCAACTGCAGTCGACCTTGAACCGCAGACCTTTGAACGACAGCCACGACTTCCTGCATAGAAGGCCGCCTGCTGTCATCCAATGGCGACAGCTACGAACTCTGCGCGCTCCCAGGTTGATGTTTTGCCCGGCCAGTGAGCTCTTGGAAATTTAATCGATCGAATCAAGTGGTCGGGGCGACCCAAAGACCAGACGCAACCTTGTACACGTTGACGCCTGACAGCGAATGTTTCTTTTCCAATCCAATTCTCGTGCCGTCCCATCCCCGTCTCTGTCCGCGCCCACGACACCTCGGGCCTCCCTACATCCACGACCACGTCTCTCTCCCTGTTCTTGCTGCTGCGCACCATCGTTTCGTCGCCCAAGCTGCTACCACGGCACCTGCATGGTGCAGCTCTTACCCGTTCCATTCATTTCGAGTCTGTCCTGCACCTCACAGAATCTGGCTTTGCTGCATCGAGGCCATGTCTATATACAACACGCCACATGTCCCTCGCCCCGTGGGCTCGGAAAATGCAGGGGCATCTTTGATAGACACTTCCTCTCCTGCCCAGGGTTCTTCTCAAGAACAGGAAGCCACCCTTACCACTTCTCATGATCCTGAGCCACCACAGCCTCCTCCTCTGCCCTCATCATCCTCTGAAGAAGCACCCGATCAGTCAGTGACAGCAAAGTCCAGACGAAGGTCCTTCCCCTTTTCATTCGCCCCTTTGCTCTTTCAGACCAACACCACCTCCTCCACGTCCCTTGCCCCATCCACGGCCGAGGGCAAGCCGATTCCTCTCGGAGACACCACGACTGGCGGTCATCATACGTCAGCCCTGCAGAAGCTGAACAGCACCTACCCGTCCATCAGCGACCCCCGTCACCGCTCCGCCAAGAGCACGGACGCCCAGAGCACCACGTACTCGCAGCCGGTTATCGTGCGGACGTATAGCGGACACTCGCCTTCGCAACCAGGGTCATCACAGTCCCGATACCGTCGACAGCCAAGCCACAGCAGGGGGGTATCAAGACGGGTTCCTTTGTCGGCCTCGGCTAGCCAACCTACTATCGGCAGCTCCAACCTTGATATTGGTGTCGGAAGCCATAGCGAGATTTCACTCGACGAAAGCAATGACCAAGACTTGACCACGCCTCACCGAATCCCCCAGTCTAGACACAAGATGCCTTCTTCTTTCTCCTCGAAACCTAGATCCTCTAGTTTTCCCATCCCGCTGCCATGGTCATGGACACGTGCCCCCTCCCCCCAACAAGAAGAAGTCAAGCTCCCACCCTTGGAAGCCTTTTCTTTCAAGTCCTTCATCAAAGACGCCACATCACCGGAGTCATCATCCGGTGGAGTAAGTGGAAATGACATCTCGGCAGACTTGGACCGCATAGCGGAGATTTGTGCGAGAAGTAGGTACTCGCTGTCGAATCAGTACGAGGTTCACGTTGCGCCTCACGGGTCGGGTTCGAGTTTTGTTTCTTTGACGGCATCAGGGCAAAGAAGGGGGGGGAGAAATGGGCCGACGCTACAGTCGGACGAGGAGAATGCCGGGGCGGGGAATCGACGACGGGCTAATGCAAGGAGGAAATCAGTGGCGTATGGGACGTTGGAGACCATCATGAGTAGCAGTAGGAGTTCGGAGGAGGGTGGTGATGGGGCAAGAACGAAGGGGGCAGGGGAGGTGAGAGAGGAGGTTAGGGGACGGGTGGGGAGGAGGAAAGCTGGAAGTGGGAGTGCGTCTGGGTCAGGCAAGACTACTGAATCGAGTCATGATGGGGACGATAAAAAGTTGGCGAGGAAGAAGTCGGCGAGTTTTGCCAACGCGATTATGGACTCGAGTTCGGGGAACCATGGTGGCGGTGGTAGTTCGAGGGAGGAGGGGTTGCTGAGTGAGATTGCGCTGCCGAGGGTGAGTGGGAGTCATTTGGGGGTCAGGACTGGCCATTCGGTACAACGGCAACAGCAACAACAACAGCAGCAGCAACCGGCAAGCGCCCCATCACAACAGCAACGACGACAGTATGTGGAAGAGTTACCGCACGAGGGACAGCAAAACTTCTATACCCACAACAATCAAAATCCGAGAACATCAAGCGGCGGTAGTCTATTCGGAAGCTGGATGCCATGGCAGACACCCCCGCCGCCACCACCTCCTCATCCATCCTCATCAACCCCACATGCAAGGAGAAATCCCAGAAACGCAGAGGGAAGACTGAGGGAACTCCTCAGAGCAACGTCATCCGAAGCTAGAAGGTGAGAAAGGTATGGTTTGCGAAACGAGATATGACGAAACGGAACACACACACGCCAGGGGAAAACAGAACGCTGGACAGATAATATATATACAGAGAGCTATGTTGAGAACAGAAAATAAAACACAAAGGAATGCTTTATGTTCGCGGGCGTACTAGGACGATGACTGCCCTCCCTGCGGGCACAACATACCAGGCACATGACCTAGAGGCAAGAATACACATGACTACCTACCTACCTAGCTAGATAGAATAAAAACAAACTCTTTGGCTGATTCGGTAGGTATATGTGTATATAAAATCCATGTGCAGCTAGCTAGGTACCTTACTGAACCAGTCCAAAGATGCTTTTTGGGCGCACAGAACCAGCCTTCCATAACCACGCAGAGAGAGAGAGAGAGAGAGGGGAGTCTCAATTAAGTCTGGGTGGCGGCGGCGCGGCGCGGAAGTGGGAAAAAGACAAAAAAGGGGCACAATTCAGGGGTAAAAGATTCTCTTGGCAACACGGACAACACTCAACACAGCAACTTCTACGTATCAAACGAAAGAGTGACGAACTCCTTGCACACATCCACATAGGTATATACAGAGAGAAAGAGGGAGGGATGCCTACCTCTTAAGGATAGTATGATCACATTTCACTTCTTCAAAGCATAGTACTTGATTTGAATCCATTGATTTTTGTTTTGTGTGTGAGATTCAGAAAAAGGTTTTTGTTTTTTTTCTCCCCCATCTGCATCCACCCACACCCACCCACCACCATACCTCTTTTGCCCAAATCCCTCTCTCTGTGCTGCCTACCTTGCACTTGGTAACAACACAACTTATAACCATGCATTATACACATATACAATCCAATCGCTTCAGTCATTCCCCCACCACCACCACCACCTCACCCAGTCCGATTCCCTTGCCCTTGTATCCTCTTTCCCCTTAATTCCCGGTTATACTTTGGTAGTCGTACACTTCATTCCCTTTACAACCCCCCCTGTCCCAATCCGCTCATTAGTGAATTACCAACCCCCTCCCCCCCATCTCACCGTGATTTTGACGAAGAACCACCAGAAGCCTCAACATGCAACCGTTTTGCCTCCCTCTGAGCGACATCGCCAGCAGCGCTGTTCTCAATCGGCCTCTTTCTATCCCTGCTCTCCTTTTCTCCTTCTTTTGCTGGCTTACCCCCCCCACCACCACCACCACCACCTTTCTTCTCCCTCTCCTTCCTATCCTTCTCTTCCCTCTCCTTCTTCTCCTTTTCCCTCCTTAGCGCCTTGGACTCGAATTCATGCCAGTCGCCCTGGACGTCTTTAAGTCTATTTCCCTTGTTAGCACCAGATACCATATAAAGGGGATGGGGAGCAACATACTCAATAGCCTGTCTCGCCTCCGGCTCCTCCTCAGTAAAATACCCATGCCCCAACACCTCCCCCGCCGTGGGCCTCTTCTTCGGATCGTACCGAAACATGCTCCTCAGCAAATCATACGCCATCGGCGTCACCTGATCCTTGTACTTTTCCTCAAACTGGCTCGCCTGCCTCACCGTCGGCCGCAGCAGCTCAAACCAGGGCATCTCGACAATGTCCGGCCAGTCTGACCTCGTCGGCGTCCCCAGCACGGAATGGATCTTGTCGAGTTGGTTAATCTCTGATCCATCCCCGGGGAAAATCGCGCGCTTGGTAAAGATCTCCACCAGAACACACGCAGCAGACCATATATCCACGGCTGGGCCGTATTGCGTTTCCCCCAACAGAAGCTCAGGAGAGCGGTACCAGATGGTAATGACGCGGTTGGTGTAGTCGAGCTGGTGGTGTTTGGCATAGAACCGGGCAAGGCCGAAATCGGCTAGTTTCAACACGCCCTCGTTGGAAACCAAGATGTTGGCCGCTTTGATATCTCTGTGCAAGACGCCCCTCATGTGGAGGTAGTCCAACCCTTCGAAAAGCTGTTTGGCAAGATGCTTCTTGTGAGCCGGTTCCAGGCTGTAGTTTGGGTGATTGAGCAGGCCCGTCAGGTCGTGCGAGAGGTACTCAAACACCATGAAGCACTCGTTCGACTCGACCATGACTTCTTGCAGCTCAACCACATTAGCATGCTTGAGCGACCGGAGCAGCTTGATCTCTCTGACCGCGGTCACTGGAAAGCCATCACGCTCGCCCTCCATGCGGATTCGCTTGAGGGCCACGAGCTTTTTCGTGTAGACGTTCACTCCTTTGAAGACTTTGCCATAAGTTCCTGAACCAACCACAGACTCGTTACCCGGCTTGCGGAAGAACACCGACTTGGACCGCGCGAGATCTTCAGGAAGCTTTGGCTTCTCCTTGAGCCGCTTCATAATCTTCTTCACCTTGCGTGTCTTGGGCGTGGGGTCTGGCTGTCTGCTCGGCAAGTCGTGTGGTCTGCGGTGGTCGTTCGGACGGGAGCGAGCCGACGCCGGCTCTGTGGGGGCATTCCGCGGGTACCCAGATCTGTCTCTGTCTCTGTCTCTGTCCCGATCTCTGTCCCTGCCCCTGTCCCTGTCTCTATCTCTATCTCTATCTCTATCCCTCTCCCGATCTCTCTCCCGATCTCGCTCTCTGTCTCGTTCGGGTTTCGTGGGAGGTGCTCTTTGGAGAGGGTTGGAGGAAGCAGCAGCGGGCTCGCGTGGGGCAGCAGGTGCGTTAAACTTGGACGAGATCTCAGGTCGTGGAACTGCCACTGACGGCTTGGACGCGGTCTTCATGCTGAAGCTGAATTTGTTGGGCGTCTGTGATTGGGGTCCAGTCGGCGGTGGACGGCTTGTTGGAGGGACCATTTTGTCCTCCTTTGGCTCGTCCTCCTTGCTTGTGTCCTCAACCTGCAAATCTTTAGGTGGCCTAAAGGGGTTATCAACATCTTGCATCAACACATCTTTGGCTTCCGACTTGTCATGAGCCTCTGGGGACTGATGGTTGCTGGTATGAGATGGATCCGAGCTCCGTCCATCGTTGTGCGTCGTGTTCCACTGTTTGAAGCCACCGCGAGGTGCCCCGCGGCCGGTACCAAACTGGCCACCTCTAAAACCGCCCGATCCGCCTCTATGCCCACCTCGATATGATCCTGAAGGATACTGAGCTGCAGGCCCGGTGGGTGCATATGGCGGATTCTGCGATTGGTTAGAGTGATAATGATTCTGAGGGCCTGTAGGCGGCCCATAGTTGTTGTGTGGATATGATTGGGAATATTGGCTGCTGCGGTGTGAGTTAGTGAACACTGCGTTCTGGAGGTGTCGGACTGACCCTTGAGGCGAATACTGCTGTGGACCATTCCATCCCCTTCCGCTCCCAGCATACGGTGATTGAGCTGGCGGTGAGCCATGGAAGGATGAAGTAGGTGTTCCTTGCCCCGACGTCTGGCCGTAGCCACCGCGGGAGGGATAATTTTGTGGTAGTTGGTGATTGAAACCGCCGCGATAGCCACCCCTCGTCGCCATGTTGACCTCGATACTGTTAGAACCAGATGATGGATCAAACTTTTTGGGGGCCTTAGTAGGCTCGTCTGCGCTGACTTCGTTTTTGGTTGAATTAGCTGCCCTTGAATCACGTGGAGATCCGGGGGGAAAAGGCCTGCGTGGCGCCCGAGTAGAGTTCAGGTCGAAACTCGGCCTGCGGTGTGACCCAGAATCGACAGAAGGGGGCCTTCGAGTACCCCGCGCGGCAGGACTCCGAGGACGTGATCTGGATCTCGACCGACGCCGGTGGTCTGCCCGAGGAGATCGAGGACGGGTTCCTGGAGACCTGCTACGTCGACGGGTGGACTGGGATGCAGTAGCTTCTACCCCACGGGACCGAGATCTCCGCCGTCGAGAAGCGCTCAGCGACCTCGACCGCGCTGGCCGCTTGCTGGTCTTTGACCGACGGTGGTCACGGCTCTCTGGAGATCTTGAACGCCGGCTACGGGAGGCCGGTGACGGATCACGGCGTGGGGGCTTTGGCGGCAGAGATTTCGGCGCGTCCTTGTCTAATCTTGCTGGGCTGCGGTCCCGCCGGGACTTCTTCGGCTGCGACCCTCCGCCAACAGACTGACTGGGGCTGCGTGGGCGCTTGACGGATGCTGGTGAACGCGATGCACGTCGACGGGAACGAGAGTCCTGATGATCGCGGCCGTCCTTCTTGGACCTGGGAGACCTCTCCCGTGAACGATGGCGGTCTGGCGAGAAGCGGTGATCGCGGGGGCGAGCTGGCTCACGGTCACGGTCACGGTCACAGTCACGCTCGCGAGAACGGTCTCGACGACTGTGGGGCGAGCGCTGAGAAGGACGAGAAGAACGGCTGGGGTGGTGGTCGGCGGTGCTGCGGCTGCGGTCGCGATGGCGATGGGGATAATCAGACTTTGATGGCTGTGGGGACCGGCCTCGGGGAGGGGGAGGTGGCGGCGGTGGTGGTGGTGGAAGAGAGTGATGTGGTGACGGCGGTTCACGGTGGTCTTTCCTGTCTCGATCTCGCTCTCGTTCGCGAGCAGGTGCGTCGGACCGATTCACGGCAGCGGCAGCGGGTGAAGTTGGTCTACGTGAAGTAGTCATGCCGAGATCATGCTCAACCCGAGGGTGGTTGTGTTGGCGTTGGAGGAGACGGTGACTGCCATTGGGCGGTGGACCAAAGTTTCGACGCCGACGCTGTGCTGAGGAGTGGTCCATCGCAGCACGAGATTCGAGATTTGAGTTTTGGTTAGTTGGGTGACTTCAGTTGGTCAAGGCGGCCCTCTCATAACCGGAGAGACAGGGGTTGTCGCTGCGCTGCGGCCGCTAAAATCCCCAAAGCTGTCAGCCCAGGAAAAGCCTAGAAGCCCACTGTATCTTTTGCATCAAACCCCACGACGGGAGAGAGAGCAAACTACCTTACCTTACCCGCTGGTAGGTAAGGGTATCTGAAAACGTCTGTCCTGGCTGTGTGCATCCCCAGCCAATCTCATCAAAGAAACCCCAGCCTCGCCTTGCCCAAACTCGGCGACTCTGGCAGAAAAACCCGATCAAGGCCAGTTCAGTCCATAAGATGCAAATAAGCCTGTAGTTGCCAAGAGGTGCACCTAGTTGATAAGGTGAAGGAAGCCTTTCCGCAGGTTGCTGTTAGGTTTAGGTTAGGATCGACCTAGGTGGTGTTTGGATGGTGATGCGTTGAAAAGTCGCAATGGCCTCGAGCTTGGTGGTGAATTGAAATGCCCGAGTCTGCCTGGCCAAAAATCTCAGCTTGCGGTGTTGTTCGATTGCGTGGTTGCGGTGCAGGTGAGGTGAGGGGCAACTCTCGCCATGGGCATCCACCATCGTGGAAGCTCTTAAAAGGTGATCAGATCGTTGTCCGTGTCATCAGACCCGTCCGGCTCCCAGATGCTGGGAGCAGGAAACGAAACATTCCCTGTGCTCCTCAGACTTGAACTTGGTAGGCCACCATGGCTGGCTCATCCATCGAGTCCAGTGCCAACAAAATCGGCATCTACAAAGAAGGCAAAAAGGCCTTCTCAAACCCGCTCAGAACATGTCATCCCTGCCCTCTAGCCCTGCCCCCAGCTTGAAAGGCAGCCTCAAGCAGCATCTAAATGCTGAGGCTGTTGCTAACACTTGTTCATCAAGCTGCAGGACCATACTATATACGGCAAGATAAATTTGCTTTACGATTTCCTCCACGACTCCGACGTGCCACAAGCCGCCTTTTACCCCTCAGCTTCATTCATCATAACGATGACCAGATTTTGGGCTCCTCTGGATTTGTTAGTGAATGAGACTCTGTCCCTAGCAGCTCTTCTGATATTGTGTTGTTGCGAGTGATATGCTGGAAAGGTGGCGGCAGCTTCTGGGCAGTGACTGCAGAAGTCAGACCTTGGAAATGTTAGGTACCATGGCAAGACATCCAAGCAGTACCGGGTCACATCCTCTCGATGAGACAACAAGAATCCCCATCTGCCTGGCACCTTGCCTGCACGACGAGAAAACCCCGGGATTGACTGTGGTGCGCCAAACCACAAGACAGACTGCAAATGCTCGCAAACCGTACGCGGATCATCAAGCAAATATTCCAGCTCTTCCTGAAAGGACCTTGGGCAGATGTAGTGTTGCGATCGCTGTGCTGTAGGGCTTGCCGCGAGCAACCACGAAGATGTGGACCAGGGCTGTGTGGGGATCTTGGGCTTGGGGAGACCAAGTGATGATTTCACGTCACTGTTGGCAACCTCCTAACCATTCCAACTCAAGGGTAATTTATCCATCTGCTTGGCCATCATCTAGATCTGCCGAATAAGAATAGAGCGAGAAACTGCTGGATCGGCGGTGATATGGCGAGGATGCATGCAGCATGTCTGGCTTTTGAGTGTGGTGCGCAATGACGATCAAAAGCCGCTGGTCGGAGTCGCAAGCTGGGGCATGAACGGCAAGGTCGAGATCCCACATGAGGTGAGCGCCTCGACACGAAATGCTAAATCATGCCGTAGTATAAACAGTCCACCATCGCGATTCTTCTTTAGCGAAAGTCACCTAAATGACAATGAAAAGGTGTCTGTCCAGTGTATCGAGTCGCCGGTCCTGGTCTGTTAGGTCATGTTGATGACACAGCTGGCTGCGAGATTGAAGCCCCGCACCGAGCTTGGTTTCCAGGTTGCTGGTCCTCCGTGTTTCCAACCTCGCCGCCATGATGAGTACGTGTGCAGGATAAGAAGACTGCTGCTGGTCGCGGGGCCTTCGATCAAGGAGCGCGTGGGTGTGGTTGAAATTCGCGTTGATGTCGGGTGTTTCGCTGTTGACAGTCGGAGAATGAAGTGCTCTGGAAAGAGTGGAATTGTTTGTGGAAGTTCAGCTCTGGCTTGCGCGCCAGCCAAGTCAGGCGATCCAGCGCACAGTCCACCTGATTAAACCCCGTGACTTCCCAACAGGCTGACGTCCAAGGCCACGACTGTAACCCTAACCCTACTGAAAGTCCACACTTGTCAAAGCAGCTGGTCAAATATTGAAGATCCGTGAGTAAATAGGGTGGTGAAAAGTTATGTGAACTGGTAAGTGAAATTCAAGGCGGGTTGTGGTTTTAGTGGAAAGTCATATTCTGGGGTGGCTCTTGACAGTTCATCAATAGGTAGGTAGGTACATACACAGGATGAAAAGTAGGACGCATCACGGTTTCAAGTGTCAATCAATATTCTTCATTTTTTGCTTTTTGTAATGCTGTATTAAGTATTATCTGTTATGAGCTACACTCTCTATACTGAGTGCCGCATCGAGTAGAGGATCCTGCCTCTCTCTGTATATGCTGTCATGTACCCTCCCTTCTATCACACTCGCATGTACATTCTACGACATCGAATCACGAGAACCTACGAGTAGCTGTGGCCTTGAGCATCTGGGTCGACAAGCCCAAATCTGGCTGTGAGGTAAGGCAGCGGCGCAAACTTGCAAAGCTGGCACAAGAGAGTAGTATATCCGGAGCCGTCGTCGACCATGATGACGTCGTCATCATGGTCTGTTTCTGGCACGCCGTCAATGTTAATTACGGGTAGCCATTCGTAGGCGGAGTGGTGTCGGATCTGAATGAGGAAATCAAGCATCCTCCAGCTCGGATCCCGGGTTTTTGGGATGTGCTGGAGGTATAGCCGATAAATGTAGGCAGCGTGGTGCTCCAGAAAGTGTTCGATCTTCTCGGCGATCGACTGTGGTGTGACGGACGGGTCCTTGAACTTGCTCTGGATGAAGAACAACTTGCAATTGTGGATTTGGTCCTTGTGCTTCTCGACGAATTCTTCTTCGGTCTTGTAAGCGCCAGTCGACAACCACAGCATTGCATAATTTTGCGCCAGCGTAGCTATCTGGATGGTGTGAGCCTCGAACATAGTGAGAACCTCATTTGTGTCCACATTGACTGGCCCGAGAATTGGCTGCCAGTACTGATTACGCCGTTTCTTCCCATGACCATTCTGCTGACCGTTTTGGTTGTTGTTATTCCAGTGCCCATGCTGCTGGCCGTTCTGCCAGTTCTGGTGGTTGTTATTATTCCATTTCTTTACCTGGTTATGGTTATAGTTGTTGGTATTGGTATTGTTATGGTTATTATTATAGTTGCTGTTGTGATTGTTGTTGTGGTTGTTGTTGTGGTTCTGGTTGTGGTTCTGGTTGTTGTTACGGTTGTTGTTACGGTTGTTGTTACGGTTGTTGTTACGGTTGTTGTTGTGGTTGTTCTGGTGGTTGTTCATATAGCTGTTGTGATGGTAAATCCCCCCCTGGTTCCCCCCCTGGTTCCCTCCTTGATGGTTCCCCCCATGGTTGTTATTCCCCTGGTTGTTACCCCCTCCACCGTTCTGGTTTTTCCTGTTCCTGCTCTTCCCCGTGTATGTTAGTAAGTGTGACTGCATCGGATAGACTTACCTAGGATACCTGAATATTGAAACCTGATAGCGAACTCCAGAGACTGACGCTTAGACTGAAACTTGCTGTATATGGATGAAAACTCTTGGATAAAATGACAAGCATATTGCTCTCTGGGAATAGGTGGGAGTTTATACTATTGCTGCTTGAATGATGTCTTTGTTCAACATGTCCGAGTTGAAAGAGAGCGCGGGTACGGGCGTCCGTGTTGCCGAGGACTATTCCTTTGTCTGCCGAGGACACAATGCCCTTGTTTCTTCCGGAGTCACAGTCCTCCATGTTTCAACGTAGATGTCATATTTTGCTCCGCCCAAGTGATAATGAGGAGAGACTGAGTCCTCAGTCTCGATGATCAGCTGGTTACCTAACAGATCGACACAACAGTACAGTGCGGCAGGTGAGTGAACCCAAGCTTTTGTGGCCACTGTGTTTGCGAAATTATACAAGACTTCGGATTTCAGAGAAAAGGCAAGTTTTGCCAACCAAGTGATTCTGGCTATGTATTGGCAAATATCATCTCAGTTGGAGGGGACTTGACGGGCATTGCGCTGCCGCACCGGAAACAAGGGGATTGTTGAGTTATGCGCAAGACCACAAAGGTCTTGTCATGTCTTTGTTGTTGGATATCATCTGAAACTTTCCCTATATGTTCTATTTTTAGAAGCCTCATGAGGCTCAGTGGAAGGTCATGCCAACGGGCAAAGGCTGCCGTGCCTCTTCAAACACAGGATAACATATTCTGGGTAGGATCTGGCTGGCCGTTGCGTACAATAACGGACTGTCCCGAAATCGTCAGTTCGAGAGAGGTAGGCAGGTGGTGGAAAATTGATGGGTGCATTGAGGGATTTCCAGTCAACCGTTCACATGCCGTGTTTAAGCCCAGAAGGGACCTGGGCCGTTGGCATGAAGGACTGGATGCCTAACATAATTTCGATGTTCAGGCATAGATGCCCGAGTGGGAGAGAGGCTCGTTTCGAATGTCGTTTGGGTTGAAGGAAATATATGTCGTTGATGGTCGTTGATATTCAAAATGCCAGCGAATAGGAGGCTAGCTCAATGACATGCGGTTTCATTGAGCCCCAGTTTGTTGTGGAACCTTGACGTGCTGATGCCCAGTGCGCAACCCAGATCAGAGGGCCGGCTGTCGTCATGATGACTAAGCACATCTGGGGTCCGATCAACGGATGACGCAGGAGAAAGAGCTCGCCGAGCTGCGATCCATGTACTTGGCGATGTGGCGGATAACAAGAGCTCGTGTGCCGATAAGCGGGGTGATAAGAGGATGGTGGTGTGTTTTGTTGGGTTTTTGTCGTAAAATGGTATAATGAAAAGAGTGGGATGGAAGATGGAAGACTCGCACCCGAAGAGGGGCAGCTGAACGGAATGCGAGGAGTGGAATCGATGAATCAAGGCGTATCACGTTCTTGGTACCTACCACAGTAGTGGCAGACGTTGAATCCCTTGTGTTGGGAAAAAGCTCAGAGAAGAAAAAACTCGGACAGACAGATCAACCCAACGACCTAACGTCGACGGTCGAGAAGCGAGGGGGTTGGTCGGCAAAACACCATATCAGCGGCCTGTCGAAGCCAGAAGGCTCTGCGATGCACCTGCAGCAGTCCAGTAAGGCAGCGAAGCAGCTCCCAAAGGTCCCCACCTGATGTTCCATTGCTGCAGGGCATCCACGCATCACCCCATTGGCATCCTGGGCTCTCTCACCCACGGCACTCCAGTCCTGCAAGTTTCTGCAAGTGAGGTGCACTTGGGCTGGTACGGGCAGTGCATCAGAGAGTGCAGTAGCTCTCCGAAAAGCTCCCCAGTCCCTGCAAGCTCCCAAGCGCCGTCCTCCGTTGAAGAATAGCTGGAGCTACTACGTATAAACCAACTCAAGCCCCAGGAACTCCCCCCTCCTGGCCATCACCACTCACCAGCCCCCATTGCTGCTCACTGTCCTGTGCCATTGTCCAACCAACAAGCCAGCCCAGCGCCATCTGCGGCAGACGCCTCCCCCTTCCCGTCTCCCGTGATCCTATTCTCGATTTCTTTCCAATTTCGGGAGATTCCAACGTGCTTTGCCGTTGCCCAGCCGCCTCTCGATTCCTGCGTTTCGCGACATTCGGATCCGACGTCACATTTCTTGTTGCTTCCGGCCCTTATAAGACTCTGCTGTGCCCGGCCGCCCTGAGCTGACCTCTCCCTTGGGTCTCGCGAGAACATTCCTTGCTAGCACACATTCCGGGGTGGGTTCTCGAACTATTCTTCCTCAAAATACCCGTTATTTCCTTGATTTTGGTGGCCTAATCCACCGGCCGCACCCGTATTTGCATGCCGTTTCCCCTCCCCCGCATCTTGTGCCTGGCCTTGTTTCTTCAACCCGACCAAGCTATCGTCATTGCAACATCAACCTCGACTTCCTATACTAACTGAATCATCAAGTAATTTGCGACACCAACCACGCTAGATATTCGAAATGGCAGACGACGGGCGCGAACCTCGCGAGGTGAGGAACCACCTCCTCTTCGAGATTGCGACAGAAGTCGCGCATCGTGGTATGTTTGCTGTGCTCCTAAGATAACACTCTTGGGCCTGCGCTGACGGGAAACACAGTTGGTGGTATCTATTCCGTCATCAAATCCAAAGCTCCAGTAACGACTGCGGAATATGGCGACCGCTACACACTTATCGGTCCCCTTAACCACCAGTCTGTGAGTTTTTCCAGTTTCCCATTGATCCAGATTGTGGTCGCGAGCATGTAGCTAACCCCCTTCCCTAGGCGGCCGTCGAGGTGGAGGCCATCGAGCCCACAAACCCCGAGCTTGCTGCGACGATCCAATCCATGAGGGATCGCGGCATTGGTATTCTGTATGGTCGCTGGTTGATTGAGGGTGCGCCGAGGGTCCTTCTCTTTGACACGAAAACCGCATATCACTATTTGAACGAGTGGAAGTCGGATCTGTGGAATGTGGCTTCGATCCCCTCCCCCGATAATGACGAGGAAACAAATGAGGCCGTTGTGTTTGGTTACCTGGTAGCATGGTTCCTTGGAGAGGTAATGTCCCCAGGTCTGACAGCCCGATACAACAGTTCCACTGACACCATTCTAGTTTGTGTGCCACGAGAAGAAGAAGGCCGTTATTGCGCACTTCCACGAATGGCTCGCGGGTGTTGCTCTTCCTCTGTGCAAGAAGCGCCGCATTGACGTTACCACCATCTTCACCACCCACGCTACACTTCTCGGTCGTTACCTCTGCGCCGGCTCCGTCGATTTCTACAACAACCTGCAATACTTTGACGTTGACGCCGAGGCGGGCAAGCGCGGCATCTACCACCGGTACTGCATCGAACGGGCGTCGGCTCATTCTTGCGATGTCTTCACCACCGTCTCGCACATCACTGCGTACGAGAGCGAGCATCTCCTGAAGCGCAAGCCCGATGGAGTGTTGCCAAACGGTCTCAACGTCACCAAGTTCTCGGCCATGCACGAGTTCCAAAACCTGCACCAGCAGTCCAAGGAAAAGATCCACGATTTCGTCCGCGGTCACTTCTACGGTCACTACGACTTCGATCCTGAAAACACGCTTTACTTCTTCACTGCTGGTCGCTACGAATTCCGGAATAAGGGTGTCGACATGTTCATTGAGTCCCTCGCTCGCCTGAACCACCGCCTCAAGAGCGCCGGGAGCAAGACCACCGTTGTTGCCTTCATCATCATGCCTGCCCAAACCACTTCGCTGACGGTTGAGGCCCTCAAAGGCCAGGCCGTTATCAAGTCGCTCAGAGACACAGTGGACACCATTGAGCGCAACATTGGCCGACGCATTTTCGAACGCTCTCTCAAGTGGCACGACGGAGAAGCGATGCCTGATGACAAGGAGATTCTCACCAGCCAGGATCGCGTCCTGCTTCGTCGCCGGCTCTTCGCCATGAAGAGGCACGGGCTTCCCCCGATCGTCACGCACAACATGGTCAACGACAGCGAGGATCCCATCCTGAACCAGATTCGCCGGGTACAACTCTTCAACCACCCATCGGATCGTGTCAAGATTATCTTCCACCCAGAATTCCTGAACTCGGCGAACCCAGTGCTCCCGCTCGACTACGATGACTTCGTGCGCGGCACCCACCTGGGTGTCTTTGCGTCTTACTACGAGCCATGGGGCTACACGCCAGCTGAGTGCACGGTGATGGGTGTACCCAGCATCACTACCAACCTTTCCGGTTTCGGCTGCTACATGGAGGAGTTGATCGAGAACTCGAGCGATTATGGTATCTACATCGTCGACCGACGTAACAAGGGCGTGGACGACTCGGTCAACCAGCTTACCTCGAGCATGTTTGACTTCACACAAAAGAGCCGCCGCCAGCGCATCAACCAGCGAAACCGGACGGAGCGTCTGAGCGACCTGCTTGACTGGAAGCGTATGGGCATGGAGTATGTCAAGGCTCGCCAGCTCGCCCTGAGACGTGCCTACCCGACTTCGTTCAATGGTGATGAGGAGGAAGACTACATTCCTGGCCCTGAGCAGAAGATCTCACGGCCATTCTCAGTACCTGGCTCGCCTAGAGATCGGACCGGTATGATGACTCCTGGTGACTTTGCCAGTCTCCAAGAGGGTCGGGAGGGGCTCAGCACCGAGGATTATGTTGCGTGGAAGCTTCCGTAAGTTTCTGTCTCCAAGCCCTACTGTAACCTGACGCATACTAACAATGTGTGAATAGTGAGGAAGAGGACCCTGATGAGTACCCATTCCCTCTCACCCTGAGAACCAAGCAACCGAGCGGAGCGGCGACGCCCCCTCACCTGAACGGCAGCTAGGGGTTTCATTCCGGCGAGACAGCAGCCCGGTCCCTTCAGCCTTTGAGGGCGCCGTCGGTATAATAGCAAACATTGAATCCAGCATATTCATGGGACAAATGAGTTTTAAAAAAAAGGCGCGGTAGCAGAGCTGCCGGTTGGTGTACGAGAAATGGGGGTCATGGGCGGCTTTTGTGAACAAGCATGATTTGTTGCTGTTATTGTATGTACCTAGTCAACACACCATGTAGATTGTATGCAACGATTGCATATTTCAAGTACTGTATTAGCTTTCTTGGGGATCTATTGGAGGCGGTTTTGTGGTATTTTAATGTATGCATGTATTCTGATCATGATGAGATGTTCTTGTTTCTTAGGTGGTGTCTTGTGAAGGTTGTCTGTCTCAGGGATTGTCAGGTTGACTTGGTAAGTACCACCACACTGTTGGTAAAACCGTTGAAGTGTCTCTCTGTTATTTTCAGCCAACAATTTCTTTCTGTCACTCGTCCAAGAATTTTGGAGAGGTAAGGCAGATAGATGTTTGGGCAGGGAGGGACTCGCTCTGCATTCCCTTCCATTGTCAATCAACACGCAAACCCTCGAGCTAAGGACAAGTTCAGCGGCACAGCTCGACCTATCAAGCTTGATTTGCACAACCCCTGCGAAGGTTTCAGAGGCACAACGTCCACTAATTTAACAGCCTCCTACTTTTTGTAGTTTAGCACAGCTACCTGATCCCCAACGGCCCCCGCATTTTGCGGTGCTTGGTTCCTTACCAGCCCTGCGGTTTCGTTTCATGCCCAGCGACGGAACCCCTGCTATCTTGGGAAAGCTGAGCTACCTAAGAACCCGTCCCTCCCTCGATTCCATTTCCCTTCCACCCCCCCCTCCAAACATCTTTTCTTTCCTTTCCTTGACGACCTTTTTGGTCGGTCACACTTGACACGATACGGCGCGATCCATAATTGTGTACAATGGGGTTCTTCAGCAGGAAAAAGAACAAGAACAAGAGCAGTGATTTGGGAGGCGGGGCGCATTATGACCCCAGGTTAACCGCCCACTCCTCCAACGACTACAATGCGACAGCTCCACGCTCAAACTTAAACTCGAATTATGACCCCCGAGATTATCAACTGTCTGGCCATGGCTTCCGCTCCATGGCGACGGGCCACTCCCCGCAGTTGATCGCGAGGTTGCCCGAAGGGGTGCTGCGCAAGATATTCGGGTTCGTCTGCCCTCACGCGAGGGATGAGAGCTACGAGAGCTTCGAGGCGAGTAGCCTGGCGGGAGGGGAGGAGAGGTGCATGCTCTGTGACATGAGGGACTTGGCGCACTGCGTCGCTGTGAATAGAAGGTGGAGGGGGGAGGGGGTGAGAGTCTTGTAGGTGCCCCATATCCCAAATCAGGACATAAGTAAGAGACTGACGATGTGGGTGGTGGGAAAAGATACCATAGCATCCGCCTTGATCCCGTCCACTACTGCCCCCTTGAACCGCTCCTCTCCGACCGCCGGAAGCGCAGGTCGTTTTTTGACCGGAATGGCAGTCCGGAGGATCCCTGTTCTACGAGGTTGAAACTCCTGTGTCGCACGCTGAGGGAGGATCCGGTGAGAAGGGGGCTCTGGTGCAGTACCTCAAAATGCCGTATATGCTCAGGGAGGCGGCGCAGGCGGATCTGGCGAGGACGATAGCGGTTACGCCGCAACTAAGATATGTTGACTTGCCGGAGGGGTTGTTTACAGACGAGCCGAACTTTGTCACGCTGAGGCTGGAGGTGCAGGCGAGGTGTTTGGAGCTGAGGAAGATGAGCTATATGAGGGGGAGCGAGAACAGCTTGCAGGCGTTGGCGACGGGACGGGTGTGGACGAAACTGGAGGTGTTGGAACTGAACAGGATCGGGATGGATGGGGGGATGTTGAGGCTGGTTTTGGGCGGGTTGAGCCAACTAAAAGCGCTGAAGATGTCAGAGATGGAGGGGGTGGGGGATGAAGTGTTTTCGTCTGGGTGGGAGGAGCAATTGCCGCCATTCCCGGGGACGATCGAGGAGTTGATATTAACCGACTGCAAGAATATCACTTCTGAGGGTCTTCGAGCGTGGCTATCCTCCTCCTCAGAGTCAAGAGAAAGACTCCGGGTTTTAACCCTCAACAACACCGGTGTTCGAGTCTGGGGATTGCATTCCATCATCGGATTAGCCCGAGGACTCAAACACCTCTCCATCGTCGAGAAAGTAACCGTCGCCCTGCCTTCCAGCCACGACCTCCAACCCCTCAGATCAACAAGCCTCGAAACCCTCCGGTACGAAATCACCTCCGCCTCGTCATCAACAAAAAAATACGGCAGCCCTTCTGGGGCCTCGGGAATCACAGCCTCCTACTACAGCTACCTCGCCTCTTCTCTTTTGTCAGGTGGCCTCCCCAACCTGAGATCAGCCTACGTAAGGGACACCAACTTCCCCGACCTCCTCCTCGGCCTACCCCCCCTCCCCATGCCCGCCTTTGCCGAAGGCGCCGCCGCCCGACCCGGCTCCTCCTCGTCTCTAAGCGCATTCGGCTCCTCCCCCACTAACAAACCCCACAACTTTGGCGGTCTCCCCCCCTTACAACCTGGCTCCCTTCCCAACACCAACCCCTTTTTCGCCCCCGGCCACAACCGACAACAAGGCTCCCTCAACAGTTTGAACATCCCCTTTGGTGGTGGTGCTGGTCAGCAGATAAACCAAAACCGCTTCAGCAGCAACAACCCCTTTGCCCAAGCCCAAGCAGCAGCAGCGGGGTTCATGAACCTCCCCTCCAAACTCGAAGTCTTTACCAAATCCGAGTCTGACGACCAGCTAAACTGGAATTTTGTCAAGATTGGCGGGGGTGTCGGTGGTGGTGCAAGGGGGGCTTCTCAACACAATAAAGGGGAACGACCGCTAAGTAGTTATGGCCTAGGGGCGGACATCATCGGCGACCCGGGGGGTTGGAGCTCGGGGGCGGGGGCTAGGCGGAGTGTGCTTGTTAGTGGGCAGGGGGCGCAGGGAGGGGCGTTTTTGGCTGTGCCGACGGAAATGGGAAGTAGAAGGGGGAGACAACAACAACAACAACAAGAGGAGGAAGAAGAAGAGGAATGGCCGAGGCCGAGGACTGCTAATGGGGAGAGTAAGAGGGAGAGGTTGGATTTGTGGAGGTGATTTTCTACCCATCACCGGAAACAAAAAAGCGGACATGGAGTGGATAAAATAACGTGTGCGTTGTTTTTGGAATTGATGGTTTTTGGTCGGTTTTTTTTTTTTTTTTTTTTTTTTTTTGGGCAACAGGGATGGATAATGGGACACATGAATGGAACACGACGGGATGGGCATGGGACAAATGGGATATACATATATATATATATATATTCTTGGGCGATTGGTTTTACTTTCACATGAGCGGACAAAAATTGCGTGTACTATACCCCCTTTTCTTTTTCTGATTTCTTATTAAGTTAGCAAAAAGCATATCGAAAATGGTAACTTCCGTTTCAGTAACATATGGTATTCATGACTATCTTCTCTTCTTTCTAACATCATCACTCGACATCAACTCAATCGCTTTCATCAAATGCATTGCCCTCGCCACCTTTTATCTTGCCCATAAGCTAACCGTCTGCTCTGTTCGCTTTACTTAATTCTCCCAATCGCAATGCCAACCAATAGTCCCATCAATTTACCCACAAATGCCCCTAACGCCAACACTCCCACAGTGTATCATCACCGGTCACCTCTCTCCTGTCTTTGAATCTTCTCTCTTAAAATGCGCCCTCCCTAAGCCAGATAAGGCGCCAAAAACTGTTGCGCATCCGGGCTCACCCTCGTCTGAATAAACTGAGCAATCTGCCCATTCGTCTTCTGGTTTGCCTCCTTCAGATACTGCGCCACCCACTTCTCAATGTCGGTGATCTCGGTGAAATCATCTCTGGGACCGCGCTTGCAAGTGTTGAGAGGAGTAAACCCGATACCGAACCCAATGTCGTCGACATCGTTTTCGTTGAGAATCTCATCACCGAAACCCTGGGCGACCTTGGGTGGGTTCTTCAGCAAGTCGAGCAAGTTCGTGCATGTGAAACCCCAACCCTTGGCGTAGCGGGTGGCAAAAGCCTGAGACTCGCACAAGGTCTTGGTGTAGGACACGCAAGCCAGCTTGCGGTCAACCGGCTTGGCGAACAGGGCGGTGGTGGGGAGGATAATGGTCAGGTAGAAGGGAGTGAAAACGTTGGCCTGGATGGCATCAGCGTGCTTGATGAAGAAGTCGGTCCCCAGTCCTGGCTTGGCAGAGACGAGATGGTAGAAACGCGCCACGCGAGCCTTGTGGGAATCGCTGGGGTGCTTCTGGACCCTGTCAAAGACAAGACCAAGAAGATTCGTGAAGAATGGCTCCAGCACCTCACTAATTACTACTGTTAGTCATGTCTCCTTAGTTTTGTGAATATGGGAGTCACTTACGCAGAGAATGTGCTGATGACGGACTCGATGATGTCAAAAGCATTTTGTTCCGTCTTCTTTCCAGCCAAAAGACGCTGGAAGATGAGAAGAACGGCCTCTAGCTTGTTCTCCGCCACAATCTCTTGAGCCGCCTTGGGGATGATGGCTGCAAGAAACCTGGACAGAGGAGGCGCGTTACCTCTGGTATCCCAAAGAGTTGGTGTGAGAACAAGGTCCAAAAGAGCCTTGAAATCTCCCGGAACCTGGGCTGTGGGGTTGAGCTCCAAAAGAAGGGAGAAGATCTGGAAGACGAAGGGGATGAACTCGGACACATCCTCGGTGAGAATGAGGGCAAATGGCTCCCACAAGCGACCGATGAGGTTGACCTGGGGCATGCTGCTGCAGTATCTGTTGTGAGTTAGCGACGTTGACTCTAAGGTGGCTAAGGGACCCTGTATATCTTACCTGACAAGGGCTCCTATGGCCTCAAAGTGATAGTAGTAGAAGCGTGGGTTGCTGGGGTTCTGCTTGATAACATTGGTGATGCCGTTAAGGTGAGTCAGGATATTGTCAATACCGCACTCGGCCGCTCCCTCCTTGAGGACGATCAGAACTCTCATGATACACCTCATCAAGAACTCATTCTCTTGCAACTTTGCGGATGAGGGGTCCTTCTCGATTAGGGTGAAGAGGTGCTCCAACAGATCCTTGGCATAAGGCTGGATGTCAGCGCGAGGGAAAATATGTTTGCCAGCATCATCGGTTAGGTAAAGCACTCTCTCCACCGCAATGGCCGCGTAAGTGTAGACCACGTAGTTGGACGAACCCAGGTTCTGGATGAGAGGCTGCATAGCGATGTCCCATTGGGTCTTGTTGAGCTGGCTGCGGAAATTATAGAGGTACTTGATGGCATCAACCTTGGCAATGGGATGAGCTTTTTCACCAACAAGATCACCGGCAATGTGTTGCTCAAAGAACTCCACCACATTGACATAGCTGTTAACCGTCTTGACGCCGTGAGAGGCTGTGACTGCGCCTTTGGCAGCAATGGCCAGGAAGAGGTACACGGCGGTGTCCTTGGCCTTCCAGTCATTCTTTCCTTGCTCGAGGAAGTGGTTGATGTACTTGAAGACCACCTGGGTCACCAGCATCTCAAAGTTTCCGAGGAGCTTCTGAAGGAAGTCGGTGGACGCCCTTCTTCTGGAGTCGGTGTCGGAACCTTCCAGATCATGTCTGATGAACTCGATCGGCTCGTCCTCAAACATCTCGATATCTGACTCTCTGAGTGACACATTTGGAATGATGACCTTCTCCACAATTGTGCCGAGTGTTCCCTCGTCGCTGAAGATCTGTGCATGCCTAGTGACCGAAGCTACAGCGGTAAGGAATTTCAGGGCTTGGCAAGTGAGGATATCGTATCTCTTCTCGGGCCCAACACTGGAAAGCACGTTCCATACGTCCTGGGTGAATTTCTGGACATATGGGTTGAAGTCGTCGTCGTATTTGTTTGTGTAGAGCTGCAGAACCTCGCAGATATCCGACTTGAGATTCTCCAGGGGTGTCGGGTCGTCCTCCTCGCCATCGAAAATTGGATTTGTATAGTTGAGATATTTGTGAAGAAGCTCGGTGATGTACTGCAGATGAGTCTCAATTACTGGTGGAAGATCCTGGCAGGAGAGGTCGTAAAAGATCTTGACGAGAAGGCTCATTGTGGTAAGCCATCCCTTGAGCTCGGCTTCATTGCTAGTGTTTGCCCCAATTTGCTGGTCGGCGATGCTCAACATCTGGATAAAGGGCTCGCCAAATACACCAACGACATGCAGCACCTCTCGGTTTAGATCGTTGCTGGAGAACAGAGGGCGCCACCGGCCAAAGATGGAGTGTGCAACTTCCAAAACGCCATTTGTTTGCTTGAAACTTGTGTTGGAAAGGCGGCTGACAAGATCTTGGGTCAGGGTGTCCCAGCGCTCCCAGAAATCGGAATCGGCTATAGTAGAGATGGCCTCGCCGAGTTGGGCCTGAATCTGGTTTGGAGCTTCGATCATCATGCCGACAATCTCCTTTTTGATGGTCTCGATCTCGTTCGCAGCAAGCTTATGGGATCCATCTTCGTTCACCCAGTTATGGCGGATGAAGTTCTTAAAGGCAAGGGCTGCCGCGAGGCGGGTCTGTGTTGGCTGTGTGGCATCGTGGACGAGTGTTAGGAGGGACAGAGAGTAGTTGGGCTGTTCTGATAGAATCTTGAGTTCGGCCTCGGCTGCAGGGGAAGAAAGGGTTAGTTTGAGCTGTCATGAAGCTGGAGTCCCACCATGTGGTGCCTAATATAGGTGGTTGAAAGACTTACCCTTGCGATGCTGTTTCGCATCCAACGTCAGGTTGAGCAGCTGTGCGATCTGGGGCAAATTGGTCGCCATGATGGGCAACTGCTTCTTTTCGCTGGGTATTTGTGATTTGTGACGTGTGCAGTAGTGGCAGGCAATATGACGATGTGAAGGGGAACCTGGAAGGCCGAAAAAATGGAAGCAAACCAAAACACCTGAAAAAGAAGCGGTTGACGGTTGCTAGAGTTATGGTGGGGGAGCAGGTCTGGCAGCCTGGGGTCCAAAATTATCAGAGCCTTGGCTCGCAAGACCACGGGCCACCGCCCACTGGCAGTCAGGGACCTTGTTCAATAGCGCCTTGAAATAGTGGGGAAGCTCTTTGAAAGAGGATGATGATAACGCCCTATCTGAATCTCAAGCTACCATACAGTAGTTTGCAAACAACCTGGAATTCAGGCCTTTATTGTGTTTGTAGTGTACCTTAGACTCCAACCAGCCGAGTTTCGTCATTTTCTCATACCTCATGTATAATATACCATACCTGTATTCTTTGACCATCACGAGACCGTCTTTTCCGTGGCACGGTGCCCTCTGCAAAACCTGACAAAAAATCTCAGTTTTCCATCTCGTCTTTTTTGACTTTCTTTTTCCATCGTCTTGCTGCAGGCCAGGAAGGTGTGATTGGCTCGGACGCAGCCGTCCCCCAGCCCTTTCGTGGGGTCCATCCAATCGCCGGCAGGCTACAGGCGTGGAGGCGAACTCCCGTTGTTCCCTTGCTGCCAGCAGTGGGTTTCACTGGGGCCATGTTCCGTCATCGCTGCCACCAAAGACGCTGACCGGTAGCTTGGTTTTTTTGCTTCTGCCAGTGATCGCCAGACCGAATTCCAGCGTTATTCCAATCAAAGAAAGCGAGTAAACACAGATCACAAAGTCCTGAACACATCCCGCCAACCGAAACACCAACACACAGCTCCCGACTGCACCCATCCGGACATTGGCGCATGTGCCCCAGCTGGTGGCGTGAAAGATTGTAGAGGACCGGTCACCAGCGGCGATTGAGTGAGAGGGTGGGAAGAGAGACAGAGAGAGGAGGGGAACAGCTCCCCTCACTGGCTGTGTCTCTGTGACCTGCCTCTTCCTGGTTGTGATTAGCACATTACGTGTAAGTCATGTCTCATTTGGTTCCAGCTCAAGAGTTTTCCGAATGATTTCTCAACGACATGTCTTGCTTCGACACCTCTTGCGACTTTCCCCCTTAAGTTAGGTGCCCCCGACCAGACTACACCTTTCCGTCAGGCCACAGCCATGCCATGTTGAGGGAACCTGAGTGGCCTTTGGGTACGAATACATACAGGAGACCTGGGATTCACCACATTCACTCCCGCCGTGTTTCGATCAGCCCTCCCCCGTCCCGGACTTCTTGCGCCTGCAGGAGCCGCATGCAAGCTTCCTGCAGGGCTAAACCACTGCCTTGCGAGTTTCTGGTCTTGGCGTCGGACGACAGACACTGCGACTGCTTCTCTCGTCTTTCTTGCTTTTGATTTTCTTCTGCTTCTTTTGTTTCGTACTGCTTCAAAGAATGCCGGTATACTGACATGTTGCGCCGACTAGCGTCTCTAGGCCATTCGGCCTCGGAAGACCAGCAACCCATGTCCCCCTCTCCCGGAGAAGACCAGCCGTCCCAGGAGGGGAGGACCACCGGAGGCCTTGCCGGTGTCTTCAAGGGGTTGGCTGGCGGCGGCAAGCTTACAAAATCACCACCACCTTCACTTCAGTCCCTCGGTTCCCTTGCCGCCGCCCAGGCGCAGCCATCGCCCTCGACGAAACAAGCCGATGACAGTCCGCTTCCCACGGCCCTTCGAGGGCTTGCCCCCGATCAGCTGGAGCAATACGTAAAGTTGAAGAATAAGAATGGGCAACTGAGTGAAAGGGTAGCTGCGGCGACCTCGCTCCGTTATTCAATAAGGGATTTCCCACTGAATCCTGTATGTGTCCCCATGCTCCTCCTTGAGCTGTCGGAGGCTGGTTTGCTGACGCTGTCGAGCAGGTACTTGACATATGGTACGCCGGCAAAGATCTGATCAACGAAAACTACCCAGAACACGCGCGACAAATTGGCTGGGAACTTCTTACCGAGTGCGCAAAATACACGGCTGCCAGCGAGCTCGAGCGCCGCGAATACTTTGAGACCCTGACAGCACCGGCAAATCGTGCAGACTTCCACCTTCAGCTCGCTGCTCTGGAAGACCTCACCACAAAAGGTCGGAATATCACCGGGTTCCCGTACGACATTTTCCCGCTCCTCATTTCCTGGCTGCACGAGACGTATCAAATCGTCAAGAAAGCCCGAAGGCGTGCATTGCGCGCGGGTGGAGGATCTGGCAAAGGGAAGTCGGCCGCAGTGGGAGAAGATAAGAACTTCTCGCAGCTGTTTGTGCTGTTGAAGGATGTGATCAAGTTCAACTTCAAGTTCGCCAGGGACCCTGTGGTTGGGGATTTGCTGAATGAGTTGCTCAATATTTGTATGAAAACAGCATCGGAGGATGACTTGATGGCATGTATCAATGTGATTGAGGCGCTCGTCACGTTTGGGGCCATTCCAAACGGCAAGCTCAAGGACTGTATCAAAGTCCTCGGGACGATACACCAGCAGTTGCCTCACCTCCAGAAGCAATCATGGCACACCATTTCCATCATTTGCAGATCACACCACGGCCAGTCCACCGTCAGGGTCCTGCTGGACATTTTGCGGACCTATGCCACACCGGAAGACAAGCAGAGAGAAAGCGAGTTGAACAGAGAGATTCGAGGCGCCCTTTCGGTGTTGAAGAAGCTTCTCCACAAATCGACTGAAAAGGGGTACCCCCCTGTTTCCCTTGCACTTTTGGTTGACGGCCTGGCCAATGTTGCTAGGTCCAGCTACCCCAAAATAGCGTCTGAAACTCTACAGCTTATCAACTCATTATTCAATGACCCACGCAACAACATCAGTTCGATGGTCAAGGACGAGCATTGGGCCTCCATCTTCGATGTTGCTGCGCAGTGTGGGACGAAGGCGGCCCCCTCGACATTCGCAGATTCGGAGACATCACTTCGTTCACCGCGGGAAGTGCCAGAGGCTGAAAACACGGTTGCCGGGCAGCTGAAATGCCTCGTCGCCCGCATCGAAAAGTTACTCACGCAAGCAACCGACCTGTTGCAGCGAGATGAGTGCATGCAATTCCTGACCCAGGTGTACCATGCTCTTCCAGACTCGGCTGCTGGCCTTGTCATCACCTACTTTAAGGAGCATGGGAGCTGCTTTCCCTCGGACGTGGAGTGGAAGAGGAACCTTGACATTGTCTTGGATGGCTTCTTCCTTGCCCGGCACCGGGATCCGCTTACTCGGTTGCATGCTTTGGAGATTGTCATTGAGGTGTACGACTTTCTTTCCCTTACACAAGATCTCATGGAAGATGACGCTCTTGGTGACATTGTACGGCGGGTGCTCTCGGGTATGGTCGAAGAAACGAATACATTGGTCCTTCAAGACACAGTCACGTTCCTCGTCAAAGTTTCGCAGGCGGCAGACACCAGTCTTTTTGACAACATTCTAGAAGGACTGAAGAAGGTAGTGGCCAGCGAAATGTCCAAATCCCCTCTGGCATTGCTGGCGTCGCCCAAGTCGAGCTCCTTCCCACCCGGCCAGACTGTGTACTTTGCGAACCAGAGCCTCTCCAACGTGGTCACCAGAGGCTACGTCCAGATTTTCATCCGAACACTCAACATTGAGGGCTCAAAAGCGTCCAAGGCTTTCTCTGCCCTCGTCCACATTGCCCGTTCAAACTCGTGTGAGGTTGATGCTCGGTTGACGGCCATGAAGATGCTGTTTCGACTTCGAGCAGACTCGGAATACCAAGTCTATCTGACTACACAGGTTGAGAATGAGAAACTTGCGGGATCACTTTACAGAACTGAAGCGTCGCTTGCAAGGAAACTGGCTGAGGACGCAGCACATCCATCCAGGTTGCCAAGGGCCGAGCTCGCGACACGGCCATCACGGGGGATATCATTCACCCAGGGTCAGACGGGAGACAAAGGGGTCCCGGCGCGGCAAACGCATACCCCCAGGCCTGTGGTCCACCAAGCTCAAAGGTTGTGGTCGGTTCCCGACGCGGATGCTTTACCGGAGGGCCCTCCTGAAAGACCAAGCTGGTTGCTCATATCCTACCGGGACGAGAACGATGCTGGCGGGGCTGAGTTGGGCCCTACAGGAAGAGCAGTGTTGAACATGAGTGCTTGGTTAGAAGCATTACTCAGCCTGTTCCATAACGGATGTGACTGGGAGGTTTACAGCTTCGTTCTGGCACATCTTCCCGCGCAACTGAGCAACCATCCAATTTTCAGGGGCGCCATACCTCACATCCACGAGATTCGGCGTTTCTTTTGCGAAATGGTCAAGACCAGCACCTTTCAAGAACCTCCACTTTCATCGGGGTTGCGTCGAAGTGATGTGAGCAACTGCCTGTTTCACTCACTCACCATGATCCTGAGTTACCATGAGCACTTCCAAAAGATGGATGAGGACGACTTGGTCAGAACATTCATGCATGGGATATCAGACAAAACAGCCAAAACCTGCATCCATGCCCTCCAGGTGTGCTGTCACGAGTTGCCCCTTTCAGTCAGCAAAGCTCTTGTCACCATTCTGCAAAAGATGTCCCAGGTCATTACACAGCCACTCGTCGCCATGCACATTCTCGAGTTTCTGGCGTGCCTCAGCCGCCTGCCATCGCTGTATTCCAACTTTCGAGAGGATGAATATCGTATCATTTTCGGTATCTGCGCCAGGTATCTACAGTCAGTGCGCGACAAGAAGCATTCGGCACGCCCTAGTCACTCGAGTGAGCCATCAACCCCTAGTATCGTTGTTGCACATCATCCAGATATGCTAGGACAGCAAGCTGCCAACGATGACCTTCCACAGTATGTGTATGCTCTGGCATACCATGTCATTACCTTTTGGTTCCTTGCGGTGAAGTTGCCTGATCGACCGAGCCATATCAACTGGATCGCCAAAAACCTGTTTGTGGACTCAGACGGCAGAGCAACAAACGAGGAACAGGCCCAAGTTACCCTTGACTTTATGCAACGTGTGGCGTTTTCGGATGCTTGCGATTCAGCTCAGGACCCCCTTTTCAATGAGGAGTTCTATGGAGAGATTCAGAAGAGGCGTTGGATTATCGGGAACAGCATCGTTACCATCCGGCAGGCTAAGGAAACGGGTTGGGCTGAGATTACTCGACGATATCCGTCAGGTACATCCTCCTTTGCAATCCGTGTCGAATTCTCCCCAATGCCGAATCAGCCATCTGCAGACCAGTCAGATGGGGCGGCTTGGGAAGGGCGTTTTCAGCACGGTATTACCATCTTTCCCAGTCATTTGCTGATGCAGCTGCTGGCCCCGATGCCTCAAATGTACGATCCCGCTATTCGGCCTATCCCATTGCCGGATGACGATACGGTCAACCGAGCCATTCGCATCTTTGACAGGAATTCCACGGTCGACGGGCACAAAGTGGGTGTGATTTACATTGGCGAGGGACAGACCAAGGAAGCCGAGATTCTCGCCAACACGATAGGCTCACCTGAGTACCTAGAGTTTCTCAAGGGTTTGGGGGTGTTGACCAAACTCAAGGGGGCCACATTCAATACCCAAGGCTTGGACCGGGAGTATGACTTTGACGGCCAGTATACCTACTGCTGGAGGGACCGCGTTACGGAGATTGTCTTTCACGTTATCACACAAATGCCCACCAATCTGGAGCAGGATCCACAGTGCAACATGAAGAAGCGGCATATTGGCAATGACTTTGTCAATATTGTCTGGAACGAGTCTGGCCTGCCTTTCAAGTTTGACACATTCCCTTCTCAGTTCAACTACGTCTACATTGTCATCACGCCGGCGCCACAGCGGTCGTTTACATCCATGCGGGAGATGTCACAAAAGCGTCAAGATGGTGAACCCCAGCAATTTTCTCCCTTCTTCAAAGTCCAAGTCATGAGCCAGCTCGGATTTCCAGAGATTTCCCCGGCAGCCGAGCCGAAACTCGTCAGCTTGAAGGCACTTCCCCGGTTTATCCGTTTGGTAGCGCTCAACGCCTCTGTGTTTTCCCTGGTCTGGTCCAACCGCGACGGCGAGCATGTCTCCTCCTGGAGGAATCGCCTTCAGGAAATCAACCGCCTGCGCGAGAGACACGGTCCAAAGGGTGCACACTACGGGCTGACTCACTCTTCTGGGTCTGCCGGTCTTGCTACCGCCACCGCTACCGCCGGAGGCTTGCCACTGATAAGCACCAACTCTGGGAATACCCCGGCGTCAGGGACACAGAGCGTAATGAGCAATGGAAGCAGCAGCGGAGGGAGCACAGTCGGTCCAGGCGGGATGCTATCAGACTACAGCATTGGCGGTCCTAGCTCGAGCATGACCAGCGGCAGTAGCATTGGTGGCAGCAGACCAGCAAGTGGGAACCTTCGTGACAGCTTCAGCAGCTTGCGTAGGTCCTCGGTCGCGACGTTCTTCACGAGCAATACTGCTAATACCAGTGGGAGCGGGACCACTTCTGGAGCCGGGGGGAGTGGGAACGATGGGAGCCATCGGTCGAGCATGTTGAGTACTGCTCCTAGTTCGACTGTGACGGATGGACATCATGGGCATGGAGGTGGGGGAGGGGGGAATGGGGATACGGAGGCGCTGGTGGATGCGGTGGATTTTTCCAAGTGGACTTGATTTACTTGGAGAGGTATTGAAAGGGATGATGGTTTTCTTTTGTTTTGGGGGGTGGACTACTGGGCTGGAAACAAAGGGCTGGGCTAGGGACTTAAAAATGGTGTTGAATGTGGAAGTCTGGCGGTAGTGATGGATGCTTAATGAATGAATGGATGGAAGGGTTGGAATATGGTCCACAAAAATGAACGACGGGTGAGGGTGGGTGGAAGAGAATAGTGGTATTGTGTGGGATCTCTTTTGCTTTTTGCTTTTCGGAGGGTTTTGGTTGGAGGGGTAGGTATCAAAAATTGATTTTACTGCACTGTGGTGCACTGCACTGCACAAGGGAGCACTGCACAAGGGAGCAAGAACACAAAGGGGTTTGGAACGATTATTATTAGCGACGGACAGGTGTGTATATACCATATTATTATTGAAAAGTTGCTTTGTTTACTTTGCCAGTTTTATTGCTCTAGGTGATTACCTTCTTTTGTGAGTGAGCTTTGACGGTCAAGTATGGGGTGCCTACCTATTCAGGGGCATATTTTTCGAGTCAACACCAACCGACTATCCTCACTTTCATCTTCGTCGTTGTGTTACGCTCAGAACTTTATGTTCCGAGATGAACTGGAAGATATGGGGGAAAGATTCGAGGCCCTTTACATGGTTGTGTCGCACCGCTTTATGTGCTTCGGTGTGTTGGTTCTGCTCTGATCTTGTGTCTTGTTTCGGTGTGTGTGGTGTTGCTCTCCGGACTGAGGCTCTCCCAACTGGCACAGCTCTGTCATGTAAAGCAACTGAGCTGGTGCATGGTTGGAGTTGTTGGTTATTTTCATCCCACCTGTTATATTTTCAGCTCGGACTCGGAAAGGTTGGGAGGGGGTTCGGTTGCACCCGATGGAGGGGGGTTGTGCTGTTGTTGGTTGGTTCTGTTGGTTAGTTCGGTGAGGTTTGTTTGTGTTGGTCTTGATAGGGCTGACGAGTCGTCAAGGTTCTTTTTGCCAGATGATCGCCAACCAGCTGTTGGTTTTTGGTAATGGTGATTAAGGTGGTGTACATGGCTGTTTTGAAGGGTTGAGACGTCCAGCTTGGGATGATGGTGTGGTATGCAAGGTTTTTGTGGTGATGTCAACTTCCGATCTTGCATGTGGCCTTCTCTCTCTCTCTCTGTGCGTGTGTTCAAGTTGTGTGTACCAGTCCAGAAATAGTATCCCACAAAAACTCTCATTTTTTTTTCCTTTTGTTCAGGAGGAAATATCTCCAGTTGGTTGTATACTTAGCTGAA
This sequence comes from Apiosordaria backusii, assembly GCA_030549205.1. Classification (NCBI taxonomy): domain Eukaryota; kingdom Fungi; phylum Ascomycota; class Sordariomycetes; order Sordariales; family Lasiosphaeriaceae; genus Apiosordaria; species Apiosordaria backusii. Next base: position 2,470,357 of record JAUKTV010000004.1, read on the forward strand.
AGGTTGGTCGGCTGGCTTTCTTGTCATTCCATATTTTCGTCCGTCACATGTCCGCACGGAACCAACTCATGATACGCCATTCCATTCCACTATCATGTCACAAAGAGGTCATGTCATGTCATGTCATATTTCTTCGGAATATTTCACCTCACCTCACCGCACCTAATTGGGAGTGGATAGTTTAAGCGGCGTTACACAACCTACAACACAGCACAGTACTCGGATATGTGAGGTGCAAAGATTCTTTTTGATGTCTCTCACCGAGTGGTCTTCATTCATCATATTCTGGGATTCTTTTCTCATAACTTATGAGATATTCAGGTGGGGGGTGCATGGACGATAACCGCCGCCACCACCAGCACCTGAGTTATCACCCCTCCCTCCGTCATCCCCCGAATTTGTACCTCCTCCCTATTCTATCCAATTTATGCAATCACACCTCCCCCGAACTTGAATTTGCTTCCGAACATGCCTTAGTCATTCCGCCAGGTCAAGTAACACAACCCATACACATACACACGAAGACTTACCTAAATCCACGCGCATATATTGCGGACCCATACTACGGTACTCACGTCCGTCAAAAGACCGGATCTGACATCTCTGTTTGTTTTGTGGGTATGACGATGGGCGGGCATACATAGGTAGCACAAAGTCAGTCGTCACGTCGCCCAAAAAAAAGGCTGTTGGTTCCCGTCCTCTTAGTGTCATCACATCCATCCCGCATGAGCCAAACCCGCACTGTCCAGACGCAAGACCCATGCAGAAGCGAGATGGACCCTTGCCATGGGCCACCGAGGTTTGTTGGAACCAGAAACTAAAGGAGATAATGGAGGTATACTGTACATACACTACAATCCATCATCACCATCTGGGAACGGTTGAGGAGGGGGGAACAGGGGAGGGTGGAGAGGGGCGAACTATATCCCATCTCACATATCACCTTCCCTCTTGTGTCTCCCTGTGGGGGGTGACAGAACCATGTTCGTCCGAGCACAGTGGGAAAAGAAAAGAAAAAGAAGAAAAAAATGATCGTCACCTTTCAGCCGCAAAACCCGCAGAATGTCACCATCCATCATCATCATTATCATCAAAAACCTTTCGGTCCCTGGTGTCCTGGCCCCAGCCGTGCAGAGGGAAGACGCACCGTTTTCATTCCTTTTTCGGGTGATCCTCTCTACCTACCCTACCTACCCAGTTGGAAGTGTATTGCGATGTTGAGTGCCGAACGGCTTCCGAACTCCTTTGGTAGGCACTTCATCGTGATGTTATTGTGATGAAAGGGGAAGGAAAAACGGGTCAATTGGATATTCCGGGGGCGGTGACTTGTGCCTCTCTTCCAGAAGAATCCTGCCGAAGGGAAATGTCAACAACCTGGGTTCTATGTGATGATCCTTTGTCTACTTACACCCACACTCACACCGACGTGCAGCGGTATCACCAGCCAAGCAAACAACGTCAAGTCACGGACCCCGGTTGAGGTCAGGGGGCATGAACAAGACGTTACACAAACCCGAGGCATCGTACGCCCACAGAGCACGGGGCTATGAGATGAGGCCTCAGTATCCCGCAATGAAAGGTTGCGGGGACACAGGATTTCAAGGGCAAGGATATCTGAGGCCTCAGAATCCCCAAATCGAATTCTTGCGGCGACACAAGCCTCAACTCGGCAACAGACGCCTCACTTGTGGCTGGCCAAAACCCGGATCAAGTCATCGGTCACCATGCCTTCGGCTTCCTCAGCCATTTCATTCATCCGAGTATCGGCACGGCTTAGGTATCTGCCATTAAAAGTCTCCGGTTTCAAATCCATGATGGCCATTCCTGGTAGGGGATATCCCAGTGTCACGCCTGAGATCATGTGCTCAGGCACATGACGGTAGACATCCCATCTAATAAGCTTCATATGGCCCGGGATTGGGCGCTTGCCATCAACCCCGCGTTAGTTGTGACTGTAGAACATCACAAATGGAGGAGAGAGAATAAAGCAAGTTCAGTCATCCAATATGTCGACTACTCATCAGCCTAGCATTAACCACAACCACACCGCGTCCGCGGCGTCCGGGGTGGCAGCAGCAGCAGTGGCGGCGGCGATGCTCAACATAAGCGAAAGCGGACGGGGATGAAATGTGCGGGTTCGATTCTCATGTACGCCGTGTTACATAACTCACACCCGCAAAGATGAGGCGCTGACGCGGAATGTGTGTGTGTGTGTGATATATGTACGAGTGTGCGAGTGAGTTTCCAGATTCGGCCTCTTGTGGATACGAGTATGACAGAGTTATGCTGTCAAACGTCAAACACAACCCGACTTCATGTGAGAGGCGTTGGAGAAACAAGTGTGGTAGTCCAACTTTCGGACCGAAGTCCATGAGCCGCCCGCCGCCGCCGCCGCCCCGCCGTCCGTTCGGCATGATGTTGAAAAATGATGAGAGATTATGAAGAACGGGCCGAAGGTGAAAAGGCCGAGGGGGAGAAACAAGGAAATCGCTGCATGATGATGGTGACCGCCACTTGGGAGCAGATAGTTACGCAAAGAAAAGATGTGGACAGTAAGAAGACTAAATACCCCGTGATCTCGTAAATGGTAGACAGAGTAACACAACATACTCCATGTCAGCCATCTCGCTTGTCCTCTCCTTTTATTCCTCCCTCTCTCCCTGTCTGTGTACAGTATTACAAGAAGCAGCATAGAGGAAGAGAGATGCGGGACCTTGGCCATGATGATAGTCATTGGTTTAGGTAGGTAGTGTATGTGGGCACGGTGCTCCTCAGCGAGCCGTTCCACAACTATCCGAACCCTCCCAACCCTTTCCCATGACCAGGATAGGATCGGTCAGTCGCCAAGATTATACGTAGGCCCCCACACATCAGATCGGTCTTGTTTGATTTGACAATTTCGGCCAGGTCAAGGAAACAAGGCTTGTTTCTTTTTGGGAATAGCTTCTTCCAAACTCCGTCCGGTCCGGCAAGATGTCGAGCCTAAACAGCGGAAAAAGTTGATGAGCCGAGATTCAACGCACTGTATTGTGTGTACACCGCAGTACATATTGGTTACACAACAAGCTGGTTCCGTAGCTGTGCCGTCTCGCTGCGTCAATCTATCCATCAAGACCCGAGATCAGCCATGCGGGAGCCAGGGTAGGGGTAGGCTGTCTTGCTTGCTTGCTTTATGTCAAGGACGGTTGTGGTTGGGGGCCAAAGAAGTGGGCTTCTTCTGCAGCTTTGATGAAAGCACATCGAAGACGATCACTCACATAGGTAAAAGATAGCGAGTTGAATAAATCTTGAAATATTAGATTGGTGTGTGGGATAGGGGTCGGTCATCAAGTGAGTTTGTGCTCAAAGCTGCAAGTTGGCGCCAACATAAACCCCCACGCCTATATAGACAAGGTAAGAAGATGTTGTGAAACGTTGATCCCAAGTCCAAAACGAACCCTAGGTAGCGTATGTGAGGAGATGTGTGTGTGTTTGCTGTTGGGCTGGTTGTTGACGCTCTGAATATACGAGTATCGACATGATTCTCACACTGGTTGTTGTGGGTATCACAGACTCTCATCTGTCTGGCCGGCCCCTTTTGATCTTGTTTTCTTTTTCCCAGCCTCGAGCAAGAAGCGCCAAGTGAGCAAAAAAAGCATGTTGCTTACATACTCTGTACTCCCGCATTGTCATCCCCGAGGAAAGCCCTCCATTTGGGCTCCAATGGGGACAATGTCTGACTGACCCGAGGAACTTCCCCTAGACGGGTGACACAAAACCTCGACGAGAACACAGGTGGGACGTGGTACGAAGACAACCTGTCAGTTTACATCCGGGCAGGTTTGTTTCTGACACAAATATAGATGAACTTATTGCAGGTATATAACCGGGACACTTGAAAATCGCCCCCAATATCCATCTGCCATGCTCACAACTCCATGTCTGATCTGCACTGCTTGTTGTCTGGTATTCCTTCCAACTGGCAGTCACCATCTTGAAATGAAACATCTCAATGCCTTGGAATACGGAGATTTTATGTTAACGTCAGACGCCAATAGCGCCTGGTAGGGCTTATGCGTGGCGAGAGCCCAATCCCGAGCTAGGAGGTGTGATTGGGGCCATGCCCGGTATGGATATCCACTGACAGCACCATCACCAGTGATCTCGAAATTCTTCACGGTGCTTTAAATGCCTGCCGGGACACATGATCATTGCTTTCCCGAAAAGCCCTCTCAGCCATTTCGTGTCACCGTCTGCAACTCGCTTACAATACGGTGTAAGCTTGGTGTTGATGTGGTTTGTGCCACCTGGATCCTAGAGGTGAACTGGGGTTACTTTGCGAAGCTGACAGAGCTGGTCGAATTGCCTATTTGGGTTCTCCTTGAGGGGGCGTGTCGTCCGTAAAACCGGCATGACCAAGCGGTTTAGACGCGATTGGCGACCCGGTTTGTCATCACGCAGAAGGTTTCTTATAGGCTGGCACGGATAGATTGAATCCTTCGCCGGGGGTAGGTCGGGTGGTGCGCCTGTCCTGGCAGCGACAGCTTGTTGTTCCTCCTATTTCCCCACAATGCAGTGATGTAACAGAATCGTGAGCCGAAAAGTAATTCCTGACCGCTATGGTATGCTGCCAAGGTCTAGTCGGAGTCCGTTATCCGGCTCTGAGTTCTTGTCCGACATGAAGCCTCTGGCGACAAGTACCGTCGAGCGGCTGTCGTGTCGTACAGGCTGTGAATAGAATGATCCCACATAATCGTGACCACACCCTTTTCGGGGACACAAGCTTAAAAGCTGCCGATGGTTCCGGATAAGCTGGCGGCTGCACAAGAAGGTGTTGGGAGGCCTGATCTTGGGTTGACAAAGTATTGTTGTGGGAGCGCCGCCTGTAAGTGACAGCCTCAGATATCCCGCCACACATCTCTGTACCTTGCCCATTTTTGAAAGCCTACATCTGGTTAGCGACATTACACACCTAGCATATCTTCGTCTCTAGACTCACCCATAGATTGGAAGCCCTCATCGCCACCCTTGACTGCGTCAATGAAGAGCTGCTTCATGCCTTGGTTTGAAAGTAGCTGGATGCAACTATCCAATAGTCCAATCATGACAGCATCCCGTTGGGTCGAAACTTTGAAGAGTTCATCTGCATCCTCACTTTCAGTATTGTTGCCCATGAGGACGTGGCCTTCAGAGAGGTGGTGATACTGACCTGCAATGCAAATGCATGTTACACCGCCCACATCATCCGCAATCGTGTTGGCCCAGGGCAGGTCCTCGGCCGCTGGACTGCCGGTATTTTTGACGTACGTCAAAGCGGCAGCAACTATCGATCCCCCTTCATTCAGTCCGATAACAATGTCCTGAATGTTCATCGAGTTGGCAAGCTTGGCATATTGGTCATACCAGCCCACATTATTCCTCCTCTTGGACTCTGCCCCCACCAGCGCCAACACCATGTCAAACTCGTGAAATTCGCAAGGACGGAACACAAGCCCTGAAGGCAGGAGGCCGGTGGTGGGCCAGTTATCAAATTTCAGCAACCAATCGGTTGCCTCTTGTGCATCGATTGACCAGTTGCGTCGTCTGAACCAGTCTTCGGCCGGTGAGTCCATGGGAAGCCCATAGAACAGTCGGGGGAATGTGCTCCCTAGTTGTAGCCGCCATACCCCACGTGTCTTGGTAAGTTGCTTCAGGGCGTGGTTGTGCAAGCTCAGCCCGATGCCTCGTTTGCGGTAAGCTGGGCGTACAACCAAGGCAGCCATGGAGCCGACCAGGCGCTCATCCTCAGCGCCGGCGTAGGTTGTATACGTCGCACAGAACCCGAGTAGCTGGGAGGTTCCCGGTTCCCGGACCACGTAATGCCTCACATACCCGTCACGCTGTAGCAGTGACTGGAACAAGAAGCGGCTCATGTGAAACTTCTCTGGGAAGCACTGGCACCAAAGCTCGTAGGATGCGTCCATATCACGTGGCCCATTCCATACGTCGACAGTCCATGCGTTTGGCGCGAGGATGAGATTTTGGAGATTGGGACCCGTGGATGGCGGCTGCTTTTTGGTTTCCCCGAATATGACATCGGCTGCCGCTTGAAGATCAGATGGGGCAAAGCTGGACACCTGCACTATCGCCGGAAATGACTCTTCGATGGGTCCTAGCTCTCGGGCATCGCAACAGGCCACAATAACTTGCGGTCGGTCATCGCAGACACCTCGTGTGATCTCGGCCAGTGCCACTTGTGAAGGTTGACCATGGACAGGTGGACCTGAGAGAACGAAAATGACCGCCGTGGCTAGCCTGATGTGCACAACATGTGTGCCAGTGATACCGTAACGTGGTAAGTAGGGCACATGCCGGACCCAAGGATGATGCTTCGCCAGAGCCTTCCCTAGTGGCTCGAATGGGTCACTGGTGGGTGCTTCGTGGTCGACCTTTGCAGTACTCACGTCGGGTACGATACCGGGCGTGAGGAGCAGGAGGATGTCGCCGTCCTTGAGCGGTTTTGATAGTGGCAGATATGAGTGTGAATCTTGTATGACCGTAGTCACTCGCTTCTTGGTGAGTTCCATGCCGGGCGAAGCAACCGCCGAAAATGCAATAGGCGATGTGAGATTAAAATAATTTGTTGAAGGTTCAGGAGGACTCATTATGAATTAATAAACTTGTCTAGGCTTCATCGGTTAGCTGGTGGTGTTCAGGGGTTGTAGGTGGTCCGTATGTGGTCCGTATGCATGAAGCCTCACTTACATCACCTTCATACAGCTTCAAAACCTTCCACATGTCTGATCCGAAGGCCCACCGTGCAAGTTTTTTTCTTTCCTTCTCAACGTCGTGCCGTGGCCACGCGTACCGTTGCCAGTGACAAGTTGGATACCGGTTGGGACAGTTATTACTTGCAGCCCAAGAGCTGGTGGTGAGCGGTACGGTATAAGTGTGGTGTGGAGACGCCGGGCCCGGTTGAAATGGCCTACAGCAAAAGCTTCCCAGGCAAAGTGCAGCGAACTTGGTAGGATTTTTGTGCCCTTTGGTGCCCTTTGGGCGGAGAGTGAGAGCCAAGATCGGGGCCAATAAGAACAACAGAGGAGTTGGGGGCACCACGAGTCGGCAACGGTAGATGGGTGCGTGGTTATGTATGTATGTTGGAAAAATTGAAGGAACCTGACCGAGGTGTGTGACACCACACCCCCCGAGCTCGTCAAGACCTCACTTGGGTTTGGGGGGATTTGCCCGAATGGAGAAGTCAAACTAAAAAAGTTCCATCAACTTCCCTGTCAGCCCTCCTGTCAGCGGGGTCTCAGAAAACGGCCTTGGTGGCTTCAAGTGCCGCTCAGGCTGCTGGGAGGGTGTAAAATTGGCCTCTGGATGTATTGTAGGCACATACAGACCTGGAAGCAGTGCCTATCTGACCGACTTACACGACAGGCGACCAGGTAACACCATAGTGGCAGCCTGTTCAATGCCGTTGTGGTTCTTTGCGCCTCTGCTTGGTGTAGGCTGCATGACAAGTGCGGTGGTGTTGGAGGGCCTATTGGTGGGTGGTGTGCGCCTGTAAAGAAACTTGGGTTGTACAGGACTAATGTGCAGATATTGGAGTAGAGACGCATGACGCGCTGATACCGACCTGCTTAGAGGCGGTACCGTTGAATTCTGAGAAAAAGTCAAGTTCCTTTTGACGTTTCATTGTCCTGATCGCTTGTGCGTGCTTGTTGGTGGTGTTGGTGTTGTTGGCATCGTTGGCAAACAACCCTGCCCGCTTTCCCAGTCGATCATCCGTTCTCAAGTCGGCATCGGCGACAAGGTGGTCCGCGCCGCTTGCCCCATGTTTTGAATGTGTTCGGGAAGTGTTGAAAACGACCAAGCTTGATTTCGGAAGCGTAGACGCCGCCAGTGCTGACTGACCCACGGCTGACTGACACGGGGTCGACCAGGGAGGAGGTTTTCGGTGTGCCGACGACGGTTACACGGAAAAGTCTGGTCACAGCGTGATGACTTGGTCAGGACATGGGGCAAAAGGCATGCCGTACTCGTACTCTGTTCTGTCATCCAGAGACGGCGTGATTCGCGGGCCAAGAATGTCGACGATGGTAACACATGGACTTTTTGTGGCATTCCTTACGATATGGGGCTGTTGAAGATACGGTAAGTGCATCTCGAGCGGCCGAGCTTGGGTAACACAAGCATGAAGGTAACCTTCCAAGGGGCAAGGGGTTGAAAGAGACGCGGAAGCGCAGGCCGCGTGGGGAACCCCCGGTAACATGGACGGAGTACAGAAGTAGAGTGAAGATGGTGAAGAGAGACAAGGAAAAATGCCCGTATTTGCCTTTCGAGGCTCAAGTGGTGACCGAGGGTGACACTGAGAAGGGGACGAAGGATCGGGTGAGCATGCGTGGGGGTGCCGGGAAGGTTGGCGATCTCGAATTGGACTGAGAGAGAGGACGTCAGACGGACAAACGGTCCATGATCGATCATCCTGACCAGTCTCGATAGGCAGGTTGGTTGAGATTGTCGCGCAGTGCAATGTGCTTTCCTTGCATGTGGAGAGTCTGTGTAACACCCATCATATCATCTCAACCGATATCGTCAGGGCAGTCACTTTGTGACCTTGCAGTGCTTGCCTCGTGGCTACATGTCGGACATGGCCAATTACCCGGGCTTGCCGACAACAGAACCAAGAACCAGCCAGAATGCAAAATATGTCTGAATTGGGCAGTTGAGGGTTACACAAGTGAGTTCGGAAAAAGGAAGAATCGCATCTGATAACGCCTGTAATTATTGGGTGCTGCTGACATAAGACGGCTGACATAAGCGATCCCATTTGGCCCATTCCGTCTCACGCGTCACGACGCGTCTTCTGGAGGGGACGTGCAGAGAGAGGTATCACAGGTCAGGCTACCTTCTAGGCATGGTGGAGAGGTTTTGGGGGATCAATTGACAAGGTCGATATTTACGGAGTGCCAACATAAAATAAAACCAGAAAGTCCAACATGAGTTTGTCTCCACCACCAGGCAACCGTCTTGACCAACTTTTGGACGACCTGGAGTCCGGTATGGTCGCCTTTCCGTGATTGCACAATTTTACAATTACATGTTCACCCACTAACTTGCAGCCAGCATCCAGAACACCCGCCAAACGACGCCAAACAAGCATCAAACCTACAGTTGAAAAGACCACCTCACTTCTCTACGACAGAGGCGCTCTTCCGGATGACCTCATCCGTTTGGTCGACCTATTAACTCTGCACAACCATCTCGACCAGGCCAGTCTGTCAGCAATCACCCGCAACCTCTATCCTCTGGGAAAAGTCAGCGATGAAGTCATTTTGCGCATTGTTGGTGCCTTGGGCCATGGCCACCTCAAGCCCTCATTTCCCCTCCAGAGCCTGTTCCTGAAATGGTTGGTCATGGTATACCATTTGCTGCAGGACCCGACCATCTTGTCACAGACGTACGGGGTCTTGTTCAACCTTCTCGATACGGCCGCCATCAGGTGAGTTGAAAAACTCGGGCTCAGCTGGCATTTGGCATCTCATCTCACTAATCGTGATCATTTGCCTTGCACAGACCGCAGCTGTGTCACCTTCTGGCGCTTATAACCAGGCGCAAGCATGTGCGACCATTCAGGATTCAGGCCATGTAGGTGATCGATCGTATTTCGTCTTTACGACTGACCAGGATTGACAAAGCACGCATCAGATTGGCTCTTTCCCGACAGACTGGTGGTGACCCCAACTTGACAGGTCTGCTCCGGGTTTACAAGAACTATTACCCAGAGATTATCGTGGGCGATATTACCAAGGGGCGTGCGGCAGCTTTCAAGCACCCGGATACCCAATGGAGGGAGAGGCTTAACGAGATTCAACAACAGCATCTCGATAGGCAGGAGGATGACGGGGCCAGGAATGGCTTCGCTGTCAACAATGCCCTGGGACGCCGATTGAAGGGGGCGAGGGCTCTTGTTCCTGGTGTACACACGCTGCATGCCCACGAGACCTCCGTGACATTAGAGGAGTTCGACAGTGCCGAGGGGTTTGTCAACAATCTTGAGAAGATTGAGATGCCCTCGCAGCTGGTTGCGGTCTTGGCAGACCCCTTGCTTCAAAAGTTTTTGCTGCTGCGGCCCAGCGAGCAGGCTTCGCAGCGCATAAGCAACTGGTTGATGGCGTGTGTGGGTGATGTGGCTAGTGGTGATGCGGACCCATCTTTTCTGCTAGACATGGTTGAGGTTATTCACGATTATGTCCTCAGTACCAAGGTTTGTTACGTCTACAAATCCGGTCGCTTTGTTCCTGAGTATTAACTTTTCCAGGAATTATCTCCAGTCTTTTTGAAGTTCCTTAAGGAATTCCTCCAGACATGGAACGGGTCAGACAAGCGAGACATGGTCCTCGAGACGTTGAGCTTTGCCCCTTTATCAGAATTTACTGGTATGGCTTCCCCTTAAAAATTCGCCAAACCCATCAAGCACTAACCCCTTTCGCAGAGCTATCCCCCATCTTTGACCTCCTCCAGTCCAAACTCCTAAACAACACCCCCATATCCCAGCTCTCCCTCCTCAGCTTCTACAACAACCTCCTCCACAACTGGACCACCACACTCCTCTCCCTTCCCCCCTCAACCCTCCCCTCCCAACCCGTCGATTCCCTCACCACTCTAATAACCCACGTCAACCCCCTCTGCCTAACCCTATCCCAGTCCTCCCCCACCCTCTCCACCTCCTTATCAGTCCTAGACTTCTACACCACCGCCTCCAAAATCTACTCCTCCCCCCCCTCCTCCAGCACGTCCCCATCGCCATCCCCCCACCACTGCTAGTCTACAACCTAGCCTTCAGCCCCTCCCTCACTGTCCTCTCTCAGCTGTGCTCCATCCTGACAGTCTACAAAATCGCCTGGGAAACCGTCATCACAAAGAAAAACCCACCACCCAACACCCACCCCCAACAGCGGAAACCCTCCCCGGAAGAATGGGCCCAGATCAACATTTTCAACGGGTTCCTAATGGACATCTGCAACAACCTCTGGCGCGGCCGGGCGTTTGCCTTGCCGGTGGAGGGAGGAGCGGGTTCGGACACCAACGCGAGGGGGTGTCGCGTTCCTAGGTCGCTGCCCCCGGTGTTGGATGGGTACCTGAGGGAACTGGATGATGATTTACGGCTGGATAGCATTTTTGGGTTGAGTTACAATCCGGTGTTGTGTCTGCCGAGTATCAACTTTGTGAGGGGGCTGGAAGAGAGGGAGATACAACGGGGGGGTTTGCTGGTTAGGCATGCTGGGCCGGTGACGCAGGGGTCGTTGCAGAAGTTGGCGGGGAGGGGGGGACTGAGGTTGAGTTGGCAGGAGTATCGAGCGGGGGTGTTGAGGTGGTTGGAGGAGGAGGAAGGGCAGGGGGGGCTGCCGGAGTTGATGTATAATACTATGAAGAATTTGATGAGTGCTAGGAGCAACAGGGTGGAGGTGGGTGGTGGGGGGTCGTCGTTTTCTTCGGAAAGATAGGTGACTAGATGGTTTAAGGGAGAAGGTGTTTAAGAGAGTAGATGGTTTAGGGGAGTAGGAAATGTACTAGGACCAGAGATGGGTCTGCTTGAGATATACAGTACAGTCAAGTTCTGAGACTATGGATCTAATAGCTCGTTGCTCTTCATTGGGTACCATCCTTTGAACAATGCATTACTTATGTCTCAAGTGCGCTTAAACTAACCCCCATGCATAGTCGAAACAAAAATAACGTTGTCCCCCGGCTTCAACTCGTACTCTTCCTCGCCTTCGAGTTCCCAGTCTACGTCGTTGATCAGGACTAATATCCCCGGTGTTCTATTCATATTAATAATCAGTAAATCAAAGTGAGGAGACACAAGAAACTCACAAGTGACCATCCTCCTGCACGAAGAACTCTGTCTGCGGGTGCTTCAAGTGGTTCTTGACGAGGTGGGAGATCAAAAAGCCGACGTTGGCGGGGGAGAAATCTGAGGGGTTGAAGATGGGGAGGGAGATCATGTGGTTAGGCTTGTTGGAGAAGAGGGTTTGGAGGCCGCCTCTGTGTTTTATGGTCAGTATTATCATCATCAGTCTTTAGACAGAAGTAGAAAAGGGGGTAAAAGTGTTAAGAATATCTGGACTAGAGGTTTGAATAGTAGTAATAGTCTGTAAAAGACGTGGGAAAGAAAAGATATGGTATGAGTATGAATAGGAATATTGAATGACAAGAAAGTGAAATGTAATTAGTTAAGGATATCAGAAGACTAAGAAAAATAAATGAAGAATGTGTTGGTGAGAGTTGGTGAGATAAACTCGTTGTTTTATAGGGGGCTGAGGTGTGCTTGAACATGCAGTGAACGATGTGAGAGGGGCTTACGCGAAATCCACCCAGATGGGCATTGTTTCTATTTCTGGTGCCATTTTGATTGTTTGGTGATATGCAACGGCGGCTTAAAAGTTTGATAGAATAATCTTGAAAAGGACTTTACGGCGATTGATCTCAAACCATGTAATGATGAAACTCAACACAAGTCGAGGCTCTCAAGGTTCACATTGAAAAGAAGCTACCCCACATTAGGTACTCTCAGCCCAAAAATCTTGCCAACCCTGACCTACCGACCAATCACAACCCTCCGTTCTCACGTCTCCTTCTTTCCTTGAACATATGAATCATTTCTTACTACAACAACACAAATCATAAAAAATGGCCGGCACAGAGACGATAAGTGTGAATAGCAGCTATCTTGCTGCGGGGGCCAACAGGTACTCTGCCGCTTCTGACTGGAGCGCAGAAGGGGTGGTCGCCTTTGGGTCGGATGGGAATGTGTGCTTGTGGAATCCTCAAGTAAGTTTCTCTCTTCATAAGGCTGTTGTGGATGCATACTAATGCAAGAAACAGAACCCAAGAGGCATCTCAAGTATACTTAGCCAACATACCGGCCATGTAAAGGCTGTAAAATTCTTGCCCAAACTCGAGGGTAATGACAAGACTATCCTGATCAGTGGAGGAGACGACAAAGTAGTTCGAGCCTGGAGCGTGAACCCCCAAGACGCTACATGTTCATATTTGCAGGCTGTTGAGGGACACACAGAGCCTATCAACTGCATTGCCGCTCTGGGAGTGACACCGGCTGGGGCTCCAACGAAAAGGATATTTGTCACGGGTGCGGCAGATGCGACTGTCAAGATATGGGTTCACGACTCGGCGGCCCAGGAGGAGCCATTCAAGCTTCTTCAGTCAATCAAGACAACCAAAAAGTTCATTCCCCTAGCTCTAGCGCTGAGCCCGCTGGATGATGAGGCGAATGGGATTGTGCTAGCTGTGGTAGGGACTACAAACGTCGTTCAAATATTCACGGCCGGTGCTTCAGATTTGGAGTTTACACTACAGGCTACTCTACCAGGACACGAGAATTGGGTGCGGTCTTTGGATTTCATCAAGGAAAAGACAGAAGCCGGGAGCGATCTCCTGCTCGCTTCAGCCAGCCAGGACAAGTATATTCGTCTCTGGAGGATTCACCAAGGGACAGCACTTTCAGCACTCAACAATGCCACAGGACTGGACTTGTCAGTCTCTTTGACACCAGGCAACAAGATCCACAAGATCTCAGCCGGCGGCACAAAATACTGCATCATGTTTGAGGCCTTGTTACTCGGACACGAAGACTGGATCTACACCGCCCGCTGGTCCAGAACTGCAGACGGCAAGCTCCTCCTCCTCTCCGCCTCAGCTGACAACTCCCTCTCCATCTGGGAATCGGACCCTGAATCCGGCATCTGGATCACTGGTGCCCGCCTCGGCGAAGTAAGCAGAGAAAAAGGCGCCACCACCGCAACAGGCAGCATCGGCGGCTTCTGGACAGGCCTCTGGTCACCCACTGGCACCACCGTCATCACGCTCGGCCGCACCGGCAGCTGGCGCCGATGGGACTACAACGCCCACGACGACGCCTGGCAGCAAAACTACGCCATCTCCGGGCACACCCGCTCCGTAACGGGAATCTCCTGGGCCCAAGACGGCAGCTACCTCCTCTCCACCTCCTCCGACCAAACCACCCGCCTCCACGCCCAATGGACAGGCCAAGGCACCGATTCTGCCTCCTACAGCTCCTGGCACGAAATGTCCCGCCCTCAAATCCACGGCTACGACCTCAACTGCATCTCAGTCCTCGGCCCAACCCCTTCTTTTGTCTCCGGCGCAGACGAGAAACTAATGAGAGTCTTCACCGAGCCCAAAGCCGTAGCAAATATGCTGTCCTGTCTCACCAACTCCAGAGTGGACATCTCCTCCGCCCCCGACGCAGCCAACATGCCAGTGCTGGGTCTCTCCAACAAAGCCATCGACACCTCCGACCCAACTCAAGAAACATCTCAAAATCAACAACAACAAGAAGAAGGCCTCTCCCAATCCAACCTCACCATCTCCACCGCCCTCGCCTCCACCACCTCCCACCCCCCCTATGAAGAGAACCTCTCTCGACACACCCTCTGGCCAGAAGTAGAAAAGCTCTACGGCCACGGCTACGAAATCTCCTGCCTCGCCTCCTCCCACGACGGCAAAGTCATCGCCTCGGCCTGCAAAGCCTCCTCTCTCAATCACGCAGTGATAAGGTTATTCGAAACAGACAAGTGGACTGAGATCCGTCCCCCTCTTCAAGCCCACTCGCTTACCGTTGCCCGGGTGAGGTTCTCTGCTGATGATGAATTACTGCTGAGCGTGGGGAGGGACAGGCAGTGGGTAGTTTGGTCGAAAACGACACCGGACAAAGGGGGGTATGAGATCTTACAACAAATGCAAAAAGGGCATTCGAGGATGATTTTGGATTGTGCCTGGGCTCCTACTCCTGGAACAAAAAGAGTTTTTGCTACGGCGGGGAGGGACAAGCAAGTCAAGTTTTGGATTCAAACAGAAGAAGGAAAAGAGTTTGCTCTTGCGGGCGGGTTGGCGGAGGAGCACCCGGTGACGGCGGTGGACTTTTTGCCCGAGCTGATAGAGGAGGGTGGAAAGATGGTGCTGGCCGTGGGGACCGAGGCGGGGAGGGTGATGGTTGTTACTTTGTGCGTGAGGGAAGAGTCCAAGGTGGAGGTGGTGAAGAAGGCCGTGTTGGAAAGACAGCTGTGGCTGCCGGGGGCGGTGGTGCAGCTTGCTTGGAGGCCAAGGACCGCTGAGCTGGAGGAAAAGAAGAGGGAGCTAGCGATCGCGGGCGAGGATGGGTCGCTGAGGATATACGAGGTTGAGGTTTAGATTCTTCCTGACTACTAGACGGTAAATACGAAATGAAAAGTTATGATGTTCACGTCCAAATTGCTGACACACATCTCATGATGATGATGGTATTAGCTTACTTTAGTATTATCTGTTTATCTGTGTCGGCCGTACGAGGCATCTATACGCATCCCGGCACTGTTTGCTCTTCCTTCCGCCCAGAATTATTATTTAACCGCCTGCTATGCCAGCCTCTAAACGCCAGATTATTCCAGTCCTTCTCCCCCATATGTATAACGTGTGTAAAACCGTCCTCGGCACCACCGCCGATATGTAACCCGTCCCGTATTCCCTAATCATTACTTCGCATCGCAGCCGCATTAATCATCCCTTCCTCTGAACCCACCATCATATCGCGATCCTGCCATCATGGAGTCACTTCCATAAGTATAACCATCAGACCGCCCCCCGATCTGCTGTCATCCCCAAAAGCACCACAGACACCGCTTTTGGTGGTCCCGAAGTTGGCACCCTATCCCATGATTGCAGTCACCCCTTTTGCCGGACTGTATTCAGAGCTCCCTCACAATCCCAGCCGTCGTCTCCGCCACCTTCCCCAACGTCGAGCTCGTAGCCCCCGCCGCCGCAGCAGCAGCAGCAGCCGAATCCAGCGCCTCCCCATGCATATAAAACCACGCCCTCCCCACTATAAAAGCGATGTGATGCGGCAGGTACAACACCGTCGCGATGAGCGTCAGACTTGTCAACAAGAACAAGATCGAGTCTAACACACAACCATATTAGCAATCAATTTCCCAGCCCAAATCAATTTCCCACCCATCCGTCACAAGCAGAAGGTACAACACAGTGGGTGGTATGGCTGAAGGGGGTGGGGGGTTGCTTACAAAAAATAAACTTCTCCATCGGCGTAAACATGTACACGCTCATCGTCACCTCCAGCTGGTAAATCTTCAGCTCCAGCCACTTGCTGAATTTGTCGAGGGGCGACATGGTCAGCTTCTCCTCGGCGGTGGGAGGGCGGTACGAGTTCATTGTTGTCATTTTGGCGCGGTTGTTTATTTACTATCAAGTATTGTTTTCGTTTGTCGTTGTCGGGCAGAAAAGGGGAAATATGCGCTCGCTATGCTTGGGATCAAGAAAAATAAATGGGTGGTGCGGTGCGGTGGTGTGGTGGTGCGGTGGTGTGGTGGTGTGTTGTCGCAAAAGTTCAACTTTTTGGAATTGGACCGCGCCTGGACTTGCTTGCTCAGGGGTCGGGTCGGGTCAGCAAGGTTGCAGTCAGGGTCGGGTCGGGGACTCGGGGGGCGGAAGTGTCGGCATGCTAAATTATGCAACACCACATGTGGTTGGCCAATCTCCCAATTGCGTCGATAACACCCACTCCACCATCCTTATCGCTGTCCCGGCGCGCGGATTGGCGACACCGCCAGCACTTACACAGTACAGCTCTGTCGACGGGTATAGCTTCACCAGCCAAACAACAGTAACGACACCGTTCAAACGGGAGCAAACACCAGCCAAAAATGCTCTCTCTCCGGCCCCTCCTCCGATCATGCCATCTCCTGGCCCGACCCCTACCACTACCACTACCACCACCATCAATACGTTCAGCAGCACCCTTCCACACAACCCCCACCCCCTCCAACAAGAAAACCATCTCCCGCAAACAAATGCCCTCCCGCCCCAAACCGCCCCCCGAGTCAGAGATAGAAGAGTCCTTCCTCAAGGGATCAGGGCCAGGAGGGCAGAAAATCGTCTGTATACCTCTCCCCCACCCTACCATCCCCATAAACCCCCCCCATAAACCCCCCCCATAAACCCCCCCCCTAAACCCCCCCCTCCCCTCGCGCGATGTCTCCATCTCCCATACTAACACCTCGTTGATATGTATACAGAACAAAACAAACTCGGCCGTCCAACTAAAACACCTCCCCACCAACATCGTCATCAAGTGCCAGGCCACCCGCTCCCGCTCCCAGAACCGCAAGATCGCCCGCGACATCCTCGCCGAGAGGCTCGACGAGCTCTACAACGGGGAGAAATCCCGGTCTGTTATTGTTGGTAACGTCAAGAAAAAGAGGGCGGACAGCGCTGCGAAAAAGGCGAGGAGGAAACATAGGAAGCTGGCGGAGGAAAAGGCAAAGACTGCTGCTGGTTTAACAGGCACTACTAATACAGAGGAAGGCAAGGAGGTGGAGGAGGAAGAAGAAGAAGAGTGGGAAGTCGTGGACGAAGAATATAATGAGGAAGAGTCGGAGGAGACAGAGACACCCGTGGACCAGTCCGAGACGCTAATAGTCAACGACTTGGAAACGGGACAGGCCAACCAGTCGAGGACGGTAAAAGTCAATGGCAAGGACAACGGCCTGGAAGAACTACGAGTAGAAAAAGAAGCAGCCGTAGAAAATAAACAGCCAAAAACAGGCAATTCATAAACCAACACAAAAGACCATTTCAGCAACCCGTTTTATCTTCGTCAAGTCTAATCATACGGCCCGCAAGGATAGCGAAAAAGAACAACTAAATTCACCCAATGGCTGATACGAGCAATAAAAAAAGTAAAAAAAGTGCTTCATCAACCTTTACGGTCTACTTGTACCACGCGCCGCCCCACGCAATCGCACCCGCCCGCCCAGGAAACACAGAGGCCAATAAATTACCGTGTCGTCCAAGCACAGACGCCCACCGTCCCTTGACCAGCGTCCAAATTTTTTGTAAATATGAGACTCGTCCACAAGATACAAGCCCGACGCCCCAGTAATGCCTCATGCCGCGGCCGCCGCTGTAGTCGCTAGTAGAGTAAAGGTCACCGCTGCCTGGCGACGATCCGAAAAGCTGCCACATCCTACACTGAACTGAATATTAGTGAACAGATCTTGGTTTTGGGGTGATTTAAGAACACACACCTTAGAAGCACTTGCGGTGAACGATCGAGGGACCGCTCTCGTCGTACTCCTGCTTAGAGATCCACATCTGCTGGAAGGTGGAAAGAGAGGCCAAAATGGAACCACCGATCCAGACGGAGTACTTGCGCTCGGGAGGAGCAATGATCTTGACCTTCATGGAAGAAGGAGCAAGAGCAGTGATCTCCTTCTGCATACGGTCGGAGAGACCAGGGTACATGGTGGTACCACCAGACTAGCCAGGGGTTAGCTTTTGCCACAGAACAAAAATGGGAGGGTCACCCCGGAATACTCACCATGACAATGTTGCCATAGAGATCCTTTCTGACATCGACGTCGCACTTCATGATGGAGTTGAAAGTGGTAACGTGGATACCACCAGATTCCAGACCAAGGACGGAGGGCTGGAAGAGGGCCTCGGGCGCGCGGAAGCGCTCGTTGCCAATGGTGATAACTTGGCCGTCGGGAAGCTCATAAGACTTCTCCAGACTGGAACTCTGAGCAGCAGTCTGGATCTCCTGCTCAAAGTCGAGAGCAACGTAGCAGAGCTTCTCCTTGATGTCACGGACGATTTCACGCTCGGCCGTGGTGGAGAAGGTGTAGCCACGCTCGGCAAGGATCTTCATGAGGTAGTCGGTCAAATCACGGCCAGCCATGTCGACACGGGCGATGGCGTGGGGAAGAGAGAAACCTTCGTAGATGGGGACGACGTGGGTGACACCATCACCGGAGTCGAGCACGATACCGGTGGTACGACCGGAAGCGTACAGCGAGAGGACGGCCTGGATAGAGACGTAGAAGGCAGGGGCGTTGAACGTCTCGAAAACAATCTGTGTCATCTTCTCACGGTTGCTCTTGGGGTTGATGGGAGCCTCGGTCAAAAGAACGGGGTGCTCCTCGGGGGCCACACGGAGCTCGTTGTAGAAGGTGTGATGCCAGATCTTCTCCATGTCGTCCCAGTTGGTAACGACACCGTGCTCGATGGGGTAACGGAGCGTGAGGATACCACGCTTGGACTGAGCCTCATCACCGACGTACGAGTCTTTTTGACCCATACCAATCATGATACCATGGTGACGGGGACGACCGACAATGGAAGCTGGGGTAGTGGGTTAGTTTGCGTGTGCAAAATGTAGCCATGGCTGGCGTTGCTGGTAGCTTGGCTGCGTGGTTGAGCGAAGCTGGAAGGGAGGCGCGACTTACGGAAAACAGCACGAGGAGCATCATCACCGGCGAAACCGGCCTTGCACATGCCGGAGCTAATTGCACGTCAGTTCAGTTCCATCCATTTTATTGTGCCAGTGTTTTGGGTGTTGTGGTTCTCAATGTTCGCGGGGACGGTGAGTGTTGGGCGGGCGAGCTCGATGATGTGTCGAGTTGCGTTGTTGCTCCGCCCCCGCAGAACCCGAGTCGGTGAGATTGAGAGATTGTGGGATCGCGGCTTACCCATTGTCGATAACGAGGGCAGCAACTTCTTCTGCACGCAGGACATTCAAGTCAGTAGCTATCCAGACGCTGAAGGTATTTCTAGACACCCAGACTGCCAGTTCCTTGCGAGGCCAACTGGGGGCAGTCGTCGTCTCGCAGCTGGGGAACTGGCAGCCCAAGCTTGGTAGGTTTCAGGAGTTGGGTGGCTAAACTTACCCTCCATTTTGATAGATTATTTGCTTGTAGACGAAAAGTGTGAAGATGAAAACTAAAAGCGATTCCCGGATCGTCAAGCAGGTGTTTGATGGATGGTTATGGGTTGTCGGGGGACAGATGCAGAGGCGGAGAGTGGAAAAAGATGGGTTCCCGCGGCGCGAGGTTGGAAAGGGGAGGTGAATTTAAGGTCAGTGCTTGGGTTGGCGTGGGCTCTCCCCTCCCCAGGAGAGAGGGATGGTGGGTGGAGCGACACACGAAGGAAGGGCCTGTCCCCTGCAACGATGTCACAGCTGCAGCAACTCTCTTCTTCTTCGACAGCACTTGAAATCAACTGGCAGTCGAGACCGCCTAATTTGGCAGAAACAAGGGATCGTCTTGCCGCTTTAACCAATCTGGCCTGTCGTCCGCTTCGTTCTTCACTATCATTTCTATACTATGAAATACTCACCTCGAACAAAGCATCTCTTTTCTGTCAACGCTTTGTCTATCTTGATCCCCCAAGTCTGGCCATCGACAGCCAACCTGGAAGAACCCGGATTTAGGTCCCTCGAGGCAGCCACTTTCACCAATATTTACGCAGGTTGGTTGTAGGTAACCTGTTGAGCACAATACCGTACGTGGCACAACACATACGGTGCGGCGACCTCATGGACCCAGCTTCGCTTGGCAGCTTGCCACAACGCGGGGAGGCGGCAAGGTATCTGCACGGTGTGTTTTCCCGAAGGCGGCGGGGGCTTGTCCACCTGTCACCGTCACCAAAGAGGCCAAGCTAGAGATGGGATGAACTGTATTGTAGGCGGGAACAAAACGTCGGAAAAGGCTGACGACGACTCGGAACTTTTTTTTTGTCTCGAGCCATCTCCTCCCTCGGCGCCTCTTTGATATCAGCATCACAAACCACCACTGCCAAGCAGGCACCTCCTTTTTGACTTCCACGAGGCGCCCATTAAAATAGCAATCCTTTGGCGGAATACCGCTGATATGTTATGGGGCAGCGGAGGTGTACGTATGTCTATGCACGCGCGGGCGGGACAGGCCCTGCAGTTTGACACAGTAAAAGCTTCGAAACAGCATTCCAGACGCCAACCTCGGAAGAAAACGAGACGGCTGGTTATAGCCCTACCAAGCGTCATGACGTTTCTCTCGGTGGCTGTTCCCGAGCCTCTGAGAGGCTTTGCGGCTGATGGCCGGGCAGCGGCCGAACCGATGCAGCAATGAAGAATGATTGAACCCGTTTCCTGGAGGTACCCAGTGGTCCAGGCTGCGAGATACTTCCAACAACCAGACAGCGGACTGCTGCAACTGCAAAAGCCATGCTCCACCGCTAGTCCAAGGAGAATTCGAGAAATGCATCTCGGCCGGTCCGGGAATCCCGTTGGGTCAGGCTGGCACTGTGGAGGCCTACATCACCCAAGTCCTACGGGAAATATTCCAGGCTGTCGGTCTTCATTGCTAGGTCCAAAGACATGTCGGTGAGGGACCCCTTTAGTAACAAGTCGATAGACCGCCGATTGGGGGTTACGTATGAAACAAAAGGAGGTAATTGCGTAATCATACGTCCAAAATAATCGATGATTAAAAAGACAAGGCCAACCCGAGATGCAATTGCGTGCAGTTCAGGGGTTGGTCTGGGAGATTTACTGGGAAGATGATAAACTGCTGTCTTTCCCTGTCCCAACGCTGTCCTCAACTTCCCCTTTTTTTTATTTTGGCCGAGGCCAAATCGTAAGAGCGGCGATGAGGGGCAGTGTGGGGCAGCTTCCACCTTGTTCAAAAAGTGTGGAGGGGCACGTCAGCATGAGCCAGCGACTTGTCGTCGTCAACGATACCATCTTCAACAACGATTGAGTTTAGAGTTTACTGACCTTAAAACTTGGCGAGCGACTGCTTCGTATGTTTGTTCTCAATTCTCTCATTCTCATATCCTATAAACTCTTTTAATTACCTCTACAAACGCAATCCAGGAGCCTCATTGATACTCACGTGCGAACCGCGCTAGTCCTGATTTGGATAGAATTTTCCTGAAAGTTCGCGAACACCAATCCCAGATTACAGATTAGGATTCATCTTTTGGGCATATCGCTTTCACTGTTTTCATAAGAGAGCATCACGACTTTCTGTTCTTGAACAATATCACCCAAGTCGCATACCATTTTGACGATACCCGTTGTCACCCAGACGCTTGTATCATAAAATCACCCACTCAAAAACCACAACTGAACTACAGAGCACCTTACCCCTCCATAGAGTCCCCGCGCAAACTACCCCTCCATCACCATCCTGACATCTTCAAAACCTCACCTCTCCCACCACCACCACCACCACCACTACCACTACCACCCCCTCCAAAATGGACAAAAACCTCACCGACCTCCTAAAATGGGGCATCGAGCACTCCGCCTCTTCCAACCCCCAAAATGACCCCTCCGCCCCCTCCGGATCCCCCGCCCCAGCCCCCCGCAGCGACCTCAACCCCGAAATCCTCTCCGCCCTCATGGGCGGCCCCTCAGACGCCGACCTCATGAAGGCCGCCATGGAAGTCCTCCACGATCCCACCACCACTCTCGAAAACAAGCTCATCGCCTTTGACAACTTCGAGCAGCTCATCGAGTCCCTCGACAACGCCAACAACCTCGAGAACCTCTCCCTCT
This sequence comes from Apiosordaria backusii, assembly GCA_030549205.1. Classification (NCBI taxonomy): domain Eukaryota; kingdom Fungi; phylum Ascomycota; class Sordariomycetes; order Sordariales; family Lasiosphaeriaceae; genus Apiosordaria; species Apiosordaria backusii. The sequence goes on from JAUKTV010000004.1 coordinate 2,492,732, forward strand.
GGACCCCCCTTTTGTCCCTCCTCTCCCACGAGGACCCAGAAATCAAAAAGTATGCCGCCTGGTGCGTCGGCACGGCGGTGCAGAATAATGCTAAGAGTCAGGAGAGGTTGCTCGCGATGGGCGGGTTGCCGAAGCTGGTGGATTTGATTCTGCATGAGGGGGAGGATGAGAGTGTAAGAAAGAAGGCGGTTTATGCGCTTAGCTCGGCGGTGAGGAATTACCAGCCTGCGCTTGATGTTGCGCGTGAGGAGCTGAGTAAAAATGGGCATGGGGTGGATGGGGAGAAGGTGGACGCGACGGATATGGATGGCGTGGATAAGGTTATGGAGGGGTTGAAGGAGAGGGTGGAGAGTACAAGTAAGAAGGCGTAGCGGGGAATAAAAAGGGAAAATTTGCATTATATACGGCGTTAGAGTGGGAGGGTATTTGGTATCTAAAAGTAAGGCTTGAACTGGGACGGTTTCGTATGATGAAGACATGAAATCAAATTTGCATAGGACATATGTGTGTCTCCGTTTTGATATGAACATAAAGCACCTATTTTAGATGCTGTTTTGGTTGTCTCTATGTGTTGTTACATTTATACACTTTTAATGGTATTTATACAATTTTCTCTGCCTCCCCTCTTAATTCTTCACCTCACCATAGAAAGGCACCCCCATAGACTGCAGCAGCAACCTCGCCTGCCTATCCGACGTGGCCGTAGTCTTGACATACACCCTGCAACCCGGGACCATCTGTTCATTTTTCTCATTAGCACACCGACTTTCCCCCGATAAACAATCAAGAGTGACTAACCTTGGGAGGATACATCCCCATATTCACCTCCATCTCCGGAAACAGCTTCAGCTCCTCCGGCGTGAAACCCCACGCCAGATTCCCGCTTGAATCTCCCGTACTCGCCTTGACCCCCCTCCAATCTTTGATCTTTGGAAAAACCAAATTCACGCACCTATCCAAAAACTCGTACGCCTCATTCCCCCTCACCGTGACCTTACACCCGGCAAACTCCCCCGCGCGAATCTTCCACTGCTGGACGTTGCTCTTGGTCTTGGTCATCTCGGGGAGCACCCCCGTGAGGGCGAGGAGCGCGGAACGGGCAACGAGGAGGTTGTCCATATCCTGCAGCGCGGCGGGGACGTAAGCCGCCAAGGTGATTTCTTTGATTTCGGGAATATTGGTAAAGTTGATGTCGCGCTCGATTAGAGGCAGCACCGGGGCACCGCGGGGCGCGCGGAGGGGGCGGTTTTTGTGGTAGGGGGAGGAGTCGTCCCATTCTCTGAGACGCTGGGGGGCTTCCTTTTTGGGGGTCCCGGGGGGGGTGTGGAGGTATGTCAGGGTCATGATGTCGGAGGCGACGGTGGAGAGGTAGGTTTGTCGCAGTCGGGGGAGGTTGAAGGGGCCGGGGACGAAGTCGCGGGCTGTGGGCTCGGAGGAGGGGAGGGGCTGGACGGGGTGGAGGGGTCCGCGGTCGTATTTGGGGGCGTGGTAATTGTATCTTTATATCATGGGGATATAGAAGTCAGTGGGCGTTGCAGGCGCAAAAGGATAGAGGGGGTGTAAGTACCTCCCACTTGGTAAAGCAAACTTTCTGTCTGCTTGACGCTTCCATGGTCTGAATGTCTTCTTCTCCTCCTCGCTCAATGGCGGAGCGCCCAGGGCCGAGTCTTCGAGGTCCTCAAGAGGCGCCTCGGCGGCTTGCGAGGAAGCCCATCGTCTAGAGGAGGCAGAGGTTTGCCGGGATATTTGAGAGAGGGGAAGACCCCGGGTTGGTCGGGACAGGGCGCGGACGCTCGCCATGGCTTCAAGGAATCGGCGCGGGCAACAGGATCTTGAAAATGAACGGAATGGTTTGCCTGGAGCTCGGCCCAAAGCTGTGAGACGGCTCTCAAGGTTGCGTGGAAATTTTCTGGAGCCTGTGGCACAGACCAATTCACAGGTGGGTTAGGGTTATGTGTGTCTTCTTTGCATCGCCTACACCATCAAACTATCACTTCGAGAACTGAGTTGTCACAGGAATAATGCATAGTACTTTTTATACCGCCAAAATAATAATTCTAACATGATACCAATCCCATCCCAAGTTTGATTTTAGAGAAAAAAAAATCATGGCTCATCATCATCCGCATTGTTGCGTCTGTGCTTGCCTCTCCCCTTCATGCTCCCCTTATAATGCTTCTTCCCGGTCGTCAGCTGCACATCCTTGGGGTCAATCCCCTTCTCAAGAGCAATCATAGCCCTTAGTTTTCTTCCCGAAAGATTCTTGCCGTCCATCACCTCCTTACCCTGCTCGGTATACTTGTACTGGAACGGCCTTGTGAAGTTTCCCGTGTTCCCCGCGCCAGCCTTGAAGAAAGCCTTGTCCAGCGTTTGCGACTTTTGCCCCTGAGGAAGTGGAATCATGTCGGTGAGGACCGAAGCGTCGTCAGCTGTACCATCTACGCTCAACTCATCCAGGGCGTGTTGCAGGGCAGCCCTGCGCTTCTCGGGCAGGTGGGCAATGTCGTACAGCTCACGGTTGAACTCGGCGCCGTCAACACTGTCTGGAGGAGGATTACAGTAGAGAAGCTTGCCGGCAACGTAGTCTTTGAGAACATATCTTGCTGCTCTGGAAGCATCGGGTTGACCAAGGCCCTGCGTCATGAAACCTCTGTGGCGGGCGTATGCTCTGAGCAGCTCCTCGCCGGTTGGAATGCCACTGCCGCCTTCCTCGAGGGGGCGGGTGTAAATTTGAATACCGTAGATGGCCTCAAGGAAGGGCTTGGGAATTCTGGTAGCCACAAGGGTAGATGGACCGGTATACTCGCGAAGCTGATCGATGGGCAGGACACCATTGCACACGAGCTCGGCCTTGGTGTTGGCAAAGTTGGGGAATACGAGACCTGGGCAATCGCACAGGAGAACCTTGTCGCTCAGGTGGATAGTTTGGAAATGTTTCGTTTTACCGGGAGTAGACGAAACAGACACCTTGTTGGCGCCGACGAGAGCGTTGATCGTGGATGATTTACCGACGTTGGGATAACCAACCAAACCAACTGTGAATTTGTGATCCGGGCCTAATTGATGTTAGCATGCTGTTCGACGAATTCAATATGAAGCCGAGCCACTCACTAGTATCCGCTGGTTCAAGCTCCAGGAGAATATCCTCCAATTCGTCCACTGTCAAGATCCTTGTGTCTTCATCCTCTTCCTCTTCTTCTTGGTTCTCAGCTTCCTCAGCATTCTCATCTTCCTTGGCTTCTTCCTTAGCCGCAGCAACTGGCTTCTTGCTGGAAGAAGCAACAGGTTCCTCTTCGGACTCAGACTCCTCGTCTGAAGCCTCAAGCGCCTCCTTGGCCAGGTGGGCAGAGAAGAACCTGAAGGCAATCTTTTGACCCTTCAGGTAATCAGCCCACATCTTTCTTTGTCTGTACGTCATCATATCGGCCTTGTTAATAAGCAGCAAGTTGTGCTTCTTTGGGTCCACCTCCTTGACATAATGCTCAAGATCCTCAGACCGGAACATCAGCGGGTTTCTGGCGTCGACAATCTGAACAACAACATCAGACCGCTCGATAACTCTCCAAAGCTGCCTCCACACCTCCAAGTTCCTCTCAAACGGCGTCATGAGCAAATCCTTGGTCTCCTCCAGCTCAGCCAACCCTCTTCTCCAATCCAGGAAAGCCTCCTTCTCCAGCCTGTCCAGCTGTTCCCTTGTGGTGGAAGAATCCCACTTCGGCCTTCTTGGGACTGTCAAACGGCCCTTATTCTGGTTTTGCTTTCCCACAACGACTCTCTCCTCGGCGGCGGACAGAAGATAGGGGTTCTTTTGGTCGGTGTGGATGATCTTGACGCTGCTCATCTTCTCGGCAGTGAAGTCGGTGCCGGCTAGCTCAGCGGTGGCGAGGAACTCGTCGAGGGCGCCCTGCTCGGTGATGGAGCGCATCTTGACCCATGATGCCTCTTGCCTGTCGTTGGTGATGTATTCCTGGCCGGTGGCATGGTCGATACGGGTGACGGCGGTGGCTCTCTTGCGGTCGGAGCCTTTGCCCTTGCCGAAGCGGTCGTTCATCAGCGTGTTGCCGAGACCGACCGACTTTTTGGATTTGGCGAGGACCATGATTGCGGTGTCCTCTGAGTTTTCTGGATTTGTGGCTGGTTGTAACTACTAGCACTTCTGTTTTAGTGCTGAGATTTGGTCCAGTGGAGAGTTGGAAATTAACGGAGGCTTCACAACCGTCGCAATGTTGAGCGGGGTGGTGGTGGTTGATTGATGCCGTGTACTTGCTGATAAATGGAGGGGCAAATTTGCGCCGACGGGCAGACCTCGACCTGGGGTACCTAGCGCCTATCACGGTTATGACTGTATGTGGCGGCTTCTTGGTAGTTGCAGTTTACGTGAACATTCTGGGAAAAATCTTTGAAGTGATTCATGTTCCTAGCTCAATATTCTATCATTCGGAACAGTTAATTGAATGGATTTCAGCTTTATGCTGCTCTTCAGGCTGAGTGCAAGTGAAGTCTCTCCAAATAAGTGTTGCATCTCAAGTACCCCTCCCTCAAAATCTTGATAAGATAAACGTATTCTACCCCACCAAAATTTTCCTTTTTGCTCTGCCGCCTGCATGATTTGGTGGTGCGCTCTGTCTACTAGAATTCCACTTTAACTGCTTTTTGGGCTCTTGATTCGAGAATTCCACCTTGACGCCCCCGACTTCCTCTCCTTCTCCCAGAAACAGAATCTGGTTATCCCCCGCCCGGAGACAACCTCGAGACGAACCACCCACAATCAAACCACATCCTCACTCTCAGGCGCAAACCGCTTGAACAAACCGCCAAGATGGGCAAAGGAAAGTGGATGTAAGTCACTAACCCCCTCCCCTCTATCATACCATACTGACAAAGTGAACAGCGACAAAAAAACAGCCACCCACTTCACCCTCGTCTACCGCCCCCAAAACGACCCCCTCATCCACGATGACACCGCCCCCTCCATGGTCCTGGCCCCCAGCCAGCCCTCCAAAAACTCCAAAGGCAAGGGTCTCTCCGACCTAGCCTCCGAACTCGGCTCCGACGCCGCCTCCATCCGCGCCAACGAAGGCGAAGCCGCCAACTACGGCGTTTATTACGATGACACCGAATACGACTATATGCAGCACCTCCGCGACCTCGGCACCGGCACCGGGGAAGCCGTCTTTGTCGAGGCACCCTCCGTTCAGAAATCGTCAGCCAAGGGGAAACAAAAGATGAACTTGTCGGACGCGCTGGCCAAGATGGATTTGGAGCACAAGAGCGAGGAGCTGCTTGATGAGGAGATCTTGCCTAGTAAGAACCTGCAGAGGTTGACGTACCAGGCTCAGCAGGATGTTCCTGATGCGATTAAGGGGTTCCAGCCGGATATGGATCCTAGGCTGAGGGAGGTGCTGGAGGCGCTGGAGGATGATGCGTATGTTGATGAGGAAGGGGGGAGGATGTTTTGAAGGGGTTGGTGGAGGGGGACGCGGAGGAGCTGGATGAGCTGAGGGATGTTTGGGAGGATGATGAGGAAGAAGATGAGGGGTGGGAGTCGGATAGGACGGTGAAGGCTGCTCCTAATCAGAAAAAACAAAGTAAGGGTGGGGAGGATGAGGTGCCGGAGTTGGTTAATACTTCTCGGGGAGAGGGTCAAGAAGGGCCGTCGGATAATTGGATGGGGGAGTTTAAGAAGTTCAAGGATGATCAAAAAGCTGGGGCTGGGGGCCCGAAGAAGAAGGCGGTTGGATGGGGGGCTACACCTTCAGAGATTCAGTCGTCGATTTGGACTACGACTACCAATGGCGGGAGGCAAAAGAAGAGAAAGGGTGCGCTGACGAACCCGTCGACGTATTCTATGACTTCGTCGTCGATTTACCGGACGGAGCAGCTTAATATTTTGGACAGGAGGTTTGAGAAGCTTGAGGAGGAGTATAATTATGACGAGGATGACTTGGCGTCAGTGTCGGCGGTGTCGACCATGTCGACTGTCCAGGGAACCACAAGGCAGGATTTTGACAATATGCTGGATGAGTTCCTGGGCGAGTACGACGTGAGGGGGAAGAACAGGGTGAAGAAGGGCAAGTGGAAGAATGGTGTTGCGGAATTTGACGAGATTAGAAAGGCGTTGGGGCCGCCGATAATTCCGGCCAAGTATAGGACTGGGGAAAAGTCGTAGATTTTTCTCGTTGGATTTCATCTTTCCTATATACGAATTTAGATACCATGTTTCTTGCCATGCCCAACCTCTAATCTTCTATCCTAACACCCCATAAACCCCGCCAAATTCACTACCCCCTCCTGTTGTCCCACACTCCCCCCCTTGACCTCTTCCAGCAATTTCCTGACCACCTGTTCGTCTCTCACCTCCCAAAACCCCTTTACACCCTCCACAAAGCTATGTGCCGCCTTTTCAATATTCGCCTCTTCCTCAGCAGCAAAGCACAACCTGAAGTACTCCCACGCTTCCTTCTGTTTGATTTTTTCGGTCGCAGCAAAGATCGCGCCCGTGGTGACCAAGACTTTGTATTGGGGGCCAGTCAGCCAGACCATCAGCGCGGTGGAGAGGGAGGATTGAAACAAGGAGAAGAGGGGGTGGGAGGGGAAGTGGAGGCGGAGCCAGATGAACATGCCCGCTTTTGGCCAGCTGAAGGAGTATAATTTTCTTTTTTTCACCACGGCCCAGGAAGAGGAGCGGGTTGGGGGGGTGGAAATGAGGAAGGAGCCGGAGTCGAGGATGGTGCACATTTTCTCCATGCGGGATTGGTAACTGGAGCGGAGGCCGGAGAGCCATTGGACGAAACCGGAGGCTTGCCATCCAGGGGAAGAAGGGGTGGGTTTGGGGGTGAAGAGGGAGAAGGTGGAAGAGGGGGGAGGGGAAACAGGGGGGGAGATGAGGAGTTTGGCGATTAAAGCCTGGACGAAGCCGGAGGGTTGCTGGGTGGTGGCTTCTGTTATGCGTTCAAAGCGCTCGATGAGGGAGGGCTGGGCGGTTATCCAACCTAGTCGGCAGCCTGGGGCGACGGTTTTGGAGAAGGTGTCTAGCCGGACGACCCGGCCGTCGACGTCGAGGGGGGTGAAGGAGGGGACTAAGGAGTCGAGGAAGGGGAAGCCGGATGATTTGCGGTCGGTGGTGGTGGTGGTAACTGGGGACGGGGGTGGGGGAGGGAGGCCACGGGATTTGGCTTCGAGTTCGGCGGCGTCGGGGAACTGGAGGTACCAGTAGGGCTCGTCTTCGATGATGATTACGTCGTATTTACTGCAGATGGCGTAGATTTCTCGCTTTCGCTCGAGGGAGAGGAGGATGCCGGTGGGATTGTGGCCGAGGGTGACGGTGTACATCAGGTGAGGTCGCTTGCCTTTGGTTGTGTCCCAGTTGGCGAGGACGTCTTCTAAGCCTCCTGGTCCGGAGACTGCCATGCCAGCTTCGTCGGTTTTTACGGGGACCATTTGGACGCCGAGGGGGGCCGCTTGGTTGGGGATGTTGGTATAGACGTAGGTCTCACAGAGCATGCCGGGCCGTTGCTCGATAGGATCGGAGGTTCTCCAGGGAGTGACGAATAGGTTGAGGGCTTTGGCGAAGCCGTCGGTTGAGCCGCAGGTGAGGATTACTTCTGGGCCGCCTTTGTAAGGGACGTCGGGATGAAGGTGCTCGCGGGTGAGTTGTCTGATCCAGCTTAGGAGGGGAGGGTAGCCTTGAGCCATGCCATATTGTAAGGCGGTGGCCAGGTCGATCTTTTGGAGAAGGTCCTTCTGGGTAGAGTCATCATGGGGGATGGTGATGTGGTTTGCTGCTGACGGGTTTGATGAGCCAGACGAAGGAGACCATCTTTCGGGTTTGGCCGCTTGTGCTTCCAAGGTATCGTATGGGAAGAACTGGGCATTGGGGAGACCTAGGCGGTGTAATTTAGTATCTTAATCCCCAGCAAGATTTCTAGGTAAGTAAATACATACCACCAGCAATGTTTAGAATTCCAGGTATCTGAAAAAACTTGTAGATTGCCTTGATCTTACTGGCATCCCGGTGTTTGGTGATTTCAGAATAGAGGTGTGTGAAATCAAGAGGCAATGGCTTATCATCATCGCCACTTAAACCGCCAGCACCTTGATGCCTATCGTTACGATAAGCTAACGACGCCATGATGTCGATTCAATGCGTCGAACTATCAGTTTGATACCAAGTAGTAATGAGAAGATGAACGATGTTTATATGCAAGATGGATTCTTATCATGGATCAATTCCTGGGAAGGATCCGACCAATTCTGGTCCAAAATCAATAACACGCTTACAAATATACAATGAGCCACATCAAATCAAGCAATCCGATGCGACTTTGTCTAGTTCTCGGGTGCGGGAACGTCCCCGCCAGCGCCCCCAAAGCCCAGCAACCCCTGCCGGGACACACCTCCGGGACTACCGCCTCACTGTGGGGATGCTAACATGGATTAGATAAGGCGGGGAAGAAGAACCCGCCCTCATTTGGAGGTGTGCCATTCAACTTCCCGGTTATTATCTACCGATCATGGTGATGATATTTCATGGTGTTTTGTATTCCCATTCGGCTTTTGTGTTGCGGTTTCATGCCTGACCGGCCCCACTAGATCGGCAACCGTTGCATTTACATGCGCTTCCCCCGGATGACGTGCTGAGTGAGACATCGGGGCGGGGCCGTATCCCAAAGGCTCAATCAGAGCAACAGCGGTCCCGAATCGTCTTCCTGTTCCGGCTCATACTCGAAACCGAGCTCTTCGAGAGATTTTGCTTTCCGGCCCTCTAATTCAAACCGCAGCTTGGCCTTCATGTGGATGGTCCTCTGCCAGCACAACTTCTCACTCCATCGAGGCGGCTCCTTTCCTGGGGCGCCGGATTTGGTGATCCATTCATAGACCGAGTTTATATATTCGGAATCGGCGCCCACCGGCCAGACGTGATATTTCGACCCTTTTCTCTCGACCTCCTCCTCTTCCCACCGCTTCATCTCATCCACTGGCGGTAGCGGTAACAAGTTGGCCCACACCCGTGAAAAAATGGCTGCTTGGCTCTGCGAAACAGGGAATGGTACCACCTTTATAGGCAGCCCTGGGAACACCAAGGTCGGGTGATCAATGTGAAACAGATGCTTATAAAGCCCTCTAACTCGACGTCCATCTGTCACTAATGGCGGCTGTAGTGACGTGAGAAAGGGGAAAGAGTAAAGGTAGCCCGTTGCAAAGACAACTGCATCAATGTCCCTTTCAACTCTGCCGTCTTTGAATCGGACTGCTTTCTCCGCCACCAGAAACCCGTCGATTTCAGGGACTTCCTCAGCCCCGGTCCATTCGAGATTGGCCTCTGGAGTTGGTGTACGCACTGATAAGAGCAGCGGTTGTTGGGATATTTGGCTGATTTGCGAGGCAATATCCAGCCCTGAAGCAGCGTTGCCCACGACGATGACCTTTTTGTTTCTGAAGGGTTCGGGTGTGCGGTAGTATTTTGAGTGGGAGATGGTTTCGGGGTATTTGCTGTTGAACTCGGATATTCCCTTGATATCGGGGATGTAGATGATGGAATAGTGCCCTGATGCCACCACAACAGCATCATATATCGCGCCCGTGAGCTTGCCCGTCTGCAGCGATAGCACGTCCACATCCCACTGGTCCTTTCCCTCAGTGTTCTGTCTGAGACGAACATCTTTCACCTCGGTAGAGAAGCTGATAAGATGCCGGATGTCCTGAGAGTACTGGACCAGATAGTCCTGCACGTTATCACGCGAGGGGAAGATGAGTAAATCGTCCGAGAATGGGAAGTCCGTAAAGGGCATCAAGCCTCGTGGAATGTTCGTGTGTAAAATTTCGTACATAGGCGACGGAAAAACCGGCCCCTTATCGTTGTTGCCATCCCGGGTTTCAAAGGGGGATCTGGTGGGCAATATGGGCTCATCTGAGGCACTCGATGATTTTCCGACGGCTTTGCGCTGTATTTCCAAACGCCTCCGACTTCTGACTGCTGTTCAAAGATGTCGATCTTTTCGAAGACATTTTGGGCGACCAGATACTTGGCTGCGGCAAGACCGCATGGCCCAGCACCGATGATTGCGATTTTGTGAATATCGAACTCACTTTGTTTCGATGTCGTTTTGGAGCCCATGGTCACAGAGATTGCAAGAATAAAACAGTTGTATGATGTATAGAAACAGCAGTTCAAGGTTTGAAATCCTCTCCAAGACAAATAATGTCACATATCAATGAGATGGACAAGATGAATCATTGAAATTGGTACCATTCCATACATGAATTACGTGCTCGGGATACGAAATTACACCAGCCTAGCCAAGCCCACCAAGCTACTCTACCTTAAGAGACACCGCCTTCCGTAGCAGCTGCAAGCTTCCAGGCCTGGTTCCACTGTGGGGCTTTTCGAAGCCAATGGTTGCGTCGCTGGTTTCATCACTGAACAGTTGCTGCCGTCATGGGAGCTTTGCGGGCAGCTCGCGCGACAGCTTAAAGGACCTCCAAGAGCAACCCAAGAGCAACCCACCAAAAGTCCATAAGCCTTTGTGAGGTGCCAGCTCGCTTCATCTTATCAACCGCCGCCAGAACCGACCGCTCTCTTACTTATTTCACCTATCTGCGCTTGCCTGCTGAGGCTCACCTATTTCCAATGACGCGCTCGCAATAAGTTGAACTCGACCGCGTTCACACCATCGACCAAGTCAACCACCATGGCGGTAGCTGAAGACGAAAACGTCGCTGTGTTTTTGGCAACCAAAATCGCGACACCCATTGCCCAACTTGGCCCCGATCTGTCAGATCAATTTTTGCGAGCCGTACGAGGCGAAGTTGGCATCACATGGCCTTACAACTCGGTCACCAAGACATTTGCGTTTTTGCTCGCAGAACCCGATGTACGACTGCGTCGTGCTAGAGGGCAGGTCCGCATCGAGCTTCACGGTCCCAGCGCAAGAATCCTTTCGAAATGTAGCCTAGGCGCTGGCGACGAGCTGCTCTTCGCTCTGGAGGGGGCAACCTGGGCCAAGGACACATCACCGGGCGGCATCCCTGGCTCCAGAGTGGAATGGCAGCTGCAGTTTAACGAGAAGCTTGTCTTACAGGTCCGGTCTTGAAACTTTTCCCTCGAGTTACTACACCTCTAACATTTCTTCTAGATAAAATCTGGCGAGACAAACCAGCTCAGGCATCTAAACATCGATCATCCCGAACTTGAGACCGAGTCCGAACCTCGACCACCAGTCACCCTTGCGGGCGAACCCCGATTGACAACACCCGAGCCCGAGGAGCTCCCTGAACACGTCCCTACTATCCGAAAATTCTTCGAAATTGCCGAAAATGAATATGCGTCGCCAGCGTTTGTCAAGCGGGCGCGACTGTCGTACGGCGCGCTCTTTGAGGACGGGTTTGATCCTTTCGAAGAAGATGGAGGAGTCAAGGGCAGAGGTCGGAAGAGGACTCGATTTGGGCGTGATAGCAGTGCCTGGCGGTATACCAGCCAGTCTCCAAGTCCCGAACCTACGTCTCCAGCTCGGGATTCTATGGAGGAGGATGTGACCGAGAAGACTTCCCCGCAGTCTTCTCCTCAGAAGGAGATGTTGGATGAGGGCTGCCAGACTGTCTATGTCGAAATGACAGAACCAACAGCCGACGAGGCAGTACAGACGGAGGCAGTACATACGTCAGTCCAAACGGAGGCGGTCCAAACAGAGGCGGCCCAAACGGAGGCAGTACAACCTGAGGCAGTACAGACGGAGAGTGCCATGGACTTGCTCAGCGAAGCAGCTCTTGCACAAGCGCAACAGGAGGAAAGGTCACCCGTTGCCCAAGAGCAACCAGCTCTCGCCACGCCGGAATTGCCCCCTGCTATCCCACAGGATAAGGCGGATGAGGAGCTCATACATGCTGAACCTGAACAGCCTTCTGTGAAAACTGCTGAGAACCAGCCCAGTCCCCCGGCTGCGACTGCCAACACGGAGATGCCCAAGCTTGATAACACCCAGAAGCCCACCATCGATGCATTTTCTACTAGCACTTTGTTTGGTGTCCCGAAAACGCCTAGTTTCTCCATGTTTGGTACCGGCTCACCCGCTCGAATTGAATCGCCGTCGAGTATCGCGGACCAGGTCAGATTTGGATTCTCACACATTCCACATAGTGCACCCCCTACGGACGCTCAGGACCAACCTCACCATGATCCTTCCGGTTATGAGAAGAATGAAGCATATCCTGATTCGTATCTTGATAACTCGCCCTCCGCCCTTCATGTAAACAACTACTTTGCGGCCGCAGATACTCAAGATCTACCCACACCGCAGCCACCCATGGTAGAAAACTTTGAGACCAATCACTGGACGGTAGCGACACAGTCGCCGCTTTATAACCAGACTGAGGGCGGGCACTTCGGTGCAGATGCCTTGGATGAGGGCATCCCAATGCCTCCTGGCGATCCAGCGCTCCACGCCACTGACGTTGCCACTGACGTTGCTCCTGAAACATTGCCCGACGGATTTGCTAGCTACGGCCATAATCACGTACAACATTTCCCCAATGACGCACTCGCTGTTCAGGAAGTCCGCGGTGACTCCCAAGGTTACGGTGAGGCTGACGACTCCCTCAGCGAGGACGCCGTCGCAGTAGAAGACGAACCAGACCCGGATGCCGCACAGGATGAATATGCGTATGGAGAGCCCATTGAAGAGGGCGATTACGATCAGCGCAACTATGTCGAGCCCTCAGACGATGACGAAGGCCTTTCCGACCAAGAAGAAGAGATTCACCGGGAGATGGTGGATCGATATGGCAATGCTGAGGTGTATGATCCGGACATGGAGGGCTATGAAGAGGAGGGCGAGGATGAGGAGGATTTTGAAGGAGAGTATGATGATGAAGAGGGCGATGAGTATGACGGCTATGATGACGACTCTCCAGGTGTTAAGCCAGGTTACACCGGTAGGCCCCTGCCTCAGTCAAATCCGAACGAGCCGGTTGTGATTAGCTTGCTCTCAGACTCTGATGATGATGACGAGCCCATGCCAACACCCAAGGCGCCTCCAGCTGCCAAGTCCAGTCCTCCGAACCAAGCGGCTCGCCAAAACCCAACAATCGATTCCGAACATGTCGAAGCCCAGCTTTCTCAGGAGGCCCATGAGTCTGAAGAAGAGATTTCGGGGTCTGAAGATGAAGCTCCAGAGGCCGAGGAGCAACTCTCAGAGTCCGAAGATGAGGCTTTAGGGGCTGAGGATGAAGAGGCCGAAGAGGCCAAAGAGGAGGAGGCTGAGGAGGAGGCTGAGAAGGAGCAAGACGAAGTCCCAAAGCCTGAAAAGGGAGAAGTTGCGGCTGAGGATGAAGAGTCGGGGCCTGAGGCGGAACTTTCAAAGCGTGGGAGTGAAACTCTCGAAATTGGAGATGAAGTCTTACAGTCTGAAGATAATGCCTCGGAGATTGAAGATAAGATCACAGTACTTGGAGATGGGGCCAACGACTCCAAAGAAGAAGAAGTCCCTACGTTTGTTGGTGGTCAAACCTCCTCGGAGATTGAAGATAAGATCACAGTACTTGGAGATGGGGCCAACGACACCAAAGAAGAAGAAGTCCCTACGTTTGTTGGTGGTCAAACCTCCTCGGAGATTGAAGATAAGATCACAGTACTTGGAGATGGAGCCAACAACGCCAAAGAAGAAGCAGCCCCTGCGTTTGTCAGTGGTCAAACCCACGTTGTCGACTTCGCTACACATGAAAAAGACGGGCATATCGAGCAAGCACGAGCTCCGGCTGAGACGTCTGCTAGCAAAGAGGATTCCTTTGTCATGTCGGCACCCGAAGACACAGAAGGGGCATCTGACTCCGAGTCCGAACTCGAGATTGAACAACCCGGTGCTGCTGCTACGAAGTCGGGAGATGAGGATTTGGAGGCTGAAAAGTCGGGTGATGAGGATTCTAAGATTGAAAACCCGGCTGTTGCTGCTACTGAGCCGGAAGATGTCAAACCACAGGCTGATCAGTCAGATGCCGCTGTTGAATCAGAGGCTGACCAGTCGGGCGTCGCTGTCACCCAATCTGGAGAAGAGGAAGACGAGTATGAGATGATCGACGATGCATCTTCTGGGGGCTATGACCAAGAGCTAGAGGACTATTACGACGGCATGGTACTTGAACAACTTGAACAAGAGCAAAATAGAGAGCAAGGCGCCGCTTCCGAGTCAGCAGAGGACAAGATGTCACTTGCGAGTCAAGTCGAGGCGGATGAGGATGAGGATATGGATGTCGAAGACGACCAGGAAAAGGCCAGCACCGCCGAACCCATGTCCGTGGTTGACGAGGCTGACGACGACGATGTCGACATGATTGATGCTGGCACACCGTATTTTGAGTCACCCATGGAGTCGGAAACACCACGAGCCGAGGTTGTGTCTAGCATGGTCATTACTGAGGTTGTCGAGGAGACTGTTATCATGGAAGTCACAACTGAGAGCCTGCCAGAAGATACAGCTATGGAGCAGCAAGCGACTGAAGATGCTTTGGAGGATACACAACAGCAAGAGCAACGCGATGCGACGGAGACTGTTCGTCTAGAACCTGTCAACGAGACAGAGGAAGAAGTGCCGGCGCCAGTTGCAGATGAGGAAAAGCCAACAGTGGTGACTCTGAAGCCGGTGGAAAGTACAGCCGCAGCAGCTGACCGCCAGGCGCCAGGCGGCAATATCCCTGCCTCACCTCCCCTCACAAGCTCCTTTGCATCTCAGAAGCCACTGTCGGCTTTCGCGCAGGGGGTTTTTGAAGCCCAAAAGGAGGAAGAATTGCCTCCAACCCCTTTGCAAAGCATGGTGCAACACGAGCTAGAAGAGGACGCTGAGGACGACGGGGAAGCCACCCAAGAAGCTGGCTCACTAGACTTGGGTGCCGATGCAGATCAGTCAGGCATCAACGGCACTGAAGGGTCGCCAGATCTGAGCTTTGATGCTGGCGAGTCTGAGGCGGAAGCAGTCGCGTCTACATCGAGCGCGCCTGTTCGGAAGGCGGCAGCTACGCGTTCGAGCAAACGGAACAAAAACAAGAAGAAGGCAAGCAAGGGGAAGAACACGCATTTAGAACTCCCCGAGTCGCCTTCACAGAGCCGAGCAGTTTCTGGGGACGCCGAAGAGGAAATAACAGTTCACACGCCATCCACTCAGGAGCACATGTCGCCGCAGCCAGAGATGGCAGCATCATCATCTTCGTCGCCCGATGTGAGCGTCAAGCTGGCCCAGCAGTCGCTAGCGGTGCGAAGGAGCAAGAGAGGACAACCGCAGCCTCAAGAGCAGCCAGTGCGTACCAGCCCGCGACTCTCTAGGAGGAGGTCGGGCAGTTTACAATCCAGCAACCAAGATGCGGAAGAGGAGCATAAGGGATCGTTCACGATGCCATCTAATCAGGACCTTAGCGTCCTCCTTGCCAAAGGAGCGCTGGCTTCGCCTTCCAAGGGGGACGTCAGTGTCAACCTTGCCAAGGATGCGTTGAACTCTCCGTCGAAAAGTAAATCAGCATCTGCTCCGGTGGAGAGCAACAGTGACAACAACGCCAGCACCGCAACCCTCAAAGCTGATCTTACCAAGCGCCTCCGAAAAGACTTCCCCGACTGCATCAGCCTTACCTCGTTAAAATTCCACGTCGAGAAATTCCCGGTTGTCGTCGCCATCGTCACGACTGAACCAGCGCCACCTGTTCGAGCCAAGGGAGGACCAAGGGAATACGTCATGTCTTTCCACATCACAGACCCGTCTATTGCACCAAGCCATGTGGTAGAGGTGCAAATATACCGACCACATAAAGAGTCGCTGCCAATTGTGAAAGTTGGGGATGCGATTCTGCTGCAGAGACTGCAAGTGAAATCGATCAGCAAGAAAGGGTTTGGACTGAGAAGCGGGGAGGAGTCAAGCTGGGCGGTTTTTGATGCGGATGAGGGAGCGCCGCAGATCAAGGGTGCCCCGGTGGAGGATTGGGAGGAGTATCGGGAGTATATGACTACTTTGAGGGCTTGGTGGAGGAGTCTGGATGGGGCTGCGAGGGGGAAGGTTGAGCGAGCGGATAAAAAGATGAAGGAGGCGAAGTAGTGATGGCTCTGTCATTGTCATTATGTGCTTGTGGTGTAATGGAGGCTGGAATTTCTTTTCTTTTTTTTTCAGAATCATTCTGGCGGGGTCCGGACTGGAGCATTTTACGGAGAAGGTGTGGAAAGTATGCATTGCGTTCTGGTTTCTGTATTGGTGTTAGTGGTGGTATTGTTCTGGGAGGAAAGGTATCCCATTGACGATCATGATCATTGATACCTCCTTGGAATCAACAGGACAGCAGAATGGAGCAACAAAAGACAGGTCATTCCGACTCGAGTCTGTACAATAAAGTGTATGATGTTTGGGGAGTTTTGCCGCGCTTATGTATGGCACTCGAGCAATGCAATATTCTTGCTCAGCGAGACATTTATCACAGACCGAAGCAAGCTGGGATGTGACATTTTGATATCATTGGTTCTACAGTAATGCAGCATGGGTTGTTGTTGCCTTGGCGCTGCGGCTGGATGCCGCAGGAATCACCGTGTAAGTGGTCACCTTTGGGGATTCCTGCATTGAGTAAATACTGGGTGGCTCAAGTTGCATACTGCGTATGTCTCTTAGCTTGTCGGACCGGTTTTCGTGAGGGGGCATTGAGGCCGGCGTGTTTTTTGCGGGCAGGTTGGGTTTGTGACTTGTGGCTCTTTCTGCTGCGTCTGTGTCGCGTTCTATGGTATCTGAGTGTTGTGGAGTGGGAAGCGAGGAGGTGTATAAGTAGGACAGGGACGACCGCTTTCTCGAGTCGGGGGAGGGGTATCATTGTCTCTCAACATTGAGAAGTTTATCACAACGTCTGTTACACACATTCATCCCATACAAAAAGAGAACAAAATGTCCTCCGACGAAGGCGACGAAGGCGACGATGACCTCCACACCACCGAGCCGCTCCAAACCTGGGAGCAGCTCCTTGACCGTTTTTCCTCTGAAGTCCACCGCCTCTCCCGCCAGCATGTCTCCTCCCACCGTCGGCTGGAAGCCAACCTCAAGGGCCAGCTCGCCGTCATGAAGCGGGACTTGTCCAGGCAACTCACCCGCGAAGTCGACGAGCTCCGCACCTCCCTCGCCATCGCCAGTCAGCAGCCCAAATTCCCCTTGTTTCGCAAGCTCCCCGTCGAAGTCCGGATTAAAATCTGGGAGTTCGCCCTCTTCAGTTGCCCCCGCATCCTCGAAATCCGGGCTAGCTATTTGTCGAGAGGTGGGCAAGTGATGATGCCTCAGATTGTCTATCATGGTGTTTTCAGCAACCCCTCCGGAACATCGGGGTTCTCTACCCTCGGCCTTGGTTCCCTTCCCCCAGGGAGCAACGGGAGTAACTTTGCCCGTGATTTCCGTCCTGTTGCCGTGACACCAGCTCTAGGAGGGAATGGTTCAATACTGGGCTGGGCTGGACCCCAACCCCATCACCAGCATGTTCACAAACACCCTCGCAACCACAACCACCACCCTGTCCTCATTCACCCTGTCCATAACCACCCTGTCCATAACCACCCTGTCCACAACCACCCTGTCCACAACCACTCTGTCCACAACCACAACCACAGCCATAACCCCTCTGTCAATCATCACCGGTCTAACAACCGCCTCCCTGCACCAGTGATAACCACCAACCGCCTCCCACCTCCCGCCCTGACATCTGTCTGTCACGAATCCCGTACCGTCGCCCTCCGCTATGGCAACCTCTACAAAACCAAAACCGTCGCAGAATCCCTCTCTCCTCCCACCCCCATCCCCACTCTCCCCAGGGCAGGAGCCGCCCTTCCCCCTCCACCCTCCTCCTCCTCGCCCCAACCCAACCCAACCTATTCAACCTCCTACACCTGGTTCTCCCCCTCCATCGACCACCTAAAACTCCCCTCCACCGGCCCGGCCTACACCGCCTCCATCCTCCCCCCCTCCGCTCTCCCCGTACCGCTCAACATCCAATCCTTCGCCCGCCAGGTCCTCATCCGCAAACCCCAGGACAAACTCGAGCTCGACCGCCAGGTTAAGAGGTTTCAGTCTCAGTCCACCTCCACCACAGCGGCCGATTCTTTCCCTCAGCTGAAGACAATTGGGATTATTGTTACCTGTGATGTCATCCGCCCTCGCTCAGGGGGGTGGGAGTGGGGGTTGGGCACCTCGCCTTCGACTCAACTCTTCCCTACTGGAGGGGGACCGATTAGATTTGTTGAGTGAGTTCTCCCTTCTTTTATTTATTTATTACCTACCCCTTTGTGCTTGTTTTCCCTGTCCTGTTCTGTCCTGTCCTGTCCTGTCCTGTCCTGTCCTGTCCTGTCCTGTCCTGTCCTGTCCTGTCCTGTCCTGTTCTTCCCCTCATATATCATCCATACCTGGGGATACCTATCTCCCCTCCCCTCCCCACCTCATTCCCATCCCATCCCACCCCATCCATCAACACCCCCCCATCACCCCATCCCCCCTCCCGCCCCCTTTCCCCCCCTGCCAACCTCCAGCAGCTAACCCCCCCGCCAGCCTCCAATCCCCCACCCAAGCAGCCACCATAGCCCTCACCTTCCCCCTCACCACCCCCCCCTCCCACGTCTGGCGCCTCCACCACGCCTCCCTCCTCTTCAACGACCCCCTCATCTCCCCCCTCTTCAACGCCAGCAATTTCCGCCTCGAAGGCTGGCAGGTCAGCTGGCTCGTCAACCGCTACCGGCGCTTCCCCCTGACGTTCTCCCTCGGGGAGGTGGTCAGCGAGGAGGACCTCGTGTTTCTCCACAATGGGGAGGAGAAGAAGAAGAACGGGTGGGTGGAGGAGGAGCTGAAGAGAATGCCCGAGATTACATTGTATCATCTTTTTGTGCTGGATGAGTTTGGGGAGGAGGGGAGTGGTGGGGGGGTTACTTGGGGGAGAAGGGGTGGAGATGAGGAGGTTGTATGGCGGGGGTGGGGGTTGGGGGGGAGACTGGGGACGTTGGGGGTGGTGTGATTTGTGGTGGTGGAATAAAAGGGGATGGATGGAAGGATGGAGGGGGTTGATATTTGGGTTGGGGTCAGGGGATCAAATAAGTAAGGTTGGATCGACGGGAGAGAATATACGTACCTAAGGAAGGAAGGGGATAGACAAGGGCAAAAACGACAAGAAACGATATACAGAAATAACAACAACAAAAACGATATACTGAAACGACAAAAGACACAGTTATAAAGCGTCACGGATCAGGGGCACAAGGAACACAGCAACAGATTGAGGATATAGGTCACTTAAGGGATATACAGAAACGACAAAAAAACACAGTTATAAAGGTCATCAATTAGGGGCAAATTCAAGACAGCAATAGTTTGATAACATAAGTAAAATAGCTGCACAACACAATCTCATTCTCTTCTCTCTCTCTCAATCTTTTTGAATCATCATCAATCTTATCAACAATCTCAAAAGCGAATGCATATTCCCCTTCTCTTGTCTTCTTCTTCTTCTTCTCTAGCAGTGTAGGTAATTGTATCCGTCCACGTTTTATCTAGTCCCGCGCTTGCACGCTTTCACACATACACCACACACACCACCACACAGACTCGGACACCACCACCACTCTGTTGTCTTGTCAAAGAACTTCTTCCCTGTTTCCCATGTATTTGCCCGCCATCCGTTGTGATCCATCCATCCATCCATTCCATCCATCTATGATAGATTTTGAAACTCTTAATCCCCAACCAAAGTGGGAATTTCATTAGAAAAGAAATAAAAAAAAGAAAAACCCATTAATCCCCACAATGCTCGCATGTCTGAAAGAGCAGAAGCAGCAAAGCAAGAAAAAAAAAGTAGAAAGAAACAACAAAAAAAGACCAAAAAGGCTAAGGCTAGTCCTCTTTCCCGATAGTAAACGCCTTTGAATGCACACTCCCAGCCAGCAACTTCATCCAGTCATCAAAGACTTCCCAAATCCTGAACCCACCCAAAAACCATCACTAGCTTAAAGGTCAGGATCGTAGATGTGCTCCTTGATATACTTGTCAAGAGCCGGGTCACCCCACTCCTCCCAGGTGAGCCATTGCTCCTCGGGCAGGGCACTCACGCCATCCCGACGCGCAGCCTTCATCACCTCGCGGGCGACAATCACGCTGGCGTCGCGGACGCGCTCAATGCGGGGGTAGATCAGACCCTTGTGCACCTCCTCGGCGTTCAGAGACCCGGCGAGAGCGGCAGCAGAAGTGTAGATCATGTTGTCGGTCACGCGGGTGGCCTTGGCGAGGATGGCGCCGAGACCAATGCCGGGGAAGACGTACACATTGTTACCCTGGTTGGGGTGGTAGGTAATGGCCTGGTCACCGCCGAGCTTGATGGTGAACTGGGAGAAGGGAGACCCGGAAGCAAAGATGACGGTGCCATCGGTCCAGGTCACGGCCTGCTCAAAAGTGCACTCGGCCTTGGTGAGGGGGTTGCTGAGGGGGAAGAGGATGGGCCTGCGGCCGAGACCACCGGCATCGACGGAGGCCTTGAGGGCGCGGACGACAGACTCGGTGAAGACGCCAAAGGTGGCAGTCAGGCCAACAAGAGCGGTTGGCTTGACGTACTCAATGACCTCCTCGAGGGACTTGAACTGGTGGCCGTTATTGTCACCGCGAGCAAAGTACTTCTTGTGCTCGGCGAGCTTGTCGCCACGGTCCTTGGTCACGAGACCCTTGGTGTCGACAAGCCAGAACTTGTCCCTGGCGGCCTGCTCGGAAAGACCGCGCTTGGTGTAGTACTCGACGAGCTGCTTGGCGACACCAACACCGGCAGAGCCAGCGCCCATGAAGACGAGGCGCTGCTCCTCGAGGGGAACGCCAGAAAGATTTACGGCACCAATGTAACTGCAACTGGGGTTAGCAAAACTGCCCGGTCTTGGTTGTGGAGCACGCTCCGCGATTCATGAGCGCAAAACTTACCCTCCGAGAACGACAGCGCCGGTGCCCTGGATGTCGTCATTGAAGCACTTGTAGGTGTTCCGATACCGGTCGAGGTAGTTGAAGGCCTTCTCCGACTCGAAATCCTCAAACTGCACCACCATGTCGGGGTAGACCTCGGCAGCAGCCTGCATGAACTCATCCATGAACTCCTGCTGCTCGGCCACCGAGGGGCGCTTGGAGCGCATGCCCAGGTAGAGGGGATCCTTGAGGTTGGTCTCGTTCGCAGTTCCGCAGTCGAGAACGATGGGGAGCGTCTTATCCGGGTGGATACCCGCGGCCGCCGTGTACAGGGCTAGCTTGCCGATCTAATGCATGTCAATTAGCCAACCAGCCCACCGGGACCCCGCCGAAATGGCCAACCACAGTTGCCGAGGTGACTTACCGGAATGCCAACGCCATTGACGCCCAGATCGCCGAGACCCAGGATGCGAGACCCGTCCGTCACGACACAGATCTCGGGATTTGGATATGGCCAGTTCTTGAGGATCGTCTTTATCGACTTGCGCTGCTTGATGGAGATGTAGAGTGCCTCGGGGCGGGTGTAGAGGGTGGAATATTGCAAGCAGACATCACCAATGGTGGGAGTGTAGACCAGAGGCATGAGCTCCTTGGCATTGTCAATGAGGAGGCGGTAGAAGAGGTCGGCATTCTGGTACTTGAGCGAGGACAGGTAGAGATAGCGGTCGATGTTGGTCTGACGAGTCCGGATCATCTTGAGCGCACGCTCACACTGCTTGCTAGAGTCCTCCATGACGTGTGGGATAAGACCAGTAAGGTTCCTGGCGATGCGCTGCTCTGGGGTGAAAGAGAGGCCTTGACGAAGGGATGTTATGTTAGCTGCCATGGTGCGCAACGAAGGGAGTATGCGGGAGGTCATTGATAGAAGTGCAGACTCATAGGGTTCAGAAAAGAAGACCAAGGGGGGGGGGAGTAGGGCATATGATGAGTTGAGGGGGGCCCGGTTCGAGTCAGTCTGACAGAAGGGATTGTCCGGACAGGTTCCGGAGCAGGCTGTTCGGACACGGTGCAAGATTTAAACTCTGGCACCGCTTCCCCTGCTAACGGAATGACGCACACAAAGGCGCAGAAGAGCAGCGGGAAGCAACCTGGGGAAACTGGGGAAAAGAAAGCTAGTAGACAAAACAAAAAAAATGTTGACTCACCCTTATTCCACATGGGCTCGTTGAGCACCTGGTAACCAAGGGCCTGGTTCTGGGAGAGGTACTGGGTTTCGGCGAACTGCTTGACCTCGCCATAGGTCTTTTGCTGGTACCCGCGGAGGGTGTCGAGGTTGGCCATTCTCATGGCTTCTTCAATGGCGGCGATGTCAACAGACGACATTGGGTTGGCGGCGGATATCCTGCGCGAGGACGAGATGGACATGCGCTTGGAGGTAGATATAGACGACTGCGAGGACCGGGCCGACGCTACTGAGGACGATGAGGGGGATGTTGACCGAGGTGTTGAGATATCGGATGAAGAGGCGCTGGGAGCATACGAAGCCATTGCATGTGCGAGTGACGAGAGGGGGAGGATGTGTGGGAGACGGGAGAACAAAAGAAGTTTGTAAATCCACGGGACGAGGTCGAGACAGCCCTGCTTGATGACCAGCTGTAAAAGGACGAGGAACGGGAGGGTCCCCTGCGGCGTGAGTTTAGTGCGTCGAGCGACCAGCGTATTATTAGAAGTATTACGGCGACTGAAACTACCACTGGGGCGTGTAGAAGGGCGTGTAGTATTCGTAATTGTCCGGGCCACCAGAGCCTTTGTCAACAGCAACGACAGTTGGAGTGTCTTGCCAACGTGCTTGTTGGCGACGGCGAGCCTCTTTAAAACCTTTTGCACCTGAGCGGCCCGCGAAGCCAGAAGCAACCCCCTTCCCGTTTGTTTCCCCATTACCTACTTTCCAACTTGCCTATCCGCTACAGACTGCTTTGATGCGACAAAGGCCTGTCTGGAGGTTTCGTTGCACGTTTCAAGGGCCACGACCTCTCTGGGCATGTTGGGCTTCGTTGGATGGCTGGGAACGGTAGGATAAAAAAAAAGGTCACCATCCCCTGTCAACATACCCTGCCCCAGGGGCTGCTTGGTGTCCACTGACCGGTATGTACCGGTACGAATTCCCGTAGTGAATTTTGAATCCAGCGGTCAGGGAACCTGCGAATTGGGTAGAAATCACCGTTTCCACTTACACGGCCGGACGACACCGAAAGCAGGAGTCACCGACAATCACACCCCAGAAGTCAAAGGACCGGAATGGGCTCCCGACACGGCGCGGAATCCATGGAAACGCATATTGGGCGTTAATCAATTCCTCCTGAACATTCTCGTGGTGCCATCCTTCCCGAATATCCCGTTGTTTTCTTCAATTTGTTGGGCACTGGCTGGTTCGTTGGGATTTGTGAGAAGAACTGACTGATGAGAAAAAGAAGTGTGTATCAATTCTGGGATTGGTCATTGACCGCCGCACCGTTGCGCGACGTCACAGGCTTGTTGGCCAGGGTGTGTCAGACCCCAACCCGTAAAAATAAAAAAAGGTACCTCCTGCGCCATGTGAGCCAAGCCAAGTACCGCCGTCACATCGATGAGCTGCGAGCATTGCTGCAGCTAGGCAATGGGATTGACCGGAACCCTCAACCACCCACCGAGACCTGCTGCGTACACAATCACATCTCACAAGAAAAGCAGAAACTGGAAGAAAAATAGCGGACATCCGTTGGCGCCGGTGATTCAGCTTGAAATCGTAATGATCTGAAATTCAGATGAAATTCAGATGAAATCCAGTGTTTTCTGGGGTCAGCAAGGGAGGAACTTCTCAGCTTCATCTCGACAGGGCACTACCTCGCCGTATTCGTCCAATCACAGCTCTTATAATGAGGTTCGATTGCCTGTTTGGGTTAAGGGCACTCGTCCCGAACCGTCGGCTGAAGTTGAGATGCGGTTGGGGTCGACGCCCGGCAGCCAAGTCGGGATCGGTTGTCGGCCTGGAGCTCTGTCTGTTTGCAAATCCAACCACAATCTCCCTTGTCTCAAAAGACTGCACGGAGGCACGAATCCACATCTCGTGACCACTGCTACTCCTTGCAGAATTACCTAATAATAAGTCCAGCGAGGCACGCACTAATGGTACCTCAGCTGGGGAAAAGAACGACACCTCAACAGCCACCGGTTCCAGCGGGAAACATTGTGATGACCGGTGCTGCCGGGGAATTCGCTATCAGGTCATGTCGGGGTCCGGATTGTCGCAAAATGGCGCCGATATATCGATTGTGAAGATAACAGAGATTTCGCCGAAGAGAAGACGCATGGAAATGCAACAGGACAATTTGGAAGACGGCAGTGCTATCAACGGTCGAGGTACCGCTACTCCGGTTCTGCAGATTCCCCAGCCAAAAAGAAGAGCATCCACACTGTCACAGCCGTCAATGGGACCCAGTGGAACCTGAGTGGGTCGTGTGGGTCCATCGCAAATCGTCCAAAGTGGGCCGGTAGTGGGGCGATGGAGTCTCAGGGGCAGGCCCGGGGAAGGCACGAGCATGCAGTTGCGGGTTGCATGGATCGTGCAAGTTTTTTCTCCCGACTTCTCCCGACCGCCTCGCAGGGATGCTTGAGAATTGAAAACTTTCCTCATCGGGTCAAGTCTGGGCGAAACCTCGGAATCTGAAGCGAGAGCCCAAGGACTTCTCGAAGCCCACGCTGGTGAAACAGGGACAGCTTCGTGTCTGATGTCTGATGTGCCGCTGGCCTCCACCTCTCTCAAACAGACCCCAAGCAACCCGACGGCATGCTAATGTTCGTCTGAACTCCTCCCATCACTGAGCGCTGACACTTCTCTCCAGACTTCACAGAGGCTGGTTTAGAATTACAAACTAGATATGGGGTACAGTAGTCTCTTTACATCCTCGTACATTTCGTCCAGCGCACACGGAACCAGCGGATGAGGTGGGATTGGGTACCCAGGTACGAAGCATGGTGCTGACGTCCGCGTGACTCCCTTCTCAAAATTGATGGAGAAGGTTGGGGTGATGGATTCGGAAACCCCCCAACAGCATCAACATGTCGGTCTGTGTGCATGTCTAGCGGTTGATGTGATGGTTGTCCCTTGGGTCACCTTCTCGATTCGACGGGGATTGTCTGATCTCCGCCCTTCCCGTCTGCGGTCCA
The DNA here is from genome assembly GCA_030549205.1 of Apiosordaria backusii. Lineage (NCBI taxonomy): Eukaryota > Fungi > Ascomycota > Sordariomycetes > Sordariales > Lasiosphaeriaceae > Apiosordaria > Apiosordaria backusii. The sequence goes on from JAUKTV010000004.1 coordinate 2,517,856, forward strand.
GCAGCTCACCCTGTTCGTTCTGTCAAGTTTTTCCATGCATCACCAATCCACAAGCAGATCGGCATCATCAACAGAAAAGAGCAAGTTTCTGAATCCAGATCCTATCCAAGCATGCCATGCCGAGCTAGGCTTGAAAGGAGCAAGAAGGTCATGCTGAGGCAGCTTGGCTGAAAGTGTGCAACTTTCGGTCAGGAAGAAATCCAAGACACTGGAGGTCCGTGAGGTGCCGTGCCGGCAAACGGCCCCACACACCACATGCTCCCGTTCAAGACGCCATTGACGTCCGGCCGTGGTCCGGGTCTTGGTCGGTACCACCCCGGGACACCTCCGCTTACACCCTCCAATTCGCTTCTTTTGTCCCAAAGTTGGATTTTGCGGGGGATATCGGAAGCACATGATAGCAGCATGCAGGTGACAGTCAATACCCAGCCAAAGTAGAAGCAAACACCCGACATTCTAGTCCGACAACGGAGCAGCAGCTTTCTCGATCTCGTCGTGAAGCTCTCAAGCTTCAATTGGCACCCCCGCAAAATCCAAAGAATCAACAAGGTTGATCTTCCCCCGGTCAGGGCAGGGGACCACGGTCAGCTGGGGTCGGACTCCACCATGGCATGGCCGCCACAGAGCTCGGCGAAAAGCTTCGGACGAGCTTCACCGCCTGGCCCCTCTCTAAAATTCGTAACGGTCCACGGTCCACAGTACACGCGTCTCTGTGCCCCGGATTTTTCACTGTCAGAAAAATCGAGAAAGAACGGGCGTGGAACGTGGGAGGTGAGGGCATCATCTTCCCCGTCTGTTTTCCCCCGCGTGTGGCTTGCTTACCATGACAACAGACCGCAAAACATGGGGATGTTACCCATGCTTTGCTCCATCCAATGTCAATTGTCAAGATTCTGACCCGATGGGCGGCACCGGCACGGATGACTCCTTTGTTTACTGTGGCACCCACTCCCTCGGCCCGGTCAGTCGTTGGGGTTTCCCTCGGTGTAGCTCGGCCAACCACCACCACCACACAAATCCTCAAATATTCAAAAAAAACATGGCAAAACTTCGGGTATGTTGGTTTTATGTCTCCAACCTCAACAACACCTCACACTCCCCAGAATCGAGGCCGAGGAAAAGCTCGTGACTCAAGCGGGGAGGGGCCAGCCTCTGCAGTCTTCCCGGGTCTGGGTTCTTGTCTTGCGGCTCTTGTGTGGAGGGGTTCGTGTCAGTGTTTCTGGATAAACATTCATTCCCCACGGAAGAGGGTGGAGTTTGGCGGGGGAAATGTGGGCTGAAAGCTGTCTTCGGGGATGATGGCTGTTGAAGCCATGCTTCATTCCGAGCTACATCTCCACCATCGGGTTGTTGGAGGAAAGGTAGGGAAATATCGTAAATACCATACCCGAGGGGGGTGGCGTTACCGGTTTGCTTACACCTTGCTCGGTAAAGGTCATCATACATACAGCTTCCGGTGACTCTCACATGTGAACTATATCCAACAACCTTCACAGCGTAACACCCTGCAAAAGGAGTCACATATGAGTCAGTTGGTTTTCGTCCGGGTAAACCAACCGACAACTTCATGATGGTGAGATCAGAGCGTAGTACTGTATTGACCAATTGCTCTTTGTGGAAGGGATACAACTGCATACCCGAGAGGAAGAAAATAGTCCGGAATAAAGGGAGGCTAGGGTATGGAGTATCGCGGAAGAGTAGAATTGGAGAAGAGGCAACAAACCCTACAAAACATGTGAATTTACACATGGAACGAAAACACTATTCTTGTTTTTCATATCTACATGTGAAAATGGTACGATAATCACTTCTTCATGGTCCTAGATCGGAGACAAAACGAGAATCTTATACCCCAAATGCTCCGGCATGTGATGGGGACCAACAGCGAAGATAACAACAGCAACCACAACCTCAAGCACAAGCAGTCAAACCTCTTGGAAATCTAAAGTAGTCGGCCTATAACACGAGCCCCAGATAATAATGGAGTTGGTTAACGTTGTAAAATACACCACCTCAACCGTCACCACTAGTAAACCACGTAGAGATAAAACATCGTATTAATCTACACTCAAAGGAAGGTATCTTTGTACCTACCTGCCTGCCCTTACTTCCCAGCCAAGTCCAAGGAAGACAAGGTGAAGGAAAGGTAAGCTTGCTTGTCCCGTCGACCCCAGGCCTTTCCCCAGACCTTTCCCCAGACCTCCCTACCCGGCCCTGGCAGCCGGCGGTACGTACCCAGCCCGACCCAACCCTTGACTCCTGCTGTCTCCCCTTCCCGTTGTAGATCCCGTCACCACGTATGGAAAGAAGAGGATATCGCCGGCTCAAAAAGAAAACCTAACCAGCTAGCTTGCTGGATGGACCGGCTCGTCGTGAAAGGATATGTAGTGTACAATAACCTTAATTCAACCTCCTTCTCCTTTTCCCAGTTTTTCTTTTCGGCGCTTTTTGGTTCCTTTGTGATAAAACAACCGACTGTCCGTCCCTAAGGACCCGAGCAAGCCGGAAGCAAACTCAGCGCCGATAATTCACAACGTAAAACTGGACTGGACCACGACGCCTCGCGACCATGGGAGATACCGGAAACCAAAGATGACAAGCTCAACGCTGACCTAGTCTGACAAGAAGGAAACCACGCAAAATCCGTAACTCCAACAAGAAACCGAACCCATAACACCTGCTCGATCTTGACCAGAATGTAGAAAGATACCGAGACCCGAGATTAAAACCATCGCAAAAAGCCCAGCAGTACCACAAGCGGCGAAAAGGATCAATCCTCATCCCCTTCGATGACCATGCCCCTCGCGTTCGGCACACCCACCAGGATCTTACCCCTCGGCACCCTCACATCCTTCACCTTCATACACCCAAATACGTTCAGCTCTCTCAGATTCGGGCAACTCCGGAAGATGCTCCCCACCACGAAATCCGTCACCTCCTCGCAAAAAGAAATCTCCATCTTGGACATGTTCTCATATGTCTTCTCGGCGCTGAAAACATCCTCAAACGCCTCGCTAGAAATGTGACGGCATGCATGGACGTTGAGATGCCGGAGGGTCTTGCCCGAGTGCTCCATCAGGGCTTTGAACCCCTCATCACACAGACCAATCTTGTCGGGGTTCTCACGGGGTTTGGTAGATTCGAGCTGGCGGCACTTCTGGAGGTCAAGGAAAACAAGGCCGGGATTGGACCAGGCGGGGGTGAAGAGGCGGGTGAAGCCGGCGTCGGTCATGAGCTCGCTGTCGGTGATACGGAGCTTTTTCAGGCTGCGGCAGTGGGTGTGGATGGCGTCGAGGACAGTGTTGTCGAGCTCGGGGACCCGGGTCAAGGAAAAGGTTTCGAGCTGGGGGCCAAGAGAGGTAAGGAGTTTGATGTACACGTCTGGGTGGATTGCTTCACGGAGGTCGAGAGACAGATGGCGGAGAGTGGTGATTTTGGCGATGTGGTTGAGGCCTTCACCAGTGACTTTTTGATTGTGGCAGACTTTGAGACGGGTCAGGTTGGGGCAGCTGGTGGGGATGACGGCGAGAACGTCGTCCGTGAAATGCTTGTCCGTCCAGTATACCCGAAGGGATTGGAGGGGCTGGCCCTTCTTTTGAAGGTACTCAATCCATTTTCTTTCGGAAATGAGGTTTGACCCATGAAGGTACAAGTCTTCAAGGGCGATATTGCGGGTGGTAAGAAATTCCACCACTTCGTCTTTGAAGTGGATGGCATTGCGGACCTTGAGTTTTTTGAGGCCAGGGACAGAGTGGAAGATGCGATAGAAATCGTCCGCGCTGAGCTTTGCGCCATCGTAGACGAGAACTTCTTGGCTGGTGGGTTGCAAGAACAAACTGAGCGTCGTGGGGTTGAGGAGACGGTGCTTGGAAAGCTTCCGAGCAATCTTGTCAACGATGGGGCCTGGTAAATCGCCCAAGTCCTCGGCAAGATCAATGTTCTTTGCCAAAGTCTCGATGCACAAGGACATCAGACTCTTGCCGCCGACATTATATGTTCCGTCCAGAATATTGCTCTGGGCTTGACGTCGTATGCCCACGGCTCCTCCGCTTGTCCTCTTCGGCTTCTTCTTCTTGGGCGTAGGGTCATCCTTAGCGAGCTCCTTGCCACATGGAGAGCAAACCAAGCCTCCGTCAGGGGCATTGCGAGAATATGGCGTTACTGTGAACCGCTTGTTGCAGATTGCGCAGTTTTCCATTTGACCCGGGAGAGGGTTCGCACGTTGCTCGAAAAGGGCACGGGCAATATCCTCGTCATCCGAATCCCCAAGACCGCGCTTACGTTTCTGGAATTTCTTACTGGCCTTGATCTTATCAATGGCCTTCTTGTCCTTCTCTTTTTGGCGCTCCTCGGCTTCAGCGGCGGCTTGCGCTGCACTTCGTCCCCTTCTTCGGATAGTAAAAGGCAGGGCGGTTTCCTCTTCATCGGGTACCGGCGGTGGGGAGTCAGCGATAGAAACTTCGGCATTTTGCTGGGCATCTTGATCGCCTTGAGTGTCCTGGGCCGCCGCTCTACGGCGGGCCTCAGCATCTAGTCTGATTTGATTTGCCGATATGTTATGCGACTAACAACCGGTTAGCTTCTCTACTCGGTCTCAGACTGAGTCTCGATGATAACTTACCGCCAAAAAGTCCGTCAAGGCCGATTGTCTGCATCAGGTTCTTGTCAGTCAAAATGAAGCTCTGTAAGCGATGCTCGGCAAATGGAGATACTGACGGGCCCATAATACGGCGCCCGGCCGTCCGAGTCTGTCGCGACCTGTCTCTCATGTCAGTATTCGTAGATGTCGAGCGGTTATGAGACTGCTGTGACTGCATGATGAAGACTCACATTTTGGGCTACCTCGAAGCTTGTCTGCGATTGCTGGTGAGGTAAACCACGATGGATGTATATCGACCTCAACGCTCAATAGGTACCGCCCACAGAGTGAAAAATTGAGAATAAAGAAGCCTTGGATTTAAGACACGGTGAACGCGAAGAGGGGCAAAATCAATTTAACTCGCCCCCATTGTTGACGCCAAAGCACCTGACTTCCCTTTCAAAGGCTTGGGGCTGAGGGGGAGGAGCAAGGGGCGAGTGGACCGTGCGAGCCAGACAAAAGATCTCGCCCGTTCCTGCCTGCTGCTTGCCTTTGCTGCCTGGAGGAAGCAAACCTTCCAGCAAATCAATTAAGCCCAGGCAGCCCAGGTCATGTGCCTTCGCGTCAGATGAAAACGCGAACTTGATCCCGACCTGGCTTGCTCCTGCCCACCTTTCAGCTTCCTGCCGCTCGCTCGCACAGCAGCCCTTTCATAGGGAGGTGGCAACGATAATTAATTTCTTTCTCACAACTCCCATTGTCTCCCAAAATCATTGACCAATTATCGCCGGTGGACTTTTGTTGCTTGGTGGCCTTTTTTCCCTTCCATCGGCGCAAACTGTGTGCAACTCATTTCTCTTTGATTCTTTCAGAAGAGAGTGAATTGTTGATCGCCGTGGAGGGAGCCATTCCTGAGCTCGCCGATCAGGAGCTTGAGTGGCACCCTACATCTCTGCTCCCTATTCACTAGGTTGCGCCTTCTGATTTCTTTTGACACCTCGTCTTTGAAACAAATTCAGCATCTTATTTTCTGTGAACCCTCTTCCGTCAGGGCAATAATTCATAACCTTGCACAGAACAACTTTCTTTCGTCGCAGACACCCTTCCCCATTCCGACCCATCTCCAGCATTTCGAGATGGTACGAACCAGGAGCTCGGCCGCAGCCGATGAGATTGTTGGTAAGTACATGTACCTACCAAGCATTTTTCGGAAGCGCATACTTTTTTGGCATTGCTATTTCACATCTCTCTGGCCAAAATAGCTCCTCATCTTCCCCTTGAATTTCAAAGCTAACTATATTATCAGCCGCATCTCCTCAGCTCGACCCGGTTGCCTCTGTAAAGCGGCCCAGAGACAGACCCCCAGTCAAGAAGCTGGCTTCGAGCACAGAGTCATCAGTTTCCCCGACCCCTCTCGCCTACTCCTCAGCGAGTGAATATTCGACGCCGCTTACTAGCAATGTTGCGACGCCAGTTCCTACCGAGGCTCCGCTGCCTGCTTCGAAGAAGAGCACAGGCAGGATTGAGGTGGTGCTCCCCACTGCAAGAATTCGTACTGCTCGAGCTTCGAGGGCCCCCAAAGATGACATTTACTCTGTGGCTCCCAAGCGCAAGAGAGAGGTCATCGAGGACAGTGAGGAGGATCTTTCGGACTACTCTCCTGATGCGAAGCTTGCGCGGAAGTTGCAGGATGAAGAAGATGTGGCTGCTGCCAAACTTGCCATCCCTTCTCTCGAATCTGGCGGCCCTACCAGTCGCAAACACCAGCCTACTCACCGTTTCGGGAGCGGTTCAACCAACCGTAATACAGCGGAGTCGTCTTCGGGACAATCAATGAGAACAAGAGCGGCTACTAGGAGAGCCGCTATCGTTCCAGATTCGGCAGATGATGACGACGATGAGGATGACGACTTCGAAGATGTCGACAGCGACGACTCCCTTGAGCCCTTGATGAAATCGCTAGCAGCAAGATTCCCTGCAGCGCCAATCAGACATTTTGACCTCAACGTGGGTGATAGTGAGACTTCCGATGACGACTTTGATGATACTGCCAACGACGCTAGCGACGACGATGGCAGCAACATTGCGTCTGACGCTGGGAATGGCGGCGCTGGAAATACTTCTGCAAACCCGACTACCAATGCGCGCAATGCCGGCATTCGTGCAGCTATGGCGAATCGGCGTGCGTACAGGTCATATGCGAGCTCTCGCCGAGTCAGGAAGGATCGTGCTCGACTTGAAGCGCATCATCCCGAGCTTAAGACGATGTGGGATGAACTCAAGAACATGCCCATTCTGAAGGCCGGAAAGGCGGAGCAGCCCACGTCCATTTCCCGCCAACTGAAGCCATTCCAGCTCGAGGGCTTGGCTTGGATGAAAGAAATGGAAAAGACCGAGTGGAAAGGCGGTCTTTTGGGCGACGAGATGGGCCTAGGCAAAACGATTCAGGCTGTCTCCCTCATCATGTCCGACTTCCCGGCGAAAAAGCCGACACTGGTGCTCGTGCCTCCGGTTGCTCTTATGCAATGGATGACTGAGATTGAATCCTACACCGACGGGACACTCAAAACCCTGGTCTATCACGGCACAAACTCCAAGTCCAAGAACCTTACGGTCAAGGATATCAAGAAGTACCATGTCATTATCATGTCGTACAACAGCTTGGAGTCGGTCTTTCGCAAGCAAGAAAAGGGATTCAAGCGCAAAGATGGCATCTACAAGGAAAAGTCTGTCATCCACCAGACCGAGTTTCACCGTGTCATTCTGGATGAGGCTCACTCTATCAAAACAAGAACCACGATGACAGCAAAGGCGTGCTTTGCCCTCAAGGTCACGTACCGGTGGTGCTTGTCTGGAACCCCATTGCAAAACCGCATTGGCGAATTTTTCTCCCTGATTCGCTTTCTCAATGTCCGCCCGTTCGCATGTTATCTATGCAAGCACTGTCCCTGTAAGACACTGGAGTGGTCTATGGACGAGTATAGCCGTTGCACAGAGTGCAAACATGGAGGAATGCAGCATGTCTCTGTCTTCAATCAGGAGCTCCTCAACCCGATCCAGAAGTTCGGAAACCAGGGGCAGGGTGCCGAGGCCTTCAAGAAGCTGCGCATCCTCACGGACCGCATCATGCTTCGTCGGCTCAAGAAGGATCACACCGACTCCATGGAGTTGCCTGTCAAGGAGATCAATGTTGAGCGTCAGTTCTTTGGCGAAGCAGAGAACGACTTCGCAAACTCCATTATGACCAACGGCCAGCGCAAGTTCGATACCTACGTGGCGACTGGTGTTCTGCTCAATAATTATGCCAACATTTTTGGCTTGATCATGCAGATGCGCCAGGTAGCTGATCATCCGGACTTGATTCTGAAGAAGAACAGCGATGGTGGGCAAAACATCCTTGTTTGCGGCATATGTGACGAGCCTGCGGAAGATGCGATTCGATCTAGGTGCAAGCACGACTTCTGCCGCACATGCGTCAAGAGCTACCTAAACTCGTCAGAGGAGCCGAACTGCCCACAATGTCATATTCCCCTTTCAATTGATCTCGAGCAGCCAGAGATTGAACAGGATGAGGCGATGGTCAAAAAATCATCCATTATCAACCGAATCAAGATGGAGAACTGGACATCTTCTTCCAAGATCGAGCTTCTGGTTCACGAGCTACACAAGCTGCGCTCGGACAATGCGTCTCACAAGTCAATCATCTTTTCACAGTTCACAACCATGCTTCAGCTCATCGAGTGGCGTCTCCGCCGTGCGGGTATTACGACTGTGATGCTTGATGGCAGCATGACACCTGCCCAGAGACAGGCCTCGATTCAGCATTTTATGACCAATCCGGATGTCGAGTGCTTTCTCGTCTCGCTCAAGGCTGGAGGTGTGGCGCTCAACCTGACGGAGGCGTCTCGCGTTTTCATTGTCGATCCCTGGTGGAATCCCGCAGCGTGAGTTCCCGTTTGCATTACTCTGAAGTTTGTGAGACAGCACCAACTAACCCGTTGTATGACAGTGAGTGGCAGAGTGCCGATAGATGCCACCGTATCGGACAGACGCGACCCTGCACGATCACGAGACTCTGCATTGAAGATTCTGTTGAGAGCCGCATGGTGCTTCTGCAAGAAAAGAAGACCAACATGATCAACTCGACAATTAACTCGGACGATGCAGCCATGGACTCGCTGAGTCCCGAGGATCTGCAGTTCCTGTTCCGTGGCAACTGATCAACTTTTGAGCAACTACCAGGAACTATCACATGCGCTATTTTTGTTGGGTTTTCTTGATTGTCATTATTTTTGACGCTAATTCTGCTGTAGTGTTACCTGACCACTGTATATAATGTAACCAAGGCAGCGTAGGTTTGGCAAGGGAGTCATATGGGTTAGCGAGGGCAAGGAATCGGCGCATTTGACTCGAGTTATTAGGAATCTTGGGCGGCATGCGCAGTGTACCTATGTTATCATCCTTGGAAGAAAACAGAGGGTCCTGGGACTCATGCATTGCACCAATGAGTTACCTTGTCGGAACTCAGATACAGAGAGGGATAGCTAGTGTACTGTCAATATATGTACAATCATGTAACCAAGTCGTGAACCCGAGAGATGGAATGACCCCACACATGACACAAGACGGCTTCATGCAACAGCGGGAGCTTGCCCGTCATGGGTCCGAGTTTGCGGGGTAATTGGGACGCATCCCTGCTGTGGAAGCCCTGAGGCCCCATGATCGGTGCTTAATTGGACGACCCCTTGTTCATCTGAAGAGGGGGCACCTCGAGGGAGAGGATCGAAACGGCGTCATCCTCCAAGTTCCAGCTTGGACAGCTTGGGAATAAACCATTCGCTGCCTTGTTTGTTCCATTTCTATTTAGTTTTCTCTTCACAGTTCATTCTTATCTTTGCCAGGTTGCCTTCTGTGCCGTGACCTGACTTGCTTTTTGTCTTTCCTGGTGGTTGAAGTCGTTACTGCTCCGTTTTCCCCGACAGCGCTTTCTTTCAGCTGTTGGGTCCTTTTTGTGTACTTTCGCGGCTTGGTTCCCATCCATTGACACTAAGCTCCTTCGTACCCCGTATCAACATCTTTTTGGTCCCTTGACATCCTTACCTCCTCGGTAGCTGTACCCGAACAGCACCTAGCCTGCTCGACCTCAATCTTGCCATCAAGAAAGGAGTGCAGGCCCGGGTAAGATGCGGTTCGACTTCCTAGCGCTGGCCGCTTTGGCGTGCGCGTCGACGCTGACGCCCAACACCGTCCCGTTGATCGTCCGGAATCCGTATTTAAGTACCTGGCTGTATCATGCTCGTGATGCGCCATGGGAGAATTGGCCCATGTTTTGGACTGGTGCCCATGTAGGCTCGCCCTCTACACACCCCTTGCTCTTCTACCGATATATTCTGACCGAACACAGGTCGGCTTCTCAGTCATGGCCTCTGTCCCTTCGTCTAGTAAAGTCTACCCCTTGCTCGGCCGCCCGCAAGACTCTCTCCCGTCAAGCCACAAGTCCTACAAAGTCGCCTACCCTGACTACCTCGGCGTGACGTTTGACGCCTCGACTACCAACTTGACGTATTCCATCCCCGGCCCTGCGTCATCCCCGGTGCGGCTTACGCTTTCGTTTTTGTCGCCGATTACCCCGTCGTCGACGTTGAGACAGGCGATACCTGCTGCGTATATGAGTATTGTCGCGGAGGGGTGCTTTGACGTGGATGTGTACACGGATTTGAACGGGGAGTGGGTGACGGGGAATAGGGATAATACGCTGCGGTGGGAGCTGCATGAGCCCCCTAGGCAAAAACAAAAGAATGACAACCATACTGGGACATTGATTAAAACGTGGAAGGTGGCGAGGGCGCACGAGCAACTCTTGACGGAGTTTGCGGACAGAGCGGAGTGGGGGACGCTGCATTTTTCTGCGCCGGCGGAGGTGCATCACCAGTCGGGGACGAGTGCGATTTTGAGGCAGCATTTTGCGGAGAAGGGGTATCTCAGGAATGAAGTGGATAAGTCGTTTAGACGGGTGATGGAGGATGAGCCGGTGTTTGCTTTTTCAAAAAGTTTCAAGTTGGCTGAAGGGGGCAGTGGCAAAGGGAAGTGTGAGAAGAAAGAGGATAGTGTTTTGTTTACGTATGCGCTGGTGCAGGATCCGGTGGTGCAGTTTGCCAGTGCGAGGGGGCTGACGTTGATGAAGCCGCTTTGGCAGAGTTACTTTTCGAGTGCGGACGAGCTGGTGGCTTATCACTACGATGACTTTGAGACTGCGTCGGCATTGGCTTGGAATTACTCGGATACGCTGGCGAAGGATGCTTTTGAGTCTGGGTCGAGGGAGTATCAAGATATTGCCGCGCTGTCGGCGCGACAGGTTTTGGGAGCGACGCAGTTTTCCGGGACGCCGGATGATCCGATTTTGTTTCTGAAGGAGATCTCGAGCAATGGGAATTTCCAGACGGTGGATGTGATTTTCCCGGCTTTTCCGTTTTTCTTGTATACGAATCCGAGGTGGTTGGCGTATTTGCTGGAGCCGTTGTTGGAGCACCAGCTGAGTGGGCAGTATCCGAATGATTACTCGATGCATGATTTGGGGAGTCATTTCCCGAATGCGACGGGGCATCCGGATGGGAGGGATGAGTACATGCCTGTGGAGGAGTGTGGGAATATGTTGATTATGGGGTTGGCTTTGGCAAACTCGCTGAGATATGATACCGATCCGGCTTTTGTATACGCGCGGGCTTGCGATAGTGCGAGGGCTATTCCGGCAGCAAAGACGTGGTGGCAGACGGTCGATAAGTACGGTATTGATCTCCCTCGGGGGGCGAAAATCAGCTCGACTCCCAAGGCGGCAGAGAAGTGGTTGTCGAGGTCTTACAAGCTCTGGAAGCAGTGGACTGGGTATTTAGTACGGGAGTCACTTATTCCTCACAACCAGTTATGCACAGATGACTTTGCGGGTTGGCTGGCAAACCAGACGAATTTGGCACTGAAGGGGATTATTGGGATCAAAGCGATGAGCGCGATTGCGGATATTGTGGGTGAGAAGGAAGATGCAAAGTTTTACAGGGAGACCGCAGGGGAGTATATTGAAAAGTGGCAGGAGTATGGGATCTCCAGGGATAGGACGCATGCAAAGTTGGCGTATACGTGGTATGGATCGTGGACGACTATTTACAATTTGTATGCGGATTCTTTGCTGTGTTTTCATGTTGATGGGGGGAAGAATAAGTCTTCTCTTGGGTATGATCGGACGAAGAGTGGGAAGCAGCCGAGGACGGAAAGTCAGGTGCCGCTTGGTCAGCATCATGGACAGACTTATGAGGTTGGAAAGAAGGGAGATGTGTTTATCCCTGACAGGGTCTATCAGATGCAGAGCGATTGGTATCATGCTGTGCTGCAAAAGTATGGGCTGCCGCTGGACTCGAGGCACTTGTATACGAAGAGCGACTGGGAGTTTTTTGCGGCGGCGGTGACGGGAAGGAAGACGAGGACGGAGATTTTGACGAGCGTGGCTAAGTGGGTGAATGAAACTGAGACTGGTATGGCCCCTTATATCTTCAAAGATATCATGCTAACAGAGTGACAGATCGCCCCTTTACAGATCTCTACGACACCGAGGGCAATGGAGGGTTCCCGGGGATTTATTTCATGGCTCGGCCGGTAGTAGGGGGACATTTTGCGTTTTTGGCACTGGAAAGGGCGTGCGGTGGGAAGGCGGTGGACGCGTTGGAGTTTTTGGATAGAGGGGGGCCGAGGGAGGTTGATGTTGAACTGGCGCTGATGAGGGATGCGTCCACTACTGAGCAGTATGATGATGAGGGGTGGGAGGACCTTTGAGGGCCTTTGAGATTGTTGGCTACCTGAATCTGCTGTTTACCTGACACTTGCCTAGAACACAGACCAAGATGAGTATAGCTAGGAGTAGTTGTATCCAATATTCATTGTCCGATCATGGATATGTGACAGGGAAACCTGTTGGAACTTTTGGCGGTCCCCGCGGTTGTTCAAGATGCAGATGCAGCTGCATGAGCTTGCATGATAGCAAGCAGCCTTGTCGTGCATGGAGCTCCATGACTGGCAGTGTGAAAGTTGGGGAACCGTGGAAAAGAGGCGCTTGAGTTTGGCTGGATTGTCCAATCAGGAGGAAGATGGCTCTTTCAGGGCGGCGGTTTTTGCCACTATTTCTGCTGGTTTATCTCTACATCTATGACAACCCATCCATTACGAGGAGGCCTCAGCGTCCCTACACTACTGCACGCCTCAAGAACCCGCGAGTCAAGACATTGCTGTTCACGGTGTTGCTCTTGCCAGGTGATGTGATTGTGTGGCCCTTGGCTTTGGAGATCGATAAGATCCTTAGATCTGGGGTCGTGTGGAGAAGCTCTCGAACGCGGTTTCCCCAAGCACGGCCCTGATTAAACCGTTTTTGGCTTAGTGCATGTTCTGACTGCAACGCTTGTCAAGGCGGGATATGCAATTAGACAGTAACAACAGGAGAGGCGAACATCGAACCGTTTGTTGCAACCGGCGATTGTCGCCTCTTTGTTTTGCCCTGTAGGCCTCATGGACGCGTAGATCCTCTTGTTCTTGCTGTTTTTACCAGGTCTTCCTGCCAAAAATACCGTTGACTAATTTCTCTTCTTTGTTCGAGTGAAATCTCTGCTATCAATTGCGAAGAGCAAATTTTCACTTGCGCAAGGCTACACTTCAAGGCGTACGAAATCCCCCTTTGCGGCGACTCCAGGGTGGGCTTGGCAGTTTTGGACCCCAGGCAGCCAGGCAGAGCAGGCTGCGCATTGATAATTTCCATTTTTTCAGAGCACCCGTCCCGTCATCCTTCCCTTCTGCGCGCTCCGGGCCAACCTTCTTTCACTCTCTTCCTCTTCGCACCCCCCCAAGCCAAAACTCTCCTTCGCCGAGTGCAACCAAACTCCACCAAATCTTGCAGCGGCCTTCTTATTTTTCCCTTTTGAACACAACCACAACCGCCCATCTTTTGGTATCGCTTTTTTAAAGCCACACAACAAAGCAAAGATGGCCACCACTTCGATGGACTACGAGAACGCCAATGGTGACCGCTTCGATGGTAAGTTTGCTGAATGAAGTCACTTGTCGATCGCGTCTGTGGCGCGCGTCAACCCTGGCTTCGTCTCCCCATCTCCGTCTTCGACTCGGATGGAGTAAGAGCATCATCGCTGACGTTTTCTCCCAATACAGACGAGGCCCCTCGCTACGAGCGGGACCGTAGTGCGTCTCCCCGCCGCGACGATGGCCACGAGTCGCGTCGCCGCTCCATGTCTCCCAACGGTAACGACCGGTACGTCGTCTCATGGTTTAGACAAAATTAGCTTTCCGTCTTTTGAGCCACCCGCTAATTGATCTCGTCGTCGAACAGCGCCCCCGTCAAGAGCGACAACAACTCTCAGAAGGGCGAAGATGGTGCCGTCAACCCTGGTTCTAACCTCTTTGTTACTGGTATCCACCCCCGTCTCGAGGAGGCCGAGGTCACCCGTCTTTTCGAGAAGTATGGTGAGGTTGAGAAGTGCCAGATCATGAAGGACCCCCACACCGGCGAGTCTCGTGGCTTTGGCTTCGTCAAGATGGTCACTTCTGAGATGGCCGAGGCCGCCATCGACGGTCTTCGTGGCGAGGTCATTGAGGGCCGTACTCTCAGCATCGAGAAGGCTCGTCGTGCTCGTCCCCGTACTCCCACTCCGGGCAAGTACTTTGGTCCTCCCAAGCGCGGTGAGTATCTAGTCCTTTCCGTAACCCATTACTATCCATTACTAACAAGCCCAGAAGATGGCCGTGGCCGATTTGATGACCGCCGTCGTGGAGGTGGCTATGGAGGCGGCGGTTATGGCGGCGGTGGCTACCGTGGGGGTGATGATTCCTACCGTGGAGGCTCTCACCGTGGCTATGGTCGTGATGATCGCGCCTACGATCGTGGTGGTCCTGATCGTGGATACGACCGTGGTTATGGCGGTGGTGGTGGCGGCGGCGGCGGCGGCGGTCGTGACTATCGCGACGACCGTGGCTACGGCCGTGATTATCGTGAGGACCGTGGGTATGATCGCCGCGAGCGTGACGATAACTATGGCGGCCGTGGTGGTATCGATCGCTACGCTGGTCGTGAGGATCGTGACCGTGGCTATGGTGGTGGCCGTGGTGGTGGTGGCGATGACCGTCGTGGTGGTCCCAGCTATGACCGTGGTGACCGTGGTTACGATCGTCCCAGTGAGCGCGACTCGCGTCCTCGTGACGCCGCTCCTCCTGCCGCTGCTAGCTATGGCGACGCCGCTCCCCGTGGTGACAGCCGTGATCCCTACGGTAATGGACTTTGATCTCGCCCGACTGGATGAACCATTGCTGACTTTTCGTCTCTAGGCGCTCGTTAGGTCTAGGCGCTCGTTAGGTATCGAGCATCCCTTTCCTCTCTGATATTTGACCTATTCGCAGCACGGGATTTCTTTCTTTTTTCTTGTTTTTCGCGTCTGGCATTGGGGAAAAATCGGATATCCTAAAACGCAATACGGTTCAGCAGGAGTTTCGGCAGACTTTGGAGGGTTAAATGGCCTCTGTTTTTTCGGCACATCGTCTTGGCAGCTCGGGGGTTCTAGATCTTTTACTCTTAGCCTTTTTCTGGGTTGCGACACTCGACAGTTCCGATGGTAAGGGGTTGGGGCTGGCACTCTTCGGTTTGCGGCAGCACTGGTCGACACTTGTTTTGGGGTGGGCCTTCCCATTCGCAATCATCCTCTCGAGTTTCCGGTTGGATGATAGCCACGCTTGTACTATCACTATTTCCCGCCTCTTTGCTACGGCTCATCGGCATCACTATTTCGTGACGACTTTTGCAGCGGCATAAAAAGCACGGCAGCAATTTTCAGACCGGGGGATTTCATTACGTAGTCGACATGATACGAAACACATCAACTTCAGCGAGCCAGCCTTGATCCGTGATTCACCAAAAAACTAACAGCTTCAACATGTAAATGCGCCCTTGCGATTACCATCATCATCATCACCATCATCATCATTACCATCACCATCCTATCCCGCCTCTCCTTGTTTGACACCTACACCTACACCTACACCTACACCTACACCTACAGCATAATACGCCCTTGACACACGTGCATTAAGTATCGCCATGGCCCCAGTGGTGCAAACGTGTTTAAAACAACCAAGTCAAGTGGCAACCATAAAGCGTCTTTATTCGTCCCCGTGGATCCCTCGTTTTTGGCAATTCCCTCCATTGAATTTGTTTACTGCTGACTTGATTCTGTTGCCAAAAGGCAAAATAGGTAAAGTGTCCTGTTTCAAGCTGACAGATCTAATTAGGTTGTTTTTAATTTTTTGCAAGGACGAACACCGTTTGGGCGGAGGTTATGCATGGTCCCGAGACATGTCTGTTTGGTCTGTTGCACACACAAACGCCACGCACTGCGGCCCGCCGGCGGTTGCCTGTCGCGGATGTCCTCGACTGCAAACAGATTTCTGACTGCAGAGGACATACGACGCACCATCGTGTTTGTTGACGAGCAGGGAAGAAGCGTTCGATTGAGTGGTCAGCAGTTCTGGTGATGGTTGGCGTGGATGTGGTCGTGGACAAGACATGCATACATTGTTTCTGTGTCTGAGACATGGCAGCATGGGAGAAAAGACATCCGACCGGTCCTCTATCAAGGGTATCAATACGAGACAAAAGAAACAAGTGGAAGTGTCAGTGGCTGAGAAGTTGGACAACATCGTCCGCCTTGGTGCCGGACATCGCTTGGGGGTGGTGTTTCCCGGTGGGGAAGGGGTTTTTGACCAAGTGGTTATTGGTAGGGCATTTCAACCTAATTTCTATCCTGGGTTTGAAGAAACAGTGGACACAGTCTAGGGTCTACGGGTTTGTTTGCTCTTTTTCTTTTTGTCTTTTCATGTTTTATCGTACATTGAGGTGGAAGAAAGCTGCGCAAGGCTTTGCCGACTGCCATTTCCGGAGTTTCAAGCTTTGAGGTGCTGTCAATGCACTTGTCACTGGTGTAGACGGCAGACCAGACAAAGAAACAAGAAAGGCAGCTTCACTGAGTAAAGGAGACGAGCAAGCTTTTGTCTGCCGTCTGCATTCAGGTAACACCTTGAGAAGCATAGAACCAATAAACATTGCTACTACCTGCATACCTTGCTATCCTGTTGCACTGCGCATCATTTTCATTCTTGCCTTACCTGTCAACATATCTTGTTATATTGCATATATTATTGCTGTTGCCATTATGCCTCGTCAATCTCTGAGATGGTTGGAGCTGCGTCTGCAGAAGCAAGAGGGACAACGAGGGGCTGAGGCGGCGAGTCAGAGACTGGGAGGGTATTCGGGTGTTGAGAGGTTGAAGGTTGTTGGCCGGCAGCAGCAGCTTCATCCTGAGGAGATTGATGACCCGGAGGGATATGAGGAGGAGCTGGAGAAAGATGCCGGTGATCTTGGATTTGGTAGTAGTGGCGCGGATAGTGGGTATGAACAGCCGGTGATGGCTAGGATGGCTACTACGAGGGCTGCTGCTAGGGCTGCTGCTGCTGCGAGTAGTGGTGCTGCGAACACCGGCACCGCAAATACCAGGACCGCAAATACCAGGACCACAAACACTAACATCGCAAATACTCGCACCGCAAATCTTGGCGCCACAACAACAACAACAACAACAACCAGACAGCCAGACCCCACAGGCAGAATCCCCTCCCCCTCCTCCGACGAGTTCGACAACTCTGAGGATGTCATCATCCTGAACCCCTACCCTTCATCATCCTCTTCTTCTTCCTCTAGCTCCTCCTTATCATCATCCTCCTCCTCCTCAGCCCGCACCCCCGACCGCCCCCCCAGTCCAGACACCCCCCCTCGCGGCCCTGACAGCCCCGCGGTGTTGATCAGCCGCGGGAAGAACACCCACGGTAAAGACCGGTATCACACCTCCCCCGGCAATTCCAAACCCAGCTCGGGCGCGGACCTCTACTGGACGGGGTACATAGCCTACACGAATAAACAAACCCTGTCCTCTTCGTCACCGGAGGGGTTGGCGCCGCCGGGGGGTGTGCTGCTGTCTGATGCCTCTACTTCCTCTTGCTCGGGTGACTCCGACGCCGACTCGGATGATTCGGTGAGGAGGCAGAGAAGGAAAGCTAGGGATGGGGTGAGGAGGGCGGTGAAGGAGGCGGGGCTGTCGGGGGAGTTTGACAAAGATGGGAAGGTGATGAACGATAAGGAGGGGAGGGAAACAAAGAGGAAAAAGATGGGCTTGAAGGAGGTATTTAATGATAAAAAGGGGTTTTATGAGGCGGTGGAGAGGTTAGGTTACTTGGGGGTTTTGGGGCAAAGCGAGGTGGAGGCGGTGGTTAGGGGGTGGGTTGGGGGGTTGGGAAATTTTCAGGGGGGGAACAGAGGGGGGGAGAAGGGGAAGGGGGTTTCGAGGTTGTTTAGTGATGAAAAGTTTTTGGGGATTTGGGGAGGCAGAGTGAGGGGTGCCATCGGTGGTGGGGGAGGTTGGGGAGGGTTCCGGGGCGGTTGGTGAGGGAGTTTAGGGCTACGGGGGCGGGGTGCAGGTTGCAGGGTTTGGTTTGGGAGGGGAGGTTGAGTAGAGCTGATTGGGAGATTTTCTTGAGGAAGTGGTTGGAGTGGAGGTTTGAGAGGTTGAGGGAGGATAGGAATGTGATGAGGAGGAAGATGAGGTTGAGGAGGCGGTTGGATAGGAAGGAGAGGAGGAGGAGGAGGAGGGAGGAGAGGAGGAGAGGGAAGATGGCGAAGGAGATGGGAGATTGATGGTGATGAGGGTATTTATTGGCGGTTTCGATGGTTTGGTGGTAATATATTTGTACATCGCGGGCAATGCTATGGTATCTAAGGCAGTTGTGAAATGGGATGGCAGTCAAGATGTGTGACGTGATGTCTTAGACTACATCTGACACAAGAAATGCCAAGTCTTCTAGAACAAATCATATGAGTGGACAAGACATCGCACTCGTGCTCTCTATCGGGTAACGTCCCACTCCCGTCGCATGTTGATCACACTGGGCATTCAGGGAAGCAGAACCAGAATGCTGCTCGCGCCAAATGTCCGGGGATAAGTCATTGACTGCCGGTGCCGTCACGGTACCGATCATACCCACCCGGAAACAGCTCTGGCCTGGCCCAATCATCCCAAAGCCGGCTGCATTATCGACGTCCGCATGCCGCTTTTCCGTCCGTAGTGACTCTTTTAACCTGCTGTGCGACTGAGACTCTGCGAAGACTGACATGGCCAATTTATCCAGATAAGAGCTTCCCAATGACGGTAGTTACGCGTCTCCTCTTTGTCTGCTGACGTGATGGCGGAAAAGAATAGGCGGTGGACACAACAAGGGGAAGGCCACCGATATCTCCGATTTATTTGGAAGAAAAAAGGAGACTAATGTGCGGCAGAGCATGGGGAAATCGGTGCTTGGCTTGCCGTGTTCCCGACGTCCTCCCCAGGTCATCATGTCATCTGCGACCTGCCGCCGTTGCTAGCTCGATCCAGGTGGTTCGCCCGTCGTAGAGATTCGGGAATCGGGACATGAACGGGCATAAAAAAAATGCTGTTGGGCCAGGAGCAGGGAACATTGAGCCTTGTCCTCGCAGTCTTGCCCCTGTTTTCATTCTCTTCTAGTGCTTTTGCTTTCTAATCAATTTCTAGAACCTTGCACTCATAAGTCTCCGACAGTTTGGTCAGGGAGGAGTGATGAGTCGTCGAGGTTGACTGCTTGCCAGTTTTAGTAACTTATTTCTCTTTCTGTCTCTCCCTTTACCTATCACCATACTTATTTTGAGTGAATAATTTGGTCGAGATACCCAGCAAAGCTCAATAACCGAGTGGATACCCCCGGCGTTGGAGTGCCATCGTCATAGCTGCAACCTCACGCAAGCTTCAAGCAAACAAAACCTCAAGCTACGCATTTTGGTCATACGATTTTGAAATCTGCAGCGAACCCCAGTTGTCGAAACACTAGCATTTTGCTAGTGCAGTGGTGTGCTTCTCGACAACCACCGTCATAATCATATAATTTTTACGAGACCCCTCTTCAACCTCGGGAATATTTTCTCAAGGGTCCATCTCACTCACGACCGTTGAGTCGTCCAGGTTTTGAGCCAGTCGGCAGCCACAAGCCATGGCAGGCTCACCACCCTCACCCCCCAGGTCACCACCACCACCAGAAAATGAGGAAGAACACAACATCCCACCGCCAGACCCCCTTGCTCGAGTATATTCTCGGTCAAGCTTAGAATCTTCAGAGGCCATTAAAGACGAAAAGCAAACCGCCTCACGACAGCTCCGGCACGACAATGATGATGATGATGATGATGCTAGCATCGAAGCAGTCGGCACCATCGCCGGCGGCACAGGCAATGGCAGTGATGATGATGATGAGAACAACAAGGAACGAAACGAACTCAACCGCACCAAATCCTACGCCACGAGTGTAACCTCCGCCGCTCTCACCACACCCCCCTTACCTGTCCAAAAACCATGGTACAAACAACCCAACCCCCTCCGCTGGGGCAAGATACCCCCAATCCCTGAGGAGCGCGAGGTGTCTCCGGAGCACAAAGCCGGGTTCTTCAGCAAGTTGGTTTTCTACTGGATGGGCCCTCTCATGACAACAGGTTACAAACGGCCCCTTCAACCAGCAGACATCTACAAGGTCAACCCCGACCGCTCTGTCGAACCTCTCACGGAGAAAATGAAGGTGTCTTTTGAAAGGAGGGTGAAAAGAGGGGATAAATACCCCCTCCTCTGGGCCATGCACGAGACCTTTGCCTGGGAGTTCTGGTTGGGAGGCATGTGCCAGTTGCTGGCTACTATTCTCCAAGTCATGGCGCCTTTTACGCTGAGGTACCTCATTCAGTTTGCGCAGGATGCCTGGTTGGCAGACAGGGTGCCTGGGTTTCCGGAGCCGAATTTGGGAGCGGGGATAGGGTTGGTGATTGGGGTTACGGGAATGCAGGTGTTGTCGAGTTTTTGTATCAATCATTTTATTTACAGGGGGATGGTGATTGGGGGGATGGCGAGGGCGAGTTTGATTAGTTTGATTTATGAAAAGAGTATGGTTGTTAGTGGGAGAGCGAAGGCGGGGGGCGTTGGGTTGCCGGATATTCCTGCTGCTGTGGCGGCGAAGAAGCAAGGGGGCAAGGATAAGAAGGGGAAGGGGGGTAAAGGGGGGCAGGATGGGAATAACGGGGAGGGGTGGGGGAATGGGAGGATTGTAAGTTTATGTTAAAGTTGCGGATATGGGGAGTGCGGTGCTAACAGGTTGTCTTAGATCAACATCATGAGTGTCGACACGTACAGAGTTGATCAGGCGTGTGGTTTGTTCCACATGATCTGGACTGCTCCATTGTCATGTCTCATCACGCTTGCGTTGCTTCTCGTCAACATCACTTACAGCGCCCTAGCCGGTTTTGCGTTGCTGGTTGTTGGTATGCCAATTCTCACGAGGGCTATCAAGAGCTTGTTCAGGCGGAGAAAGGACATCAACAAGATCACCGACCAGAGAGTCAGTCTGACACAAGAAATTCTCCAGTCAGTTCGGTTCGTCAAATTCTTCGGCTGGGAGGGCTCGTTTTTGAAAAGACTTGGAGAGTTCCGGGCTCGTGAAATCTCAGCTATCCAAGTCCTTCTTTCGATCCGAAATGCCATCATGGCCATCAGTGTTTCGCTCCCCATTTTTGCTTCGATGTTGGCTTTCATTACCTACTCGCTCACCAACCACGATCTGGCACCTGCCGAGATCTTTTCGTCTCTGGCTCTTTTCAACGGTCTAAGAATGCCACTGAATCTGCTGCCCATGGTCATTGGCCAGGTAACAGATGCTTGGTCGTCGATTTCCCGTATTCAAGAGTTCATGCTGGCTGAGGAGCGGGAAGAGGAGGCCAAGTTCGACCCAGAAATCAAGAATGCAGTTGAGATGCATGATGCTTCTTTTACGTGGGAGAGAACGCCTACTCAGGATAGCGAGGGAACCATTGGGACCAACATCAACGGCAAGGGCTCCAAGCCTACACCAGGAGACGCCAGTGAGGATGCGAGCACCTTGGTCGAAGAGCGCGAGCCTTTCAAGCTCCAAGATCTCAGCTTTGAAGTTGGCCGGAACGAGCTCGTCGCTGTTATTGGTACTGTTGGCAGTGGAAAAACATCGCTGCTTGCTGCGCTGGCTGGCGACATGCGAAAGACGAGTGGCGAGGTTATCCTTGGAGCGTCCAGAGCGTTCTGCCCGCAGTATGCTTGGATTCAAAACACTACAGTCAAGGAGAATATCCTGTTTGGTAAAGAAATGGACAAAGTCTGGTACTCAGATGTTATCAAGGCGTGCGCTTTGCAGCCAGATCTGGATATGCTGCCGCATAACGATTTGACTGAGATCGGTGAAAGGGGTATCACTATCTCGGGAGGACAGAAGCAGCGACTGAACATTGCCCGGGCTATTTACTTCAACGCTGACATCGTTCTGATGGACGATCCGCTGAGCGCAGTTGACGCCCATGTCGGCAGACACATCTTCGACAATGCCATCTGCGGACTTCTCAAGGACAAGTGCAGAATTCTGGCCACGCATCAGCTTTGGGTTTTGAACCGGTGCGACAGGATCATTTGGATGGAGGGTGGCAAGATTCAGGCCGTTGACACGTTCAAGAACCTGATGGAGAATTCGGAGGGTTTCCGGACATTGATGGAAACTACTGCGGTTGAAGAGAAGAAGGAAGAGGGCGCTGCTGCTGCGGTTCCAGGAGATAATGGGCAAAAGAAGAAGAAGAAGGGTAAGGCCCTCATGCAAGCCGAAGAGCGAGCAGTAGCCAGTGTACCATGGTCGGTATACACGTCCTACATCAAGGCCTCGGGGACACTCTTCAACCTCTACATTGTTCTCTTCCTCCTGATCATCTCCCAAGGCGCCAACATTGTCACCAGTCTCTGGCTTTCGTGGTGGACAGCCGATAAATTCAGTCTTTCGACAGGCGCATACATTGGTGTGTATGCCGGCCTCGGTGCGGTCCAAGCCCTCCTCATATTCGCCTTCATGGTCTCCCTCTCCATCTTCGGAACAACAGCCAGTAAAGTCATGCTTCAAAACGCCATCACGAGGGTCTTGCGCGCGCCAATGTCCTTTTTCGACACCACCCCCCTGGGCCGCATCACGAACCGATTCAGCAGAGACGTTGATGTCATGGACAATAACTTGACGGATGCCATGCGCATGTATTTCTTCAGCATCGGCTCTATTATTTCCGTGTTTTGTCTCATCATTGCTTTCTTCTACTACTTTGTCATCGCCCTCGTCCCGCTGTTTATCCTCTTCCTCTTTGCGACCTTCTACTACCGAGCCTCCGCAAGAGAAGTCAAGCGTTTGGAATCTATCCTTCGGTCTAATGTCTTTGCCAAGTTTGGTGAGGGCCTTTCAGGGGTATCCAGCATTCGGGCTTATGGTCTCAAAGATCGGTTCATTGTCGATTTGCGGCAGGCCATCGACGATATGGACTCGGCTTACTTCCTGACGTATTCCAATCAGCGGTGGCTGTCAATTCGGCTTGATCAAATCGGTAATCTGTTGGTTTTCACAACTGGCATTCTGGTCGTTACCTCCCGCTTCTCGGTGCCCCCCTCCATCGGTGGTTTAGTGCTGTCATATATCCTCGGCATAGCAGGCATGATTCAATTCACGGTCCGCCAACTTGCCGAAGTCGAAAACGGGATGAACGCCGTCGAGCGGTTACTATACTACGGCACCGAGCTCGACGAGGAAGCCCCCCTCAAGACCATCGACCTACCGAAAGAATGGCCACAAAACGGCGAGATCATCTTCGACGACGTTCACATGCGCTACCGCGAGGGCCTCCCTCTCGTTCTCCAAGGGTTATCAATGCACATCAAAGGCGGCGAGCGCATCGGCATCGTCGGGCGCACAGGAGCAGGCAAATCCTCCATCATGTCCACGCTCTTCCGGCTTGTCGAGATCTCATCCGGTAGAATCACCATTGACGGGGTCGACATCGCCACTATTGGCCTCCACGACCTGCGGTCTCGCCTGGCGATCATCCCTCAAGACCCAACCTTGTTCCGCGGAACGGTGAGAAGCAACCTCGACCCCTTTGGCGAGCACTCCGACCTCGAGCTCTGGGGCGCACTGAGACAAGCAGATCTCGTCTCTGACGCCCCCTCCCCTTCCCATTCATCTCCTGACTCCCCAGCCGTGGATAATAATAATAATAATAACAATAACAACACCTCCAAAATCCACCTCGACAGCACAGTCGAAGAGGACGGCCTCAATTTCAGTCTTGGCCAGCGACAGCTCATGGCCTTGGCTCGCGCGCTGGTGAGGGGATCGCAAATCATTGTCTGCGATGAGGCGACGAGCAGTGTGGACATGGAAACAGACGACAAGATCCAGGCGACGATGGCAAAGGGGTTCAAGGGGAAGACGCTGCTGTGCATTGCGCACAGGCTGAGGACGATTATCGGGTATGATCGGATTGTGGTGATGGATAAGGGGAGGATAGCGGAGATTGGGACGCCGATGGAGCTGTGGGAGATGGGAGAAGGGGTGGGGATATTCAGGGGAATGTGTGAGAGGAGTGGGATTAGGGGGGAGGATATACTGGGAGTTGGGCCGCAACAACAAGAGGAATAAGAAGGAGGTGGGGGGGTTGGGGGGGGGGTGCATACAGCGAGCATAGCATGCACACGTGTTACATGGGATTATGATATGTGGATAGATGATATACGATGGATTGTAATGTGTAAAAAGTTCAGCGATGGTTCGAATACACTATGAAAAACTGTATTGTTGCTCAGAACTCTCTCTACCTAGGTATGTCTATGGTGAAGAATGTCTCGGATACACACGAGTGGCTTGTCGAGCCTTACGCAAGTTCGGAGCGAGTATGTATGTCTTTGTACGACGACAGGGAAATACCAACCGGAAGGCTGCATCAACACTCCTCGGTTAACCCGGCCAGTCGGTGAGTGACGAGGGGCGTTTTGTGTGTACTACCTCTGACCCCATGTCCGCTGTGCTTGTATGTATGTATGTATGTATGTCCGGTACATGCTGTCCTCGCATAAGCAGGAGTCCGGTATGCAGTTTTTTGAGAATTCTTGTCCGGGATGATGATTGATGGTGCTGTTCAAGCCTGAACGAACACCTCGGAAGACCAATGATGATGTTAATCGAGGACGGGAGAGAGTAAAGCTAACTATTTTATTAAATCCATCGGACTACTTCTTCGAAAGGGGGATATGAATATTTACATTGGCTTTTTCCCCCACGTATTTGATAGGACTCAAAACATCAAAAACATAACACCGCTCACTCCTAATAGACAAATGAAATGGAACTCCAAAAAATCGAAACACTGAAGTAAGAAGGAAATAACAAACGATCGATCTGCTCTGGACATGACTCCCCCCGTCTCTAATAATGAATACCCCACTGTTAACACCACTACACTTGAAACATTGCAAAGGAAAAAGCTCAGGCTTTCTTTCGTGTGTGCCCGCCTAAAAAACAAAAAACTGGGTGCTTCGAATAAAATAACTCAAGAAAAAGTAATACACCTCCAAGAATTCCCTCCATCACCAATACAAAAGTACAAAATACTGCTATGCCCCCCTCCCTATCAAGAATAAAAAACCACCAAACCCACCAATCCACAACATTAGAAAAGCCCTAAGCTGTTACAGTCGGAAAAAAGAATCATTTTACCACCCCCCCCCCCCCCCCCCTTTCCCACACCCAAAGAAATGCGCAATCAGAAAAACTAATACCTCCCCCTCTGCCCCGGACTCCCCCCAAACCCTCCCTGCTGCTGCTGATGCGTCGGACTCGTCGGCCCCCCAGCCGCAGGCGGGAACAACCCCGGCTGATCATCCAACAAATCATCCAAATACGCGCTCGGCGCCCTCGCCCCCGCACTCGGCGGCCGGTTCAGGTTCAGCGAGCTCGAGCTGAAATTCCTCATTCTCGGGTCAATACTCGGACTCTCTGGGGGACTCGGCCCCATCTGCCCGCCCCTTCCCCTCGATGACGGCCTCAACGTCGACATGCTGATCGAGTTTCCGTGCTGGTGACCCCCGCTACCTGGATTAGGCGAAGCAGAAGCGTAAAACCCAGATGGCAAAAACCGAGAGTCGCGGTTGGAGCCGGTGCCCCCCATTGTCCCCCCGTGTGCGGCGGTAGGGGAGAAGAACAGGTTTGTTTGGGAGGGTGTGGCGGAGGGAGTAGGACCGCGGTGGGTGCGCCGGGTTCCGATGCCGTTGTTGTTGTTGTTTCCTGAGGGGCCGCCGCCTACGGCGAGGGAAGCGCTGGATTCTCGCTCGAGGTACTTGTAGAACTGGGCGGGAGGGGCGGGGAAGGAGGCGGCGGACTTGTCGTTGGCTGCGTGCTGGGCCATGGCTGCGCGCTCGACGCTGCGGTGGAGGAGGCAGGCGACGATGCCGCGCCAGAGGAGGACTGCGAGACCGAAGGCGGCCAGGATGGAGCCGACGGCGATAAATACGGTGCCATCTGGGAGGGTCGAGTGGTTCATGAAGGGGGCATTGTGGGTGGGCGGGATGGTGGGCGGGGGTAGGTGGGGATGCTGAGATCGACTGTTCGGGAGAGGGTTGGGAGGCCGGTGAGGGTGCCGTCGGCGGATGGTTGGGAGAGGGGCGGCAGGTCGGTAGGTTCTTCGTCGGGCTGGGTGCTTGTTGACAGCGGGGGAGGTGCGTTTGTGGAGGAGGAGGTCTGGCTCGTTTGCGCAGGTGGATTCGTAGATGTAGTGGGCGTTCGGTTGGTGTTTGTTTGTGCTGGTTGTGTATTTTGCGTTTGTGATGTCTGCTGTGGCTCGTCGTCGTCATCGTTGTTGTTTTGTTGTGCGTAGACTCCGGCAGCGAAAAAGGTCGAGAGCAGAAGCGCGCGCCTCTGCGACAAGGGCGATGTCCGCATCGCGGCGAATGTATTATCGAGCGCCCACTTGAGTGATGTTCAATCCCAAAATCAATCTTGAAATGAGAATCGCAATGCCCTCTGTCGCTGGCGGGGTTCAACCTGGAAGAGAGAACTTTGTTGTTGGACAAGGCCTGCAGCCACTTCCGAGGATCGACTCCGAGTGGATTGTTCGGGGTGTGGTGGAGGGACGGGGCTGAGTCTGCGTTGCCCGGGTCTCAGTCGTGACGAGTTCCAAGCAGCGTGAGACACACGGCGGAAAATTATCTCAAAACAAATGGTAACGAGGGGATGCGACGCGCGTGTCAACGGCCGACGGCAAGAATGTAAATTGTAGTGAGTGTAGGGCTACAGAGAAGCAAAGGGAGGCCGGGCAGGGAAAAAGGAGACCCCTTCGTGTTGGCCCTCCCTGTAAAAACCGTCAGCCCCCCTCCCCAGCATGACCCTCGTTCGTCTCCCCAGACCACTCTTAATCTTGGCGAACGCAGGCACCATCCAGTGGGACCAGCAAATCTCAGTGCCCCAGCGCCCACCCCAGTGCTTGCCGCCGTCTCAGCCCATCAGCCTATGTATTACATATTACACCAGTTCATGATATCTGTAATAAATCATGCTGGCTCGTAGTCAAAAAGCAGACGGATACCTGCATATTGAGTGCAGGCGCAATTGAACAGAATATTTGCCCTGCACGTCTGACATTTCAGGGCCAAGATGACGTGCTTCACTTTGCCCTTGTGATTTCAGGATGCTCCCAATTTGGAACTTGCTGTGCGAAGCGCAATTTTAGCCTGTTCCTTCGCTGTGGTTCAGGTTCCTGGCGCCGCCAAACCTTAAAAGACAGAAGTCGGCAGTCGGCGCCAGCTGTCTTTGCTGCAACAACCCTGGCTGCATTGTGCAACGCGCCTGGGCCACCCCACCAAGCAGCG
Organism: Apiosordaria backusii; assembly: GCA_030549205.1. Taxonomy (NCBI): domain Eukaryota; kingdom Fungi; phylum Ascomycota; class Sordariomycetes; order Sordariales; family Lasiosphaeriaceae; genus Apiosordaria; species Apiosordaria backusii. Next base: position 2,545,321 of record JAUKTV010000004.1, read on the forward strand.
ACCTGTTGTGCTGAGTGAACGTTGGATGGTCCGTGACCTTAATTCTGCCGAATTTTTTCCAAGCCGCCATCACCAAACTCATTCACTTACACGAAACGAAGCTCCAAACAAATTGCTGTCCCGCCCGTCCACCCGTTTCGACAGACCAGGTAGAGAGTTGATCGGCATTTCTTTGAATCGAACAAATAACCCATTTCACTTTGCGAGTTCACCGTCAATATGGGTGGTGAGTTGAAACCACCATGCCCTCTCATGAGATCGTCATATCGCTGAGACTAATCACATGGAAATAGTCGCAAAAAAGGTCCGCGAATTCCGCATGAAGCGTGTCATCGGCAAGAGCGATGATAGAAGGAAAACAGAGGCCGAGAAGAAAAAGCAGTTGGAGATCAACAAGAAGGAGAAGGAGTTGGTCAGAGAAAGGTAAGCCTCTGTTCTCAGAAACCCGGCAACAGGAACAAATACTGACTGATTTTGTAGACAAGCTCCCTCCAGCATGTTTTTTGAACACAACACAGCTTTGGTTCCCCCATACCAGGTGATCGTGGACACCAACTTCTTGAGCAGATCTATCCAGGCCAAACTGCCGCTTTTGGAGTCGGCAATGGACGCCCTTTATGCGTCCGTCAACATCATCATCACGGACTGCGTGATGGCAGAACTTGAGAAGCTAGGCCCAAAATACCGCATGGCCTTGATGATTGCCCGTGATGAGAGATGGACAAGGCTCACCTGCGACCACAAGGGAACCTATGCAGACGATGTCATGACCCTCGGTCTCCTGTTGGATGCGCTCAGTTGCTAACATTGTGCAGTGCATTGTCGACCGTGTCCAAAAGAACCGTATCTACATTGTAGCGAGTAAGTATATTCCGGAGTGGACCTGACTGGGCTTCAACTGACAGCTGGTAGCCAACGATCGTGACCTCAAGCGGAGACTCCGTAAGATTCCAGGTGTTCCCATCTTGGGCGTCCAAAAGGGCAAATACGCCATCGAGAGGCTCCCAGGTGCGCCGGCTTGAGAGATTCTACATGGGTCTATCTCATATCAAGCTACAAAATGAGGCGTCGGCCAAGCCGCGGCGCATGGTTTGGACCCTTACGTCTGCTACCTGTTTTGTTCGGCAGCAATTGTTCCGAACCAGCGGCTCTGGCCTAATGGCGCTTTTACGGCAGGGAGAAGGCTGCGCAACTATATCAAGTTGATGATCAGACAGTCGGTAGATGTGGCGGCATTCTGAGGAATCGGGAAAGGGCAGCTGAGCGGTTTGAGGCAAAAAGGGGGGCAGAGGCGTCCTGCTACGGACATTCAGACCTCTTCCTACACGATACTTTTTTTTTGTTGGAGTTCAGGACCAGGAAAACGGGCAATGCATAAAGTGGGCGTCATGGTAATCATCGGAACCGGGGCTGAAGAAAAGCCTGGCAAATTCCCAAATACATTTTTTGACGATATGCTTGATGCGCCCCTTTTCAGACATTGTTAACTCTCTGTCATAGTGCTCACTGATTGGCCAGTTTCCCAACCACCAAGTGCACGTTGATCCTACCACACCTCAACAATGAAAACACAAGGGGAATGCGGCTGTTGTCAAGCGGGGAAAGTTTATCTTCTACCGGCAGAAAAGAACTCTGCATATTCGAGATCATAATTGTGTGTGTGAACATACTTGATCCCAGTCAGCAGTTGTCACATCCACATTCAACTACAACTTGGTAGATATTACAAATCCACGACCCGACTTTCGCCAAGACAAGTCATAGAACCAACAGCATTCACATCACGTCCACACTACCTACCCAAGTAACGTAAATATATGCGTACACCTGCCAGGCTCCAATGTCACGAGACAAGTAGCGGTGAAAATATCATCAGTCTTCTTCTTTTTCTAATCTACCTCTCGTCATAAGCCAAGAACTTATAAAAATCGAGACGGGATATCTGCACACATCAACCTCCTATCTCCGAGCCTCTTATACACCTCTCTCAGTGGTTAATCCAACAAGACAATAACCCCGACCCGAACAACCCCGCGCTCAACACAAATCTCTAGATTCCTTCACATCGATATAGCAACAACAAACATACCTATCATTAAACACCTCGTTTCATATACCGGAAGCAGACACAAGATCAAACAAACCCACGAATCGAATCACAGTCCTGAGACACAGCACCACGGGCGAAGCACAACACCGATATACAACAGACTGGAACCCCCCTAATCCATTGGCCTAGTAAATTCATCATGTCCGCCTTCCGGCCCCCACACGATCCCCAGCCTGGAGGTTCAGCGGGCGGATACAACGCCAGTAGCAGCAGCAACAACAACATCAACGTCAACCCGAACCCACACAATCCCCATTCCCATCCCCATCCCCATCCCGACTCGGCCGGTCCCGGTCCCAATAGTTCCAGTAGAGGAACACTCGGCCGGAAATTACCACCGGCACATGGGCTTGTCCCTCTATTACCTAAAGAGCCGATCCCCCCTTCATCATCTTCACAGCAAAGCCCCAGCAGACCCGGCCCGCCCCCTGGCGTTGGCGGCGGTGGTAACAGCTATCACCTCCAACCAGGCCAAGGTCAACAAAAGCGGACTCGGGTCCTCCTATCTTGTGGGCCTTGTAGAGCTAGTAAGCAGAAATGTATGTCTTATTTATTGTTCATGTTCTATATTTTTTCTCTAGCACTACCTTGCAGGGCAGCTTGCACTTGGGTCTTCTCAGTCCCTAAAATGATTCCAACCTGAGAATGCCTCACTCATCATATATATCTGTTTCATACCTTTATACCTACCTTAGTAGGTAGTTTGGCTATCTCTGCCACTCGCCTCCCACATGGCTGTCTGGGAGGAGTGACGATTTCTTGAAAGGCCCTGCGCGAGATATATCTCTGCACACTATCCCCTGTTTCTTATTACTTGCCTGCTTTTTCGATCATGCGTGTTTTCTGGGGAGGCTTTGTTAACATCGGTATAAAGGTGACCGCCAGCAACCATGCAAAAACTGCCTCAAAAAGTCCCGCGAGGACCTCTGCGTCTACGCCCCCAAACCAGAAAGGGCCCGCCCCGAGCGGTCCATGGCTGCCCGCTTGAAGAGACTTGAAAGCATGGTTCGCGGCATGATGCACAACAATAACCCCAACATCCGGCCGGCTGCTACTTCATCCTCGTCAGGTGCCGGTCAGTATCAAACTGACGACTATGACGACTATGACGAGGGAGGCCCAGAGGAAAGAGGAGCGGCTGCTCCCATCGCCCAGGTTGTTCTAGGGAAGGGTGGAAAAGGCAGTGCTACGTATGTAGGCGCGACGCATTTTATGGCTATGCTTGAGGATGTAAGAGCTCTCCCGTCGAGCAAGAAAGGAAACGTACTAATAACGTTGAGAATAGATCGAGGACCTAAAAGGTTATTTCGACGACGAGGGTGATGCAGAAGGAGGGGAAGAGGACATTAACCCCGATGCAGGGTTCGGTTCTCCCGATGCGCACTCACCTTGCTTGCTTCTGTCTCGCACAGTCCCAACCTGCAAACAAGATCTCATCGATATGCTTCCTCCGCGGCCCGTGGTGGATAGGTTGATACAGCGCTACTTTGCCGCTGCCAGTCCAACCCATCATTGTGTTCACCAGCCAAGCTTCGCAAAGGAGTGCGTCGAGTTTTGGCAAGATCCGAACAAGGCGTCGCTGCAGTGGTTGGCGTTGTTGTTGGTGATTATAGCGCAGGGAACGTCGTTTTCAATGTTCACAGCCCCCCAAGAACTAGCCGATGACTCGGACATACCCCCGATGGAACGATTTCGTGGATATCGTGCTGCCGCTCTTTGGGCTCTGGTAGCGGGCAAATTCTCATCCCCAGGGCCTTCGACGATACAGCCCTTCCTGTTGTACATCGAGTCCGAGTTTCTCATCAACCTGACTTCGCAGATGACCTGCTATCTTCTTATCTCGGTCTGTATCAGGCTGATGTTGAGAATGGGCCTCCATCGTGACCCTGTTAAGCTCCCCAATATCTCTCCGTTCGACGGGGAAATGAGGCGAAGGCTGTGGCACGCCGCCTGCCAGTTCGACCACCTTGTTTCCTTTCACATGGGTCTCCCAAGCATGATGTACAGCATTGAGAGCGACACGGTCCTGCCCAGGAACCTCTTCGACGACGACTTGAGCAAGGATTGCCATGAGTTGCCTCCTGCCCGGCCCGACACGGAGTATACCATGCTGACATACCCGATCTGGAAATCCGCGATCTGCCAAGTTTTCGGCCTTGTCGCCCGTCAAGCCAACTCCCTCACCGTACCCTCATACGCAGAGGTTCAGGAACTTGACATGAGAATTGACGAAATTTGGGGCCGGGTGCCCTCTTTCATGAAGAAAATCACACCGCCAGAGAGCGGCACGCCCATATCCCCTGTCTTAATCAACCAACAGTTCGGCCTGATATCTCTGTACAACAAGAGCCGTTGTGTGTTGCACCGCCGCTACCTCATCGAGCCAGTCCCCAGACCAGAGCACGCATACTCCCGGCGCATCTGTCTTGAAGCTGCCATCAGCCTGCTTGACCACCAGAACCTCATGCATCTGGCCACACTTCCCGGCGGCGCACTGAGAGCAACAGGATGGTATATCAGCGCCCTGGCCATCCACGATTTCCTCCTCGCTGCCATGATCGTCTACATCGTCCTTCAGCACGAACCAGAGTCTGAGAAACACGGCCAAGACGAGAGCTGTTGGCTGCACCTAGACCCGGGCTTGTCCATCTCAAGCACGGCGCAGCTTGAGGAGATATTGGAGAGGTCCCATCACATATGGGCAACTGTTTCCCAAAACGATGGCGTCTTCCAGAAAGCGACTGACATGCTTGCGACAATGCTAAGAAAAATCGAGCTGAAGAAGCAGCAGAGTAAAGGCAAACAGCTAGCACCTGAGCACCAGCATCAACACCAACAGGTGCATCTGCGAGACGAGGACTCGTGGCATAACACATCGCAAAGCCACGAGCCACTGTCCGTTAGCAGCCTGTCCGTGACTGGTAGGTTATGTCCCTCCCACCCCCAATTACGCAACCACTTCTTCGTCCCACCCAGACAGTGACTGACACGTTTTGTACCGTGTGCGTAATGTAGATGAACGCCGGGATTCCGACCTTGGTTCAGAGGAGCACCACATGATGGAGGTGCAGCAGCCCCTGACGCGGCAAGATCTCATGCCTGCATCTGTAGCTGAGCCACAGCGTGGCCTTGATACTGGATGGCTCGATCTGGGGATGGGGATGGATCAGATGGGCTGGGTATGTACAACACTCCTTCTTCCCACTCCTCACAACCAGGCCGACATTTCCGTCTTTTGAGTCGGTAACAATGACACTGACGACCCATACTCGGTGGTAGGACGCTTTCGACAGTGCCATTCGCGGTGAAAACAACGTGAATCAGCAGACGGTGGAGGACTGGATACCCGAAGGTCCCTTGTTGGATGATGTTCAGTTGATGACAACCATGGGCTTTCAGGGGCCCTTCGGTTGGAGAGAACAAGAGGAAGGGTATGAATAATGAGACGAAGTCATCGCCCAAGGAGTCGATCTGCAGTCCCTCAGAGAGGATGGGTTACCCAAGTCTCTGCGTTGAGTGGGTAGTGATAGGGCCGGAAGAAAGTGCCAGAGGGTTGTCTTGACCCGAATTTCCCAACATCTTCGAAGACCACTCTGGCGGTGCAGCAAATCGTCATCAAGACCATGTTCGCGTGACACGGCATATGTACTTTATTGAGTCTGGACCAGAGTCGGTGGCCACAAGCGTTGTGGAGCCAGGTTGCTGTACTGCAGAAACGTGCCTTTGCGATGTGCCGAATGCGGAGCTCACCGCCAGCTTCCAGAACCCTTGACCGTTGATAATCTTCGATGCCAGGGACGCTATTCGCAAGGCTTTTTTTTTGTCTTCCCCGCGATTCGGTGCCCCTCCTCCCAACGCTGAGTGACGAATTGCGGGGAAAAGAGGATAACCAAGGCTTGGGTATTGCCCCTTGACAGCTCCCAGGCTCGGCAGCCTCAAAGGCAAAGCACGCCAGTCGTCGGACCGCATCCAGTTTCTGGAAGAGGTCAGCCGAACCACGGACCCCTGCGTCTGCGTCTGATGCGGCCTGTCCTGCATCTGAGTGGTGAGAAATGATGTAAGTGGTGGGTGGTGTAACGCCTGTTTGTAAGTGAATTGCAACACCATCTGCTTCCGCGGAGATAGCAGTGTCTCCAGCTGCCCTGTGGCACATACTGCGCAGTAGGTGCTGTGCTTGCCCCAGACCGGCCTTAGCGGCGCATATTGTACGTAATTGAAAAGGAAGGCCACGCCCGGATTCGAGCCTTTTTTGACGTTCAACAACTGACATGCTCACAAACACCATCCAACCCATCACACCGCACGGCTTGGATCACACCCCCAGCTCCATGGACCTCGACGAACCCGACACCGAGACGACCAGTGCCCTGTACTGTGTACAACAACATGTTGGATGAATGGGAGGCTAGCGGCGGTTGCTGTGCTGGATATTGGATGAAGCGATTGCGGGATGTACCCAACCAGCGGTTCGGATGACTACTCGTGCGGCACGGGCTTCGCTTCGTTGACGTCGGGATTTTCCAGCCTCCCTATCATCGCAGGCGCGCCGACCGCCGGGGGCGCCAAGATGCATTGCTAAGAGAATGCCTTTTCGGGGTTTGAATAGGAAGGTCATCAGGTAACAGTAACCTCTAGCTGCAGCGGGAACTGGAGCCTGCCTGGCCGGATGCCCAGACGGCTGTCAATGGAGAGGTTTGAGGTGACGAAGAAAAAAAGTTTTCCAAAGTGGAAAATGGGGTTGGTGGTCTGCCGTGCCCAGACAGGCCGTTATCTCCAGCTGGCAACAAGCGCCTATCGCAAATGCCGAATGCGGCTTCCTCTTTAAGACAGCCTGTGCTCTCGCCTTGCAGTTGGACCGAGAAATGCCATTGGATTTGTGAGGTTTACTATCAGCCATTACGATTACGCTTTTGTACTACAAGCCTCTCCCGCCGCCAGACAGCATAAGACCAAAAAAAGTACTGCGCTAACAGGACCGGTCCGGGTGATATTGGCTTACATGCAACCTGTGCCTCGTGCCCTGATGCGTTATCTCTGCTCCGTACCGAATCCAGTTATCCAGTTGCCCTCCCATCCCTGCATGTAGTTTACACTATGAAGAACTATGAAGAGAGACTACGGACATTTCTCGCTGCCCCCCGGAACATGGCCATCGCACTCAGCCTGGGTGGGCTGCCATACCAGACCCCTGGAATCTGTGACAAACAGCCACCCCGCTGCTTGCTGTCTATTGCAACATCATCAGTCTCGATCAGTCTGCCTGCCCACTCTACCCGCGCTTGCTGTCCAGCCAGGGTGCCTCAGAGCCAATATCGAGCCATTGAGCGAGGTGGACGATGAAGGTGATGGATGAGTTGTACCCGATTGGCCGGCACCCACCGCAATGGATCGCAACTTTTTTTCTCTGTTCGTCCTGCTGAGTCCTTTGCTGTGGGTACGGTGGGTGTCGACAAATGTCTCGCCCCAATTTCCCCCATGGAACGATATCTTTAGTACTGAAAACAGGACTCTTGCAAGTGGGGAGATCGGGCCTGCGAGCACGGCCAGAGCTGGTTTGCGAGCTTTCCATTTGCTTCCCTTTGTTGGCCTGCCGCATTGCGCAAGGAGCTCCCTGTTATTGAAACGGCGGCGCCAGAGTTCGACGATGCCCGCATGGGACATGCCGTCGTCTCATCACGAAGCTCGTCATGTGGTCAGTCTCCCATAGCAACGTTGGCATCGTTATCTCTCGAGTCATCCATTAACCTGGGAGCAAGCCCCCATCTCGGGCCCTGGATAAGAGAAAAAAGCATAAGCTGAGGCACATACCACACACCTTTTCCATTTGATCTGCTCTCGGGTGACACCATCCTTTCCCGCCTTCCTGTCTGTGTTGGCCTGCCTGTGGTCCGTTCTCCCCTCTTCGCCCTGTCTTTCTTTCCTGATAATCTTTATCGTTTATCAGTGACCCTGTCTGCCCCGCCATCGGGAAGAACCCCACTAACAGATAACCACCACCCAGAATCATACGCCATCAACGCCGAGCTCAACCTGTTCCTCGTGTGCGACGCGGCACCAAGCTATCCGTCAGGGTTCACAAGTAGAGTCGCTGCGGTCAGAAAATCATAACAAAACTCTCTCCTATCTGCGCAACGATCCTGTTTGCTTCTAAAACACCCTGGGCTGCACTGCCTTTAACTTAACCACCCTCCCTGAAGCGCCGCCTCCCGCCTTCACCGCTGCTGCTGGGCCGTTTGGGGCGCATGCCCGACAAAGTTGTGCCAATCTGATGTCCTTTATCACTGGCGATATACTGATAGCACTCCATCCGAAATCACTGCGGCAAAGACGCCCAACCCGCCGTCGCCTGTCCCCCAAGACACAGAGAAAGAGAAACCGAGGAGCTTGAACATCCAGACGGATCGCTTTTTTCTGGACCACCCCCTCGCCAAGCCCTTCTTCACAGCAGAAGGATTCAACATGACGGTTGAACTAGTACACTCAGACCTCGCGTACAGGCCGGCTCCGGCGCCCAGGGAAATCAGAATCAACACCCACGCCCAAACCGAGATCGAGAGACGACACAAGCACTCCAGGTCCTCCTACTCAGATGGCTCGCCCCTCATGTCCAGGAATAATTCTTTGACCTTCCGCCCGGCCAAACGGGTTTTGACCGCTCCCGATAAGACAATCGCCGTTATCAATGCTGCCGGCAGACAGGCGGCTTCCTTCATTCGGGTCGCCACAGCAGTCGGCTACCATGTCCGGGCGCAGATGAGGAATCTTGAAGGTGTGATAGCCACTGAAGTGGCTACAAACCCAAATGTGACTGTTCTTCTCGGAGAACTGTACACAAAGGAGAGGAACAAGCCCGGCGAGCAGGCCCAGATTGACGTATCGAAGAACGGCCCTATCTCCGGCATCGGCGTCAATCATAACCTCATCAAGGAGCTGTTCCGGGGCACCCAGCTCGCCTTCATCAACACCACATTTTATGGCGACGAGAATCTGATCGGCGAAGCCCTCGCCGACGCAGCCAAGGCGGCAGGCATTCAGCATTATGTTTACTCCTCCATGCCGGATCACCACACCTACAACAAGGACTGGCCATCGCTGCCATTGTGGTCTTCGAAGCACCAGGTCGAGGAATATGTCAGAAAAATTGGCTTGTCAGCAACCTTTGTTTACACGGGCATCTACAACAACAACTTCACATCGCTTCCATACCCCTTGTTTTGCACCGCCCTGCAAAAAGATGGTTCTTTTGTATGGCAAGCCCCTTTCCATCCAGATGCCAAGCTTCCTTGGCTTGATGCAGAACATGATGTAGGGCCAGCCGTCCTCCAGATCTTCAAGGACGGCGTGAAGAAGTGGGGAGGCGGCAAGCGCATCGCGCTCGCTTACGAAATGCTTACCCCCAAGGAGGCATGCCGCCATTTTGCCAAGGGTGTTGGACGGCCAGTTCGTTACGTCCAAGGCCCAATCGAGGTCACGGTTCCTATCCCTGAGGGTTATCGCTGCCAGCTGGAGGCTCTGGAAACATTGTTTACACTTGGAGGCGACGACCCGAAGAAGCAGCCTCCTTACTTCGGCGACCTCGAGCTCGAGAACGACTGCCCGAAAACTGCTCTGGAACTATGGGAGGGCCCACGAGGCCTGGAGGAATATGCACGCGAAGTGTTTCCCTTGGAGGAGCATGCTAATGGTCTGACATGGATGCTGGAAGAGGAAGAGGAGGGCGAGACGGAACCCGAGAACAACGGCAACGGCAACGGCAACGGCTACGGCATCAAGAGCAATCACCAACCAGAAGAAAGGCACACAAACGGGGACCACAACCACCACCAAAACGGCGAATCCGCTCCACGAAATGGAGAATACCATTATCAAAATGGGGATGCACACGGTGACTCCGAGGACGACGATGATGACGACGAGGGTCTAGTGATGCGGGGGCCCAAACGGGAGGATGAAGGGTGGCTTGCATAGGCGCAAGGCGGCTCTATCTCGATCTATTTTTGGGATTTTTAAACTTTGCTGGTGGATCTCCCGTCTCTCATTCCGGAGATTAAACTTCGCAACGGTTTTTTCAACACAACTGTCCTTATCAGCATTTTTTGTCGTCCATGGCTGGAAGCGAAGCGAGTCAAAGAGCATGGCCTTATGGAGCAGCGGGGGAAATTTTATCTTGTCTCAACACCAAAGCAAAAAGCAGAATTGGCGGTTTGGTTTACGGTCAGTTGGCCGGGCAGGCGTGCAGTTCGGTTGGGTCTCTATCGATTGTGGGATTTTTTACTCGAACTTCAACCATTCCTCGTCATCAAAACAACCAAAGTCATTCAGCAGTGACTGATTCGCTTCATTTTCCAAGCTGTTTAGCCCTGTACTCTTTCTTCACTTGTTTTCTTCCACATCTCGTATGTGCGTGTTTTCATATAGGCGGTTTTTTTTTTTTTTGTCTCATCGTCATCAAATACCAAACGAAGCTGGACAGGGTGTATGGGATGATTTCTTATAGTATGTCATGGGGATGGGAAGGATGGGTGGGTGGGTGGCTTGAAGGGCAATGGGTTATCGCAAAAACGGGTGTCTAAAAGTAAAGCGAGCAAAACTCAACATACATTGTTGGTTTCATGTTTTATCTGATGAGTTCTGAAAATTGGGGTAGGAAGAGATGGAATTGGGAGATCAAATGTTTTGTCTTTTAAGGTTTATGAGTGATAGTCTGGAGGGCGAATTGAACTTGGACTTGAACTGGACGAGACGAGACGAGACGAACAACATATGGGCGTTACTTGGGACTAGGAATTGATCATCTAAGTTTGAACACGCAAGAGGTTTCACATTCTGGGACTTATCTCTCCAACAGAACTTAGCCGCACACTGAGGGCGCCTTCAATCATCATATGACCTTTATCAAATCTCTCTCAAAAATCTTTACCCAGAACCTTACTTCACTTCTCACTCAGGCACTTATCAAGAGATATCAACCCCCTTCACACAAGCCCAAGCCCTCGCCCAAGCCCTCACCTTCACCCCGCCTATCACACCACTCAGGCCACGACTCAACCTATCTTAACCCTATCTCAACCTCACACGCCAACAACACCCACGCAATCAACCCTCACCAACCCAACCCCCCTCCTGAGCAAACCCTCTTTCCTCGCCATCATTTTACCCTCTCTGCATAACCTGAAAAGTCGACCTGTGACACGGAGGCTGCGCATAATTATTGAAAGACTACGATTACTTGGGTGGTCATTTCGGCAAAACTTTTATACGAGTCTGAGCGAGTTCCGTTCCTTCCAAGAGGTCTATTTAGGTATGGCGGCTTTTAATAAGTTTGTGATGACAGGTTTTTCCAACTTGGACATCTTGTCTTTTTCGAGTGTGAGATAATTACCAAGTTGATGATGGTTTGAGAGAGCTTTGGTACAATGTGAATGCATAACCCTAAACCTGCTACTTGAGATGTGGCATATGGAGATGTGGGTGTGCACAGTGGCAGCAAGTGCCAAGTGGTGGTGGTACGTGGCGTCAGTCTTGGATGGTGGTTGCCTCTGAACGTCTTTTGGTGTTTAGATTGATTACGTGATACAAGATAAACGGGGTTGAGACACTTTTGTGTGGATTATGTATTATTTTGGTTCGCAGATTGGTCCGTCGGCACTTCTTGTACCGTTCCCATCGTATCCAAGCCCCGTCCAGTATGTTCCCAGATATACCCTATGTCTAATACTTATATACTAGTACAAAGTTTTATACATCGCTCGAAAATAAATAGATTCGTTCGCACATATCGTCTAATCCTTTCATGATCCTCATGAGCTTGTTCACTTTAGAACTTGCCCTTGACAATGTTGCCAAGCATCTGCTCGCCCGTGAGGTAGGTGGTCCTCCACAGGGTAGGGAAGTCCAAGGTGCTGAAGAAGCCATCGGCGTAGCCGAAGAAGAGCATGGGGGGGATCCAGCCGCGGGCGTACTCGAGAGCGAAGCAGGACTCGGGCATGCGGTACTGCTTGACGGTTCCGCGGCGGAGGTGGTGGATGGAGCCGGGAACGTAAACCTCGGGCTCGTACTCGCCGGGGACATAAGCGGTCTGGGTGCCGGTGAGAATGTGGAAGTAGTCATCGGCGGTGTGGCGACCGGTGTGGCCCTCAGTGCCGATAGCAGTGCCGAAGATGATGAGGTACTCGGTGAAGCCTTTGGTGGCATGTCAGCTTATAATTGCTGGGGTGAGATATGAGAGGCAAAACTTACTGGCATGGATGATGTACATGGCACCCATGGCACCGCCGGCGTTGTTGAAGACCCACTGCTCATCGGTGTTGACATAGCGGCTGACGGTCACATCGGCCTTGAGCTCATCGACGATGTACTTGACGATGGCCTTGGTGTCGCCGGGGTGGGCGTCAATGGCAGCCTTGGAAACGGCATCGAGCTGGGGGAGGCTGAAGACGTAAAACTTGTCGACGTTCTGGTCAAGGACGTAGAAGATGGGAGCCAGGACCGCGATGAGGATGGCGAACCACTTGAAGAAGGTGGTGAGACCGCCACAGCAACTCTTGGTGCTACAAGCGCAACCACTGGCCTTCTTGGCCGGGGAGGAGGATTTGGGCGCCATTGTGATTTGTTGGAGTTACAAAGGCTAGGTGAGAGAGGGATGAGGAGGAGAGAGGGGAGAAAAAGAATTGGTGTGCTCTCTAGTTGTATAAAGAAATTCAGGATAGCGTGAATGTCGCGTCGCACATCACTTCCCCTTTACCGTTGGACTGGGTGAGGAAAGCGGTGTACGGGTTAGACCGGGGCTAGCTTAAGCTCTTGTGGGGTTATCCGATGAGCTGGACCAACTGATATGCTTCGATATTGACCCACAGAACCCTTGCGTGGCAGAATATGCTTAGCAAGCAGGATTGGATCTTTTTCTTCGGCCTCCAACTTACCACTGACATACCGTCGAACGATCCGGATCTTACATTCCCGACATATGCCAAGGCTCTCGTCATTGGTAGCTTGCACTTTTACAAACCAACGCAGTCACTTTGGGATCTCGAGTTTCCACAAAGCAGACGGCACTTCCCGATCATATTTTCACAGCTGTTGAGCCCCTCCATCAACCATCAACCTTGCGACGCAGCGAGTGGGCGATAAGGACTATCAGAAACCAAACATTCAGTCGCAGCAATGACAACATCAAACCCCACCCTGGCCATCCCAGGTCAGCTCTTGGGTTCAACATCCAAGTACCAACCCGGCCCAGGGACTCATATTCACAACTCAAACGTCTACGCCTCGCTCTTGGGCACAGTACACATCGCCCAGCCAGCCAAAGCTCCAGGGCCAGTGAAGCGGCTCACAAAAATTACACCGGCCCCGGCCCCTGCTGAGCTCCCCACTATCTCGGTGACGGTCCCCACGCGTTCCGCGGGCTCCGACCACGCCAGCCAAAAGAAGCGTGAGGTGCTCCCGGAGGTAGGGAATGTGGTACTCTGCAGAGTGATTCGCATCACACCGAGACAGGCCGTCGTTGCGATATTGGTGTGTGGTGACACAGTTCTGGACGCTGAGTGGCAGGGCTTGATTCGTGTGCAAGATGTCAGGGCTACAGAAAAGGACAGGGTCAAAATCTATGAAAGCTTCAGGCCGGGGGATATCGTTAGGGCTGAGGTGGTATGTGTTTTATTGTCACTTTGATTCACTGCCTTGTTACTGACATGGAAACAGATTTCGCTTGGTGACCAGGCCAACTATTATCTATCAACTGCGCGCAATGAGTTGGGTGTTATTCTCGCCACGAGCGAAGCTGGGAATGCAATGCATCCTGTCAACTGGAAGGAGTATCGGGACTCAGAGACAGGATTGACTGAGCTGAGGAAGGTCGCGAAGCCTTACTGAAGAGAATCGACGTGCATCTTGATGAAAAGATGAAAGCGAGACATCGAACGCAACTCACATAAGGCAATTATCAACGGCCTGGGAAGGCCATTATATCAAGACGAAATGCCTAACGGCTAGTGATAGGGTCGAGACGGAGCTAGAGCCTTGAAGGGCGTTGCCCAGTTGCGATATCAACCATCTGATCAGCCATACTGCGATCTGGATCAGGAGTTCACCACATTTGAAAGAATACCAGCGGTTTGGTTCAAGCGAAGTCTAGCGATAGAGCTAAGTATCTGTTTATGCCAGATTAATGTCTACATTATTTGTTGGACTCTTCAACACGGAGGACAGCAGCCGACTGCCGAGAAGGCGCGAAGAAAACAAAGAGCGGGCGCAGATGATGGGCAGATCATTTATGCTCTGTCAATGGCATGAAAACACAGGCGAATCCTCTATCTCCAGGTCCAAGCAGGTCCAAGCAGGTCCAAGGTACGGGACAAGATCTTCCATAGCAAATCGACGGGATGAAGCGGTACCTGCAGCTACTCTGTGTTAGTGATGTTTTAGGCCGAAGCTTGGTAGGTATCCTTCGGGCACCCGGCCCCGTTGAGAAACCAGTTTTTTGCCGGGCTTAAAGTCAATTCCAGTTCAAGGGTTTCTCGGTATTGGTTGCCGATCGTATGGGACCGTGACGGCGTATCCAACAAATGCGCATAGTGATCCATGACGATGTTGGTGGTGGGGGACACGAGAGCTGGATCCCTGCACACGCATGCCAAGGCGGTGCGCAGCCACCAACCCTCGCTTCCTTCCACTGCTAGCCGCCCTCTTTTTCATTCCAGCTCGTGACAAACAAACATCAAAGACGACATTGCCTCTCCTGTCGCCGACCTTTTTATACTCCTACGGCAAGTGCGACAAACCATACATCACACGAAAACTCTGCGACAGTCTCCAAACTTGCGACGGCGCCGACGACTGCCTCTCAGGATACACAACCATGACAACCACCGAGGTCATGACCCCAGAAACAACAGGGACAAGGCCACGAACGGGAACAGGGCAAGCAACAAGGACCTTGACGGCTGTCACCACCACCGCACCAGATTCAGATTCAAGTCCAGTAGACACCGACACCGATAGCGACAGCGACGACACCATACCCAGCGCCGCCGGCACCAGCACCAATTGCTGCTGCCCAACCTGCGGCTCTTCGCTCTCACTCTCTGACCTTCCTCCCTTCCAACAAACCCAAGCCGCCCTCCTCTCCGCCCAGAAACAAATCACCGATCTCCAAGCCCAAATAAAGCTCTTAAATACCAAAGCCTCAGCAGCAGTAGACCGATGGGCAGACTACGAAGATGAGCTCACCAAACTCCGCGCTCAGCTCTCAGCATCCCGCTCCTCCACCTCGTCAACCCCTACCTCCCCCTCCGCCTCCTCCCCGACATCCTCCCCCTCCCAACAAAAACAACCGCCGCAGCAAACAACCGTCGTACAACAAGGCTCTCCCCTCCCCACACCCCCCTCCTCAGTAACCTCCATCTCCGCCCTCCCCTCCCCCTCCCGAACCTCCTTCCTCGCCTCCGTCATGCCCTCCACCACAGGGGTTACTTCCGCAGCAACCCGCATATCCGCCTTGCTCTCCTCCCGAAAATCAACACCGAATCTCAAACCGCTCCCTTCCATCCCGGTATCCCCGCGCTCTCCCATCCCTAGCGTTCCACCCTCCGCGTCGTTATACAACCTCTCCACCACCCCACCAGCATCAGGGCCCCTAACAACAGAGGATTTATTATCGGCTCTAAACAAGGAACAAGCTCGCAGAATGGAGGTGGAAAGCCGGCTGAGCCAAACGAGTAAAGAGGTGGAGGAGCTGAGTGTGAGTTTGTTTGAGCAGGCGAACGAGATGGTGGCTACGGAGAGGAGGGCGAGGGCGGAGCTGGAGAAGAGGGTGGTGGTGCTGGAGAAGAGGGATGTGGATAAGAGGAGGAGGTTGGAGGTGCTGGAGAGGGGGGTGGAGAGGATTGGAAGGGTTAGGGGGGTGTTGGGGGAGTTGGAGAACTGAGGTGTGATAATGGGATTGAATCAATGTGAATGAGATTAATGCTGGGGGCTGAAATGGAAGAGTGGTGGTGGTTGGGGAGGATTTATGGGGGATTAATGTTGAAAGATGGGATTGAAGGGGTGATGCTGGGATTGGGGATAGGGAAAAGGGTTTCTTTTTTTCTTTTTTTTTTTTTTTTTACGGAGGAACATATGATACCAAGGTTTTGGGGATAATTGGGATTGTTATTTTGGATAACTTGGCATATTCAAACACGTGGAGTTTTTGGGGGTTCGTTTTGGGTAATTCATCTGTCTTTCTGTACAATATGGGTATCTGGGAGCGGAACATCTGTCTCGAATAAGCTACTTGATGTTTCCTTGACGAAAAAGCAAGCATCACCTTTTGATATCGATACAAGATGACGTGCATGATGTAGACCCTGCCAAGCCCCCCAAAGCAAGACACCCCAGCACCCCAAATCGAAGCTAAGAAATGCGGCTCTTGTTGTTCGACAAGGGACAAGGGTGGTTTGTGGGGGTGTTCTCCACAGCTTATCAACACATGGTATTATCGTGATGTGCAAGTATTCATGGAGGGGCCGTATTAGCCTGGGTATTTATTTTATCAGTCGACTGTATCTATCAGCGTTTAAGCGCTGGCAGCAATTGGCTCCTCCTTCACGGGCAATGGGAGCTCATCCTCAACCTTGACCTCTGATGATGGCTCAGCCTTCACCCCCCCATTTTCCACCGTCGGCGCCGCCACCACGCTGGACCCGGCATTCCACTTGTCGAGCATGCTTTCCACTTTCGGGCCCCAGACCTCCTCCCCTTTGAGCAAGTCATTGTACTCCAAGCAGTTCGCACCACCGAGCGTGAACTGCCCCTGGCGGGAACGGACCAATTCCGCCATCATGGCCCCACAGCCGAGCTTCTCACCGAGATCGTGGCACAAACTGCGGACATAAAACCCAGAAGTGACCGTCATGCGAATCTTGGCCGCTGGGGGCCCTTTACCCTCCCAAGGAGCGGGCATGTCGTCTGGTCGGACAGGTACAAGATCTGAACCCCTTCCCTTGGGGGGTTGTGCAGCTTCTCCTTATTGCTGTTGTTGGCGAGAGCGCCAGACATGAGCGGCTCTTTGGGGTCCCCTTCCTCGCCCTTTACCCGCTTGGAAGCCCTCATCTCGTCGCTGACAAGACCGTCAATCGCCTCTTCCGCGGCGCGCTTCTTGGAGGTGAAATCCTCGAGGGCTTTACTCTCCTCCTCTGCGGCCTTCGCAGCTGACTCCCCCCCACCGTCCTCCTGCGCCTTGGCCACGCGCCAGACAGACTGGGCTACGTTCTTTTCGGCTTGTCCAGCCTCCTCATCGGGCCAGTAGTGCTTGTGCGTGCCTGGCTCGTACCACTCTACCATTTCCAACTCGGAGACCTCGACCTCTCTTGTTTCGATCTCACGGGGGATTGGCTTGCCCTCGCGGGCGTATTCGTAGAGTGGTTTGCCGTTCATCTTTAGGGAGGAGTACAAGGGCGGCATCTGGCGGTATTTGCCCCTGAATGGTTCGAGGGCCTTTTCGACGGCATCGCGGGTGAGGTTGGAGTAGTCGCCTTTTTTAATGATTTTGCCCAGACGGTCGTAGGTGTCGGTGCTGGCGCCAAAGACGACGACGGTCTCGTAGGTTTTGGTGCAGAGGAGGAATTGCTGGAGGGATTTGGTGCCCTTTCCGACGCCGAGGATCAGAACACCGCCGGCTAGGGGGTCGAGGGTGCCGCCGTGGCCGATTTTGGTTTGGATCTTCTTCTTGGATTCCCTGCGGCGGTTTCTTTGGAATTTGGATTCTTGTTCACGCATGGCGCGCTCTTGGGCGAGGAGGGGAGCGAATTTGACGGAGGGGTCGAAGAAGTTTTGGCAGTCGCGGATTACTTGGGCGGAGGAGAGGCCGATGGGTTTGTTGATGGCGAAGACGCCTTCGAGGATCTTGCCTGTGGCCATTTTGAGTCGCAGGAAGGACATGCGAGGGGTTGAGAGAGATTTGTGACTTCGGGGACGTTCAATTGGGGTCGCGCAACTCGTCTCGACCGCTGGCGCATTCAAACTGGATTTTGGTTGATTTGCGGCGCTCAGCTTAAAGTTTTTGGATGGATCCAAAGAGCCAGGGGAAAGTTGTTATCGTTATCGGATCAGACGAAACTGGGCGGCGGATAAGTAGATAACAGCGCCGAGGAACCCGGCCCCTGGACGCCAAGTGTCAGTTAAGGATGGTCGATCGTGCCTGCCCCACGTCGATCTGGTGCCCCACCTACCTTTCCCGCCGTTGCTCGTCGCGCGTCGCGATATCGCGTAAAGTAAGTGCCTTCCAGTTCCTTGTGAACAAATCTACCACGCCATTCAACTTTACAACTCTCGACCTCACTCACTACCTCGATCAAACCTTGACTACTCGAGCAAACACCCGTTGGCGATTCTCACATTCGACGACTTCCTTACCTTCGATTATACACACTCATGGCAGGCCCGGGACGCCCTGGGCGTTCAAGACGCTCCGAGTCAGTTGATCATGACCCCATTCACTATCTGAAAGAAAGCGCAGCCTTGAAGCCAATCAAGCCGGAGGTTGAGGAAAACGAATGGCCCTGTTTTGTGCTCTCGGACGCCACCATCTATCGTAAAGATGGCAAGACTCTTGCCAATCCCCTGATGGTTCATGCGGAGGGGCCCTTGGTTGTCCAAGGATTGCTCGAGATCGACAATGACACCAAGAGATGTGAGTTCATTTCATCATCGTGTACTACTTTTGCTAACAAACTGGACAACAGATGTACGAAACCCCGGGGCCAAGCCCATATACATCGAGGTGACAGACTCGACGAAATACGCTATAAGCGATGGCCCCTTTGCCCTATGGGTATCGGGCGCCTCCGGGTGGTTGGAGATCAAACCGTCAAGGAAGTACCGCGCCATGTATAGGGAAGTGGAGGAGGCAGCGGACCTCTACTATCGTGTACTTGATGTACACGAAGCTCACAACAAGTTGTGCAAGCGCAGCAAAAAGTCTGGGAAGAGACAGCCGAACCCCCTTACTCTCGACCAAGTCTTTCTGAAATATGCTGTCAAGGTCGGAAGTGGCATCGTACGAGACGAGGTTGAAGCCTTGTGTGACAAATGGGCCGAGTTTTTTATATCCCACTTTAGGAAGGAGGATCAGTTCGACTGGAAGCCCACAGTTTTTGCGCATTGGCTAACATCCAAACATGCAGTAGGTAATCATTTTGTATTCAAGATACAATTCGCTAACGAAACCTAGGAGCTTCAGAAAAGGGTCGACGACGCAGCTCAGGGGGTGGCCATCCCACCACCGCCGCCTCCTCAGCTCGAGGATTCGGAAGATGATGCCCCTCGGTCTAGAAGGAAGAACAAAGCGATCAGAGATAGCCAAGACGTTGAAATGTCCGACTTTGCCGCTAGCCGCTCGCAGACACTCCCGAGCAGACCCCTTTCTGCGTCGCAATCGAGACCGATGACAGAGACTCCGGTACCACTGCCAGAGAAGTACTTGAATATCGGAAGGAAACCGAATTCTATAACCCCGCAGGCTCCCACACAGCCAGCCTCTCCCGCTCCGCAGCCTGTCCCTGACTCCCCAATCGAGAGACTTCTTGTGATTTTTGATGAAGTCGCCGAAGACTCTCCTAATCTTGGCGCCATGACCCCGTCGCAAGTCGTTAACAAGGTCTACTTTAAAGCTAAGATCAAGGTATACCATGGAGCCAAGGAAATCTTGTCCTACTATTCCAAAGATTTGGTGGCACGACTAGACCCGAGAATTTGGCGCGGGACCCCCTTTTTCACCTGGGTTGAGCAAAGAGCACGAGAATGGAATGGGCAGCTTGAGCATGTGAGAGAGGAGGAAATCCCCACCCAAGTATACCGTAGATCGAGGAACGGACCAAGAGCACCAAAACCGGTTGAGCAACCATCAACACCAAGCACTAGTTTCAACCACAACAGTGTCACTGGGCATTTGCACCACTCCCGGCACTCTGGCAAGAGGTCGACGTTGAGACCAGGCACATCGTCCAAGAAACGTCCAGCTTCAGAGATGCATGACGATGAGGATGGTTACGACAGTCGTGGAGGGAAGCGAAGCCACAGACAGTCCTTCGACGATGACGCCGTTGACGACGAGGACGATCATGACGATGGGGACACAGACGAGTCCAGTATAGCGGAAGGGGCCCCTGATCTAGCAACTCCGGGTGACCCAGCTTCGCTCCTCCCTTTGCCACCAGGTGCTTCGCGGATGGTAATTCAGGCAGAGCGCCTTCCGACCTTGTCACCTTCAGGCCCAAATGGTACTTGGACCTGTCCCCAGGAAGAGTGTGGTTATGTGGTCCGCTCGGCCGATGAGCCTGCCGCTCAAGAATTAATTGAGGAGCATTTTCGAGCTCACGAGTCCAATACGCAGAAAATCGATCTGGCTCTGATGGAGGGCCAAAGGGGTCATTTGCCTATCGAGTACGCATCTTTTCCTTTTGCTTCTCTCCGCTCTTCATGTACTATTATGTAAGGATTGGTACTGATATTGGGTTTTTTGTATTTAGTAACCTGCTCCAGAAGATACGACAGAAGGGAGAAGAGTCACTCCGTCACAAGAGAGGGAAGTTAAATAATCCTACGTTGGAGGACAAGGATAGGCTGTTGAGGGATAGGGTGAAGACCAGGTTGCTGGTTTGATTCGGCTCATTCACTGGAACCTTTCAAAAGGCCGAAAGGGGAATTCGCGCATTCAGGGTTGGTTGCACTGCTTGCATTTTATGGCTTTTGAGTTTGATGCTTGTTCAAGGTTTGGGGTGCTTGTCTTACGATTCTACATGATATCCCGAGAGATTATTACAGCATGTTGAGCTTTTGAAGGGACACAGTACATTGGGCTGGGTTGGGTGAGATTTGGTCATCAGGTCAGCTACATTTAGCAAAGGCGTTGCTGGGAAAGGGAAAGCAAGAAATGGCTTTGGTGGTACTTAAGGGGGGTTCATGGGCTGTCTGGCATGTATTGCAATTGCTATCTTGATATTGACGGGAGTCACAGAGGATCCATGAGTTGAGTGTGTTGTATGCAGAAGCGCTGTTGCTATGTCAAGTGCCTGCTTGACCAGTGGGTGGTATATGTAACATCTGTCTGAAGGTGGGCTGCGTGATGTTGTGATCATTAGGAGAAAGCTATTCACGCAGAAACACCCAACGTTGTTTTCTCCTCATAGTGACTATCCATACGAGGAACATTACACAACCTGTGGGGATATTCTTTGGTTAGATCTCCTCGATTTCTTTCCTTGCACTTTACAATTCCTATCGGATGATTAACCCCCCCCCCCCAAAAAAAGTAAAGCTGGTGTGTCTTTGTGGGTTATGGTACACGTCAAGGTCTCTCTTCAGCAATAATCAATCAACAACGGGAAAATCTGTATTCATGGGAAGCAAAAAGCGTTGCTGAGTATGTTTTAGGTATGTTAGGTATGTTACTGGGAAGCATATGCATGTTGTTGTAAATATGGCTCGGAGACTTTAAGGCCGGGTAAATAGTAAGGAGGGAGTGGCATATCGCTTGGGTTATGTACCTGATGGAAGTGTATTGGGAGGCTTTTTTGACAGACTTGTAGGATTATGATGCTTATGATGGGGGGGGAGGAGGGGAGTGCATGTGGTATTTGTGTTTTCTCTTGGAGCAAAAAAAGGGCTTCAAGAGACGGGTTGTCTCTATCTCCCTGTCTGACGGGTTAAAAGTAGGGAAGACATGGCACGGTAATTATAAACATTTTAAATTTTGTGTAAGTTGCAAGTATATAGAACAGAGAGGCGGTACACGGGCAAAAAGAGAGAAGAAGGGATTAAGTCATGTCATCACCTACCTACTGAATACTGTTGTCACGAGTCCAATCAGGGGCTTCTATAACGGCTCACGAACAAGACCGATTTGTTGCATCTCCAGCTATCAAGTTGCGCCTTGATATAGACATTCTAGGTCATCATCACAAGTTACGAGAGAGGTGCTCAAGCCAGAAAGCTTCCAACAGGAGGTACAGTCGTTCAAGTCATTGATGACTGCACAGGTACCAGTAAGAACATCCCCCCTTCTGAATACAGCTCACAACTTCGTCACGGTCAACAACAGTCTACCATAAACCAAAACACGGGGTTTGTTTTCTTCCTGCCTCGCGCCCCCCCTTTTCGCCCCTTTTGACCGAGTCCTATTTAAGCAGGTAGTCCTACCCGTTTGCCACCCGCCCATCCAACCTCCGAAGATTGAGTTTCATTGGGCTGTGTTGATTGAGCTCAGCTACTCACTCACTCAAGACCTATTCATTGTTTTCTTATTATGATATCCCTTCATCATCCTTACCTCATCACCCAAAACAAAGTTCCCCAGACAAATGGACAGCTTCACTTTCCCCCAGCGGTTCCCCAGTGGCAACTCCCAAATCTCGCCGCAATCCTCGTTCATTGTTTACTCCCATCCTATCCAGTTCTGCTGTTGCCGTTGCTTCCGATAAAGGAATCTCCCATCAAAAAAAGACCCACGAGACCATACCTTTTTTCGCCTCCTTCTTTCTGCCGAGATGTATCATCTCAGATCCTAGATCCTTTGTGTAGCCTCCTAGATAAACTTGACCAAGGTAAACAAACAACCCCTGGTCAAAAGATCTGTAGATCTCTTAGGTACAGTAGTCCCGGCACAATTTTGTGGAGAGGGAGACCCCTATCCACCTGAAGAAGTTTGCTTGAGTTGTCTAAAATTGTAGATGGTCCTTGCTTGACACACACTAATCTAAGGTAGCTAAGTACTCCGTAAACAAGCATGCCACAGACCAAAAGAGGACCAGACCAAATAGATCTGACACAGACAAATCGAGGCCAGATCCTCTTTCTGCTGCAAGATTGATAGGTCGTGGTTTGTTAGCGTGGATCGGAGAGGGAGGAAGATGGGGGGTCATTGTAGATCAGGGTCCAGGAGCCACAGAGCCAAGGTGGTACCTGGTTGGAGATCTGAATAGCTTCCCTTCTTGCGGAGTAGCTGGTCCTTTGGCCAGGGGCTAAGAAGGGGGGTGTTTAGATAGATAGATAGTTAGTGCCGTGAATGAAGGGGCGTGGCGGTTCACATCTTGGAAAAAATCTCTTGTGTGTGTGTTGATGGTTGCATATACCAGCATTGCTTGATACTTACCGCTTTGTAAGTATCTCCAATTTTTTGAAGGCTTAGTCACCCAGTCACCGCGATTGTACCCAAGTGTGTAGCTGTACAGTATGCAGTCCATATGCACATCTGTAGGAACTTTCAAGCCCCCCCTTTCACATGCCCCTTCTGCCTGCATCGCCTGTGTGTGTCTACGTATGTATGTCTCACTAGACTTTTTCTCTCTCCCAAGTTTCTCCTATCACATGCCTGCCGGAACTCCAGACAGAATCACGGACATCCCTGCCGACAGACAAGAGACATCAACATCAACATCAACAACTCAGCTGAGCCTCTTCGCTAAGAGCTGAAACTTTCGAGACAAAAGACTCTCGGTTCGGCAGTCCTTCCGGTAAACGGTATCTGTGTGGTTGACCCTGCGTGATGCATAATGTAAGGTACACAGGAATAGAACTTCATCTCATCCCTTGCTTACTGCACGCACCAAGGATACGAGACGAGACACAGGACCCCTAAGATGAACCTCAAGGAGAATTTGCCACGACTGCCACGCCGAAACTAGAACGGTGAGTGTCCTCAATGTTTTACGAAATAGGTGAATGGTGAAATGTAATTAGGTCGAATATCAAGAGGCCTAGCGTTGCGGCTTTAGTCCTTCCCGATCTCGACGGCGTCGTCTTGATCGACGATCTATTAGGTACCCTCTTACTTAACCCTTGACTTTTGACGAGGGTTAGGATAGAACAGACTAAGAGAGCCTTGCATCATGTGCATCACCAAATCTGAAAAGAAACCCAGTCCGGGGCGTGGCTGGCCAGGGAGTGTGTGTGTGTCAACAATGACCAAAAAGAAAAGTCCGTCCGTTTTACAAGTGTCCTTCACGAATCTGATCTCGCTAGCTCGGTGTCGGTGGATGTGTGGGAGTTGAAAGCCAAGAGAAAAGGGACCTCCGGAGAACTTCCCCGGCGCTGTGGCTCTGTCGATCATCCGGAGAAATTAGTCCAGTCCACCGCACTCCATCCAGTTCCAGACCGACTTTGATACTCGATATCAGAAGCCACCACAAACTAGGACTCGACGAACTCGCAAGACTAGACTCTTATTAGTTGTAGCGGCCGGCCGGCGGCACGGCGCGTCCAAGACCCTTCTTTTTTTGATTCAAAACGGAAACCGAAGGAAAGCAATTAATAGCAAGCCCCCCCAAGGCTCGAACTCCAAAGCTGAAAGAAACACCAAAAAAACCGGGGCCGTTGTTCGGGTTCGGATAGGCTAAGACAAAGTACCTTAGCGCCCAGTAGGTACGAAAGTTTAAGAAAAAGAAATGAGGAGGCGAAACAAGACATTGGGGGAAGGGAGATCAACCGTCGTGTCCCTCGGAGAACCCTTCAGCCTTTCCGGAGATGTCTCGGGCACAGACTTGCATCTAAGAAGGAGGACAAAGTTGGAGCTTCGTCATCCCACTTGGGATTAGATAGCAATCAGGGTTCAGGGCCTGAGAGGGGGGATGTCAACGTCGACGTCGGCGTCAGGGGCTACGCTAGTAGCGACCACCATTGCGAAACAGATTTCAGAACAAGTCCAAGAAAGAGAAGAAGAAAGTAGAGAAGTGAATCGAAGTCTCTTGACGGTTCGGCTCGCACCTCCTAACCCACTTGACTTTCCCCTTCTCAACACGCCCCCCCTCGCAACCCCCCACCGTGGCGATCCTCGAAGCACGTTGCTGCTTAGCTTCTTGCGCTGAAAAAGTTCTGGACTTCCAGACATCTAACGGGCATCCCCAAGCATCTTGGCGTCATCCTTCGTTGTCGTTTATGCTGGAGGCTGAGAATACTCCAAGACAGTTACGGGACGATCTCTCTTCCTTTGCTTGATGAATAATGTTTCGACCGATCCCCCAAGCTATGGCCGGCCCGGTGGCCAGCCCGGCTTGTTGATGACGAGAAAACAACAAACCCTCTCGGCCAATCCAGAGTCGAATCAGGGATCAAAGATGAAAGGACCCCTTACGGGTAGATAGATCGGGGCCGCGGGGTCGACCTGTTGAGGAGGCCCCCCGTTTCAACGGTTCGATTGGACGAGTGTTGCTGCCACCGCAATGGAAACTCTCCGTGGGTCCTATTTAGCGGCTCCCGCGCGGTTGAGAAAACCTCGTGTGGTCGCGGATGGTGTGTGGGCGTGTGTACGTGTGCCATCATTAAAGTAATAATTGATGCGATGCTCGGCGCTCGGGGACCTGGATATTTCCACATGTGGGAGGCAAAATCATCTGTTCCCCAACGAATTGAACTGTCATGAGCCGTGACACGACGCGGCGAGAACGTGCTCCTTGATGCTTGTGCCTGGTAGGTCTGCGTCTTGCATGCAGGTACCGAACGCCCGCAGCGAGTTGATGTGCCGGATCTCAGCACGAAACACTTGGGTAGCAGCGAGCCGGGGCGCGCCCAGGTTGTGCGTGTTGCGGTGCTGCTCGTTTACTTGTCAATGCCGCCGTGTCACCGCTTTTTATCCCAACAACCGAAGTGGCTCTTCGGTATAGCTTCTGGTGGGTAGCTTGAGAGGTTGATGTTTTTGAACCTGGTTGGCGTTGTGTTTCCGTGTCTCAGCTGTCGTGTGTGGGTGGCGCCTGTCTCTCCTAGTTAACTGGCGGTTCCCGCATAGTTGACGTGATGATGATGGTGATAGTTGAGGACTAGGAATTCGTGAGGTGTGAGTGGCTCAATACTATCTGGCCATGTCCAGTAATATCTCCCAAGTACAGTTCCGAGGTGCTCGGGGCTCCTAGAGGCCCGAGTATTTTCGATCTTGGCTGTTGTATGTGAGATGGGCTTTCAGATTCCCGAGATGGCCGTGCGGGCATAGGAATTCGTTCCGACATCGTTGTCTCGCTGCAACTCCTGTGATTGTCACCTACGATACCGGAACGTCTCTATCGACGCCGTTGTATCGAAGCGGGGGCTCTCCAATCTCGCCCAGACTGCCTCAGGAGCTTGAAAAAGGAAAAAGAGACGGAAAGACGCAATCCGCGCTAAAGGCGCTCAGGGGCATGAGGGGCCAGCCGCACCTTGACGGCCATTCTTTGTTGTTGTACATGCCCCGCCCCCCACCAAAGGAGCGGGTTTGGGGGAGAGTTCAAGTTCAACCCAATCCTGACCCTGGACTTTTGTGCGCAATAAAGGGACGCTTGCATAACAACTTTGGGGGTGTTGGGTTGCGAGAGCCATGGTGTTGTGTGGGCGTGTTTGTCCTCGTGACTGACCGCTCATACTGGCTGGGCCTATCGACAGAGTTGAGTGCTTGGGGGTTGCTGCCGTCATGTATGTATGATCATATGCATCTGTGCGATTGCAGCAAAGATCTACCTCCTGCTGTCGTTCCCGTGCCTGGCACCGAGCCTAATCCTACATACTGTTGAATCTTTTTTCTGGATCAAGAAGAAAGGGCTTCAATGTTTGGTCCTAGCTAGTAAGGCCCAGCATGCAACCGCAACAGAAAATGGCAAAGCGGGAGCTCAGGGGTGCTGTCTGGGCATATCCTGCCGCCAAATCAGAGCTGCCCAGTCGTTCCCAAGACCGCGGGACATACATTGGCGTGGATCTGACCAAATTGATATCTGATATCTCATCTTGATACTCGCATCTTTTTGCTGCTTTTGTTCCCATGGTGATCTTGGTGCCGACCTGCAAATCAGGGGCGTCCGATGACAACCATCTCGACTGGACGCAGCCATCGGCCGTTGGAGAGGAGATCTGAGAGGGGGAGAGATCCTGCCTGTGACGTTGCCTGCCGAACGCATCTGTGGTGTAGTCACCAACAGCCGCCGCCATGGAAGGCATTGAAATCAAGCACTGTGTGGCGTTTTGACCCGCGGAGACGGTACGGGGAAGGCATGTCCCTTCGGAAGGGCCATTTACACACGGCGCTCCAAGCAGGGATAAAAAAGGCTTCAGCTAGCGGATGTAACCGATGGAGACGGTCGGCCAATGACAGGGCGGGAGCACGGAGACTGAACGTGCTGTCGGGACTGCCTCAGCTTCATTAGGCGAGGGATCCCAGACACGAGAGGGTGAGGGGAAACCGAAGCAATAGCTTGACAGACGCCATTTCATGGGCAGATTGGCGCCACTGGGACGAAGTACCTTGGTAGGCAGCCTCGTCAAAGGTGGTTTGAACCCTGAAATTTGCTGAACTACATACTTGGGATTATTCGGACGAGAAATGGCCATCTCAAGGTTCTGGTGTTAATGTTTGAGCAGCGTATCAAGATGCTTCGTGAGCTCAATACGACGGAAAGGGCGCCTATTTACTGGTTTTCCTCCCGAGCCGGTGTACTTTTGGGCCAGGACTCGGACGAAATGTTTTCGTATGGCTTCGGAGTCGGACAAGAGATGGCTGTCTCGGCGACCTCCCGATTGGAATACTCTCTCGGCGCGGCGAAGACGGGTATACACTGTGTCCTACACCATTCGAGTGTCATCCGGCGTCGTGTAATGGAAAGCTAGCAGAGGTATCGCAGAGATGCAGGCATGTCTCGAATCTGATCGAATTCGTGCTCTCGTGAACAGTTCCCAGAACAGAAGAGGTTGCAACCCCCACGCTGCAGCTGTTAGTCATCAGTAAAATGTCGATGACGAGCAATCTGTATGTATGTATCTGCCCCTCATCCCTTTCTTGGGCCTGCGATACGTATCAGGTTGAATGTCAACCCCACCGTCATTTTCAAGTTTTATTTCCGTGCGTGTCTGATGATGCCCAAGGTCGTATGGGGGCCCAAATTGCAGTGACCACGCATTTCAAGCATGCCTGAGGGGGAGTGAGCTGTTTTATGTCCTGACCAACACTGGCGCAGAATGCTAGCACGTGGGTTGTCGTGATACAGTCAGTTCGGTATTTGAAAAGGTATCTCCTTGGGTCGGTATTCGAAGCGGTATGGTGTGGTGAAAGAAATCGAAAGGTGGTGGTCTCGTGACAAGAGTGGTGATGAGGTTCTTTGGGGGCTGGTCAGCCTCACCTGTTTCCATCTCGCAGACAAAACAGTGGCGGTAAGGACGTACTCGCGTACTGTACGGACTGAGAGATCTGCCCAGTCTCTGCCCGTGTTGAAAGGTAGAAACTTGATATGTTTGATTAGTGGGTGACATCGCTTGGGCTCCTGCGTTGAGATACGGTGCAATCGACATCTCGATCCCCAAGCTCAAAGACCACACAACTCCGCGATTCTCCGCAACTGCAGCGTGGACCATCACCCCGACAAAACCGGCATAGCGAGTCCCAAAGGTGTGCTTCGCAGCTTGCATCGAGGTTTGACGTAGCGAATCGAGGGGGCACCCACAGAGGGACGTCCCGCAAACCAGAGCGCTGGATCAGCCCCGGCAAGGGTTGTATAAAACAAGCTAACCCTGAACTAGACAAACCGACTTATATGTAATGCAAAGTGCAGATGGTGTGCACAGTATCCGCGTTTTCAGCCAAAGGCAATAGTGAAGTCGTGATGTAGGATTCAACTATGCTCTCGCCTGCAGTTGCTTCCCCCAGCGGTGTGATCACAACACCTTCGTGATGGACCAACTTTCCTCCTTCTTCCAGGCTCGGTCATTCTGCCCGGGCTTCGACAACCTGGAAATGCTCGGTATGAAGTCAACGATCCCAGAATGCCAACATTCGGCTCAGACCGATCAGTAATTTCCCCCATCCCACTGGCCGCCCGCTTCCCCGTCTGCCAAAGGTCGAATTCGAGTGAGCATTCGCGGATCTTGCTGCCCTCCCTTCGCTTACCGCTCCTTGGCCCTGCTTAGTGCTCCGGGGAAGAGTTAAGCGTACCGGAAGCCTGGCCTGCCCACTCGTGAACCGAATCAACGGGTCATTTGGCTGAAACGACCATGTCTGCGGAGACAGGATGAGCATCTGGGGTGGCGCTAGACATATCAACTCATCCGGGATTCCCTGCGTGTCATTTACGCAGTAAGCTTCCCGTGGCTCTCCATACAGCACACGTGTAACAATCCGTGGAGTCTCTGATTTAGACAAATGGTGACGCTCAAATATTTCTCGCAGACTGCCGGCTGGGGATGAGAAGATGCACTCGCCAAAGGCCGATCAAGATGCGAAAGGGACCTGCTGGATCTGGGCCGGCTGCAGGTTCCTGAGACGCACATCCCACATCACTCCGCACCGGGTGCTGGAGAAAGTGACGGGTCACATCCCGAGTAAAGGCTTGTGGAGGCAGATTTGCTTCCGGGGGGCTAGTTTGCGTGTTAGCGCACTGTTTTAGCGGGATGTGCCTCGCTGGACCTGAGCCGCGGCACCGCTTCCAGTCTCCAGCCCGGAGACCAGTCGGTCCAGTCCGGAGGCCAGCGTAAAAAAACAGCGCGGGCTTGCGTTGTATTTTCCGTTGATAGTGTGGCTGGAGACCGGTCCGGTGGAGTTTGTAGATGGCCAAGTTGACGTCTCGCCTGATGAAGTGAAGCAGCAGGTTGTCAGGCGACAAGCAGCAATTTTTTCTGGACAGTCAGCGCACGGTGTTGATGCCCCGGATGAGGTTCCGGGGCTTGAAAGCCAAGCCTGGTTGGAGGCATGCTGGTCCAGTCACGGGACGACGTCAAGGTTCTCTGCGGCCCTCCCCTTGCCTCGCCCTCTTTACCCCTTGCATTTGGGAACTTTCATCAATTGCTCGATTCTGACGGACAGAATCTGACATCTGGCATCGATCATCAGGGTCGAATGGGGAGCCGGGTGTTCCTGTGCGGGGCGACATTTGCGATGGTTTTGTGATAGAAGTTCGGTATTGCGAGGTCCGGGCCTCCAACTGCTTTTGAGCTCTGACGCTTCTTGAGATGATGGAATGCCTTCACCCCCTGCTGGCGGTTAATGGCGGCTGCGTCCCGTGTCTCAGTCTCACCCACGGTCAGCCCCAGGTGAAGCGGGGAAGATGAACGTTGGTGATCGATGTCGCTTGTCCAAAGAAGATCGACCGCCAGGCGAGAAACGGCTGCCCTGAACCACTTGTTTCTAGCCCTGGTTTGTTCTGAGCTCGCATGACGTTTTGGACCTGAGGGCATTATGCTGGGTTCCAGGTTATTTTTGTCCGTATTGAAACTTTGACAAAAGTGGAGGCAAAAAACAAACTGTTGATAAGGTACCAGCTGAAGCCCGTCGTCCCGAGCTGTGCGCACGGTCCCAGCTGCCCTGAGTTTAGCTGCGAGCTCTGCTGTTAGTGCTCAGGCCACAATAGCACCACAGCCGCTAACACGAGGCGGCAAAGCTGAGCTAGTCCCTGGAAATTGGAATTCAAGATTCGCCGCAGATGTCCATCTGGCGCCACAAGTGCAGACCACCCAACCGTGGTATCGGAAACGCGACTACCGACGGGACCGACCTAGACTAGACGTCGACACCCAGCTGCCTTGATCTGATTTTTCGTCGTAATCGTATACTGCCAGTTATTACTCTGTAACCTCCAAGAAGTACAAGGGTACCTACGGAATTATGCGGTAATTGAGGGTGGGACAAGACTTTGTGAGTGCCGTCCCGCTCCGAGACTTTTGATGATATCCTGGGAAACAGAACAGTGGGGGTTGAGGTTGAGAATTGCCGCGCTGACCCAAAATATTAAGAGCTAGGCTAAGATAATTGCACAGTGACATGCCAAGCATCCGGCTTGATGCCTCACTCCCGGTTCTTGGGTGTTGTGGGTGTCTGCATGCAGTGCTCCATTCTCTGGGTCCTTGGCTATGCCCTTAGCAGCTTAGTGCACCCACTAGAGACCCTTGTTCATGTGCATTGCCAGCTGCCACACCTCTCATCGTCGACTCCATCAAGAGTTGCGAAATCAACCTTCACCAACGGATACACTCCCTCACTTCAGGAACAAACGAGAATGACGCGCTGTCTCGGGACGCCCAAGCCCATCACCACCATGTCAGATCTTTAGCTAACCCGTCCGCGGGGTACATACCGCGAAGATCCGAAAAAAAGGGGACAAAACCATGAACCACTTGGTCCACGAGATGTGCATCATCGAGCAACGAACGAGTCGTCATTTCTCCCCGGAGCCTCTCTCGCTAATGACGACGGAAACGATGGCAATGGCTCACACGAACTGTTGAAGCCGCCCCGTCCGTCCCTGCCGCCTTCCGCCCGCCTCTGGCGCTGTGGATTCTGTCTCCATACCAACAAGTTGTCTTCGAGCTTGATGACTTGAAAGTTCAAGTCTCCCCTTCACACGGCCCCTCCCTTTGCCTCCCCCTCTCGTCCCCTCTCTCTCCCAACTGCCGTCCCGCTGCGGTCAGCACAAAACCAAAACCCGAAAACTTGCGGTACCTGCTGCAAGAGGGTTGGACGGTGATGGTCACGACTGAAGGATGCTCTCACATTGCAGCGTGCAGCCGGGCTCAGCAGCCTGTCTTCCGGTCTCACTGACTTGAGCAGGACCCTGGACTATTCTGGTGTCTGGGCAGCTTCGAAATGTCTCATCGCTCCTGTCGTCGTCCAGTTCTGCCACTTGTTGGATGACGGGTGTGGTGGGAACGAAGGCGGGCGAGCAAGGAGGTCGCCTTCCTTGCGCCCAGCTATCAACCCCAAGAAAAAAACACCCACACACCCCCTTGTCCCTTGTAAGACTCCCCAGTGCTCGGTAACCCATGTCTCCATGCTTCATCTGGATCCAGGACACGGTCCACCTCGAGGTGGTGGTGGGGGTCGAGGCAGGGCCTCGTTCTCTCTGTTTCTGGGGTGGGAGGGGAGGGAGGTACTTTGGCCTTGTACCTTTTTTCTTGTTCTTTTCTTATTGCTGCGGACCTGCCCCGTGCCCAAAAGCAAAACCACACCCACCCAGCCCGCCGACTAATTAGTACGGTATGGTATTATTGAGCAAGGTACATACAAGCCTCTATTTGAAATCTCCCAATGGCCATGGCACCCAGTCGATTGGCTCAGCCAGATCCGTACCCCAGCTACCTTCTCTAATCCTTGAGACTCGCTGTTGATATATCTCCCCCCCATCTCCCCACGCCCCCTCGTCCTGTCTGCTTGGACATACATACACCCATACATACCATCTTTCCATCTTGTGTATACTCATCACTACTTGCTTGTCAACGGACTTGTGCCCAACGACAACAAGTCTTTTCTTTATTAACTAATCATCACGGCGGACATTTGCTTTACAGAGCCATCGCCCTACAAGACGCTCTCTTTTATCTGCCTCTACTGTAATTACCGCTGACGGAAACCTCGCACCGCATAACTAGTCAGTTCAGATATCGCCAAGGACGAAGAACGCACCAGATATCACCTGGACGAAAGATGGCACTCTCGGAACACCTCCCGGCTCCTGCCAACTGGTCCCGGTGGCCTCATCACCATCCCACAAGCGGAGACTACTCCATGATGGAGCACAACGGGATGCCGTACGAGTCTCGCCAGATAACGGCGGCTCCTCCTCAACGACCACCTCTGGCCTCGCAGTACTTTCCAAGCACCCCTTTCAGTCTTGCACCCATCACAAGCACCGTGCCAGCGCCTCAGTATCAACCACCCGTCACTTACAGCGGATATCACTCATACGGCCCGTCTCCCGTGCTCGGCTCGCCTTTTAAAGCCCACACTTACCCAGAACAACAGACGAGGGTCATGTCCGTCGAACCCGGTGTTGCTCGAGGCCCAGGGACACCCAGCGCCGGTCATTCACCAGTTAAAGAAAGCCGAAGTCCATCAGTCCAGGCCGAACGTCAACTCTCAATCACGACAGAAGCGTCCCAGGTCTCGACACTTCCCTGCAAGACAATCGAGGCGAACTTGCCTGTGGCTGGCCAGCAAACCCACGAGTTCCATACTCCGTTGGACACTCTGATGAAGGCGGTCCAGGCCAAGGCCGAAAAGTCGATCGAGAACAAGACCGGCGCTTCAGAGAACGGGCTCCAAGAGAGAGGGGTAAGTTGACCACAGTCGCGGGTCAGGGCATCATCGTATTCTAACCTCTTCGGGGCGGAATAGCCGTCATCTTCCACGCCGACGCAGGGTGAGGTGTCTACACGGCTGGGAAAAAGTGCCACTGGGACCACCGCCCCAGTCAAGCGTTATGCTTGCGGCATCGCTGGGTGTTTCAAGAGGTTCAGTCAGAAAACACATCTCGACATCCATCGACGTGCCCATACGGGAGAGTCCCCCTATGTGAGTTGCTTTCGTACTTCGTGTCTTATAATACGGCCCTTCTAACTTGAAAACAGCAATGCACATTGTGCGGCAAAGGCTTTACTCAGCCGGGAAACCTCAAGGCTCACTGGCGTCGCCACATGGGAGAGAAGCCGTTCTCATGCACTCTGTGTGACAAGCGCTTCCCGCAACGCGGAAATCTCCAGGCTCATATGAAGAGCCATGACAAGACCAGGCCATTCATCTGCCTGCTC
Organism: Apiosordaria backusii; assembly: GCA_030549205.1. Taxonomy (NCBI): domain Eukaryota; kingdom Fungi; phylum Ascomycota; class Sordariomycetes; order Sordariales; family Lasiosphaeriaceae; genus Apiosordaria; species Apiosordaria backusii. The sequence continues at coordinate 2,578,934 of JAUKTV010000004.1, forward strand.
GACAACTGCAACAAGGCATTCTCCGTTCGTGGGAATCTCAAGGTCGGCCTCTTTGTATCGACTTGAAAGTACAGGTTGTGAATACTAACTGCTTGTAGTCCCACCAAAATAAATTCCACGAGGAGACCATCAAAAGACTTACGGCTCGGTTCGCCACTGTCACCGACTGGAGCACCGCCTCGTACGATGACAAGAAGTTGTTCGAGTACCTGGCCAACCTCTACAAGAACAGCAACAAGGGCATCAAAGGCCGAGGGAAGAGGCGAAACGTTGCCGTCGTTGTGCCCCAACATCAAGGGCATCTCAGCACACCCGTCAGCCCGACGAACTCGATGCACCATCACCACCACCAGTCACCCCACTCGATGCATCCTCATCCTCACGGTCTGCCACAGTTACAACTTTGTGTGCCGCAGCCAAGACTTGATGGACTCACATACCACGGCGTGAGCAGTCCAGCCGCCTACAACATGAGCAGCCGACCAACCAGCTTGATGGTAAACATGGGCGGCCGAAGGCCTCACAGTGGGTACGGGATGTGCGATACCGATGAGAGCAGTGTGTCCAGCAGTGGCCCCGTTACGCCAAACCCCCACATGTACGGGGACGAGCACGCGAGGGATCTTGCCTTCAGCGATCGGATGCCATACTAAGCACCCACGGTGAGACGACCTTTTCTTTTGTCTTTTCTTTCTCTCATTACTCAGGGCAGGGTTGTCTGAACACTTTTCTGCCTATCTGGTCTTCGTTTCATGATTTTCTGCCAGTCATTTTTGTTATATTATATCTCGATTTGTATTCTCTTTTTGCTTCCTTTTTCCTCTCTCCTGGGTTGGTCTTTGTCTTTGAAAAAAACTTTTATCCTCTTGTGGACTTGCATTTTTGTTTTCAAAAGCGGTCGGGGCAGTTGCAAACCAGGAAGGTAAATCCTGTTGTGTTTTGAAGGTGGCGGCGGTACACGTTTTGTCATTTGTCTTTGCTTTTTTACGTATATGTGTGCATGTTTTTTTGTTTCTCTTGTCTTTACATATATAATTCCCATGATGGGTAGCTGGGACATGGGCAAAGCGGATTCACGGTACACACTAGGAGGAGGGAGTGCGGCAGGACAAGGGACACCACAAGAGGGCAATACACGAAGGGTTATGCAAAGGGGCCAGGGGAGGCGTCATTTGATCAAAGCGATTGTTTTTGCATTGGGAAGGGTTGGCAAGGAAAGGGGCTGGGTGGGCGGACAGGGCAGGCTAGATGTAACATGCGGTTTTTGTGGGATTTGCATATGTTGTTCCATTTTTTTTTGCATTGGCCTCTGAGGAGGAAAGGGATCCTATTCTAGTGGGACGCCCTTGGTAGCAAAGAGGATGGAAGGAAAGAGGGGTTGGTGGTGGTGTACGAGTTAGTAGATGGATTGAATGGGCTGAATAAGTCAATACCCCTTGTTCTTGCACTGTCAAGAATAACACTCATCATGGCAGAGGAGGTAATCACACCAGATAGTTGCTTACAACAGCAAAAAAGCTTTTGCTTTGACAAATTTGAAACTGTTATTGCTGCCCAACCAACACGTTATTGTCAATACCCTCTCTCCTCGTGTTCAACACCCCTCCTGCTGACGAAAAGTGGTGATCAATATTTGGCCCCAGTAGTTCCCCCATAATAACGCCGTAATATGGGGTTGCTGATCCTGAGTTCGAGTCGAGTCCAGCCAGTGCCCGCCCCAGTCCAGCCAGCCCTACCAACATGAGCCAGACCCGGAATACCCTTTCTGGCCATTCCTCACCCCCAAGTTCAAAGTCTGTGTCCAGACCACCATATTGCTTCCAGGCTTCCAGACTTCTTTCTCATCGTGATCCATTCGCTTCACCAGGTGTGCACAGACTTCGTTTTCTCCCTTCTCCTCCCCGGCCACAATTGACAAGCAGGGGCACGCGGGGAAAACTTCCGCACCTGGATACCTAGCTTGACCCTTCTCCCCGGTTTCCTGGGGCCCCCTTACCCTGTTTTCCATCCCACCTTCCCCCCTCGGTGAACCGCAGCAAACTTCACGCGCTTCCAAAAGCTCCCCATTTTCCGGGTCAGGAACCACCAACACACAGACAGGGCTCAACAGCCAGCCAAACCCTCACCGGCGACGACGCCGGTAGGTGCCCGTTGTACCCCAGACGACAAGCCCCAGACCAAGCCCTGGCATCCGTACCCGCTCCTGTCAATTCTGTCAAAAGTGACAGACGCCAAAACCCCATTCTTACCCGTGTTTCCTTTCATTTAAAGCAAGGTCATTGATGAGCAAGGTCCTCAATTTATACATATCTATTTCGCCTTGAAAGCCTCACATGCTCACAATACCACGCCGGCCAGTCACAGTGAAGAACAGGAAATGCTTGCTCAAGAAGCTGGGGAGAGTACCTGCCCCCCCGGGAACTCCAGGTATTTTGATCACTTTTTGCCCACACCATCATCTTCCAGAACAAACTGTCACAGCACCCGCCCCCCACACTCGCCTACCTGTCAGGTCCACGCGCATATTTACTGTTTTGAGATGGGGATCAATCAACACCCCATCTATGAACCTACCACACCCTAACCAAACATCGAGAACAAAGGGAAACAAAGAAAGACCGACTCGACCGGAGAAAGATTGATTTCACTGCCGGGGACAGGGACCATCATCGGCCGGACGGGGCGGGGCGGGGATAGCACAAGGCTGGGTTGGATAACTGGGAAGAAAGTGTAGATGTGAATGGCACAACACACACACACAGGGCGCTGTAGCCGACAAGAGACCCTTGTTTTTGGAACCGGCACCCCGGGTTGCTAAAACCGGCAGAGGTTGCATGGCATCTGCGATACGGATACCTATGTGCCATACGGTAGTTGGTCCCAAGTGACAAGTGACGAGAGTGACAGGGAGATTAGCGACTGTGCTGCACGGAATATGTAGGTTCTATCACACCGCTCTCACCTTGGGATGAGTAGGTAGCAAAGGTATGTCGGTACTGCTGCGTGGCTATAGTGGTATTGATACTCCAAAAACAGAAAACAAAAAGGTCAGGTGAGCAGATATACCGCTCGCAATCACTAAAAGAAAAATGAACAGATCTCGATCTTGTGATCTGAATAAGTAGGACAGGGAAGACAGGGAACTGGGCTGGCTAGTATCTACCTACCTACCTACCTAGGTAATGTGTAATTAAGGTACGAAGATAATATGCCAAGGTCACCACATCCAAGGGGCAGGATGGTGGTTCTGAAGACGCTACCTGAGGTAGCTACCATAAGGTATCGAGAACGAAGAATATGCGGAACTCTGATAATGTAACAGGGTTTCAGTGGGCTGGACATGCAAAGCATTGCAAGTCTATGTAGGTTCGAGGTTTACTCATACAAGACGGCATGCCACTACCCTTCTGGAATTTTGGATAACTGTTGAAGTTGTGTAGAATTTGATCAATGTCTGATGGTTTTGAGCTTCTAACCTCGTTGACCAAAACGAGACTGAACACGCTGGTCCAAATCAGGAGGCGAACACTGAGTTGTCATGGCCGTTGGACCCGAGGTGAAGGAAGAAGTAAATGTAGAACGAGGGGATTTTGTTCGCTACACTGCTCTGTGTCATCGAAATACGTCTTTTAGGGTTGATTCTGAAGATGACATTCATGAACATAACTCGTTTCTTCCTTATGGGGCATGCCGGCGTCAAGTCTGCTGCGTGTCAGAAAATGCAGTACATAGTTTGTGCTTTGAACACTATGCACTTTAATCTCTCTAGCCATAGAAACAGAGCATGGGAGACAATTGCAAAGGAAGGGGATCTTGCAAGGATGCAGTCATCATCGAGTAACTCGAATAAATGTGATGTTATCCGGCCACAAAAAAGGGACCATCTGTGACATGTCCACCATGACCATTCAAAACCTAACCTTTACCTAGTAAGTAAAGTAGAAAAAAAAAGAAAGCGGACATAGACCAAAACATACAACACCAAGGATTCCCCAGTGGTCACCCACCTGAGTACTAGTTCGGCGATCAGCTGTTTGACTCGGGCAGAGCGGACGGGATGCCGTATTTTCAGCTGTCTATGGTCGTATGTGATTGTTGACGACAGAACCCGCTCTTATATCTCAAATCTTACCTTATTTCTTACTCTATAACCCTGCTATATCGCTCGATCCAACCAGATACTCTATATATATACACGAACAAACAACCCCCTTCCCCATATCACCATCCCCCTCCCTGCTCAACTCGCCCACCTAGGCAAATAAAACCTCACATTCTCATACACCAAAAACGTCACCCACGTCGCCGGCAGCACCCTCACCACCCCCGGCATAACCCCCCTATAAAACCCCCTCACCCCCTCCTCCCTCCACAGCTGCCTCACCACCCCCTGATCCCCCTCCCGAACCTCTCCTCGGCCTCATACCCCTGAAGCCTGCTCCTCAGCACCTGAAGCGGGTACGTCACCCCCCAGCCACCAGCTTCGCAACCGTGCTCAGCACAACCGTCGCCTCGTTGCTCATCTCCCCAGCCTGCTTCTCTCTATGCCGCGCCGAGTACATCTTTTTTAAGGGGTCGTACACAGCGAATTGAACAGCACCGTGGCTAACCGCCAGCATACCCACTCCTAAACCGCGATAGAACCCCTTGATCCCTTCTGTGGTGAAGAGGTGAACCGCGCCGGCCCACATGTGCGGGTAGGCGCCCTTTGTCCCTGCGTCGGAGGAGACCATGCGGGTTTTGAGGACCCAGATGGGGTTGGTGATGATCTGGGTCAAGGCCCCGGCGGCGAGGGAGGCGAGGAAGAAGTCGGGGGGTGAGAGACTGGCTGTGGTGGTGTTGGCCGCGGTATCATTTTGACTGGATAGGGGAGGGGCTTTGAGATACAGTATCCCCCTTTCAACAGTGTTCTTGAAGAAGAAAAATGAGGCCCAGCTTGTGGCATTGCCGATTAGATTTGGGGTGAGGCCGCGATATAAACTAGCAATAGGTCTGGGGTTGGAGCTCAGACTGCGGATGAGGGAGACGGTTGTTGGCGGGGGGCTGTTGGGGTTGTGGGACGAGCGGTGGACTTTATCTTGGTATTAGCAACTGATACAAACTAGAAAAGAGAGTGGAAGAATAATACTCTGCATTCGTGTCTTGACTATATCGAGCGGGTGCACAATCAGGGTGGCCAGGGCGCCGGCCGACAGCCCGGCGACCGTCTCGACGAGCGCGGGGGAGAGCCCGCCGCGCCCATCTTGTGGTTTCGTCATGTAAAGACGTTTTTGCGAGGTGAGTTTAACTGCTACATGACATGGTGGGCAGACCCTGTGCGAAGAGAACAAACGGCGCGCATGTGGGCGCAAAGCGTTGATGAATTGAAGAATCTCCCAAGTCAAAAAAAGCTATGACGCAACCTAGGGTTCCCGTTCGTCCCAAAAACTTTCGGGATCCTCGGCCGAACACGGCCGATTGAAACCGCTGCCGGAAATGTGGTTTTCGGCGCCGTCTGGCCGGGAACGGTGGTAGCTAAGTCCTACTTATGCCGAAACAACACAAATTGTAATAATCCAAAAAATAGAAGCCGTGAAGTAATTCATGATGCAGGAGTTGGTCTGCTATTATAATGTACAATCGTGGTGATGGTATCATGCCTGCCCTCGTCGCTCCTTTGACGAACCACCCATCCCGTATCCCGCTTTATCGTTCCTGATGCCCTTGCCGTTTGCGCCTTTTCCAGCGCGGCGCCATCATTTTGAGTCGTTGTATTGATACAGTCCATCCATCACATTTCGCTATCCATGTCTCGAGGTGTTTATCGCTGTTGCTTAAGAGAGGGGGGAGAGGAGGCTGCGGAGCTAGTTAGAATATCGCACATCCAAGTATCGAGAATTAAGGCAAGGCATCGTCGACGTAGACATACCGGACCATGGATGGCCGAGGGTCACTGCGGGTGTAGCCTGTCCAGTGTTAGCTGATAATGCTTCGGCCAAAGAGCCAGGCGAAGTGACATACCAAGGTAGAGGATGAAGGGAAGGTAGCCACTGCTACAGTCAGTATCGCATCACTAGAAACCTCCGATTCTGGCCAACATACTAGTGAAGGGCAACGCGGGAGATCTCAATGAGCTTGCCAATGCGCTCCTGTTGCTTTGTTAGACTGTTGTTCTTGTTCTTCGAGATATTGCTTGCTGGCTGGGCCTGCGTACCTTGGACTCTTCTGAGAGGCGGAACATTTTGCCGGTTTGTGATTGTCTTGATGTCTTGATCTGGGGTATCTTGTCGTCGTTGGAGTTGCTGGATGGAGCTGCAAGTTGTCTGTGACCAGTATCAATCAATGATGATGTTCCAGTGGCAGAATCGTTTTTTGGGCGGTCACTTCTTTGACAAAAGCTTGGCGCGGCTGACCCATGTCCCTCTGCAAGCCAATCCCTGCAAGGCAATTGCAGGACCCACCTAGCTACAGAAAACTCGCGACTTCTCAACGTGCCTCGCGCTTCCTAGTGCAAGCTGCCTGTGATAGGCGCTTTACAGTTTACAAAACCACAACCTTCCACCTCACCACCAGCCAGACCAGATCTTGTATTTGCAGTTTAGATTTTCTGGCTGCTTACACAACAAGGCATAGATAGATATAATGTCAAAACACTGGTAAGCTCTCTCCATTCTTCGTGTAGCTATCGCAAACGCTTTCGCTATGGGACACAAATCCCTGGGAATGCTCAGAGCTGAGACTCTACATAGGGAACAAAACAAAGATGCCACCGTCTATGTGGGCAACATCGACGAGCGCTTCACTCAGGAGCTGCTTACCGAGTTGATGACCCAAGTTGGCCCCGTCCGTCAAGTTCACATGCCCCTCGACCGCGTCACAAGAAACCACCAGGGCTACGGCTTCATCGAGTTCGATACCCCCGAGTCAGCAGAGTACGCCGCGAAGTGTCTCAATGGTGTCAGAGTACACGGAAAGCCGCTTCGTGTCAACAAGGCGAGCGCCGACAAGCAGAAGACGGTCGACATTGGCGCTGAGCTCTTCATCAACAACCTCGATCCCCAGGTGGACGAAAAGATCCTCTACGATACCTTCAGCAAGTTCGGACAGATTCTTCGGCAACCCAACATTGTGCGTGACGACAACAATATCTCCAAGGGCTATGGCTTTGTCAGCTTCGACTCGTTTGAGGCCTCTGATGCCGCACTCGCCAACATGAACGGTCAATATCTGCTGAGCAAGGCCATCAGTGTCGATTATGCATACAAGAAGGACGGCAAGGGCGAGCGCCACGGTGATGAAGCTGAACGGAGACTCGCCGCCGAAGGCAAGAAGCACAATATTGTTCCCGAGCAACAAATCTTACCACCAGCTTTCCACATGAATGCCCCCATCGCCGCCACAACACCAGTCACACCCGTCGCTGCCGTTCCTCCCATGATCGACCCCTCAGTTGCTGCCATGCCTCCAGTCGGTATGATGCCCCCAGTTGCTCCCCTAGGCCCCGGCGGGATGCCACCAGTCGCCGCATACGGTGGTGGCTTACCAACAGGACCTGCAGCCATGGGTGGTCGCGGTGGTCCTTCCGTTCCATACGGCGGCATGCCTCCAGCCATGGGCGGTGGTGGTGGTCGTATGGGTGGCACTCTCCCCCCTGCCCCCTCTGGTCTTCCAGCACGTCCGCCTCCTAGTCAGGCCGGCTTCGGTGGTCCAGTACCCTTCCACCCACCACCCGGGTTCGCTCCCCCTGGCGGCCCAGGCCAACCAATGTTTCCCCCTCCAGGCGGCTTCAACGGCCCAGCTCCTCCGGGCTTCATGCCACCACCTGGTGGTGCACCCCCTCCCGGATTCGGCGGTCCACCCAACGGCTACCCACGTCGGCCGTAGAACGGTCCTACTCCTGAACTCACGCCGCCTCCTGAAGGTTACCCGCAGATTCTGTGGGGTACCCCCACGCCTGGGTTTCAAGCCCCAACACCAATGGTCAGAAGGGATACCAACTGGTGGCATACCAAAAGATGGCATAACCAAAGAAGAGGTGGATAGGACGGCAAGCGCAAATGAGCCAGCCAGTTGGGCTGCGAAGTTTATGGGGGACCTAATTTGTTGTTGAGAAAGAAAACCCCGTTACGAACAGACGGAGCAGGCCAAAAACGAGCAAATTGGACAGCTGCTTTTACGAAAATGAACCGTGTTTTTTCTGGTAGTTTCCGATCTGGTTAGCGACTTTTTCACGTCACGAGCCAAAAGAAGGCTGGCTAACAGTTTATTGCAGGAGACCAAAGACTCAGAAGCACACGACACGTGAAATACTACCAAGAGATTATACGGTGATAAGTTGGAACAACAGTGGAGGGTGGTTTGAATTCAAACGAAGAGGCGTAGATTATACCCCCTTTTATCGTGTTATTTCTTGAGAGCAGCGGATGTACAGTGCATAATAATGTGAATGAAATGAGAGTACATACATTACACTCCATTACTTGTTTGTTTTAAAGGCCCTTCTGTTTGTCCCAAAGGCGTTATGGACTCTAAAGAAGGTATATCCGGTTTTGTCAAAAAGCCCTCCCTTTTTTGAAGTTCTATACACTTCTCGTACAGTCTTAAGCAGGCGTAGGGATCTCCGCGCTTGACAAACCATTAGCCAAGGATTGGAGTGTACATGGAAACCTCGCTCGTTAAAATCAGCATCATGCTGCGAGAGGCATCTGTTGATCAAATAAATTCTATTGATACAAATTACACTTCTTACGCCAACAACAACAGCAAAGACCACCACCACCCACCCACCTGTTTCTCCCTCTAGGCCATTTTGCCTCCTTATTGTGTAATAAACCAGCCGCGCTTCCTTCATTCCGGGGAATTCAATAAAACCAAACCAAAATAACAACCCATGCCGTCGTCCGTGTTCTTCCCTACTTACTCAACAATATCAGCATCATCCCCCCCATTCCCATTTTGTTTCTTCACCTCCCCATTCTCAACCCCATTCTCCTCCTCCTTCTTCTTCTTCTCCTCCTCATCCTTAGCAGCCTTCTCCTCCGCCCTCTGCCGCTCCACAACCTCCCACTCCTTCCTCACCTCCTCCCTCCTCCCCTTTTCCCTCACCGCCTCCACCAAAAAAGCCTCCTCAATCGCCTGCCTCCGTTTAAACACCCTCAGCCACCTCGTCCCCCACCTCTTCACCAGTCCATTCTGGCTCTCGTCCTCCCCGCCTTGCTCGAGCATCTCATCCTTCGTCCCCTGCGCCCAGGCCCCCAAGCTATCCTCAATAGCCCGGAACAGCTCCCTCATGTTCTTGACTTCCGCGTCCTTAGTCTCGTCATCCACCATTTCGTCTGGCTGGCTGGACTTGATGACGAGCTGCCGAACACGGCCAGTAACCTTGATGACAGTGTTGAACACCAACTCGTAAATATGCGCCAGCGCCAAGGCCTCGCCACGCGTCTTGCCAGCCCGGTCGTTCAGAGCCCAGTTTATCACCGTTAGTGGGGTCAAAATGGAGTAGTTGAGCAGCTTTTCAACAATGCTCAGGGCAACGCCGGGGTGAACGCTCCAGTACGCCATCACCGCCTCGATGATCTGCGTTCTGGCAGCGTCAGAAGCAGCGCCGGCGTCAGAGAGACGATCTTTGGTGCGCTCGATAGCCGCCAGAACGTGGGAGAGTGACTTGCTGCCTACGTAGAGCACGCAAGTGACAAACACGTCTGTGCTGGCTACCAGCGCGTCCAGGTCGCGGTCGATAGCTTGGGATTGGATCCGCTGGATAACGGCGTCAATTTCCTCGTCGGGAGCCTTGCGCTTGAGGAGCGCGGTGATTTCACGGCCTTCGGCTGCGAAGGGGGTATCTATCCAAGTCTGTCAGATATTGAAGATAAGATAAAGGGGAAAGGAAAAGGCACTAACCATCGTTGGCAAACTTAAAATCGGGCACATCCTTCTCCTTCTCAGGGCCAATCAACCCCTGATACGGCTCAGGAAGCGTGTTCTTGATTCTCTGCGCAAAACTCAGTCTGATCTCCTTGTCAATCGCGCCCACAATAAACGCCTTGCGGGGGTGAAGCCCGCTGAGCTCAACATCATCCACCCACTCGGTCCACTTCCACGTGAAGCCAAAGTTGGACAAATGATGCGAGAACCAGTCCATGAACCGGTACGACAGCTCCAGATCCATCCGCGGCGCGTTTCTGTAGAGGTAACGAATAGCACGACCCAAGCTGGGCGCGATGGCAGCAGGGGCCAGCTTGCAGGCTTCCGTGAGGACGGAGTGATAGTAAACCAACTTGTGCTCAGGGTTAGGTAGAAGGAACAACTGAGTAAAGACCGCGTCGACAGCCACATCCTCAGGCTTCCAGGTAGACTTGGGCTTCTCAATATCCCTCAGCCTATCAAAAGGCGTCCCTCTCAGAGCAAAAGTCCGTGGCGCAAAGTAGCAGTCCACCTCAATAAGCTGTCTCGCCGTGGCATTGCGGTTGAAATGCAGAACATTAATCGTATCCAGCAGCGCATCCCGGATGAGCGACGAAGCCAGGCTGGTAGGAGGGGGCACAGACTCGACCTCCTGCTGCCCATAAACAGAGATATGCACCTCTGGGAACAGCGGCCTGGGCCCTGTGACAACCGTCTTAGGAATGTTGATAGCAGGCAGCACATGCTTCTTCGCACTAGCCAGCTTAGACGCAATCTCAACCTCACTAACGGGAAACTGCCACGGTCTTGGCAGGCAAGACAGCGCCCACCCCTGGGTTGCCTCGATCTGCAACTGCGCCTGTAAAAGTGAAATCAAGCTCTGCGACTGAGTAGGGTTCTCCTCCCCAGGCTCGGGGTGATACGGCTCAATCACCGCCTGCAGTGGATGCGGTTCACTCGCTATGATGGCCGTATTCTCCAGCAGATCCGCCGCCTTCTGCTGCCACTGCTGCTGCTGCTCCGGCGACCCAGCAGCCATGACATACGGAAGCGTCAAGAGAATGATCTTGACAATCTCTGTGCCGATCGTCTGTTTCTTGTCAGCCCTATCCCATTATCATCAGCACCCCCATCTTGAATACTCACATCCTCGCTACTAGCAGTCTGCAGTCCCACCGCCCGTTCAAACAACTCCCCCAACACCCCAAAGACCCCCTCCCCCTCTATCACCCCCTGCAAGCTCCCCACCAGCTTCAAATACAGCTTCACATCCCTCCACTCCCCCTCCCTCAGCTTCTCCTCAATCAGCCTCGCCGCCTTCTCCAGCAGCATATCCACCACTTCGGGCCTATTGGTGTTGGCCACCATCAGCACCCCCGCGAGGAAAGGCGTCTTGAGTGGCTGCTCCACGCATAGCTGCAACACCAAGTCCACAAAGTTGCCCCTCAACAAAACATCGTCCTCCCAGTTGTCGGTGAACAAGTTCGCAATCTGGGAAATCTCGTCGTGCCGCTCGATCATGGGGTTCTCGGCGATGGCGATCAGCTGCTTGCGGATGCGCACGTGGGGGGGCGCGTCGTAGCGGCGGCGGGAGTTGTTGCCGCGGTAGTGGTGGTCGTCGTCATTGTCGTCTGTGGTTTTGCAAGTGTCATGTTAGTGATGATGATGATAATGGGCGGTGATGATGACAAAGGTAGGAGGCAAACTCTCGGTTGATAGAAAAGAAAAGAAAAAGAAAAAGAAAACATACCTCTATAACGACGCTTTTTATTATTATACCCACCGCCGCCACCTCCTCTGCCACCTCCTCCTCCTCTCCGATCGTAGTCCGCCATTGCGCTTCGCGAAACTGATGATTGCGATGTTCCTGTTGTCGGTCTCCCCTTCAAATGGTTTATTTATTTTCTTTTTCCCTGAGTTGGCGCAATGATATCTATCTCGTAATTGGACTCAGATCACGAAGGCGCAGTGATCCCGAATCGCAATTGATGATTGACTTTTGGGCGCAAATTGGATTCTCCAAACTGCTGAGCTCTTCAGATAAATAAAATCAACAGTTGAGAAGGAAGACAGCAGCAAGCAGGAAAGGCTGACAAGGTTCAACTTGCCTGCCAAGCGCGACGAATTGGCAGCGAAAGCGTGAAATAAGTGGGTCTGAAGATTTTGTGGGGCACAGGGGGAGCGCTAGCCTGCTGCTGCAGGTGATGCTGGTACCGACCACCACAGTCAACTTTTTGTTGCCTTGGAAATGAGGTTGTTTGCTCTCAGGTAGGCAGGTAGGTGTAAGTCACGAGCGAAAGTTCACGACATCATTTGTCCATCATTACGCAGCTTCTTTCTCTCTTCGGTCATAAACTAGCTTAGTAGTACAGGACCATGATATCTGTACAATGAGCACTTGTGTATCACCCATTTGAGGTTTCTCATACTTGTGTGATGAAGGCTCACTATCAAGTCATCTCACACTCACAACAGAAGCAATAAATGGATACATGGTAAGAGTCAATACCTCTTCAACAATCAATTCAAAAAAAAGCCATGCCATGAAAATATTTTAAAACCCGAGAAAAAACTTCACTAAAAACACAAAAACAATCGCAGTCCAACACAGCGCCCCTTTGGAAGGTCTGCCCTGGACCACTGTGGTAAATTTTTTCCCCATCTCTCCTAGGCAAAACGCCCACCCCATCCCATCCAGATGTTCTCCCCGGTATCTTTATAGCCTCCCAAACTCCCCCCGTATGAATCTTCACCCCAAACATGGTTGAACTGGGCTTAATTCAAAAACTGCTGCCTGCCATCCATCCCAGTATTCTCTTGGGGACCAAAACCCAAGATAGCCAGTGCAGGCCAGCCCACCCGACTCGTTGAACAAAAAAAACTCGCTGCTGTGGATATATGACCCAAGAGAATCAATTGATTCCATTCGCTCCAAATCATCATCAATCATTTGCCCTCCTACTAACAGCATCGAAAAGGCGACGGTGGGCGTGAGGACGGGGAGGCCGCACAGAAAGCAAAAAACGCAAGTGATTCCAGCGGAGAACAGCGAGAAACCCGCCACAAAAAGGAATAAAAGAAGCCTTTCTCCAGATATTTGGGGCACGAAATAAAGCAAAAGCCATCTAGGTCATGCAGAAACGGAATCTAAAAAACGTGGCCCGATTGGTGTTTTTTCCCTCAGCACGGCCCTCCCCTTCCTTTCCTTCCTGCTAGCCACATTGCGCTGTTGTCTTGTTTAAGGACGAGTGCTCGTGGGCATACCAGCCGTCTCAAAGCCCACACATCATCGCTATATCCTGCCACTTCTCGACACTACTTTGGGATCGATGGAACCGTCCGGAATCGAGTCTCGTCGTCTCGTTGATCCCATCTACACTCATGGCTCCTTGGGGTATCTCATGGCATTTCCTCGTCATAGATCATGAACGGGATGGGCGACCCAAAGCCGCTGTCTCCTTGCTGGGTTGTATATGATACTTTGCTGTCAAAGTACAGCGCGAAGTGTCCACACGATCAGCTCTCGTGGCCGCGAATCGACACAGAACTTTTCATCTCGTTGGCCAGCTTTCAGTCCAATTTTGCCATCATCTCCGATTTGGCCATAGGAACGAAGTTGTCGATGTCAAGCCCTTGGGCCGCGAGGATGGACCTCATGTGAGGCGGCACAAGTTTGTGATTGAGGTGAGGGGCAATCGACAGCTCTGCAAGGCATAACGAAATTAGCAAGCTTGATTAAAATGCTGCGAGTCCGGTGTCAACTTACCATGGCGGGTGAAATCGAAGAGGGAAGGAAGGTCCTTGAGCTGACCAGTCTGGTGCCTCGAGTCCGGGAAGCGGGTGCTGGGATCCCGGAGATCATCGAAGAAGGGCTGCACCATCGCATCGATAGCAGACAGGCGCTCGGTGGGGGTGTACTCCAACAACTTGCTAATCAGATCGATCGCGGGCTGGTCGGCCTTTCGGAACACCTTGTTGAAAGGGTGGGGCTTGATCTGGGGAAACTTGTGCTCCATGTAGTTCGGGTTCATAGTTCGAATTTGCTCGCGTGTGGGCGTCCCCAGGACCTTGATAATTTCAACAAGCTGATCGATACCCGATTCACCAGGGAACAGAGGCTGTCCAAGCATCAGTTCAGCCATAACACAGCCAGTCGACCAGACATCTGTTTTATCCTGTTAGCAAATATACCTTCACCATCGAGCTAGTCGGCTCACCAATCTTGGTTGTGTAGTTGGTGGCACCAAAGATCAATTCAGGCGCGCGGTAATATCTTGAGCAAATGTACGACACATTTGGTTCGTTTTCTACCAAAATCTTGGCGCTGCCAAAATCACAGAGTTTCAAGATGCCGGTACTGGGGTCGAGGAGAAGGTTTTGAGGCTTGATGTCGCGATGGCAGATGCCCTGAGAGTGGATGTATGCGAGAGCCCGGAAGAGCTGATAAATGTAGAGCTTGACCTCGAGGATGGGCATAGTGGTCTTCATTTTGTTGAAGAACCTGGAAGCCCGGTACACGGTTTCTGGTACAAACTCCTGCACCAAGTTGAGGTAAACCTCATCTTTCTGTCGAGAATGTGAGCATATGATTCCCTATCATGGCATGGACGGCAACTTACGCGCTCGCCGTTGGAGTAGTAAAAGGCCTTGAGCTGCACAATGTTGGGATGTCTCACGATTCGCATGATTTGCAGCTCGCGGTTCTAGAGCTTGTTAGCCATGATCGCTTCACCCAACTACAATACGGCACCAACCTTGAATCTTTTGTCCTGCAAGACCCGCTTGATGGCTGCGTCTTCGTTCGACGGAGACAACTTGGTCTGGAAGACGACGCCAAAGGAACCATTGCCAACAATCTTGCACTGAGTGTACGTAAGATCCCTTGTTTCGCCCGTGATACCGTCCTGCACCTTCTCGCGGATCACTTCTCCCATCCGCAGATTATTGAACGCTGCGGGACGATTCGACGCCATGGTGGATATTTGCAGGTCACGCCGGGGATGTCGTAAAGGTAAGTTGCGTGATATTCGAGTTAAAGGCCGAGATGAATGTCGCCAATACTATGGTTGCTTCCTTGAAGACGCGCTAAAGGGGTCTTAGATCACACGCAAGGTTGGGTGGCGCTGAAGCGGTTTTTATTGCACGAAGACGGTAATGTCTAGGGAAGGTGTAAGCGCATTTCGCGATATGTTATGAAAGGTGACTGGC
This sequence comes from Apiosordaria backusii, assembly GCA_030549205.1. Taxonomy (NCBI): domain Eukaryota; kingdom Fungi; phylum Ascomycota; class Sordariomycetes; order Sordariales; family Lasiosphaeriaceae; genus Apiosordaria; species Apiosordaria backusii. The sequence continues at coordinate 2,594,027 of JAUKTV010000004.1, forward strand.
TGGGCGGCCCAGGTGCTTGGGTGTTGTTGTGATTGAGGGGCAGTGGATGACAGGGACCGGCTTACAAGATGGTTTGGTCGAAACCTTGAGGGGCATTTGACGCCAGGGATTGGCAGTTACAAGACCAACTTGTTGTGTAAAGCCGCAGTTTTATGACCGGTGATGCCGACTGTTTGGGAGCGCGGTTTGTGTTTCGACGGAAGGAATCTACCCGTCGATGGAAAGAGGGGAGGGAAATCGGGACCCGATGCAACGGGGGGAATCGCGCAGACAGGCTTGGGTCTTTGGGACTGAGTAAGGTCTAACTAGGTATTGGAACTGCTTCTGAGGGCTGTTAGGCAGAGCGTTCGAGATCAAAGAACAGCCACGCGATACTGGCGGCAGACTGGGCAGAATGACGAGGTAATGGTGATGCCGAGGTGGAGACGAATAAGACGTTGAGGGAAGAGGACGACAACGGGAGAGGGTTATGGGAAGGTAGGTTGAATCTCAGAGGTCAATCGAAGTGAGGTTTTGGAGGGGCGGGCGCACTAGCTAAGTGAAATGACGGCGGGGAACGACAGGGCACTGCGGTGGCGACCAAGCACAAGGGTAGCCTAGCGTGTCCTGCTGCAGCGCCCCCGGGCCAGGTCAAGTGGTTCCGAGGGGGACCCAAGACGCAAGGACTCGAAGCTTTGCGACAGACGTTGGGGAGTGAAGAAACCTGCAACTTTGCATGCCCGAGACAAACGAGACCTCTAAAAAATATTAAAGAAGAAAGAAAACAGGGGGGGCCCTCTGTTCTAAATTCCCCTAGCTTTTCAACCATCCATCGTATGCAGCTTCTCTCGCACGTCTGGTGAGGTCAGATGGCCAGGGACTTGGCGCGCTGTACCATGGACGCAGCCAACCAGAGGAGGCCTAATGAGGGGTTGGGGGCAGGGGAAGCGGCAGGGTTGCAAAGGCAGGTGAGCCTTTTTGGACGTCTCGGTGAAAGGAGCTCGACGTTGAAAGAAGGTGAAACGGGCAACTAAAGAAAATAAAGTGAAGGTATTTACACTTACAGCGCGCTTGGGTCTGTGTATGCGTGTCTTTGCAGCGTGCGGATGCGAGGGACCGGTGGTCGGTTGAAGGAATTGGCAACGGAAAGTGGTTACTGTGTTCCGTGGTGAGGGGTTCGCTCCGAGCCGTCGTCACTTGTGGCTTTAGCTCAAAAGCTGTGAGGGTTGGCTGGCAGGGCGGTTGCGCGGTGGGTGATATTTATTTGGTCGTCGTGCGGTTGGCCGAATACTTGGAGACCTTGGTGTCTCGTAGGGCGGTGCAAGCCGCAAGCCGCCAGACCTAGAATGATGGATCTAAAACAGATTTGGCTGAGAGGAATGGGAAGAGAGAGCCCAGACGCAGGGCAGTGTGGCCTGGGTGGACTGCCAAAGCTGGGATCGAGTAGATAAATAAAATAAAAGGGGGATTGATCCAAATCGATGCAGTTCGGGAAGGAAGGCAGGATAAAGGTGGTCTGTCTGGTCCTATCTGCTGCTTGGCTGGTAATAACCAAGATGCAATAAAGTAGGGTAAGGTAGCCTGACGCAGGACACGCCGTAAGGTGGACGTAAGGGCTGTAGGAAGGTACCGTGTGATGCGAAAAAAAAAAGGAGGGAAAATAGGGTCGAGGTACGGGTCAAAAGCTTTCCCAGGTGCAGGATGCTGCACAGTAGCCTGAGAATGGAGGCGCTGTGACGTGACCTCTCAGGTGGCAGACAGACCGCAGCGGGCACCGGAAATAGCCTCAGGCACGCCGGTGACGGGGAGACGTGTTTGGGCAAGGAGGAAGAGGGGTGCTATCGACCGTCCGGGCGTGTGCTCGCCGGCCGAGTCCAGGACGCAAGAGCTTGACGTTGATTCGAAGCACCGGGATGGTGGAGCTCTTCGTTGTCGTTGTTGTTGAGAGTTTCAGTCTCCGTTGTCCGCTTCTTGTTTCCCAAAAGAACAATTCTTTGGTTCCCAACACGCAGGCTCGGGACCCAAAACACGCAGTTCTGCAAGTGACGGGAGGTGGTGGTTGGCTTCCAGGTAATAGGTACAGAGTACGATGGGAGTATGGGTGGTAAGGTAACTGGATGAAAAGACGCCGCGTATTTACCGGAATTTTCGGTTTCTATGCGCTTCAACGGGTCCCAGGTTGGCTGCTTCTGGGTTGCTTTTATCCAGGAGGAGAGCCACCTTTTAAGATGTTGCTGGCGTGGTTCCAATAGCAAGGGATGGAAAAGGGAGGAGATGGAGGCCGGGAGGCGCCGATCAAATCAGAAAAAGTGTAAGCTGGAACAAAATGTGTGAGACACAATGTGATGCGGCCGCTTCTGGCCTTTTGTTCACCAGATCCTGCCAGACTGGGGCCGTTGCTCATGTGCCCATTTTTGAGACGGGAAGCTGGCGCTAAAGGCACTCGGCAGGCGAAGTTTAAAATAAAATATGAGCTCAAATCACCGAATCAACACCACCGTCATCTTGTCTCTAGTGGGCTACTTTTTTGATCCGCCGCCTCGAAAGACAGATTATCTATCTGAGCTGTGAATAAATGCCAGGTCAGACACAGACAGAGACAGACACGGACACAAATGGCCCCCCGTAGTGTCCAGATCGGATTCAAGGCGGGGCTTGGCAGTGCTTTGTTCTTTGACAACCACAGTTCATCACGAACCCGCTGCCACGGCTGAGGGCCGAGTCGATTGTGTCTGTTGAAGGAGTCTCCGAGATGTGAGACAGAGCGGGAAAGAGACAATATCTTGGTGCATGCAGCACGCAGGTTGAGCCACTCCCAAGTCCCGTTTGGGCAGCCCGGTTTCCTGGCGCACTGTTACGAGATTTTCTTGGTCATCATGAAGAGGACATAGCGTTGTAGTGTCATGGTGCCAGCGAGGTGTGTCTGATCTCTCCGGTTAATTTACTGCGTAATTCAAGTGCAGAGCACTCCCGGTATTAGGGGCATCGCCTAAGAGGGCTGACGGCTTCTCGCAGAAATCCGATGCGTGTAAAGCGAATACTTTATTGCCTCCACCACCAGGCGAGAGGATCAACGTGTCGCTCACTCACTGCTGGTTGCTGCGTCTCCCTCATGCGAGCAACCTCGTCAGGGAGATTGGGAACCGTCCAAATCAATGACACACCTTCTTAGCCCCCATTCAGCTGCAGCTGTCATGGAACAGCATGTTGAGAATATACAGGCGTCCCGAGTGACACGGCACCGGAGTCGAAACGCCGATATGACGGGTGGAGGACTTGCCAATTGGGACTGCTGCATACGTTGTATGCGGGGCAACATCATGAAGCTCACCACCACCATGGTGGAATGGAGGGGCAGAGGGGGGAGGGGGGCAAAGGAGAGCGCGGGACACCTACCTGAGGTAGTATGCGCCACTCGTGCCTTTGCATCTACTGCCATAGGAAATGTATGTTGGGAACCGTGATTGTATAAACTCCTGATTGCGAAGAAACTCTTAACAAATCGGTCAGAGAAGGTGTCGAGGCTCTCGTCGACTGACGTCGGCCCGCTGTATAGTCGAAGATCTGGTCCGTGCTTGACTGCCCTGGCTAAGAAAAGCAGGGGAGGGGAGGGGTTGTCGAAGCTTTCCGTTTCGTGCCCTTACAGAATCCAAACGGTAATTAATACACGATGGTACAGCAACAAGAGTGCTAGGCTAAGGGCTTCTCGCTCCGAAAGCGCCGTGACAAGACTGGATAATTCAGCGTCAAATATACCGAGATCCAGGTACCGGAGCGCGTTTCTCGTAAAGTACCCGTAGTCAGGAAAGTATGAGCTGCATGGAGTGCTGTCGACGGCGAGCTCCCACTCATGAAACCCTTGTTCGGTTTGGCAGCAGGCCCTGATTGGGCGGTATCGTGAGCCGATATTCACATGCATCCAAGCTCTGAAGGACCCAATCGTTTCGCGTCCACTCCTGCATGGTTATGATGCCTGACGCCGATTTTCATCGCTGTGTTGTGTCCAGCCGTGTTGCGGTCTCTCTCCGCCGCTGGCGCTCTTCCAATGCGGCCTGCACAGGAGGTGGATCAGCAAAAGCATTTTTGGGTGCAAACGAGGTCCCATGACCTGTTGATTCGCGCTAAATCATTTGACTCGACCAGGTAGATCGTGGCTGGCCATCTGTTGGCAGACACCAACTTTTTTTGATCATCTGCAGAGCAGAAAAAAATAGGGGGGGAACTGGGACGGATAAGACAGTGGCACTGGGACTTGACCCTTTGTTAGCTCCGGCCAGAGTGACAACCGCCGCCTTTGACATTGGCATCAAGACGCAATTGCCAATCCAGGGGTTCCAGGTTGTTAGTCGCCTGCCACATTCGATTGGGATCTCGGCCTGGTAAGGTACCGCAACGTTCAGGGACCATCAACCTTTGATCTGAGAGTGTCTGTGATATGTATGTACGCAAGAGGTGCCAGGGTCAAAACCTCCGAGACCTCTTGTGAGATTCTCGGTGCGGGTCGTGCAACCGGCGGGCACTTCGATCGTGTAGTTTTTCGTGATGTCAGGCACCATTTGTGGCGCGCTTGTTACACGCCCTCGGGTACACCAAAGCATGGCAAAGAGCTAGTCAGGTCGTCGAGAGAATGACTCCCCTTCTTTGACCTTGAGATGCTGGAACAGCTACATGGTCACCTGACGAAGAGCCAGTTCCATCAGCAAAAGTTCAACTTGATATGACTGGACAGCACATTTTGTGACTTTTGCTACCCTGGCCAGCTGGCGGTCCTCGGAACGCCCAAGCGGCTGACTCCCGAGGCGATGGGTTCGTGAGATAGCGCCCGTCTGTGCCAGCGCTGGGCGTGGGAGAGAGCCCCAAACGGCAGGCCAAGGTTCATCCGCCAGAGGAAAGGTGACTTGCCAATTATAGCAAGCAGATGTCACCGTTCATCAAGGCTTCGGAATGTCCCGTGCTTGATGGCCCCGTGAGCATCTTTGGGCACATCGAGGACCGGGCTGTCAAATCCATTGTATGGAAGCGAGCCGTGAGCGAGTCTGAAGCATACAGGCTGAGGCATGTGATTTCAAGCTGCTGTGGTTAATTACAATCTGACGGTTGCTGCATGTTCGTCTTGGTGAGGTAGCACGGCGGGCTAGCAACGGTTGGTGGTGTTGTCGGTGAGCAGATCTCCCAGCTCGGCACACCGAGATCGCATCATCCTGGCAGGGCGCATGGGCCATCATTGGCCTGAGCCAACCTTGGTGAGGATCATGACGTGGTCTGTGCTTTGCCCTCAAAATCAACGACCACTGAATGGACTGTCAAGGCGTGGGACTCGGAGACGGATTTGACGGAGTCATTGTGTATGCCAAGCTTGGAAATATCGATATATGTGGGATGGAGTCATGATGTGCAATCAGAAGGTGATGGTCACAGTAGCCACTCCGTACCTTCCTAGATTGAGCAGCTGTCTGCGAGATGCTGACTGCAACACATTCACCTGAGCCATGAATTGCTTGACCTTGGAAGCTATCCAATAGGAACTGGGTAACTCTCGGGGTCTGCATGCTGCAGCAATCCTCTCACCTGTATTTGTTGGGCCACGGCTTGCCATTCTTCTGCATACACCCGGCCACCAATCTGACAGATCATACTGTTACCATCACCTCAACAAGGAACACGGATGCCCGGCCTGTTAGAATCGAGCTCTTGAATTTGATTCAATCTAGCGGTTTGTGATTAGATGTTTCAGACCAGCAGCTTGGGCTGACTTGCTGGAACCATTGGGCAGATGTCCGAGTGGAGATGGAACCAACAACATTGGAAACTGATGTACGCGGTACAGCAAAAGAAAGCTCTTCCAGAATGGCGGGGCAGCTTTCTGTGACTTTTCTCTGCTGTGCAAATATCCAAAACCACGGTGGGGTAGGGACGGGAAGGCAGCATTCTGGGCACCTCAATGCTTGCCAGGGGTGCCTTGAAATATTTCCGAGCTGACCCACGATTCAATATCCAAAGGATCAACAACACTGGGAAACCGGTGCCGTAATTCCTATTTCTCAGACGAGTCCTTATCTTTTCCAAGACTCTCTGATTCGCCGTCGGTTGCTTGTCCAAACCGGTAAACTGCTTCTGAGACCTGCGTACATCCTGGTGGTCCCTTTCTGTCGAGGTGCAGACATCCTGCCGCACCTTTGACTCAGCTGCTCAATGATCATCGATAGGTGAGTTGTTGACTTCTCCCCTGATGTCTGTGATATCTGCATCTGTGCGCAAGCACTCGCATGAGCCCAGGTGACCAAATAGAACTTGCAGATCTAAGTCGCGCCCCTTTGACCGCCTCATCAGTCATCACTTAGGCCGTGATGGAAAGAAGAAAAAACAGAACTTGGGCCGTTCTAACCCTGTCCCAGACTGAGACCGGGTGAGCGTGTTTCTGCCATTGTGCAACCCCAATCACGATGCATGCTGCTGAGCTGCAAGATGACGGCGTTGTAGGTCCCAGACGTCCCGGTAGTCCTTACGGATGTCACCTAGCTGCAAGGCAAGCCCTGTATGTAGACGTCTGCCTCTCGCGGACTCGGACTTGGACATGGGTATTGTTGCATGCAGTAAACCAAGTCCTTGACTGATCCATCCTCGGGCGCCTGCGGCGTCAAATCAAGCTGTCTTTCACCATCCCTTCAGCCCGTTGACGCCGTCTTTTCAAGCATTTGTCATGATGCTGTCTCAGGGTTTTCTTTGAAGGTTCATTCTACATTCGGCGTTTTGATGCCCGAGAAGGGCCGAGTTATGTGGCTGGTTTCGCCATGTCTCTTATGTCTTTCTCATGTCTCTGAGCTCGACCCTGGATTGTGACCGGTTTCTTTTTCCTCTCAACATTCTGCTTTGCGAAGGTCATGGGGTCAAGATCTCGAACTAACAAGAGTTATGATCTTCGGAGACATCAACCACCCCAGCCATTTTCTTGGGAAACGTGCCTCGTTCTCAACCGAACCAAGCTGACTGTTTGGGCTATTCGACAACCCTCTTTCTAACCCAGAAACCAGTTACACCTGATGCTTTTGTGTTAAGACATCCACGATTGGAGACACCCACTACCATAGACACTTGCTGCCATAGACATCTCCTGTCATGGACATCTACTGTCAGCCATCTACTGTCATGGACAACCACCAGCTTACTAAAATATACATGTCAGCTTTGAAAGCTACTGTGACAGAGCGGTCAACACGGAGCAGACATGTGTCAGCCACAGCTGTTCATCAACTAAACTATCTATATTTACGCATGCCAAGTGCCACCAGCCAACCAGAAACAATGAGCAGCCAAACGCCGAGAAAGCAACGGAGATCGCAGGTCCTCCTCCGCTCTCGCTGCTCACTCTCAATTCAGGCAAACTGTCCATAGAGAAGAAGGATCATCATATTATCAACAGTTGAAAGCTTTCCTTAACGAGTAGCACATTACTTGATTATTAGCCAAGGTATGAACCATCACGCCTAACAAAAGTCTACACAGAAATTAGATCAACTCCAAAACTGAAAAGTCGTAAACCGTCGAGAGAGTAAACAAGCCCAAAAACTCACCTGCAACCCCGCCCGCAGCTGAGGGAGGTGGCCAGCTACGAATACCCGTAGCTCCTACTCGGGGGCCGGTAGCGGTGAGCTGCCCCTATACTCTTTACCACCTGACCACGGAGACTGTCATGGTGAGAGTACTGGGACTGTTGGAAGGTTGACGCCCGGAAACTAATGTATATACTGCACCTCCTTCTTAATCTTGGCTTAGCATAGATCAAATGACTGCCTTATGAGTCAACTTCTCACTCTAATGCTACCATTCATCACTGTTGCGATCGATGTCATTGCCGTCAAGGCTAACACCCACTTCAAATCAGTGATATCCCACAATGTAAAGTCTTTCGTCGATGAAGAGCCATAACAAACGATGAGAGATATCCACGGTGGGGAAAACAAACACCTAGAAATGGATAGAAGTAGAGTTGTTCTCCAAGAACATACCCCATCTATGTCTCTATTTGCAGAGCCAATTCAAAATATCGTCAACAACCAGGCCCGCCTTCTCAAAGACTCACTTGACACCCAAGCATCGAAAACATCGAAATTCAGAATAACATAAAAACCCTATAGGTATCACTATCATCCACCTCCCAAGCCAAAAAAGAACAATATATCATAATACACATAATACCTAATCCCAGTGCGCCTCTCCCATACCTCCCACCAATCCATTCATATCCCTCCCCCCTTTCCAACCTCCCCGAACCTCTTCCGCTGTCCGGTCTACGCTTCCCTGCCCACCACAGACCCTAAACAGCAAACCCCCCACCGCACCACCCCTCCCTCCCCTTTGAAGTCCTTTACCTCTCCAGCTCTCCCCCGACAACCTCAAAGCGCCAAATTATAAGCATACTCATCCTCCATATTCTGACTAACCCACAACACCACGGTAGAAACCCCCACCAGCGCATTAGCAACCACATTCTCAACCCCCATCCCCAGCGCCGGCATCCCCACCCCCGGAACCACAAACTTGAGCACAAACACCGTCACCCCTCCCGCCATCCCCCCCGCCAGCGCAGCAAACCCCAAAAACAGCACCACCCTCGCCTTCCACGCCACCCCCGACCCAGAGTAGCTAAAACTGTCCGACGCCAGCCGGGATTTCTCCACCGAGTTGATAATCAGCATCCCCAACGACGAAAAAATAAACGGCAGCCAGTCGACAAAGTTGACGTGGAGGTGGGAGGCGTTGCGCGGCGAGGCGGACCAGACGGCAGAGTCGAGGAGGATGTAGAAGGCTAGGGAGAACTAATTTCGCACATAGAGGAGGTTAGAAAAGAGACTGAGGGGGGGGATGGGATAGGGAAACAGGGAGAGGGAAAAAAACATACGAGACCGCCGGCCAGGTACACACCCGCGTTACGGGTTTGCACACTAGACAGCCACGCCGGCTTGCCGAAGCGGAAGAGGCGCTCTTCGGAGGACATTGTGAATACTGTATAGTTTTTGTGTGAATTTCCCTAGTTGGGGCTGGAGATTCGGAGCTGCTGCTAGAGGAGCTCGTAGTTGTTGAAGGGGCGTAGTCGTAGCTTCGAGTGAGTGACAATTCCCAAGTTTCGGTTTCGATTTCGGTAATCGGGTTGGTTGATGAACTGGTATGTCTCTCTGCCACAGGATATGGATGGCCTTTGGCTTCACGATCGCAGTCAATCAGAGTGTCAAATGATTGCCGTCGTCGCGGCGATGCGTTGTGCTGTTGTGTGGTGTTGGAAGCTTACTGTTCCGGCTGATGGACGGCAGGCACGCAATGCAACCAGGTGGAGATGACGTTTGGAGTTGGTCCCAAGCGGAAGGTTGGGGGAACCTGACGCTGGACCCGCCAACCAAAGCAAACCGTTCTTGGCAAAAGGCTGAAACTAACACGTGACTACCCATATGGTCACCCCTTGACTGTTCTAGAAAACATATTCACCATTCTTTCATACATCACATGGCTGAACTTTGATCAATGCTTTTCACAATTATCACTACCCTCAATATCTGCTTCCTTTGCAAACCAAAACCCAGGAATACCATGCATGCCTCGCTCTGCTTCATCTTTGCCCTGCCATCGCTCTGATCTGCTCCTGCCACACACAAGCCCCTGTTCTACACCCCCTTATTATACACTTCAACCCCCGTTTCCCTTCCGCCAGTTCCACCCGTATTCTGTCTTCAGAAATGACATAGGCAAAACAATGTCAACATCCCCAACCCAGCAAGAAAAGAGGCTCGCCATGTGTATATTGTACAAAACAGTAAAATATGGCCTCCCCTGAAAAGCAGCAACAACTGGCTGATTGCAATCAGCCGAGCAAACTCAATGAAATTTGAACGCCGCCCTTGAATAGAGAAACCCAGACAACAAGCCTCTTCACCGAATGTGAGGTCGTGTTGTGACTGAGTGACGAGAAAAGATAAGCCACCTGAACGCCGTTAATTGCTTCGTTGTGTCGCCATTGATTTGTATAGCACCATCAGTCACAATAGACCCTCAGGAGCGCAGTGTGTCCTGCAGAAAATGACCAATGCTCTCCTGCGGCTCTAAATTTCAATAGTCTTCAGCGTCGCCTCTTCTACCTCCACAACGGTAGCCTGCTTGCTGTTCCGCTTGCTACCGGGCGCTGATGACGTGCCATTTGTTTGCGGGGGCTCGGTAATCTTGACCTCGGGTGGAGGGCTGACCTCGCCATTGGCAGCAAGTGCGGCTAACCTTGGGGCACTTTCTTTGTTCTCCTCTCCACTATGTCTTGGGGTGTCGACTTCAACCAATTTTTCGGGAGGCTTGATTCCGTTGGTAGCTGACGCCAACGGGGTTTCCTCTGCCACTCTCGCCAATGGACTCGCCTTTCCATACCCAGGGCGAATAGGGCTTGGCATGGGCGAGATATTACTCAGTCTCTGGAGCGACCGGCCACGGGGCTCAGCGTTGGAATCAGCTGGGTTGGCGTAGGGCGAAGTTGGGGCGCTTGCTGCCCCCCTTGGAGGAGCCATCGACCTGCGCTTGTTGGCAGTGCGGCCATACTTCTGATCGCACCTCCACCTCAAGATATCGAAATAGCCGGGCTCGACGCGGGCGTTCTTAAACTCGCGCAGCTTAAGCTCGCCTGAATCCTCATCGATGAACCATCTGCCGCTGCCGAGATCGTCTGCAACAGTAGCCACCAAATGACCCCAGGACTTCGCGACCACGTATTTGGTGTCGTAATCGCGACCAAACAGAATAACTTGGCCCCAGGTACCCTTGGGTCCGGGCGCAAGGTCAACGGCCAAGTTGTTTCCACCCCAATCGCGAACAAGAGGGATCCATGCAGGGTGCGCATACGCCTTCTGGATGGCACCGGCAGGAACACTGTCCTGGCGAGCCAGCAACTCCTGTCTCCAGTTTCCATTTTGGGGCGAAACGGGCGCGGAGCTGGACGAGGCCGCAGATGTGGATGCGTGGCTGCTCCCTCCAAGAATCTTGGAAGGCAAAGCGGGCCTGGGGAATGTTGCCTCGAGCAAGAATTCTTGATTAACCTTTCTCCAGTTCTCCCACTCCTGGACAATTTCTTCGCAATCCAAAAGCATCGACCCAAAAATAATGCCTGTGGGGTTGCCGCCTCTCTCTTGGCCGTCGTGGATCATCAAGGACTGACGGACGTCCTGGGGAAGCGAGCAATCAAGCTGGTGCTCGAGATCATTCAAATCGTTGTGAGTGGCCCCTTCGCAAAGTTGATCCCAGAGTTCCATATAGTGCTCCTCGGCCCAGTTGTCGATGCGGTTCCACGAGTTTCTGATCGGAGGCGCGGGTGGTTGGCCGTCCTGGAAAGACTGCATAGGAATTGAGCCAGTGGGGCTCTGCATCTCGAAACCGTCGGCTGGTGCGGATACCCGCGTGTTGATGGATCTCATGCCGGGCGAATATGGTCTCCCGCCGGGGCTCATCGGAAGACCGGGAGTATTGGGGGCGTAGGCGGCATCAAAATGGGCTGAAGGGCGGGCAGATTCGTCGTGGTAAGGAGATGTGATATCGTTGCGAGAATCCGACGCCGTCGCTATCGAGGTGAGGCCATTCCGGCCATTGAGAGGGACATGGCGTCCTGTCCTTTGCGGAGAGTCGAATGAGGAATCTAGAAAGCCGGTCAGTCAAAGACCAGGAAAGCATTTTGATTAGGAATCGCGCTGACGTCGGTCATAACTGGTGATGTCGTGCCAGACAGAGCGGAAGAAGCTGCCAAAACTGTCTAAAGTATTAGCAGTTGCCAGTTATCGGTGTCTAGAGCGTGGGAACATACTTAGCCATGTGGGCAATTGTGGGAAAGGTAAAAGTTATGGAAGGGTGCTGGTCGATATGGTGCTTAAAATCAGAGGTCCTGCGAAGCGGCACAAGGCCAGTGTTCCAAATGGATCGGAATGCGAGCGAGCGAGGGAGGAGGGCGCGATGCGACTGCTGGCGGTTGAGACGAAATCCGCGTCTAAACGATTGGATGCGCGTCGACGGCGGGAGTCGCAGCAAAGAGCGCTGTGGCGACGATGTCGTCGATACCTCTTGTATTTTCCCCCTTTGAATTGTTCGATCGGTCGGTCAAGCGATCGTGTTGGTGTTTGGTTCCGGTTCGCGGCGTAGCGCTTGTGTTGCTGGTACTGCTTGTGTGCTGTGCTGCGAGTGTCGGTCAAAAACTGATTCTCCCCTATTTTGGTCTGGCAGACTAAAACGCCCCGGCGCGGGCGGTAAGTACGTACTGCAGTGGCTGCTCCTGTCACGTCATGCCCAATTAAGGGGAACCCGTCAACCGAAAATCAACAACGAAAGCGGAGCTACTGCAGCGAGTTGGCCTGACACCGCAAGGGCGGAAGAAGAAGAGTTTTGAGGAAGCAAACGAGCGGTGCGTCCGCATGGACAGAGACAGAGGTGATGATGTAAAAGAGAAGGAACGGGCAAGCAACAAGAAAACAAGAAGTGGTTGCAATTTCACACAACGTGCAACAATCAATGATGTTCCAAGCTTTTGCTCCGTGCATGGAAGGAAAGAAAATGGACCAATGCAAGCGCTTCAAAACGGTGAGGGTGGAAGGATGCCCTTCCCGCAGCCCATTAAATGGAAAGGGGGTCGGAAACCCACTCACCTTTGCCATTTGCCCCACCACTGCTTTTACCGCCCACCCTCGGGGTTCACCGCGTAAGAACCGGGACATATGATTGGCTTATTTCCCCCTACCCAAGACGCCGGGCGTGGATGCATGATCAGGGACAGGCGATGGCATGAAGATTTCGAGAGCGAGAGCAGACACCTGCCGAACGCAATGTCACCCTTTTTGACCACTTGCTAATTTCAAGCTTTTTCTGGATGTGTTTGGAACTTCTTTCAGGAGTCAAGTTCGGTTCTGTTTTACCAGTCTGTTTCATTTCGATCTGTCAGTGGGTTCCTCTCAGGAAACTAGCCAACGTTCTGGCCCCTATAAACGACTCCTGACCCCATAACACAACTGTCGATATCTAAGCAAAAAGGCTCGTGCTGTGTACCGGTCTCTCTGCATCTGCAACTCTCGATCCCCATGCAGCACAGAGCGGGTGGCTTGCACCAGGACCTCCCACTGGATGCCAGCCCTTCTTATCAGACGACGACGACAACAGCCAGCTGCTGTTTCAGCCTCTGTGTCTTGCCGTTACGAATCCACGTTGTCTATCCCAACCAAAAGATTCTCGTGATATCCATAGTCAAACCAAACCACATCGACGTTTACGACATCCTTTCGTGTTTGCATAAGCACTCTGCACCTAAACACTAGCAAATGCACAAAGACCCCGCCGTTCAGCTGAACAATCGATCTGATCTCTTTTCGCCTCATCTCACCGGGCCAGCAGCACGCACCCACTTACACTGACTGACCTTACACTAAAACTGACACTGCCAACACCACAAGGACACCTTGGTGTACTGCGTACGCATCCTGCAGCACAACAACCACACGGGTACAAAAATCCATCATCGGATGGATCCCTCTCCTGGACCACATGGCCACGGCCAGCCAGCCAAACCAAGCAAGCAACCACGTTCACTCCCGCTCGCTCGCCCACTGACGACCACTAATCTCAACCCTACCCCGCATCTTCCTCGCGCTGATCTCGTTCCCTCCAGGCCTTCTTTGATGTACACAAACCACCGCAGGCGGCAGGAAAACAAGCTTCCTCACCCATCCAGAAAGCAGCCCGATCACTCGCTTGTCACACATGATACCGCAATGTCTATTCTCTGCTGTGGGTAGGAATATCATGTGGCAATATGCTCCTCCATGTCCCAAATAAATTGCACCGCCACATATCTCTCGGCCACAATTCGCAGTACCTTTTTCCAAGTGTTATGTATGTAGTGTAATAAGGGTGATGCCCAATGACGATCACCCAATCCTTTCGGAAAACACCCAAGGCATATAGTACCAGATAGGTAACTGCGCAACACTCCCATACACCGAGAACCAAACATTTATAGGTAGCATTATGATGTTATCGTTTTTTAGTATTATCTATAGCTACACTACAATATGACCTTGACCATGCTTGCTCGGACTATCACAGGGACAGAAAAAGATACGGACGTACGGACCTTGCTGTGCGGCTGGCGGCCAACTTTGAGCCCTTTTCCTGTTCCTGTTTGACCAACATCCACCAGCCATCGTCATCTTTGTCATCCATCACCAGACCAACAAGATCTACAGCCCGAGCCCCAATGCATGGATATACAATAGGCGCATAAAAATAGAAAAGTTCGCCTTCACACAGCCCGATCTCAATTGCCACCTCATTTTTTGAGGGTGTTGGATTTTGGGTTTTCGCTCCCCGAGTCCCTGCCTACATCCGTGCAGACATGATCAGATAATACCCCAGTAACTCAAACCCCTCAATAGAAGCACCCAAGCAACTAAAGTAAACAACCTGACAAGAGTGCCCCTTAACGAGCGACCCAAAATGTAAATACCTACAAGCTCCAAAAACAAAACTTCTATTTCAAAGGTTGAATAAGAAAAATAAAGCGCCAAACATATAAACATCAACAAATATAAAGCACAAAATGCAACTGTTGTTCACACATTTCAAACATATCTTCATTTCATGCTTAATACTTTAAACCCCCAAGAAAGTAAAAAAAAAAAAAACTATTGCTGCCACATGTACTCACTCAACCCCAACAACCTCTCCCCCAACTGCCTCTTCGCCTGCGCCGCAACCCCCCTCTCCCGATCCGCCAGCTGCTCGCTATAGCACAACTCCAACAGCGCCTTCAGCTCATCATAGCTATACCCCTCCTCTTCCCCCCTTCTCTTCTCCCTTTCCCCTTCCTCTTGCTGTCCTTGTCCTTGCCCTTGTCCCCTCTCAGCATCCTGCTTCGCCCTCTCCACAATCGCATCCGGCCCCCTTTCAAACAACTCAAAATACCCCATCGCCCTCCCCAAATCTACCCCTTCCTCGATATTCTTCAGGTTCTGCTGCAGCACCCTCACATTCAGCTTCATCCTCCCGCACCCGTTCAGGTTCATCGGGTTGGACACCACCGGGGCGGTTTGGACGAGGTAAGAGTTGATCAACAGACCTAAGCCTCGTCTGATGAAGAGGACTTCCCTCTCCCGCAAATAGCGGGTGGTGGTTTCGTCGTAGGCGACCATTTCCGCGTTGAGAGACAGAATTTCCTGGTCGGGCTCGGTGACGATTTGATCGAGGCAGTAGGGGGCGGTAATGGTAGGACTGAGGGCGAGGGATAACGAGTGCACGATCCGGCACCGGACTTCCATGTGGAGGGTCCGGAGGGCGATGGAGGCGAGTTCTTCGTACGAGGTTAGGATGCTGTCGAAGGATCTAAACATTACACATCAGTCACATGGTCAGATACGCGGGGGTGATATGAGGCAAAAAAACATACTGCACCGTGTCCTGCGTCATAGGCAGGTACACCGGCCCCTCCTCCGCCGTAGCCTTATTAGGGTCGTTCAGCAGCGTCCACCTCTTCTTCTCCGGCTTCGGCAAGCTCGCCGCCGACGGCTTCGTCGACGTGTCGTTCTCATTCTTCGTTATATGCCGCAGGCCCATAACCTTAACCGTGAGCCACTTCATGCTCGTGTACAGCAAGCACAACGACGAAATCGTATCCCTGTCCTGGATGATGTCGCTCGCCTCCAGCCTCTTCTCATTCGCCTGCGTGATCAACAACCCTGCTTCCTTTCTGAGCAGCTCCTCGAACTCCTCTGATGCCCCTGATGTCTCCGCTTTCCAGAGATTCATCACCGTTTCGTGGATCTCACTAGGTTCCAGCGCCATGACAGCCGAGGCACGAAGTTCTTCAGAGGTGGAAGCTTCTTCTTGGGTTTTGGTTACAAGAGCTTTATACCAGTTGAAGCAGCGGTCGTAGTATCTCAGCATCTGGGTGATGATCAGAGAGCTTAGAGCCTGATCATGCGGGATCGTTCCCAGCATGCGGCAAAAGGCTGTGATAACCGTGAAGAAGGCAGTCGTCCCCTTGAAAATGGGTCTCCTGGCGAGATGGGCCCATTCGGAATCTTGCAAAAAGGCATCTGCTTCGCCAAAGACAGTATCGCTGAGCTTCCCGAGGGTTTCGTCAAGCTGAGGCTGAAATACATTGACAAGGAAGTTGTCAAGAAAAGACGTCAGTGTGCTCGTCGCCAAATCAGACCCAGGAGGTACAATGCTCTTCAAACGCTGCAGAAACACCAGCGTCGGCGGCAGGAGCAAGCTCATGTTGAAAACACTCGGCTCAACAAGCGACTTGTATGTACCACTAGTTTGCTCTCTGCCATAGCCAGCCCCCAAGCTCTTCCTAGTTGCCGCAGCATCTGACCGCGGCACCACCAACGTAGACTTCTTGTTGTCTTTCCGAGAGTTGGACGTTAAACCAGGTACGGCATTTTGGATGATATTGTCCAAAGCTTCATACTCGGCCGTCATCTCCGCCGACTTGGCGTCCGCTTCCGAGAACTTGAAGAGGTGTTCTCTGGCGTCCATATTGCCATTCAATCCCCCTCCAGGTCTCGGTGACGAGCGGAACTGGTACACATCGGCGTCGGTGGTGACATAGTTGTGTAACAGAGAGCGGATCTCGTTCTGGTAGAGATTCCACAACTCTTTGAAACTGCCCAGAAGGGCAATATTATTGCCGGCTCCCTCACGTCGGATGAGGGCCTTGATCGACTCGTGGAACACACGGTGACCTTCCGCAATCGCCTCAAATTTGCCATAGAGGGTCCAGAGTAGATCATAAATGACATCTGCTCTCATTTGAGTCTCCCGCTGGCCATATATGTGAAGACCGTTGGAGCCGTTTGAACCACCTCGTAGTGAGCTAGGATGCTTCTGGTCAATGTCGTTGATCGTTTCGTTGACAACACCGAACAGCTCCACGGGTAGCCTTTGTTTCAGCATATCAACAGCAGTTTCTAGCCTCCCTAATTTGTTCAAGGATTCTACCAAGAGCGTGATGTAGTAAAAGGTATCGGCCTCGGGGTTCTTTTGAGGATCTTCAGTCACGGACCGATCCCAATCGATTGATTCAAAAATGACATGAAAAGGGGCAAGAGTGGAAGTGTCTTGGAATGCCTCGCTCATAGCCCCATGGTGTTTGGTGAGGTTCTGCCACCGCTCCTGGCAGTAGGGAGATTTCAAGTAGAGATGCTCGTGCAGTTCCTCGACCAGAATCTCCATGAGGGCCGTCTCCTGGTTGGCGAGATAGCTGCGCAAGTCACTCAGCGCCCCAATGCCATCCAGCTCCGGTTTTGTCAACTTGCGCAGCGCATTCTGCAAGACCTCGACGGCCGTGAGGAAGCGCTTCTCGGATATTCTTGCCTCCAACTGATCCGGCACCGTCCGTAAATCGTCCAGCTCGTTTAGCGTCTGTAGTACGTCGTCGTACATGCGAGATGTCGCATGTAACTTCTTGAGTTCCGGATCCGTCGCACAGAGAGCTGTTTTGGAAGTGGCAAGAGACTCCTTAAGAGAGCGCACCTTTTTCTGCGAAGCCTGGATGCTGCCCTGAATCTTGTGGAAGGTTCCGATGGAGCTATTGAAGCCCTGGTGGTACTCGTGGACGATCTTCTTGAGCGAATCTTGTAGGTACTGGTGCGTCTGGCGAAAGTTGCGGTACTCGTGGGCGCGGCCGACGGAGCTGGTATCGAGCAGCTGTAGCGCTAGCTGTACGGGGATGCAGTCGTTTTCCAACATAGCGGGCCATTCCTGCTTGATCAGCTCGAGCACCCTTCCCATCTCGCGCTCGGCGTTGGTTTCTGGGGCGGGTCGCTGCATGGCGCGTTCGTTGCGCTGGGCAGATCGCGGTGGTGGCCCATTGCGGAGTGAGGACGGTGGTTGTTGTCGGGAGCGAGACGAAACCGAGTCTGAATTTGAGTTTGGCCCTGAGCTTTGGTTCACCGCCTGACGTGGTGGTGGCGCAAACCGGTCGCTGCCATATCCCTCCCCGTATGGGTCGTACTCCTCGTCCTGGCGACTGAGATTTCCATAACCTCCTCCATAGTTCCCGCCGTTGCGGTACGACTGGCCGTAACGGTTGGCCATTGTGGAATTCGAGGTTCGTAGACTGCTGGCTACCGGATTCGGATGCTCTTCATTATCGGTTCATCCTCTGGCGATGGGGTCAAGTCGAGCTGAGTGATGAGGCTGGCGCCTCAGAGCTCCTTGATTCTGATGATGTGCGAAGTCGTCAGAGCTCTCGTCGTTGGTTGTAGGTGTTCCGCTGCTGCCGTCTGGCCCCTGCCGAGCAATGCACCTCCCGTCACTAAACACCACTCCAGTTTCGGGAATGCAGGACCCACTCACGAGGGGCATCAGGTCAACAAGGTACTTGGTACCTGCCCTGGTCAGGTCAGGAAATGCTTGATATAACCTCAGATTTTGTGTCAAGTGGGCCTTTTATGCCGGAGAAAACTTGAAAGTTATGTTATGTCTTACTGTAGAACTGAATGTATGTGTTTCGACGCTCAAGCTGGAAATTGAATCTCAGATATGCCTGCGAGAGGGAGTCCTGATTCTGTAAGGCACAGTGCATCCTGCCCGCCTGGCTACATACAGTCTAAGACTTGAAAGTTTGTTAGCTCGGGCGCTCGGACCAGCAAATTCAAACCCCCATAGAATTTACCTCAAAAAAGCTACAACGAAGCAGAAAATTAGATAAAATAGAAGTATTAAGGATCTCGAGCTCAATAACACCCTTTTTTTCTCGAAAAAAATGATGGTTGTTGAGGGAAGATAGATTCTTTTTGTGGGGCGGCTCCGCGCTAGCGAACTTTCAGGGATTGGAGTGTACCTACCTGGTAGGTATCCAGCGGGCTGAGCCGGGGTACCTTCCAAGGGACAGGAGCTCCACAAAGCACACCTGCCCATTGCGCCTAGAGGCTCTATACCTTGACTGTAGGGAGTGTTTCGAGCTTTTATTCTTTCTCACATCCATACAAAAACATTGAGAAGCTCTTACGAATACCTTAATCGTAATATTTCACCTTGTGTACTATTAGATGCGACCTCCGGGACGGAATATTGCTACGCTGGCCGACCGCATCATCAATACACATATTCCCAAGATGGCACAAAACAACAACGAGATACCTCGATTCTTTATTGATGTAAATCGGCTGACGGCAGCAACGACACAAGCTCCCGTAAAGAGACCAAGGGCATGACTATTACTCATTTCGTCAATTCAATTATATCTTGTTCTAACTGTTATTTAAGGAGTTTGCCTGTTTCTCATATGACAAAAACCACAACCTCCGGCTTGACGATTCATCCCTAAAATGGTACTACCCACCACAAGCACATGAACTACCCGCCAATCTATCAACAGGTTTCGACAAGTTTGATAAGCACGACAACAGCCAAGATGAACACCTCGACAGTCTCCTCACCACAATCGCCCATCACGAGCAACAAACCGGCGAGGCCATCGACGCCAAATTCGTGACATGGCGAGGCATGATGACCAAACTCATGGGCGCCCCTTACGATGAAGATGGCTTCGAAATGAACGCCACCATCTTCCAAGACTGCATTTTCATCGAAGAAAACTGGGACTTTAAAGCCACCCGGGAGGCGGAGCAACACGGGAGCTGGAAGGGCCCAATATCATCGCAGCAGATGCAGTTCTGGGGCTACAAATTCGAGACTCTTGCCACAATACCTCGGCCCTGGGGCGAGACGTCGAGGGAAGAAATCGAAAACAGGGACAAGGAAATCGTGAACAATAAGGAACAATATTGCTCCGTTGTCCGGTCAGAGCTGGGCGGAAAGGTTCTCTGCCTAGGAGGTGAGGTAGATGCGATATGGGACTACAAACCAAAGACACCAGGGGCAAAGATCGACTGGGTCGAACTTAAGACGTCGAAAGTGACCCAAAGCAACCGAGACCAGTTCAACTTCAACAGGAAGCTCATGAAATTCTGGGCTCAGTCGTTTTTGCTGGGTGTGCCTAGGATCATTGTTGGGTTCAGGGACAAGGATGGGATGTTGCTCAACATTGAGGAATACTCAACCCAGAAAATCGATGAGCAGGTTCGGAGGGAGCATAACAGCGGAAACTGGGCATGGCGGCCATGGGTTTGTATAAACTTTGCGTCGGAGGTTCTGGACTGTAAGCTGTTTTCGTTTCGGTTTAACCTGCTGACTGAAAAACTAACAAGAAACTCGCAAGGGATCCAACAAACAATCAGAGCCGACCCTCAACAAACAGGAGTATGGCGGATTCGCCTACAAAAAAGGCCCAAGGCGATCGAGTTATTCAAAGTCGAAGAGACAGGCCATGGCAAGATTGTGACTGAAGAATTTGTAAATTGGAGAACCAAGCTTGCGGCGAGTAAGCAGTCATAAGATGGGACAGCGATGGAAATGGACCGGAAGCGTTTGATTAGAGCATATTAATGTAATGTATCTTCACAAAGTTTCTACTAAGAACTCGGCAAGCGAACAAGTCAAATCACTTCAAGTACACTCCGCACAACATCAGTCTCATCTCATGTCATAATTTGCTTTACATTATCAACTAGACACAGAAGAATTCTAATCTACCTCCACCATTCTTCAGTTATCACTCTCACTCACACTTTGCCGCCCCCCCGTCTGCCCAGCCAATTGTTGACCACCACCCAACCCAAACTCCAAAAAATATGCAAATGCCCCCAATCAGTAAGAGTCCATCCATCCATTACCATGACAATGAAAATGTAAGATAAAAAAAGATATAAAACCCAAAGAAAAACTTCATCACATCTCCGACCTCATCTTTGACGCGTTTCTTCCGTCTGAACTTTGCCAATGTCCTGAACCTAGACAGCAAATTTACACTGACAAAACAAACAACAAGGACAAGACCCAACAACCAAATTGCTCAGCCTGGGATGAAAACGCAACGCTCACCTCGTCGCTCGCCTGCTTTCACAACACCACAATAACCTTACACACCCAACCCCATCATCCGAGCTGGATCTCCTTCAGAGCCAGCCAAAGCAAATATAAAAAACCATCGCAGCCTCCCCAATTTCTCAATGCCCCCCCACCCCTCCCCACCTTAACCTCAACCCATCCGTCCACCTCGCATAAAGCAAATCACTCAACGCCTTGCAATGCTCCATCCCCTGCGCCGCCGGTCTCCCCGGAAACTTGGCCTCCAGCGCCGCCATCGCCATCTTCTCCTTGTCTCTCTCCCTGCTCTCCCTACTACTTTCCCTCTCCCTCTCCCTATCCCTATCCCTCGATTCCTTATCTGGCGACACCGATCTCCCATTCACCACCTGCCCCTGCCCCCCGCCTCCTGGTTGGGTTATCCCCAAGGCATTGTTATTATTATTAATATCCACCACCCCGATGGTACTCTCCCTCCTCCTCCTATGAGACGCGAGATGTGGGTTCTCCTGGGACATGATGAGTTTGGTTGGCGAACTTGACAACAGTCCAGGTGGTGGTTGTGGTTGTTGTGAAGTTGCTTTCGTCCTCTGGTCTTTGATCACCGTGCCCCCCCCTTGTGGTGTCCCCTCGCTAGGTGTTTGTTTGTGCTGTTGTTGATATTGCTGTTGCTGTTGCTGCTGCTGCTGCTGCTCCCGAGAAATAAACGCATTGCTTAATTTAGCGTCTTGTGACACGGTAGCCATTATGCTTCTCAGCAAGTGATACGACCCCTCCGGGTCAACCGCATCCAAATGCGCCAACGCATCTGACAACCGCGCCAGCGCCTCCCTCTTTGCTGAACCGGCTGTCTGGGCGTGTAATTCATCCAAACAAGGCTCCAAAGCCTTGTTGTAGAGCCTCCTCCCCAGGAAGGCTTCTTTACTGTGAGGTTCTACCGGTGCTTGGTAAGACCATGATGTTGGCGGCCGATTTTCACTATTGTCATGGACAAACGAGTCGGTAGGGGAGGACCCGCCAAAATGAGAAGGGTTTGTCGAAGTGTCGGAAGGCACCCGGCGAAAGAGGCGCATGGTGGAGCCCGAATTGCCGAAAGACATGTCTGGTTGTAGTGGACGCTTGGACACAATGGACGCACGGGGTGAGCCGTTGGAGACGTGGCGGTTGGCTTGTTGGCTTTGACGGAGGGACTGCCGGCGGACTGTTGATTTCCGGACGGTGCTGGGGGTGGTGGGCTGGAGGGGCCCGTCTTTGACGTCGAGTTTATGCATGGCGTCTTCTATCCCGTGGACGACGGATGGTTTTCTGGACCTGACGGTGCCCCGTTTGGGCGGGACCACAGATTTGACCGTGTCAAATACCCACTCGTCTGCCTCGTCTTTCGGAGAGATGGTCTGTAGCGTCTCTTGATAATAAACCGGCATCTTGACACGGTCTGCCTTAGCGTCGGCGACTTGCTTGCGGTAGATGAGCTCTTGCAGAGCCTCCACTTTGCCGGCTGAACGAACGAACCGATGCTTAAGCAGTTCCTTTGCGGTAGGCCGGTGGTCTGGGTCTTTGACCAGACACTGTGCGATAAAGTCCTTGAACTCCTTACTGAACTTGCCCTCGAGTCTGGGAGGGGGTTGCTTTGGGATCTGGAAGAGGACCTTCATGGGGTGCGTCTGGGCATGTGGTGGCTCGCCAAGTGCAAGCTCAATAGCTGTGATGCCTAGTGACCAGATATCTGCCTTGAAATCATAGCCTGCTTGCTGGATGACCTCGGGGGCCATCCAAAAGGGGGTCCCAACAAAGGTGTTGCGCTGCGACTTCATATGTGTCAACTGAGCTGCAACACCAAAGTCGGCGAGCTTGACTTTGCCACTTTCTGACAACAAGACATTGGCAGCCTTGATGTCGCGGTGAATTTTGCCCTCTGAATGGAGATATTCCAGACCCAGCAGCAGTTCTCGGCAGATAATGGCAATATGGACCTCTGGGAAGACACCCGGCTTGAGCTGCAATGTAACTGTTAGAGAGGCGCATCGCCAAGAATCTCGATAAAGTGCATGCATACCAGGTCGAGACAGGAGCCTCCTCCCAGATATTCCATCACGATCCACAGCTTGTGTCCGCGCAAAAAGCTGGCCTTGTACTGGGTAACATGGCTGCTGGCGCATGTGCTGAGCACTGAGATTTCTTGTTGGATTTCATGAATGTCATCGTCACTGGACTCGAGATCGATCTGTGCGCAACACAATCACATTAATATCACAGAAAGGCCGAGACAAGTTGAGTGACAAAAAAAATGACAAAATCATACATGTTTGATTGCGACTGTCTCGCCTGTCTTTTTCTCAATGGCCTTGTAGACAACGCCAAAGCTGCCGCCTGCGTCAAGTTGTTAGTTTTGATGTTCCAGAGCAAAGGCGCAATGCCTACTCACGGCCAAGCTCCTCCAGGACCTGGTAGTGGTTTGCGACGCCTTCGTCTGCCATTGCGACTCTTTTGGTTTGTCAGGCGCAAGATGCAGCGAAGCACAACAGCGACAGTGGCGAGACGTCGTTGCGCTCTGCCCACACGCGATTGTGGAGAAAGGGTGGTTTGTGGATGGAGCAGATCGAGTTCGTTGGGTCGGGTCTGCCCTGGGTCGCAAATCGATCGAGTGGTAGGCGGGGACTCAAGCTTAAAAGCAACCGAGCGCAACCTGGGTCCTGGACTCGTCGCCTTCCAAACCTCGATGGTCGCGGAGAAGACCTGAACAAAAGAGGAAGGATAGGGAGGGCGGGAGAGGCGGAGGCGGAGAGAGGGAGGAGGGAGTTCGGACGATTTCTTTCCTAGAGATGGGATCCTAGCTCGAGAAAGGGAAACACCGCCCGCGTTGCGCCTGTGTCAGCCGTTCGCTATTAAACCTGGGTCTGGTGTTCTCAGTTGGCGGCTTGGTTGTCCGGGTACTGCGTTTGGCGGGCACGGGCCATTGTTTACTTTGAGATGCTTAATGCTAGCGGTAGGGCGGACCCTGGACGAGTTTCGGAGTGCCGCCCGGATCTGCAGCGGTCTTTTAGGGATTAATGAGATGCTGTAACCGTCCAGCAGTTTGGGCAGTTGGGACCAGAATCATGGTGTTTTTCCTGTCTTCTCCACGGCAGCGGGCAGAAAACGGGTCAAGACAGGTCTTGAAGAGCCGGCGCTTCTTCTACTGCGAAAAAAGTTGGCCGGTCCTGCAGCTTCGGTGCGTCCTGCATTCCACTGCTTGGAACCACTTGGAGGAGTGCATCCTGCAGCTCAAGGACAGCCCACTTGGGCCAATCACCATGACCCTCGACCAAACGCCCGGCACTTGGGGCGGCATGCTACCGAAAGCCTTGCTTGGCCCTAATTGGCAGGTGGGCGTCGGTGGGGTTGTGTCCGGTTGCCCCGCGCAACGCGACAGCTCTCGTGGGAGCTTGGGCCTTGCTTTCGACCGCCCTTGGACTTGCTCGACTAAGGAACAATCCTGGTTGACAAAATGTCCGCCGGCTGTTACCTTTCGTCTACTACAACTTGAACTCCACGAGCAGTGGGGGAACTAAGGCCTGGGATCCCTTCGCCTGCATTTCTTCCTGTCGTCACTTTTTGTTGTGAAGCCCGCGCAGTGAAGTTCCTTGTTTCTGTCGTCCACTGGTCCTTGGTGTTCTGGCCTTGGCCTTGGATGGCGCTGCTCCTCAACATCTCCACAACTGCACTGCTTGCTTCCCAGCCCCCAGCTGAGTACGATTCTTAGGCTGGTGCCGTCATCATCAATATTCTGTGCGAGTGCAGCTTCAACTGGCCGTTTGGCGCGCAACAACCACCTGTGTACCTGCATTGTTAACGACGACCAGTGCGAGTCTTCGGACGACCGTGGCACCATTATTTGCGCCGAGTCGCAGCAGCGACGACGACATCATTGTACAGGGGCACCTTGCGACCGCTTTATTGTACCTTCCAGCTTTGACGATTGAAGATTCGCAAAAATGGTGCCCGCGCCATTACCATTACCAACGCGATTCCCGTGCTGGGTGAGGGCGGTTTATTCTTGGGGAGGAGAGGTTCGTGCGATGCGATTATTGTTTTCTTTTTTTTTCTCGGCTCAGGGACTCAGCTAACCGCAATGTTTTGTTCTTTTGTTCTAGAGCAAGCGAGATCTTGGATTTATTGAGGGAGATTTAATTGAATGTCTGAATGCTGGCGACGGCTCGTGGTGGACAGGTCGTTTATTTCGTGACAGAAGAGCGGTCGGCTTGTTCCCGTCTAATTTTGTCGAAGTATTGCCCGAGACGTTTCGCCCAACGACGAGGTCAACAAGTCCCTTACCAAATGGCAATACGCCGAGTCCCAAAAATACGCCACAAAAATCGAGGACGTTTCGGAAACCTTTCGAGGCTTATGCAAAAGCGCCGCATTATACAACAGCAAAGGTGCCAGAAACATTCAAAGATGGCTACAAGAAAGAAAACACTACTCCAGTTGCCCGATCACGCGATACATCGGTCAATTCTATGGATAATACGTCCCCAGTCCGGCAACCTACCAGACGAGAACGAGAGGTATCGCCCGCACCTCCCTCAACTTCCAGTTATAATCACCGAGCGCCATCCCCGGCTCCCATTCATCACCAAAACTATGGATCTAGAAGTCCTTCACCCATGCCTGAATATCATCCTCATCATGCTGGCTCCAGGACACCATCTCCCGCTCCTCCTCAACAGCACAACTACATCTCAAGGTCTCCATCACCGGCACCACCGCAGGGCATGGGATACAACCCACGGGCTGTATCACCCGCACCACCACACCACGGGGGTTATGACATGAGAGCACCTTCACCAGCGCCACCACCACACAATGCTTATGGCATGAGAGCAGCATCTCCAGCACCACCACAACACGGTAGTTACGGCATGAGAGCAGCATCACCAGCACCTCCACAGCATCATGATTACGATTCGAGGGCGCCGTCTCCCGCTCCTCCACAAGATAACGGCTTCGACTCAAGAGCACCATCTCCTGCCCCGTCATATATTCCCTACAGACCCCCCGAGGCTAGACAACAGAACACATTCCACCAAAGTTTCGACTCGACAATGTCCTCTGGGCCACCTCTCTCTCACCGCCATCATGTTCATCACATGAGTTTGGAAAGAAACAACTCTCCAGCACCTCCTCAGCATGGGAGACAGCACACGTATCATCTCAGTCTCGACCGAACTATCACAGACAGATCCGATTCGCCCCCTCCGCCTCCCCCGCCCCCCCACCGCACGAAGGTCACGAGACAGGAATCCCAATTTTCCCAAGACGAGGGTTACTTTACTGGTATGTCTAGGGAACAATCGGCGCTGTCAAGAGGAAACTCCAATGCCTCGTATGGGCAGAGCAACATTTCCAGACAGCACTCGAATGCATCATATGAACCGCCACAGCAAACAGGCTATGAAACCCCCAGGATGCTTACGCCGTGCCCGCCTTCCCCCGGAGCACTTGATGGTCTTACACCATCACCGCTGAGAGAAGCCATGGATGATGTGATGGAACAATTAGATGCTCTGGGTGGCGGTCGTGAGGAGTCTCCAGAACCACCCCCATTGGATCCCTGGTCGCCTGCTTCGTTTGATATGGTGCATGCGCGTTCGAGAAAGAAGCGGGCCCATCAGCTACGGCCCAATACATCGATGGGAATACCGCATCATATTGATGAAGGCTACGAAACAAACAGTGGCACTGCCGACTCGTCGCAGGAGCCAACGCCTCTCGACAACTCTCAGGAGCCACATGTACCACAGCTCAGCAACTACGTCGAGCGTATGGAATCGAGGCTGAGAACTATGCACCAGCACAAGGCTACTGTTGCCGACGAGGACGAGGCTCCTCCACCGCCACCTAAGAGCAGCATGTATGACAGGCCAAAGTCCTCGATGGGTATGGATGCGCAACCTGAGCAGAAGCTTAGGCACAAAAAGTCTGGCTACGAAGTTGGCCGGCAGATCCTGAACAGGACCTTTACCACCAAGACCAACTCCACGAATAGCTCATCGGCCACCCAGAGTACCGATCGGAGTTTGATGAGCGGGGTGTCAGCAGGAGGAATCAGTGCGACGAGCGCCGGCAGCCTTGCACGCAAGAATCGGAGTAGGGCCCACAGCGCGCTTGGTCTGCGGGATCTTCTCGACACGGACAGCGGCCGACCAGAGACCCCCTTTTCAGGAGTCACTTATCACAGTAGCCATGCATCGGAGCACCCAAATCAGCAACAGCGGTCCAAGTCGCAACTGGGGTTTACAGAGGACCCCATGCCTGCTCTCCCCGGTCTTGGAGGTCTGGTCACCCCCAAGCCGAAGAAGCAAAATTTCATCAAGCGTATCTTGGAGTCTGCGAAGACTGGAGTGGCTAGCACGAGAGGGAGCATTGCCGCCGCTGGAGCTAGTACCTCCAATCTTTCTTCCTCATCGAATCGTTCCACGCCTACACTCGCATCCATGTCCTCTGCGGCGTTGCTTCCTAGCAAGATGGGACCCCCGAGAGACATGGGCATGGGGGGTGGTGTTGACTGGGTGCAAGTTCGACGTGATGTGAACCGCTCAAACTCGTTGAGCTTCAACGAAAAGATTGAGAGAAAAGAGAGATGTCAGATGCTGGATTATCCAGCGCTTGATCCAGTCGATGAGCTGTACAACAGCATTGACGGTGACGAAGGAGCTGATGGGATGCCGGTCGCTGAGCCGATCAACTATCATGCAATTAATCTGAGCCAGGTCGACAAGAATTCCAGGTTTTTGACGAATCTTGCTCCGACTACCACGGCGATTACACTGGCGACGACATATGTGTGCCGCCCCTATCGCAGCGATGTTCAGAGACTTCGTGCTATCTTTACTTGGGTGGCTGAGAATATTTCCTGGGAAGAGGACTTTGAGGGTGAGGTTGATACCAGACAAGTCATTCAGTCCAAACGTGGGTGTGCCGAAGAATATGCGGTCTTGGTGTTGGAAATGTGCGCTGCCGTTGGCCTCAGCTGTGAAGTTGTTCGTGGCTACCTGAAGACTCCAGGAGAGATCCCAGAGGTCAACATTATGCCCAGGTCAAACCACTGGTGGAATGCTGTCCTGGTGGATAACGAGTGGCGCATCATGGACTGCTGCCTCGCCAGTCCATCCAACCCCAAGCGTGCTTTGTACTCGACTCACAGCACCTCTTCTGCCGACCCCTGGTGGTTCCTTGTCCGTCCGTCTGAAATCTGCTGGACGCATATTCCAGAACACCACGCGCAGCAGCACATGTGTCCGCCTGTCGCTCACGAGACCCTCCTCAACCTCCCCTGCGCTTGCCCACCTTTCTTCAAGAACGACCTGCAAATGGTGGATTACAACACCTCCTTGGTTCGCATCGAAGACCTCGAGATGGTCCACGTCAAGTTCAACGTTCCCCCCGATGTCGAAGTAGCCGCCGAAGTCGAAGTCCGGGCCTACTCTCGAGACATGGACGGCGACCTGTTCGAGTCGGGCGACGTGGTCAAGAAGCGCGCTCTCGCCCAGGCGGAATGGCACGGCGGCGTAAAGCGGTACACAGTCAAGGCCCTCCTCCCCGGCGATGAGGGAACCGGCGTTTTGAAAATCTACGCCGGCAAGCGTGGCTTGATGCACAGCATCAAGGACATCCCCCATCCCCTGGCTTTTGCCCTGCCAGTAATCCACACGGGCGAGAACCCCCCTTATGAGTTCGTCACCCGCCACCCTACCCCTCACGCCCAGAGGCACGACATCTACGTTGTTCAGCCCCAGTGTCAGCGTCTGGCGTTGAACAATACTTTTGTATTTGCCATCCGTCAGCACCCGAGTTCTGCGGCCATCACGCCCGTGTCGCCTACCGAGGGCAGGGGAGGGGCGAGCCCGATACCGTTTATGCGGCCTGGTAGTGCCATGAGCATGACTAGTTCGGCGGCTGGGTCCATGCCGAGCACGACGGCGTCCAACAGCAGCGGCGGCGGGGGCAGTGGATCGCACAAGCCGGCCAAGCTGGCCATCCAGACGCCGGGGGGCAAAATTTTGAGGTTGATGAGGAAGGAGGAGAGGAGGGGGGTTGGGATCGCGGGGAAGATCATGTCGCCTAGTTCTTCGGGGTTGCATAATGAAGAGGATGCGGGCGATGGGGGCCTGTGGGAGACGATTATCAAGTGTAGCGAACGGGGTGTTTGGAGGGGGTTGGTTTTGGCGGATAGGACGGCGAGGTGGTGTGTTTTTGCCGAGTGGGTTTGTGAGGGCTAAGCTTTTTTTGCCTTGCCTACATGGTGGGATGATATATACGGGTCGCCGGGTTGGTCAAGGGACATAATAATATGGGTTCAAAATGTTGGATTGTGTGGTGTTGGGTTATTGTTGGAATATATGGGAGCGGAGTGGGCGATGTTGGAATGTTCTATATAACAAAGCGCAAAGCGGGATGTCTGTCTGAAGCATATATAACATATATGTGGGTGTTGTGTTTGACAAGCGTGTTGGAAGGGAAAGCGCGCGGTATAGCAAAGGGACATTTGTTTCTTTTTCGCTTCATTATCATTATTTTTTTTTATTTGAAAGAGAGCCAAAGCCTGGGAATTATGGAAATTTGCATATAGCAGGGGCGTTGTATCATTAGGCACTTTTTTTGTTTTCTCAGTTTATTTTATCTGCTTGTGTTTTTGTGGGGAGTTGTCGAGATCTTTGGCTGGAATCCGGCGGGTGTGTGGGTGTGCAGATAGGTGTAGTAGTGTGGTAGTGTGTATGTTTCCAGGAGAAGAAGAAAATAATGGTGTTTATATCGTCTTTATGTTGAAGTGTGGAAGCTATGTGTTATATGGATTCAAATATCAGAGGGTGAGATCGAGATGTAAACAGAACAAGAAAATGAGAGAAGCAAATGATTAGAACACCTTGTTCAAAATACCTGGCGGCTTCACATGCAACAAGCTCAAGTTCTTTGGAGGTTTCAATGCTGAACACGTAGGTACTCAGCCTGGTATTTCTACAGGTATCTCATGCTATTCATAAAAGTGATTTCCTGAGGACTGGACAGGCTGTGTGTTTCGTGTTGACCACGACCCAAAATGTCAAAAGGAGAGATATATCTATTGTACCAGCAAATAGGGTATGAAAAAAAACATACAACACCAGGGATTCCCCAGTGGTCACCCACCTGAGTACTAGTCTGGCGATCAGCTGTTTGACTCGGGCAGAGCGGACGGGATGCCGTATTTTCAGCTGTCTGTGGTCGTATGTGATAGTTGTTGTCGACTTTCTGGCTTATATCCGGATTCGATGCACACACCGTTGTTGGAAATTGGAAGCTTTGGAACTTCCAAAACAAAAAAGAAAAGCAGGAGTGACGTGATGAACTCTTGGCTGGAGAAAGCTCTTGGATGAGTGAATGGCCCCACATTTATTGCCCCTCCTGCTCTCAAATATTCTCCTCAAGATAATCTAGTTGCTCTATGGCTTGTCTAAGGGAGCTGTTATTTTTTACAAGGCTTGACGAATACTCCGGTCTTTTCTACATCACGTATACAAGAAAGTGGCTAAAACAAAGGAGTGTGGTGGCAGGTTTTAAAGAGCAAATTTTATTATATGTTTTAGGAAGGTCGGAGAATCTTGCGATATTGCCATCTCCGTCACCTGATTGCTGATTTGCTTGACTCTCTCTCTACTTCTCAACCGAAAGTCATTTTTTGAAGCTCATCCATTGAGCCCTCATCTCACTTACAACTTTCCATTCTCAAGCATAAACAAAAACATCACATCCATTTTCACCAATCAATCCCAGTAGCATCAATCAAAAAAGATCTCCCTTACAAACCCCAAAAAATGGCGCCCCCTTCCGGACCCCCCTCCCTAATAACCAACAACCTATCCTACTCGTTCCCCGACCACTCCACCGGCCTCTCCTCCATCACCCTCTCCCTGCCCCCCCGCTCTCGCACCCTCCTCATCGGCGCCAACGGCGCAGGCAAGACCACCCTCCTCCGCCTCCTCGCCGGCAAACGCCTCGCCCCAGCCGGCACCATCTCCATCGGCGGGAACGACCCCTTCAAAGTCGGCCTCGAGGGTGTCACCTACCTCGGCCTGGAATGGGTCCTCAACGCCATCGTCCGCACCGACATCGGCGTCGACGAGCTCCTCCGCTCCGTCGGCGGGGACCAGTACCCTTCCCGCCGTGACAAGCTCGTCTCCGTGCTTGACATCGACACCCGGTGGCGGATGCACGCCGTTTCTGACGGTGAGCGCAGGCGCGTGCAGCTTGCGATGGGTTTGATCCGTCCGTGGACGATCTTGCTGCTGGATGAGATCACCGTCGACTTGGATGTCTGGTCGCGGAGCCAGTTTCTGGCGTTTTTGAAAAAGGAGACGGAGGAGAGGGAGTGCACCGTCGTGTATGCGACGCACATCCTGGATAATCTAGCCGGGTGGCCGACGCACTTGGTGCATATGCATCTCGGGACTGTGGTGGAGTGGGGGACTACGGAGGAGATGTTGGAGGAGAAGCTCGGTGGGGAGAAGGACACGGGGAACAGCAGGCTGGGCGAGCTGGTGCTGAGGTGGCTGAGGGATGACTTGGAGAGGCGGGGGCCGAGGAACCAGACCAAGAGGGGACCGGAAGGGTTGAGTTATAATTCGGGCAATCTGGGGATTGGAGGGTATGGGCTGGAGAGCAAGGCCAAGTTGGAGGAGAAGAGGTGATTCAACAGTAGAGAGTAAGACAGGAGAAGAGAGAATGATGGAGGGGAAAGATAAAGTAGGATTCAACATGTAGAAAGGGATAGATAGGATGGGACGGAATACGGTTTTAACATGATACCCGGGTGCATTTAACATGGGATCTCGTGGAGATGTATTCGTATTTAGATTTAAATATCTCTTATTGCCATACGCATATCTCCTACCAACAGACAAATATGTACTCCTCAGATAGGCGTGTTTGCTCTTCCAATACGTACATCAGCTCCCAAGTTAGGCGTGCCGATATCTTTGATAGGTCTATCATTATCTTTCTCAAGTCTGTCGTTCTCTTGCCAAGGCCTATTTATAGCTCCGAAAAGCGTATCAGTAACTTGAAAGGTATGTTTAATATCATGGAAAAGGCTCTTTGTTTCTTTAAAAGGCCTGTTTCTTTCCTTCAACGGCGTGTCAGCAACTTCGATAGGCATCAAATGGAGAATTGGATGTGTTACAGTATCGTATTCGCTCCCCTACGGACTGTATTTTCGCTGTTTTCGCTAGCTAGCTATGCCCATCGCCATCAAAGGCCACCACCGCCACACACTAGAGAATACACCACTTCTCGCTATCATCCCCATCCGACGTCTCAGTATCAGATGCTTTGGATGTTGTGTCCCCTTCCCAATTCGAGTCACTCTCCTCATCAACACCCTCCTCCTCCGCACCTTTCTCCTCACTCTCCTCCAAACATTCCCCAGCCGAATCTACCTCCTTCACTTCGTAGACGGCTTTCCCATGCACAATTTTGCCCTGCAGCACCTTCTTCCCGCTAAAATCCAGCGGCTTCCCACTGGACCCCGTTGCGACTTCCTCATTCGCATCAAGCAAGCCCTGCTTCTGTTTTCCCGGAATAATGTTCCCATCAACGACCGTCCCTATCACATTTTCAATCATACCAAGCACCAGACTGCCCATGTGTTGTTCCATCTTCTTGTCCTCATCACTTTTCGGGGCCTGCTAAGTCCGCATCTCCAAGTACTTCTCCGCCTTTTGCCAAACACCCCGGTCAGTAGCCGACATCTCGTTCTGAGGCAGCACCTTGATGCCTGCGTGAATGGCCTTGAAGAACTCGCATGCAATCTCGAGGTCTTCTGAAAAGGCCATGGCGTAGGGAATGTAGCTGCCGGGGAATTGCTTCTTCTTCTTGGCCATCTCGGGGTCGTGAGGGAGGAGGTCATCAAAGTACGTCTTGACGGCAATGCCAAGTGATACGTCAGGGTCAAAGTAGAAGGGAAGGCTATGACGAGAAAGTCAGTCTATGTCTGAACAGAAAAGAGAGAGAAAAATCCCATACCTGTTACCCAACTGCCAGTAGTCGTCTCTCTTTCGGTCCGCTTGCGCAGTCATGAACGTCGAAGCCAAGATCGCTTCCACGAGATCACGGTCTGCGGCACGCACCTCGGACGCCAGCGAACGGAAGGCCAACAGACTTTTGCTGAGCGGGCCTGTATAGCCATATGACTCGTGACGAAGCTTCAACAGGCAGGCACACCTGCTGATCAACAAAAGACACGACTGGTCATCCTCATTGCCGTTCATGGGCAAGCCGCGCAATTCCTCATGCTTGTACTTGGCATTCAACAAGTCAAAACGGATGAGCTCGAGTGCGACAATGACCGACTCGTAAAGGTGCGGGACCTTGGGGTACTTTTTGACCGTTGGCTGGAGTGTAGTGATGGCATGAGCCAAGACCTTGCCCCAACTTGTGAGTTCGTGCTTGTTGTCGACGTAGCCCCGAATATGCAGAAATCTCCAGATGGAGAGAGATTTGATGAGGCCGGGGCTCAAATTCTTCACTTTCTTGTCCTTTTGAGAGAAGGTAGAAGTAACAAACTCTGGCTTCTGGAGAGCCAGAACTTCAGAAAAGATGGACCCGTGGACAAAATCGGGGAACAGCTTCTCAACAGTCTCGGCTGCCACTCTCCAGCTCTTCCACTGCTCCAGGTAGGGGCCTTGATTCTTGAAGTCCCACAACTTCCGTTTGAAATCACGGTCAAACCACACCCCCATGGTGATGGTGCTGTGCAAGAAGGCGCGGTGAAGCTGAGCAACAACCAAGCTCAAAGCCGCTTCCTTTATCGAAGGAGTCTGTTGAGTAACCAGCTTCCTGTATTCGGCTGAGACTGTCCCATCCAGCGTGGGCAGAACTTCCATCGAGGCTGATGTCTGCTTCTTTGAAGCCTCAGCCTGAGTAAAAGCATGTGTGATAGGATTCAAAATTCTTGGCCCAATCAAACCGGTATTCAGGTAATGGAACATCTCGGGTGGAAGTGAGAGGCCCAAATACTCATAGTTGTCTTGAGTCAGAGTTTCGTAATTATGAATGGCTACTTCTCCGGTCTCCTTGATGTATGTGAAGTGGTCGACAAGCATTCGGGCCTTGCGGTACTTGTCCAGCCAGTTGGGGTCCGTGGCTTTGAGATTCTCGGCGAAGGTATTGCAAACCTGAGTCACATCCTTTTGGGCAACACGCAGGATGTTCAAAGCATCATTGATGCTCGGTGGCTGAGCCTTGATGATGCTTTGGTCTGCGAGGGCAGGGAACGTGGGGAGAAATGACGTGCCCGTCATGAGCATGAGATCGACAAAGGTGTGGTCAGTAACATTGAGGGCCTTCAAGAGGTGTTGCTTGGAGACTGCGCGGACCGTTTTATTCTCCCAGTCGATGCTTCTGATGACACAGTCATTGATGGGGTACATCAGGAGCTCGACAGATCCCATGACAGCGCCGACTTGGTCCGAGTCAACCATTTCAAAGGACGCAATCTTTGCACATGACATGTTAGCGAGAAATGCCAGCAATTAGAAACAGATCTCGGCAGCTTACCTGAGCAGCAGCGTTGAAGGGCGCCACTAGGAAATGGAGTTTTCGTTCCTTCAGGATCCCTTGAAGAAGGCGGTAAAAATTGTGAGGATGAAAGGCATCTTGTCGGGTTAGCTTTGAACAAGGCCACTTGCCACCTACTCGCCAATTCTTGGGTCAAGGAGGATACACATACTCGTATTCAGACCGAATGACTGAACCGCAGCATCGGCCCTACCATTGAAGTATTGCTCCCAAGCCCTGTCGGTCTGAGCGATTCCCTCTTGAGCACGTCTGATGTTGACCTCATCCTGGCCCTTGAGGTTTTGGCCATCAAAAATAAAGAAAGGAACGACCTTGTGCGCCGACCATTGGTCCAGATCGTGCTCTATGCGCGACTGAATGCCAGTCACACCACCGAGGGCCGAAAGGAGGGGCTCGCTGGGCTGTGAATCGAGCTGGACATGGAGGTAGTAGGTCGCGTCAACGGCGATGGCGGTATTCTCGAGGTCTGAGAGCGGGTGATTCCTGGAAGGGAGAAAGCAAGCAGTTAGTCAAGATATTCGGAGAAGGCAGACGGTGCGACATTGACCTACGCGACCTGGAGGTTGATGTACGTATCCTCAATAAGAGCTTCCATGACTGATTAGTTAACCGTGCTTTCAAAGCAGGATGTCTAAAGAGAGATAATGAAACGAATATCGGTCGGTGAAGGTGTCGTCTCGTCGTAGAGCCGGAAACAACCAAAACACCCCGCCAAAGCTTCCAGGATGCCAAACTGTTCAGCAGGGCCCACCGGAAACAATATGCGAGGCAGCGAATGGCCTGGTATTATTATTGTCTTGTGTTGCGTACGATAGGCGATATGTGCGTAGAACAACGGCTGTGGAACGGCGGTGGGAGGGTTTGTGGTCCGTCACTGGCTAGGCTCGGAGGTCGTGGTCGCAAAGGTTACGGTCGTTTCGTAACGTCAGGAAGGTACGTGACAGAGCTGGTGACAGATGCCGGCGGGGCAGGCAGGTACTCGTCGTCAAGAGCAGAGTCGGATGCAAAGACACAAAGAACGAAGAAGGAGCAGTCAGAAGAAAGAGGAAGTCTTGAACTTACTCGGCATCGTGACGGGTGACGGCGGGGGTGCAGCGATCACACTGGAGCAAGCGATCAACAATCAAACTTGGGGGCAGTGTCGGCGGCGGCAACGACGACCGAGGGGGGGTTCTATGGGACAGGTCCCACAATTGGCGGCCAAATAACCTTTCCCCAAAAGCACCCAAGAGTCGCAAAGCTGGGATCCCTTTCCCACCGTTGGGGTTGGAGCAACTTCGCGGGAGGCTCTTCGAAGGCACGACGCCAGGAACAGAGTTTATGGTGGAGCTTTGAACCCGAGCAAAGTTCGGACCTGATTGGATATGGCTTTGGAATCTGGTCAATGATCAAGAAGTCGGTGGAAGTGAAGAAGGAGATTAAGGAACGACTTGAGAGCTTGTCAACCACAAACACAGGCCATCATCCGGCCAAAAAGCACAAGGAGGGGTCGTTGTTTCTCGTTTTCTCCAAAGAGATGTGAGGCTCAGGAACCAGACAGCGCTTTGAAACTTGCTCCCTTTTCGGTGTGGCTGATTGCTGCAGATTGACAGGGGCCCGAGCTCCTTGTCTAAAGAGACAATTACTTAGCACACACTGTGTATAGACACTGTGCCCCCTGAGATGCCCCTTCCAGAGGTATCATTGAAAATTTCAACTTGTCTAAAGGCATGAGTTGGCATGTACTACACAACTTGCAGAACAAAAGTTTATCGTTGTAAATTAGTGCCGTACTGGTCTAAGCATACGCTTCACTTCCACCAGCTGTTAACACATCATGTCCTGCTTTGCTTACTCACGCCTTTTTACCTTCTTGACACACCTATTCCAGAAGCCCCGAGGCGCAACAGCACGACCATCCAATTCCTCAGATAATTCACACAAATCAATCCCCTTCCATAGATTTAACTCCTTCTCGCCCTGCTTACTCACCTCCCCCCAACTTTGCACCTATATTCTAGAAGCCTCTCCAACAGACACTCCCAATCGCTCAACCTGATCAACCACAGCCCAATCACTTCACGTGTTTCTCCTTCACCATTACAAGTTACCTACTTAGGTAACCACCCCATAGCATAGGCGACTTCTTGAATTGCAACCAAGCCGGCAATCCATCACTGCAACCTAAGAGACCATACTCGAGACCCTTCCAAGACCTGCAGCCCCATCCCAGCCTTACCTACCTACCTATCGAAAACCTCCCCGGATTTGCCACAGCCTCCTTGCCTTGCCCTGCCTTGCCTTGCCTTGCCCCAGCCATCATGTCAGTCAAGCCCACCTATCTGGTCCTACCTGTGACCTAGCAACTTTCCCCCACTTTTGGCGCCACTAATCTGTGCGACTCAAAACTGAGGTCATGAAAGGAGGTGTGTGAGCATATGTGTGGGAGGGGGGGATGTGCGGGTGTGGTTGTCTGGCCGGCCGTCAGCCCCTGAAAAGATCAACAATTCTTTGATAGGTACCTAGGTAGGTAGATCCACTCAGACACGTCGACGGGAGTGAGGACCGTTATTCAGCGCCGTCACGCACAGTATTGCCACATGCTGACCTCAAATACCAGGTTGCCTGATGAAAATTCATTCCATCCAAATCTACCCACACGACGATGACGATGATGATGACCAAGACGGTGGAGGAGTCTAGACTTATGCGACTCATCAGTCGATTCAAGGTCTTGAGAATGTTGATAGGTGTGCGTCCCAACACACGAAAGAAAAGATCCCTTAATCAGCAGCCCTGGTGATATTGCCACATGCTGACCTTGAATATC
The DNA here is from genome assembly GCA_030549205.1 of Apiosordaria backusii. Taxonomy (NCBI): domain Eukaryota; kingdom Fungi; phylum Ascomycota; class Sordariomycetes; order Sordariales; family Lasiosphaeriaceae; genus Apiosordaria; species Apiosordaria backusii. Next base: position 2,631,345 of record JAUKTV010000004.1, read on the forward strand.
AGACTGCCTAGGTGCACATCCCGTTCAATTTCGCCGGAGTGTTGATCACGACGGAAGCTGATGAGTCGAGACTTCTGCAACTCGGTGATCTCACGCCAGTCTAGATTCTCAACACTTTTTTGAGACTCCACAACAACTCAGGTATTGTTGACTTTGAAGTGATTGGTATCGAAGTTAAAAGGGGGCGATGACAGCCTAGTTGCCTGACCCGCCTCGGCGAGCCATAACAGGAAGGAAACACAACCCACAAAAACAGGAAAATTCCCAAGGAAAAAAAGCCTAGAGCACTTCGCCTCTCCCGTCTTCTCCATACTTTCCATTTCCATACTGATGGGATGTACCGTAACAAAGAACAAGTGGCGAACGAGGCTTGGGTATCCGTGTTTCCCACCACTCAAACCCAAACATCGCCAGTCTTGGCGAGGAATAGCAAGCTGAACTTCTCGAACGATGGGTCATGTATAAACAGTCAGCAAGGTTATGTCATCATCAGGCATACACTCGAGCAACAAGGCATCGCAGCCAATAGATGTTACTTCAAGAGTGTCGATACTACCACGACGGCCAGTCAGTCACGAGGACTCGACTCACCGAAAACGCAGAGAATTAAGGAAACCATTCTTTCCGGTGATCCACAAAATGACGAAAAAGGGTGGCAGTGAAGTTTCGGTCCCGTCAAGGACCCGGGGATGAGCCTCAATACCTACCGCTGTCAACACGAAGCAAATACCGGTTTGCTTCCTGGACCCGTGGGTGGTACAGGCTGTAACAACCGCCCCCCAGAGTGCAACTCTGGGCACTCCCGCACACATTAGATTGAAGGACCGATATGGCCCAATATCGATGAGGCCTACTGGTTAATGAAGTGCATGTCCCCAGCCTTCCCGTGCGGCTCTCACAAAAAAGCCCTTCTGTTCTTCCGGATGTCCTCACCGCCCTTGTACCAGTTACTAGTAACTGCGCCCTTGCCGAATGGGGTTTGTATGCTGGGAGCTGGATGCTGCAGCGTTACGCCAAGAAGCTTGTCTTTTACGATTGGCTGTTGCACTGCAAGAGATCCCGCCATAAGAGCCTCCCATATACACGGTTGGGTGTTGCTCCCCAGCGTTGAAAAGGCGGAGAGCCGAGAACGGGATAATTGGGGGCCGCGGGGCTCGGCGGGGAGGCCGCATCCTTTTTAGCTATCCCCGACTCTTCGACCTTGGTTTTCAGGCCTCCGTTTCGGACCTCAACCTCTCGCAAACAAATCACTCTTGTTTGGTGCATTTTCAGCTCAACATGGGTAAATCAATATGCTCCTGCGTTACGATGGCCGGTAGTGCCATTCCTACCCAAGCACGTGGGTGTAAGTGGAAATAATACCTAGGTAAGGAACTTGTGTGCAGTTGGTGCTCTGTACCACAGCCTGCCGCTCCCGAAAATATGAGATGGCATGTTGTCTAACCGTCCAATTGTGTGCCCTGGCTGCTTGTAAGAGCTCTTGTTTCGTTGGAGCAAGTCTTGGCCCCCACGACCCGAGCCCTGCAACTACTGTAGCGTAGGGCTGCAGTTGGATGTCAACTTGTTTGTGAAACGCTTCGGACACGGCGAGCGCAAAAGGGTGACTTCTTGGGAACCTACAAGGAAGTGCACTGCAGGTTCGGTCCGAGACGACGGATGAGTAACGCGGTGGTATTTTGGTTCGACGTTTGAGTTATCGTCTTGAAATTCAGGTAAGCGAAATAGCTGCTGAAGCAGCGCTGATGGTGAATGTTATTTTGAGGCACCTTTATGTGGAAGCCTGGAAAGGCCTAACGCGATGAGGATGGTTGACTTCCGGATCCCAGTGCCGGAGGCCAATCTCCGCGCCAAGCTTTAAACGTTCCCGGGATGACGGGCGGGTAGCTGGGCATTTGTCTGAATGGGACTGTGCCTCAAGAGAGCCGAGACAAAATCTCCCGGCAACCAGGGGAAAAGGGGGCCATCCATGGGACCTGGTGCGGGACGAGGGGGCCCGGCCCACTGCTTGGGGTCCTCTCTCCTGGATCGCACGTGGCAGTACCACCATACCACCACCACCACCACTCTTGAAGCAAACCCGCAATAGGCAAACCTATTTACCTTCGCTTAACGCAGGCGGCGAGTTGATAGAAGAGCCGATGTTTGTACAACCCGACGAATCTAGTATCAACATGAGTGCCCCCAGCTGCTGCAGATGAAAATAGTCTGAAACGGACATGCATCTCGGACATCATCGCATAGTCGCGGCCGCTATCGATATTCCCAGTGCGATACCGAAGACAATGGTAGTGGGTGCAACAGCGCCAGGTCAAGCAGTGAGTTGTGCTCCTTGATAATCATCGTCAGAGAATCTTGGTCGTTCGGTAATGTTGTCCCCGGAAAACCTTCCCCTGTCGTGCCACTCGGTTGTGGTAGCGGGAGCTTCACGTGCTGACAGTCAGCAGCTTGAATAGATGCTCGTATAATCCAGCATCTTGATTGCTTCATGTTTTGAAGCTCTCGCGGTTTGGCGGACTTTGCGGTTTCCGGACAGGAAATAGATGACCCGATAATCTCACCCGAACCAATGGGTCGGGTGGGAGCGGCAGGGTCATTGTTTCGTCCGATGTTGTCTCTGCATGGTGCGTACCTGTCGTTCAGTCGGTGTGACTAACATGCGGCACTCGTCTGCCCGTAGACGGGTTCCAAACACCATTCGTGAGGTTGAATGAGGACATGCTGAGTAACTCACGTGTCGTCTGTACGTTCACGGGGCAGATGCGGGACCTTACGTAGGCGTTCGGCAACTTGGCGGAGCGTTTGGCGGACAACGGGACGGAAATAATATCGGACGGCATAGCCTCCTTCGTGACCTCCATCATCAGATCCAATTCGAAAATCACGACCTGCGAAGGGCCGTCGCACCACGTAAGTCTGATGTGCGGCTCACGACCAAGTTGGATATGTGATGGAAAAACATGTGCGAGCGTAGCCAAGTATGTTTGTGGCAGATGCGCCAGTGGCAGGTGGCTGGAGGTTCAACACGTGCTGTTGGTGAAGCTGCATACACTCTGCCGAATGCTTGCGGATCGTCCGGCAATGACAATGCGTTCCACTGGGTCGGAGACCAGACGGTACCACCAAAGCACAAGCACCACACATAGCGTACTGAGCCGCACCTGCAGGATTCCACGACACCAAAGATCGGCACGCTGGCTCAAACCGGCAGCGATCCGTTGGTTGCACTCCGTGGGGGATTCGCCGTATGTCACCGTGTGTCGCCGTGTAAACCAGTTTTCAGACGAACCGCGTATAGAGAATCCGGCGTGCCTGGAAATATCTCTGTCTGCGTAGTCAGCATGCGAAACGGCCATAAACGTAAACGACGAAAGATGATGAAGCAGGCCAGGCAAGGTACCTTTTTTGTCGCAGAAAGCTGCATGAAAGTGGCTCCGCACCGGCGTGTAACCCCAGCAAAGCCCACTGGTGCTTACACAGGCCACCACAGGCATCCATCCAGCCCATCTTTGGTCGTCACTCAGCCCTATGCGAGTGTAGGTAAGTGGCCAGGTGCGTATCGACAGGTTTCGAAAAATTCCATTTCGCCCCCAAAAACGGTTTTGACCTTCGTTCTAATTCCCTGTTTGGTAATGGACGCTCGGCCCTATGCAGCAGAGTAGCATCACCAGATGTCCGGATCTCGCGGCTTGAAGGCGCGGTCTGCCACCCAGATGCATTTCCCATCGTTGGGTCCAGTCCCGGAGCCTGTCGTAATTACTGTGCATACCGTCTAGCTTGCTCTTGGTGCCGTCCAGTCCCTTTGGCCCATGCCGTGCGAGTCACATCCCCCAGGGGGCGTGATATGTACCTTGACAAGGCGTTCCACCAATATCACCCAGTCGTATCGCGATGCCTAAGGCGTGGTACGGAACGTAAGGAAAGTAAAGTCCCTTTTCGCCTTATGTCATCTTGCGGATTGGGGGCCCGCGGGGCGCTGTCGCCTGCAACAACATGGCAGTTCAGAAAAGAGGGCGAGATGAAGTTGCACATCCATCAAGTGGTCATGGCATGTCGTTCAAAGTTATATAAGGAGTTTGGTGTTCCCAGGTTCTGGTCCTGTTTTTATCATCAGCATCAGCAACACAATCCAACAACCGCAAGAATCATCTTGACTTTTCACTCACCAACAACTCTACTACCAAGGCCTTCCACACATCCCATCAACAACCAAACCACCACTTCCCAATCTCAACTTTCAAACTACAAACAACAACCCCAATCTTCGCAATGGCTGCCTCCGCTTCTTTCACCACCGAGACTTTTGTCAACTATGGCCGCTCCGGCTACAACAAGTAAGTAGTCCTCTCTTCTTAAACCTCTCAGTGTTCCTTAGACTAACACCATGCTCCAGGGGAAACTCTGATGACGATGAGGAGAACAAGTTCAGCAACTTTGGTCGCTCCGGATACAACAAGGGTAACGATGATGACGAGGAGGAGAACAAGTTCCGCAATTATGGCCGCTCCGGATACAACAAGTAAGCCTTTCTGCCAGAGACATCAAGCCTCCATCTTCCAGCCCAGAACTGACCATTTCCACAGGGAGAACGACAAGGAAGAGGATGACAAATAAATGCCTTCTCTTTTCAAAATTCACAACCACAGACCGGCACTCTTTTTCCTTTTAGTACCCAGCTCATCCCTGAGCCATCACCGGCTCAGTGGGGCAAAACTCGCCGAATGTCTTCTGCATTCTTCTTCATCCTTTCCTTTGTCTTAGAATATTCCACTGTCATCACTGACGATAGGCATCATGTACCACCATTGCATATAGACGGATGGGATAGATATCCGGGGCGGCGAGTAGATCGCATCCCAAAAACTGAGAGATGGACCTCACGGTCAGGGGCGGCAGGCGGTGGATTTCCTTTGTCGTACACGAAATGGCCGGGACGAATTATGAGTAGCTGGCCCCCTCGATGGGACCTTGTATGTACAACACCATGTCATTATTAGTTAGACTAGAATTGCATTTGCATATTCATTTTCCAACACAAAATCTGTATCACAATGTTAGTCGATGGTCTTTTTCATCACATTACACAAGAAGAAGCAATACTTCTCGAAAATCACTCCCAACACTTCTTCGACGTCCCCGGAGTCGCCGCGTCCCGTGATACAGGCAAGCCGGTTGGCGGCAAGTCGCAAATGCTCTGCCGCGAGCACAACGTCGGGCTCTCTTCCGGCCCCGCACGCCTGTGCCTCATTCACGAACCCTTGTAGATGCATCTGACATTCAGAGAGAAGTTGATTTTGTCGTTCGGTAACACCAAGCAAATGGTGCATGTCACCAGGCAACGAGGTAAGCTCAGAGAATGATTGGACCAATCTCTCAGTAAGGGTATGAACACCCCCTAGATCCGTCAGCCCTGCAGCCGCCGTCGCCGCAGCCTTGCAGGATATGGTGAGCGGCTCGGCACCGTGGAGACCCTGAACGCTCCCAAGAGCCGAACTTTTAAATTCCTGTATCAGCAGTTCCAGCGTGTCTCGTTGCACGACATCGCTCTTGTTCACCGCAACCAAGCACTGCTGAGCTGCAGCTGCTAATTTCAGCGTCTCCATGTCGTAGCTTATCCGGTGACCACCTCCTTTGACTGCTTCGACAGAGGCCAAGACGATGACAATGTCCGAATCCATTGCCTTCTGACGCGCTCTGCGGATGCCCTCCTGCTCGATAGCGCCAATGACTGGGTTTGAGTCCTCATTTGGATTAGAAATCGACCTGGTCGACTCAGTCCGTATGCCAGCTGTGTCAGCAAATGAGCAGAGATATCCCCGAATATCGAGGTTGGCTTCCACAATGTCACGGGTCGTCCCCGCTTCCGAAGAAACAATGGATGCTTCCCGCCCAACAATCTGGTTCATCAGAGAGCTTTTTCCGGCATTAGGTGGCCCCAACAGTGCTATCCGAATACCGTTCCGCAGAAGCTCACTCTTTTGGCTGCCAAGTTTGTGCATGTTGATGGAGTGCAGTATCCCCTCCACTAGTTGTCTGACATTCGTCAGCAGCTCGGTCGGGGATTCGTCAAAGTGCTGATCTTCTGAGAAATCAATAAGGGCCTCGATCTCACCCCGAGCCAGCAAAAGTTCCTCTCGCCAGCGTTCGTAAGTTTTACCCAAAACACCCGAATTGCCCTGCACGGCCACGCGTCGCTGCTGTTCTGTCACGGCCTCGAGAGTATCACCTAGTGACTCTACTTGTGCAAGATCCAGCCTTCCATTCAAAAATGCACGTCTCGTGAATTCGCCTGGTTCAGCATATCGAACCTTTCCCAAGGTGGAGCACTTTGGGATTGCCGCAAGCACTGCCTTGACCGTGGCAGAGCCTCCATGAACGTGCAACTCGAGCACATCTTCGCCCGTCACGGTCTTGGGTCCAGGAAAATAGAGGATGAGTGAATCAGAGTCCAGAATATTAGCATTGGACGCGTCAGGAGAGGCTGGGTCAAGCAACGCCCTCACACCGGCATATCTAGGTTTTGGCGGAGGTTTTGTCGGGCACAACCCAGTGTAGACCTAGACACATGTTAATACAGAGCTTGTCATCACACCTCCTGGAGGACTTGTTACATTCAGAGACCCTGGGCCAGAAATGCGGATGACGGCTATCCCAGCCTTTCCTGCACCCGACGACAGGGCATAAATGGTGTCGTCGGTCTCATCGACGAACGTGTTGTTGATGCTTGGCGTAAAATGGCCAAACTGCCGTAAGCTGTATGGAAGAGATGAAAACCATGGTTGAGATTGGCGCAGAGCGGGCGCAATGGGAATTGCCCAAGGCCATTTTGTCGGTGCTCTCTTCAACACATAGCGAAACATTGACAACAATCAAAAAGGAGAGAAGCGAAAATGGAGACGGAGAATTCAGGTTTGGTGCTGCTTGTCGTTGCTTCTTTCGTTGTTCAACGGGAAGTTTCATGTCTGAGCTCCAAATACTGGACCCCTGATTGGCCGATGCCAGGGGAGCTCCGATAAGATAATCGGTTGCACGGGCCCGTCGCTATCGACCAAAACTTCCCGTCTCCAAAATTTTATCAGCAGCGCAAATGGAGAGGCCCCTCCAGAATCAACGATTTGCATACCGACTCTCGAACTTCGCCTCCAGTCTCACGCCCGCAACAACCTGCGCGCAGTATTTTTTCGACACCATAATACAAACAAGGCAGACAGAAGTCAAAAACCGCAATCATGTCTGACGAAATCGTCTGGCAGATCATAAACCGTAAGCGTCAATCCTTACCAAGGCGAACTACCTAGATCGTGGTCGCTAATAATTCATGTAGAACAGTTTTGCGCCTTCAAGCTCAAGTAGGCATTGGACTTTTTTCCTGCGTTCGGTGGCGCATACTAACTTCATCTAGGACGACAAAGGGTCAAAACTTCTGCAGAAACGAACACTCAGTCAGCGGTCTGTGCAACAGGCAAAGTTGCCCCCTCGCCAACAGTCGATATGCGACCATCAGATCATCGCCCAAGGGCACGATATATCTCTACATCAAGACAGTATGTGCTCTGCGCCGGAGCGGGAAATCGCAATGGGCAGGTGGTTAACCATGGATTTACCAAATAGATCGAGAGAGCGCACATGCCAGCGAAATGGTGGGAGAAGATCAAGCTTTCCCAGAACTATGCCACAGCGCTCCAACAGATCGAGGACAAGCTTCAATATTTCCCCAAGTTTCTCCAGCACAAGTGCAAGCAACGTCTCACGAGACTTGTACAAGTAGCGACCCGCATGCGCAAGCTCGCCGCCGAGGAAGCCCGACTTGGCGAACAGCTCGTACCGAAGATGGCGCCAAAGATCAAGGCTCGTGAGGCCGCGAGAGAACGCAAGGCCCTTGCGGCGGCCAAGCTGGAGAGGACGATCGAGAGAGAGCTTCTTGAAAGACTGCGACAGGGCGCATACGGTGACCAGCCCCTCAACTGCAATGCGAATATCTGGAAGAAGGTTCTCAATGCTCTTGAGAACGAGGGCGAAGGTACCCGCGACAAGGACATGGACAACGGCATTGAGGACGACGAGGACGAGTCCGAGAAGGAGATGGAGGAGGAGTTGGAAGAGGAGGACGAGGAAGAGGACGGAAATGTTGAATACGTCTCAGACTTTGACGAGAGCGACGAGGAGCTGGCTGACATCGAGGATTGGCTGGGAAGCGAGGAGGAGGACGACGCCGAAGATGATGACGATGATGAGGATGACAGCGAAGAGGATGATGACGAGGAGGATGTCAAGAAGAAGAAGGCCGGCGACAAGCGGAAGAGAGGCCGGGCTGTCAAACCCACGGCACGGAAGCGAAAGGAGATTGAGGTGGAGAGAGAGACAGAACGGTCCAAGCTTCTTGCTTTCTAAACTGGATGACGGGAGGGGGGAACGGAAAAGAGCTTTACTCGGCGTTTATGGGTTGTTCATCAGGGCTGGCAATGCATACTGCCGGTGGTTTTTATGTAATACCAAGTGGACCAAGCATGTGGAGTCCATATATTATCAGCAAGCGATTCACCATGTGTTATTGACTGTCTATAGATATACACTATAAGGTATCTAAGTCCTTGGAAGTCCTATGTGTAGCCTTGTAATTGTGCAACCTATGCCCAGCCTGCTGTTCGGCTATAAGTGGGGCGGGCGAGGCTGGTTGGAGTGAGTTCCCGTGAGTGGTTTGAAACACTGCGCAAGCGCTGGAAGGTCAAGTCGTGGATTGCCACTCATTCTCCAGCTCTCCTGCAACTCTTCCAACTTTGAACCACCAACCCACGAGCGCAGAATCCCGTCATCCGAGTAGCACAGCGAAATTGAAGCTCGAACCACATTCACGGTACTCTGGAAACTTAATTCAGCGACCATTCCCTTGGGCCGGCAGTCAAGCAGTAATTCGCGACCGCTCATTCGTCCACCGCATCTCGGCGCGCACCGGTTCACACGACGAACTCTCCGACCTACCACCAAAAAAAGCTTAACCTACCAATTGATTCGATAACCTTTTCTTTTTGGAGTCGCAGCCAATTCACACCCCCCGAAAAAGGCCACCATGGCATCATGGTACAGCTCCCTCCTGACCAACGCGTCCACAAACATCACCAAGCTCCAGCGGACCTACTTCGCAGGCGAATCCGACGGCGACACCGAAGACGACACGCACGTCTGCCGCGTCCTCAGGAATTACTACACCGAAAAAGGCACCCCCTTCCCCGGGTGGCTTCCCCCCGATCCGAAAGCTCCCCCTCCTCAGCAGCCAGTTTTGGCTCAACAGCAGCAAGGCAGATATGGCGGTTTTAACAACAACCAGGCTGGACCGGGAGCGTCGCAGACAAGACTAAACAGCCTGTGGGATAACAACAAGGGGGGACAGCAGCAGCAAGGACAGCAACAGGGGTTTGCGAGTAGCAGGAATCCGTTTGCTGCTGGGGGTCAAGCGGGTGGAGGAGGGGGGATGCAGCAGGATAATAGGCCACAGGTGCAGAGCTTGAGGACGGGGGGGAGTTACCAAGGGAGTGGGAGGCCGGATGGGATGTCGCCTACGGGGAGTGCGGCGAGTGGGACGAGCGCGCAAGAGAAACTGAAGCAGAGGCTCTGGGGGGGAGGGGCGAGGACTACGAGCCCGAGTGCGGCGGGGCCGTTTCAACCGCCTGCTCCTCAGCAGCAGCAACAGCAGCAGGCGCCGCCTCTGCAGCAAGCGGCTGGTGGTAGAAGGGGTTGGGGAGGGGCTGCTGCACCGGAGGCGGGGTATGCGAGTAGGAGGGATGAGAGGCCGGTGATGAGTGCGAATGCGCCGTGGGCGGATGGGGGGTTTGACTACCCTGCTGGGGGAAGTGGTGGCGGTGGTGCGGGCGGTGGAGGTGGAGGTAGGAGTTATGGGCTGCCGAGTGGACCAAGGGGGGGGTTGCCGAGTGGACCTCGACCGAGATGATGAGTGGTGGAAGCTGGAAGCGATGCAGTAATGGTTGAACGGATTTTGTAAATGAAATAATGGTTCAGGAAGGACGGCGGGGTTGCTGGTGTGACGACTCCAAACTCCGTGTTTCGTGAGCTGGCTGCTGTATATGAAGCGGGTGTGTTGAATTACGCGGACTTTGCTCAATCACCCCTTCACGGATCCAACCTTGGCCCACGCAAGCAAGAAGCCTCGCCATGGCTATCAGGAACTGGAAAGGATCAAAAGGGCAGCTATCGGTATACTGAAGATGTTTATGTGATATCTTTCTATCAGAAACCGCGTCCAAAAGCCGGAGATGAGCATTTTCAGCAACAAATAACAAGGAACATGGTCAAGCAAGCGTGTGTTTTATGTATCAGTATGTCTATAGCTAAGAATTGAGTCTTGATGACAGCAAATGATCCATTGCATAGAGACAACACAAAAATGATGATTTCGTAGTCGTTGAACCGAATTGTCTACCGAGAGCGACCTTCATATGTAAATTCTCGGCACATTATCACCATGGTCTGTTTGTCGGCATCAGATGACGACGACATGGCCGAGTGGTACGCGTTGAAGGCGAGGGCTGATTGTGCCTCGGTGATAGCATGTACTGGTACCTTCGATTAGCTACCGTTTAGGTAAGAAACAAGGGTGCATCAAAGTACTAGTACCTTTTATTCAGAACAACCCCTCCAACTGCGCGGGGCTGCTTGCCCACCTGGGCATTCCTTCAACCTTGACAAGCCCTCAAAGCTTATAAAACACCTCGTGGTCACAGCACACCACCGACCAGCCTGATCCTTCTGACCTTGGGCAAACCTCTGCTCATGTGTATTCTTCGTTCAACAGATCTAGTATCTGTTGCGAAATAACCCACTCTAACTATTTGTACAGCCGCAGTAAGCCAGCTAAGGGAGGGATCCAAGCTGCTAGGTGCTTGTACTTTGCGATAATGACCAGGGTCACAAAGATGACGTCGCCGTCATCCCCAAACTCTCGACCATCAGCAGATTCCTCACAGTCCACAACCTCCATTTCCATTTCCACCTCCACCTCCAACATCTCCAGATCAGAACTACCACAGCGTCCACCCTCCCCAACAGGGAGCCTCTACGCAATGTCCGACGACGAAGAATCCGACTACAACACCATCACCCACACCGAAACCGGCCGCGGCGTGAAACTCCTCTTTTCCAAATCCAAAGTCTACGTCCACCCTACCCCCTCAGCCAAAGACAACATCCCGGGGTACATCGCCCTCCTCCAGCAAAAGACGTCCTCCGTCCTCGACCGACCTGTCTCCTCTTCCTCCAAAGCCTCCATTCGCTCCTCTGATCTCCTCCTAGCCTGGGTCCCCGAATCTCAACTAGGCGACTCGGCCTCAATTTACGTAAAAGTCGACCTCTGCGATGGCGATTCCCCGCCTAAACAATCCTACCTCGTTCCTCCTCCCCCGACGGTAACTACCCACCGCGGGTCCATCGGCTCCTATGCGTTTGCTATCCCCGTCTCGGCGGTGTACTCCCTTTTGATCCGCCCACCTAGTTTGGGCTGGTGGTACGGGAGCGTGATAATCAATTCTCGAGCAGGGGACAGCTTTCCGGCCTTGTTCTTCCACGACAATGAATGCCAGAGCACGATACTGAAGCGGAAGCAGCGGGCTAGGGAGACGTTTGATCCCTTTGGGGAGGGCGGGGAGATGTTTTGGGGAGGGGACGAGGTGCTGAGGTGGCTGAGGAGGTATGTAGAGATTGAGAGGAGCGCGGCGGAGCCGAATGTATATCTGGTTGAGCCCAGTCAGGAGGACTTGGAGGGATTTGGGGGCAAGGTTACTGCTGGAGGCAGAGCCGGTTTGGCGGTTGGTGGTGGGGTCCCGGGAGGATCGGCGAGTGCGTCGAGGGATGTCAGCAAAGATGGGGGGATGGATCCGTTCACAAAGTTTATCAAGGAGACGGGGTGGAACATCATGGAAAAGTTTAGCAAAGTGACGACTTTTACGAGGCAAGCGGCGCAGGACGTGCTTGATAACCCGAGGATTCCGCCACAGATGAGGAGGCTGATGAAGAACCCCGAGGTTCAGACGCTGCAGGAGGAGTTTGATAGTGCGAGGATTTACCTGGCGAGGTGGGCGATGGGGATTGCGGAGCAGAGCGAGAGGGATAGAAATCAGAGGATTTGGACGGCGAGGGATGTGATGGAGCTGGAGGATACGGATGTGGGGGAGTTTGAGTTGCTGGATAGCACGAACAGTTTGACGTTGGAGCAGATGAGGAAGCCGGTTACCCTCAGCGAGTGGAGAAAGTTCTTTGACCCACGGAGCGGGAGGTTGGCTGTGACGGTGGATGAGGTCAAGGAGCGGGTATTCCACGGTGGGTTGGATCCAGATGATGGGGTGCGTAAAGAGGCATGGCTGTTTTTTCTCGGCGTGTACGAATGGTACAGCACAGCCGACGAGCGCAAGGCCCAGGCTGCTTCGCTGAGAGATGCGTATATCAAGCTCAAGGGCAGCTGGTGGGAGCGTCAAATCGACCACGGCGGTGAAGGTGAGGACGGGGAGTGGTGGAGGGAGCAACGGGCCAGAATAGAAAAGGATGTCCACCGCACCGACCGCAACGTCCCCATCTTCGCCGGTGAAGACATCCCCCACCCCGACCCTGACTCACCCTTCGCGGAAGTCGGCACAAACGTCCACATGGAGCAGCTAAAGGACATGCTGCTCACCTACAACGAATACAACAAAGACCTCGGCTACGTGCAAGGCATGTCGGACCTCCTTGCCCCTATCTACGCCGTCCTGCAAGACGACGCCATGGCATTCTGGGGCTTCAAGTGCTTCATGGACCGGATGGAGCGCAACTTCTTGCGTGATCAATCCGGCATGCGGGCACAGCTGCTGGCTCTCGACCATTTGGTCCAATTCATGGACCCAAAGCTGTACGAACACCTCCGATCCGCAGACAGCACTAATTTCTTCTTCTTTTTTCGGATGCTGCTCGTGTGGTACAAGCGCGAGTTTGACTGGCCGGATGTTTTGCGCTTGTGGGAGGGGCTCTGGACCGACTATCTCAGCAGTAGCTTCCACTTGTTTGTGGCGTTGGCAATTTTGGAGAAGCACAGGGATGTGATCATGACGCATTTGAAGCATTTTGATGAGGTGTTGAAATACAGTAAGCTGTTCTCCCCTTTCCCCTTTCATTTCTCTCACTCATAGCTAACTCGTGTTTGTTAGTCAACGAACTCTCCGGCACCATGGACCTGGAATCTACCCTCATCCGCGCCGAGGCTCTCTACAAGCGCTTCCAGCGGCTGGTGGAGGCGGTTGATAGGAAGGGGCACTTTCCCGCGCCGAAGAAGACATCTACACAGCCAGCGGCGGAAGAATCTGCTGCTGCCTCGGGATCAAATACTGCTGCTGCTGCGGCAACATCGCCTCAGAGGACGACAAATGCAAACGCACAGAACAGCCCGAACAATGGGAAGGGTAAAGAACAAGTGGAAAAGGTCATCTCGCCTGACCTGAGGAAGTTGTTGAAGAGGGAGGTTGAGGTGCTGCCTAGGAAGGAGGTGGCTGTTGCTGGGAAGAAGATGGGGAAGTGATGACAGTATGTTCACTGTTTTGACTTTTTTTCTCGCCTTGGGAGGGTGTTGTAGCATCAGTATTTGTTTTGGAGTTTTGGGGTTGTAGGGACGACTGCACCTGGGCAACAGGGATACCAACAGGGGAAATAAGGGGTAAAACCGGAAAGATGGGCGGATGGCGGCAACATACATAGGACCATGGAGGGACTGATTGCACGCCCTATGTGCTTTTTGGATTGGTTGTGTAGTATTTTTTATGGTATGAATTATCGCTAGTAAATAGTAAACTACTCAAGGAAGATGTAACCGACCATCCAACCTTGAAATGTTGTTTTTGTGAGCGTGATCAGTGGGCAGGAACGGGATGTACTAGATAGCTCTGAAAGGCGTTGAGGAAGCATACATGTTTGTATCTGTTGACTATTTTGAGCGTTGTCCACTTGAAGGTAGTCCGTCATATTTTTTCCCACTGTTTAACTGTACATCGTGTTACTTCCGGCCATCTTAAAACTAGGCATAACAAGAGCCACCTTTGCGCAGAATATGCACTGCACATAAGTTGAACAATAAAGAACCAAGTCAATTGATAACCTCCCTTTGCCTCCTTGACATGACTAGATTATGTTTCCTTCAACGCCCCCTTTTTCCCAGAGTCCCAAAAACAGAACCGCATCATTAAATAACTCATATCTTGTGCCTGCCCCCCAACTACATAAATGTACCTTCCTGTCTACCAAATAGCAGCCGCATCAAAATCAAACCTCGCCAACTCCCCATTCGCGTCCTCCAAGTCCTTCTTCGCCTTCATCCGCATGTAGAAAATCGGACAGTCCTTCGAGCTGCAAATCACCTCGCAGTGCATGCTCCCCTGGCACCTCTGGCACTGCGTCCACAACCTCCCGAACCTCACCTCCAAATCGCTCACCTTGTCCAGCGTCTTCTTGTACAACTCCCCCACCCTCGGCGCGTCATCCGCGCACACCGCTCCTTGGCTCTCCTCTTTCCCTGTGAGCGGTTTCTTGCAGCCCATGCACGTCTGGGTCTTTTTGGCGAACTTCATGAGGCCGCCAACTTTGGGAGCGGCGACGGAGATGGAACGGGTGTGGTCGCCTGTTAGCAAGGACTTGGCTTTTGTCTCCCCGAGAATGGGCTCGAAGATGCGGCCGAGGGGTTTGGCGAGCTGGTTGTCCAGGTAGTATTTTGTGTCGATGGGGACGTTGTGCTCGAGGACGTAGATGGGATCTTCGGAGCGCTCAAAATTCTTGGAGCCAGTTGCGCCTTTGACCATGACGTAGGCTACACGGTCACCCAAGGCTGGGGCGGAACCCGCGTCACGCTTCTTCATGCGGTGGGCGAGCTCGACGTGGGCTTGCTTGGCGGCGTAGTCGTCTTTGGTGAGGGCTTTGGTGATGACTAGCTTGGACATGTCGACGCGGTTTTGGAGGAGGTCGGCGATGGTGTCTTTGACGTATCTGGTTCAGGTCAGTATCATGTTCAAAAAGAGGGGGAAAGGGAGGGCTTACTCTTGAGCTCCTGGGACGTCACGGTCGATGAGAATCATACGCAAGACCTTTTCAATGACGGTTTGCACCAAGAGACAATTGTCACGACGGACAGTCTCGATACCCTTGGTGTCCATCTTGTCGTACTTTTCTGGCTTTGTCCAGTACAGCCCAGCATAACGCTTCTTGTTGATCAGAAGATATGGGAAGTACACCTTCTCGAACTCCAGCCTGATGGGCTTGATGAACTTGCTTGACACAAAGTTTGCCGCATCTTCGCCGAGCTTCATGGCTTCAGCCAGATCCTTGGTGCCAAACTTGACCATGACGGAATCGGTATCACCGTAGATGACCTGAGCATCGTGAGTGTAACCATTCTTGATGCAATACCTCTCCTCGACTTCATGCTTCGTCCTCTCAATCATCTGACGGCCGAAAGCCGTGGTGCTACTGGCAATTTCCAAGCAGGGAAGCTTGCCGTTGGTGGCACCAGTCAAACCGTAGACGGAGTTTGCACTGATCTTCAAGGCCAGCTGACGACCGTTGAGCACAGCCTTTTTGAATGGGTCTGTCTCTGCAGCCAGTTCTCTTTTGGCTTGCTTTCTGGCTGAAAGCAGCTCTTCAAGAATCTGAGCCAGCAGCCCCTTTCTCTTCTTGACGGTGACAAACATGTCACCATTGGGGGTAACGATGTAGTCTTCGTCTTTTACAAGGTTCCACTTTTCGATATCTCTCTTCTTGATGAGAGTGGTGTAACACAAATTGTGGGCTTGCATGATACTGGGGTATAGCGAAGCGAAATCCAGTGTGGCAATGGGCACGTCGTAGTATCCTCTGGTAGGCTCAATGACGGTGGCGCCTTCGTACTGTTCTTCCGAGGACTCAGATCTCATGTTGGGGATAACCAGTTTCTGTTCCAAAGCTTTGCGGAAAAGCTGACTCAAGAACTTGACTTGCTGACCTCTGGCGAGGAGAAAGTTGAATGGGATACCCGTGACCCTTGCCATCTCAGTGTAGTTCTCAAGACAAGACAGCTTGTCCATCAATCTTTGTGGCAGGTACGCATCCTTCAGACAGTACAGCGCCAGTCTGCGTCTCGACTCAGGGGTGCCTTCGAAAAGTTCCGTGATCATTGAGTGATGAACGTCTTCCTTTTGTTCACCAAGGAAATGGGCGCACACCGAGTTGAGGGTATAACTGCGGAGCTGATGATCACGCTGAACTAGCTGTAGCAAATCAAGCTGAAGCCGCCCGTTGGTGTTGGTGGCCTTTGTGTCGCGATTGCCCATCTGTTTGCTGGAGAAGTTGGTCTCCTTCGCTACCGACTTGACGCGTGTGCGGGACCAGTACTCGAATTCAGATACCTTCAAGTGCTTGGCTCTGTCGAGAAGATAGGGAAAATCGAAGTTGGCAATATTGTACCCAATGATAATATCTGGGTCAACCCTTTCCAGGAAGTCCCGCCATGAAGCCAGCATTTGGCTTTCATCCTTGAACTCTAGGATCTGGGTGGCCACAATTGGACTTGTGGTATCAAGGCAGAACACATTCCGTACAAATGGCTTCTTCTCTCCATATTGGGTGACAATATTGGCAATTTGAATGACGGAATCATGTTGAGCCTCAGGGAAGATACCTTTGCGACCAGCGCACTCGATATCAAAGGAGAGAATTCGGAGAGGGGCCATCTTAGACCACTCTCCAGTAGGCTTGTGGGCAATCAGATCTCGGTAGCTGATAACGGCTTCAAATTGACAGTTGGACTGCTTGTTGCCCAAAATCAGGTCGTAAGTGGTGGCGGGTGCCTCAACCCAAGACATACCAGCAATCTGTGCAAACGTTCACGATCAGTGATTTCCTCGGTCAACAATTCAGGTGCTTACATACCGAACAATCCACCATAAACCGAAGCAAGTACTGGATACTGTCGTAGGTCATGATGCCGCCCTCATGCTTCCACATGCCCTTCCAGTTGGCATCACCTCGCTCGATCTGTGTGCGAACCTTGTTGATGTGTTTCGGATCGGTAACGGTAATCTTGATGTAGGGGTTTTGGACGTTCCCCTGGAATCCGTAGATGTTCTCGCGCATCGTCAGCGTTACCGAATGAATCATCTGTTGATAATGGGCCATCTGTGTTTCGAGGTAAGCTTTGAAGAGAGGGCAGTCCGCGGCGGTGAACGAGACAGGTGCCGCGACATAGAGATAGTGCTTGAAGTCTTTGACATGTAGCAGAACGGAGTTGCCATTCTCAGTAACACCAAAGAGCTTCACAGCAGGTTGACCACCGGCAATGGTGCCCTCCTCGGCCTCGATGGCCTGGAAGCAAAGACTGTCTTTGGATGGGTCGAAGTCATCCGGAATTGGCGGGCGATCCCAAGCCTGGTCCTTTTCTGAGTTGTTTTGTTTGAGGTCGGATATATCCTGGTTCAGCCTTTCGAGGACCTCGCTCTCGAAGACGCTCTTCTGTTGGCTCGAGGCCATCCTGCCCTTGGTGTCATTTTGAGAGCTCTTGAAGCGCTGTGCTGGAGAAGATGTGGGCTCGTCGATGCGGCGCTTCTTGGTCGCCGAAGAGGGAGTTGCGGCGATGTTTCGCCGGGTGCTTGACGCCTCGCCGAACACCCTCTTTTGCGGTAATGTCGCAGAAGGCATTTTGAGTTGCTCTGGTAGCTCTGCTGGGAGGAGTGGCTTGCGGAGGCGTTACGTTTCAAGTCCACCTGTGTGTCGAATCATGAAGTTATGGGATGCAACAGCTGGATCGTCTGTGGTATGATGAAAGAAAGACCGTTGGAATAGAAAGACGGGAGCTGGCTGTCGTATTGTTGGAGGTGTTGATGGCACGAACTCTAAATTCATTGATCCAGAAACTGGGTGGACGCGCTCCGGTCCCTTGGTACGTGACTGCCCCACTTTCCCGACGCGACAGTTTTAATTGACCAGTGAGGTACGTACCTTTCTTTAAGTAATTCCACAACATGGCCGCAACAAGAGCTCCTACCGTGTAGAAAAACATATGGGATCAAGCGCGAGTGCCTCTGTACTAGATGAAGCGTTATCTCCAGTGACTCCTGCCAAAAGACAGACAGCTTACAAAAAATGTAGTTGCAGCAAGAGTGCAAAACGCCAAGTGCCACGTGAATTCGCGTTGCTTAACCCTTACCCTGGACTTTCACTCTGATCTGAACTCATTTACCCCGCCAACCTCCATCACATCTCATCGATTGTTTACTTTCACCAACATACTCATCCAGCTTACATCAGTGAAATCAGAAACTACCATCAACTAAAACAACCAGTTCAGTCTCACATATCATTCATAAGAGCTCCCACACAAACAAAAATAATCTCAAAATGGCCGACCGCCACCACAACCCCCTACCCCCCTCATCCCGACTTATAACCACCACAACCGCCCACATAACCACCAAACCCTCCTCCCGACTCATCCAACAACCCCCCGGTCCCTCCACCTCAACAACACAACCCCCAACTGCCAGCTCCGTCCGCCGCAACCTCTTCCAAAGCCAACTAACCCGCCGACCCCCCACCACCACCCCTCCTCCTCAACCTCGTCCGAAACCATCCGCCTCCACCACTCCTACTCCCCCACCGACGATGACCCCTACCAAGACCACCCAGCCTCCCCCCCTCCCCCACCCCACTCCCCATCAGCAGACATAGTCCCCCGCAACTCCCTCGGCGAAATCGAACTCGGCGACCCTCCAACTCCCCCCCTGTACGACACAGACGACGACAACAACAACAACCATAACCACCCCTCCTCCCCCTCTCACCACTCTCATCCCCACCACCCCCACAGCAACAACCACAACCCCAACGATCACCAAAAAACAGAACAAGCCGCCGCCCGCCACCGCCTCTCCGAAGCAGTCCGCCAGCACCAACTCCACCAAAACAAACTCCTCATGTCCGTCCCCGGCGCCGGCGGCGGCAACATGGGAGGAATGGGAATCCACCACCACCCACCAATCAACCAACCAGAAGGCAAGAAGACCTACCCCCTTTTCAATAATCCTTCTTCTTCTTTTCTTCTCTTTCCCTCAGAAGCACCCCACTGCTCTGATCCCTTCTGCTCTGGCCCTTCTTCTTCCTCCCCCAAGTTTGTGTATTATCCTGGTCCTGATCCTTTCTTGTCTTCCTCCCCCAAAGATGACGATGTGAAGGGGAAAGGAAAGATGGTTGATTTTGATGAACACGGCGAGAATGAAAATGAAAGTGGACTAGCATTTGCTAAAACGAAATATTTCACCGAAGCAGAACTCGTCGAGGAGGTCAAGACCAGTCTGAGAGCAAAAGTGGCCGCTTTGGCGCAGGACAACTGGATGTTTGAGCCTGAGGAGCTGCCGAGACCTCATTAGACAACAACAACATTTATTACGAAAGATCACGAAAGACCCACGAAACGCGACACAAAAATGTAGAGCAATACCCGAGCATTATTCTTATGCTGCTGTTTAATTGAATTACGGGCCATGTTCCTACGTCAAAACGTATACTACTACAACTCCCCAGGAAAACGTATGCTCTCCCCCCTTTAACCCCCATTTTTCACACACCCACATTAATCCAACCCCTCAGCCGTCGGTGCAGCCTCCACCCTCCTCGCCATTGGCCTTCCACCATTCCCACCGCCACCCGGCATCCCCAAAAAGCTCCCCATCATATCAAACAAGGGGTTGCTCTGCCTCGGCCTCTGAATCCCAAAATACATCTCCCCAATCA
This sequence comes from Apiosordaria backusii, assembly GCA_030549205.1. Classification (NCBI taxonomy): domain Eukaryota; kingdom Fungi; phylum Ascomycota; class Sordariomycetes; order Sordariales; family Lasiosphaeriaceae; genus Apiosordaria; species Apiosordaria backusii. The sequence goes on from JAUKTV010000004.1 coordinate 2,651,124, forward strand.
GCTCCAGCGCCGTCTCCCACACCCCGTCCGTGGCTTCCTTAATCGTGGGCATGTATTTCGCCTTCAACTGCCTAAACACCTCGGGGTTGTTCCCCTTTTGCACCGCCAGAATCAGCAGCCCCAAAAAGTTCATCAGCGGCAGGCTCGGGAATATTTTGGTGTCTCCCACATCCTGGACAGCCAAGCTCGGGTTCTCGGCGATGAGTTGCGAGGTAAAAACCTTGTAGCAGGTCGTAGCGGCTTTGAGGTTGGCCATGAGGAGATATGGCAGCACCGCGCGGGCGCAGTAGAGGGGAGCGGTGTGGGTTTCGTCTTGCTTGTACCATTCGTACTCTAGTTGCGCCAGCACGGGGGGAGAGTCCTTTGTAGTTCCCAAAATGAGATGCCGTTCCGCCTCGTCGAGGTTATCCTTCTCCTCAGCAAACATTGACCCAATAACGTGATGCAATTCCGGGTCACCGGCTGGGTAATTGGAGTACTTCTTTGACCACCTATCCCATTGTATCAGCATTCCACCCCCCCTAAACCAAATCCAAGAAATGGGAAACATACTCGACAACATCCTTGACAAACCTCTTCCTGTTCGGCTCCGCAGCATCAAACAGCCTCAAGCAAGTGAGCACCCTCCCCTTGGACGTCGCATCAACCTTCAGCCCCGCCTGTTTATACACATCAACAAGCAAGATGGCCAAGTCACCACCGCTCCCGCCTCCCGTCGGGCCGGTTTTGAGGAGAGATTGAGCGACAGAGGACAGGATGTCGATCGCCGCGGCGTAGTTTTGCGACTTTGTGTACCGGGCCGCGACGAGGCGGGTCTCCTGGGCGGCTTCGTATTGGGCTTCGAAGGGCATTCCCGGCGTGATTTTGGACTGGAGGCGGGCGATGATTTTGGCTATTTTGGGGTTGGTGGGAGCAGCTGCCGCCGCGGCGGGGGCTGGGGAGGAGGCCATCTTGAGATCTGGGGGAGGCAATGCGCCGGTGGTCGAAGGGACTTGTCGAGGTAGTTAGGTGGGGTTGAGGTGAAGCTTAGGTTGGGTAGGACTGGGATCGGTATGGTTCGAGGTTCTAGTTGTACGAGGGCGCCGGTGTAATTTCGAGCGTGGGGAGAGAGGCGCGCAACCGAGCACGGTATTAAAGCTCTCCAGTGATGCGAGGGACAGTTGGGTATTGTAAAAGAGGCAATAGCTGAGTTCCGTTGCTTTGGGACAGTTCTAGCTCGAGGTCAGGTCCCACCTCCCCCTCGTCTCCACTCTTGCGCAACTGCCTGCCGCTCCATGTGCTTGCCCCACAATGACGGAGGGATTCTTCTGATTTCTGCGGGGCAGAATAACAGGGATCACTTTGACCCCGCCATTTCCAGAATGATTTCCTGCGGGTTAGGGTTACCATAGCTTCACGTTGTAGCCCCTGAGCCCCTTTTATTTCTGTACCCAAAGTACAGATATCACCTTGTGTACAAACCACATTACAATAAGGGATATCATCGTCTTATGTATTCACTTGTCAACCGCTACCAACATGTCACCCATCCCTACGCCTACGGAGCAAGAAGACCTTGCGAACAGCTTCACTCATCTAGGTCCCTGCATGCGCTTGGATTACTGCCAGTACCAGTAACCCCAAACGCAAACGCTCGTGATATCCTCTTGTTGATTTTCAGCCCCTAACCAGCTGTATCTCCCAACCCCACCCTCGACTCGACCTCCAGAAAGTCTATTAACCCGAACCGCTATGTGTATCTTGATCCCCGCCACTCCCCTCTCTCTTGCTATGCTGTCCGCCCATCTTCTCAATTCGTGATCTTTACGCAGCCTTCGCTGCACTAAGCCCCAGCAAAAGCTTCGCCGCTGCGGCCTCTTCATCGGACGACTCCTATTTCGTCCCTACCAACTCAGTCAGTAACCATCTCATCCACATTCCCATTGACTTTTGTAGGAGCCGCCGCACCACCATCATTCTCATCGCCGCCGCCCGTGCCCGTGCCTGTGCCCGTGGTCTCGCGGTGAATCGCCCCAACATCGTTAGCACCCGTAATCATGGGAAAAAACGAGGAAGTGCGGCGTTCCACCATCTCCTGAACCGCCACACTTACCCCTTTCTCTCCCAATGATCCAACACCCGTCGTCTCCACGCCAACATCCAACATCTCTTGATCCTTCTCCCCGCCAGTCTGTGAACCAGCCGAAGCCCTGTTGGACGACAGAGTATCCAGACTAGCCGACCTCTGCAGTTTCCCAGGCCCATAAACACCAGCCCACTCATCATCGACCCCGCGCTTCTTTGGATTTTCTGCCTCCAGCTCATTCGGTTGCTCCGCCCCCGTCTCCTTCGATTTCTCCGCGCCCAGCTCCTTTTTGAAGAAGTAATTGTCATCCCTGACAAATTTTTGCAGCTTCTCCGGTAGTGGTATGTACTGTTCTCTCATGGCCAAATCCGTCGCGTACACCAACATACGGCTGTCTTTAGATTTGTTCCACATCTCAAGCACTGACTTGAGCCTCACAAACTGGACACAGACGGTTGTTAGCATCACCCCACAAGAACTTCCTTCTATGGCATCCATCACCACATACCTCATACTCAACCCTGTTGCGATACGACATCTTCAGCCACCAACCACTCGTGTCTAGCTCTTCAGTAGACGGACTCTTCTTGGTTACATCATCCGGCGGCTCGCCCGCCCATCGCAGGAGAACCTGAGAGTCCCCTATCACCGCCCCGACAAGCGTATATTTGTGACTTGGGTTCCACTTCTCGTCTTCAGACGGCGTGGCGAGTTTCGCAGCGTTTGCCTCGTACTCCGCATCTATCGGGTCAAGAACAGCCTCCTTGAGCCCTAAAACGCAAGAATTCCATGTCAGCTCTCGACCCAACAATGAACATAACATCATATACTCCACTTACTCTTTGTCAAGTCGTCTGTCCTAGCAATCACGCCCTGAAGCTGCTCAATTCTGGTGTTGTAGTGGGCAAGGATTTCACTCTCCTTATCCGTCCAAGATGGCTGATCCTTCGATCCAGGCAAATAGATAACCTCTTCTCCATTTGCATATGCCTCCTCATAGTTCCTCCAAAGGGCATTTTGTCGCATCTTTTCGATTCTGCCCTTCAATAAGTTTATCGTTGCCGCGGCCAAGTCCTTGCGCGATTTCGACTGGTTCGAATTCCAAGGCGTGAATCTCGACGTGTCCTTTTCCCTGCCCTTTGCTCTCTCCTTTCTCTTGAACAGATTGATTTGTTCCATCGCAAGTTCTGCGACCCTTTCGCGGTTCTGTGTCATGTATCGGTCGAGGTAAAAAATTTCGGGAATCTTGACATTGTTGACACGATCGTCCTTGACCCGCATGGTCAGAACCTCGGATGGGTTGGTAACCATTGCCAACAATCCTTGGTCGATGTCCTCAGCCGCCAATGTGACGTCAGGATAAAATAGGAGGTCCAAATAATCATACAGGGTATTTGGTAGCTTCCCATCATAGCTCTGGCCGGGGGTGAATGGCAACCATAGGTCCAAAAGGCCGAAATGATCTGCCGATTGGATTACATTTAGGTCTGCAACCGGCACGACCTCGACGTCCGACATCAAGACCGAGTACCGTACGACCGGCGAGGAATCACTGGCGTCTCGCAGAGTAGTGTTATACACAAATCTGTGAAAGAACTCCTTTTCAACGTCATTAGGGTAAACGCTTGGAGGTTCTGGAAACTGCGCCATAATATCAGCCGTCGCATATGACCGCGTTGTCCCCTCCAGAAAAGCCATTAGGCGATGCACTTCGTATTCCCAACGCGGTCCTTGACCCGTGATCGGCTCGCCTTTCCACCATTCCTCTGTGCATTGGTAGCCCCATGCTGGGTCTACGCCAATTTTGAGTAGGGTATTACGCGCCGCTGGAATTCGTTGCAAAATAACCAGGAGGCCACCTAGCAGGTGGCTGATATGGTTGGGCCGCCGCCTAAGAAACACGGGCAGACCTGCGCTCCTTGATCGGCAACTCGGCACCTCGTCTTCCAGTGGTGGTGGGAAGTGTCTAACCACCCCCCACTGTTGCTCGGAATAGTGCTCTCTGTTAGCCGGCCCAAACTGAACTTTAGCTGGGGAAGATGGCCGGGGAGGTGCTGGTGGTGCCTGTCCTTGGTTCAGCGATAACGCAATGGCATTTTTGAAGTTTTGGTCTTCTTCTTCTCTGGACTTTGGGGCACTTTCGATAAATCCAGGGGTTCTGTTATCCGCCGGAGTGGGAGCCCTAGTCGGAGCGCCTGTGGTCACAGGAGGTTGGCCATACAGTACCTCATCCTCTCCCTGAATCCTGAATGCTAAAGACAGGTTAGTCTTCTGTCGACCCCCCATTTCTCCATCAGGATGTCTATTTGCACCTGATCCAGGGGCCCGTTATACTACAACATAACGTTGTATGTATACTACAACGCAACGGACCCCATACAAATAGACATCCTGTCCCTTCGCAGTCTGGATGATGGAAAGGCCTACTCACAAGGTGATGCCGTTCCCAGCAGCGGAGCCAACCGAGTCGTTTCTGCCGCCTCTACCCCCGGCATTTCATCCCATTGATCCCATCCAGAAGTAGGCTGCGGTGGTTTGTTTTTGTATTTCTCAACCCATTTCTACACCTCACAATGTCAGCTCCCAGCTCACAACCTAACATCCCATAACCGACGCCGACTAGGGGCCAAACCACTTACATCAGTCCCCATAAAGTCATAGTACTCAGTGAGAACCGCGTCAAGACTATTCTGGTGACATCTCAGAGCCCTGATCAGCATCACATCATCTGGAATCCCAGTGCAAAAGCCCAATATCTGCGCGCGAGCGTCCGTCTCCTCCTGCGTGAGAACTAATTCGTCCGCCATGGTGTCCCCAACCTCCAAATGTGTTGCTAGACGCTGCGCAACCGACCCCGCGTCTAACGAGTCGAACTTGGCTTGTTGGGGAAGACAAAGTTGGGTGGCTGCTCGTTCAGTTTGCCATCGAAGGAGGGTGGCAGATATCTCGAGAGCTCAAGATGACGGGTCGGGTCTCGTCAGGAGGGGTTGACGAAAGGCCCGGGAGCAGCAGCGAGTGCAGAGGTGGTGAAGTAGCCCAGAACTCTCCCAGGAACAGGCGTTGCGTAGGTGCGGTTTATGTTTCGTTGAAATAGTGCCGGAGCTGCTACTTGTTGAGGTAGGGATACCGACCAGCTCGTGCTGGTTCAAATGGTGATATTAACGAGAGCTATGCAACTTGGTACAGGGCTGGATCTTTTGCTGAGCAAAACGAATGATTTCCCCGGCGATGACGGTGGTGTAGGGGTCGGTCTCGGAAAGCGGTGGACGGGAAACGAATTGCTCTCTCTCTCACTCCTGTCGTTTGTTGTCTCGTGGAAGTTGCTCAGGCTGCTGCTGTCTTTCCAAGCAGTGGGAACCTGGAATTAGGTCAGGAGGTCCGGAAGGTGGGATAGTCAACGGAACCTACCCAATTTACAGGGAAGCTGCAGCGCATCTTCGGTCTGGTGGTGGGCAGCTGCTTGTCTCTTGGTCTTGGCACGCCTCTAAACGCACGGGCCATGACAATTACCCCGCCATGCTGGTTTGGGGAAGAAGTGTCGTAATGACCAGGCCATCTCACTCAGCTGCCAACTTCGAGTATAGCGTACCTGAGAAGCTGAAAGGTGAGGCAGAGCATATTCGTAACAGGCGACAAGGCAGCTGGGCCTCATGTCAAGCTATGAAACCATCTATTGGTATAGCGAACCCATAGGGACACCTTCACTGTCACATCACAGCCGTCTATGCCGTAGCAAACACAGCCCAACCAGTCACAAGACCTCCTGTCCGTTTCGTCATGTATACATTATTCGCTCTCTAAAGTAAATAAACGATTAGTGACCTCAAACCCCAGCTCTCAAACTCTTCTTGCTGGTATTTACAGCAATCGAACAAAAGCTCTTCGCAATCCTGAACGCATTCCATCCATTCTGCTTTCCTCTTTCCGCCCAGAAGTAATTGCGCCCTGCTTTCCCAGCATAAATAAAACAACCAGCCAAACAGAAAGAACCCTTCACCCGATATTCCCCTCCCCACCCCATAAAACGCCCGATTCTCGAATGTTGAGGTGTTCCCCATGCAATGCACGCTAGATGTCGAATGGGAGACTGAACCGATAGACAGAAGAAAAGTATAAAGTCGGAAAAGTGTAAAAAGAGACAGTCCAAGACTGACGATCACCGCTTCTTCGCTTCACTCCCCGACACAACCTCCTCATCACTCCCATCATCGTCACTTCCATCCTCGCCCTCATCCTCCTCCCCATCGTCATCCTCCCCCTCATAATCCTCCATATCCTCATCCTCCCCAGTATCACTCCCCCCAAAGTCAAAATCATCATCACTTTCCTGCCAGAAATCATCATCATTCTCCACCTTTGGCGGCGGCGCCGTCTCAAAGCTCCTCGGCATCTCAAAACCCTCGGGAATCTTCTTTTTACTCTGCTCCACCGTCTCCCGCGCCTTCTTGTTGTACTCCTCCCTCCGATCCCGGTACATCACTCCCGCATCGACATTAGCGGGGGAGCTAATCTCGGGATCGTCCAGCAGCAGCAACACCGACCTCAGCACGCTCTCCACGCACTGCAGCGGGCTCCACCGTTCCGACGCATCTTCCCCCGACATGACGTCCTCCCCGGGGGTGTGCAAAATCGAAATGCAGAGCTGGCCGTCGGGGTACACATTAGGGTGCGTGATCGGGTTCAGAAACCGGAACTTGGGTGGCTGGTACGGGTATTCCTCCGTGAAAGCCATCTCGGCCTGAAGGTAGGCGCCGTTAAAGACTGAGTCCGAGTTGATCACCATGAGAGCGAACTTCCACTTGAGGATGTTGATGTCTTCGTTCTGGATTTCAAAGAGGCGTTAGTCAGTCAAATGCCCTCCGTAGGAAAGAACACAAAACGCCAAAATCAGGGGCACATACATCGTCAAAATGAATCCACTTCTCTTGTCGCAGGGCCTTCATCTCCCCCATGAGTCGCGTCCTCGCGGCCGTCGCCTTGCTCGCTTTGGACATGATGGGCGTGTTGGTTTTGGGGTGACTCCTCAGAAATCTATAGCCGAAGGGTTGTAGAACTCCAAATGAAAATCGTCGGAAATCCTGACTCGAAGAAAAAACGAAGGTTGCTTGCCTCAAGAGAGAGCGTGGGCGGAGTTATTTGGAGGTGAGAATTTGGCAGTCGTACCTAAGGGAGGGAGAGAAGTCGAAGATCAAGGCAGCTGATGGACCGATTGTTTCAGGCTTTTATTTAAGAGGCCCAAGCCTGGCTGGACGGGCTGGACTGGGGGGGGGGGGGTGATGCTTGGTAAAGCGCAGCAACAATGTGGGGAAGAGGGGCGTGCGAGGGAAGCTTGGGGTCAAGTCGAGTGAAGTGACTGGAAAGAGGTTGGAAAAAGCGAATTTCACAGAAGAAACGTGAGAAAGAGTAAAACAGATTCTAATCTAATCTATCCCTGAAACAAAAATCCGAATCTGGCGCCGAGGCTAGGTGGCAGGTACCTACTGCAATATATCGGGTTTTGGTTGCAAAGGCAGGAGTTCAACAAGTCGTCCTGGTTCCCTGCCGTCCGCCGCATGTTGGCAGCCGGCTCACGACGAACAGCAGGCACGAGCCCAAGAGCCTGGACTGGACAACGCCCACGCGCCCAAGTGCCGCCTCCCTGGGTGCGATACCGCCCCCGCCACAGGCTGAGTTAAGCAGCACGACAGCCGACAGGGGGTTCTCTGTCGGGACTTGGATTGGTTCCAATCGATCCGGAGCCGAAACCTGATCTTCAAGGTGTCACCGACACCATTCTGTTGAGCGGTCAGCTTCCATTTTGCTTTGATAAGCTGCCCCTTGCAATTCAACGAGTCCGATCCGGGACCAGCAAACAAAAAAAAAATTCATCATTTCTGTGATCATCTCTCATCTTTTGAAAAAATGCTAATGTAAGCCGTCATGCGGGCAAGAGATATGAGCGGAGAGAAACGAAAAAGGCTCGCAACCGGACATGCCGGAGCTCTGGTGGGTGTGTGTAAGTGAGGGGCGAAACGCAACCAAACCGCCTCATCTTTTCAGCTTTGGCCCTCAAATAGCATTCGGAATTGCTTCTCATTTCCGATTGTTTTTGTTACTTCTTAGAAAAGATATATATGCGGGATTACACTACATACTCATAATATCAAAACTGGGTATCAAACTCGATCCTTTCTGGACCCAAACCCTGACCATGAGCCAAACCCAACCCCAACCCAATCAACCAAATTAGCTCCAAGCTATGCCAACGACCGGATATAATATATAAGCTAGACAAACAACAAAAAAATCACCCATATCGCATGCCTAGGTGTGTTATAGTAGTTATAACTCAGCAAGATGCCCACGCCAGAACAGAAAAGAAAAGAGCAGACCAACAGTTAGGCCGGTATATATCATAAGATAGAATGTGAAAACCTCCTTGGCCGCGGGGGAGCGACCTAAGCCCCCAGGTCGTAGTAGATGCACTTCCCGGTCCTAAAGTTGTAAACAAACGCGTGCCCCGGCCCCTTCTTCGTCTCCCACTCCCATCTCCACCCCTTGAGCATCTCGTGGATCTCCCGCACGTACTTCTTCTCTGCCGTGCCAACATTCTGTTCCACCTTCCGCCAGCTTTCCGTGTCGGCAATGTTGGTCGATTTGATCATGTCTATGACGGCGTCCGACGTCTCGATGGCTGCGATAGGACCCTCGAGGAAGCCCTTGACCAGCCTGGAGGCGCTCGACTGCGCCTGTTCGACGACGGCGTGACGGTTGAACTTCTTGCTCTTGGTTTGCGCCACAAGAACGTGGACTTCCTGCTCGTGATCGCCTTCGTGAGCGTTGGTCGAATCGGCATGTGCCGCGGTTGGCATGCTCCTCGTTTTTGCGAGGACGCGAGAGTCTCTCTCACGAATTTCAGATTTGAGCCAGTTGAGCAGGTCTTTGGTTGAGATATCAGCGTCTGAGGTATCTTTTCGCCCCATGGTCTTAATCTTAACCATGTTATCCTGCTTGATGATGACAATCCAACTGTATGATTCGTCTCGGTAGTTTGACAGGAGATCTTCTGGTGATCGAGTGTCGCGAGCCAGCTCAGCGCTGATGTTGTGAGCCCATAATATTTGCAAAAGCTCAATACCAGAAGATCGTAGAACTGAGGGGTCAAAACTGGCAATCAGAACGTCGCACTGTTCGAGGTCAGCGTTGAGTCTATGCAGATAGAGCATTAGTAACTTACTCGTTTGGTGCTAAAGATGCCCTGGGATTCCTCCTCAGCAGCCTTCTTGAGGAAGGCTTTGCCGGTAGCTTTGGTAACCTGTTTAGCTAACTGCTTCTCCCAGTTGAGACTAAACCCAACGGCGTGTCGCTCCTCAAAACGTCCCCCAATTTTTGGGCGATGCTCCTTGATCAGGTTGTCATAGCGACCTCCAGCCGCAAATACATCTTTGACCTTCTTGTCGTATAGGCATGAGAAGAGAATGCCTCCTCGGAAAAAGGCTTCGTTGATGCTGCTGAGAGGCGCAATGTAGACCTTGTTGGATACTCCGAACTTTTTGGTGTATTCATAGACATCCTTCAGGTGAGCTAAGATTGGCGACACCTTTTGCGCGAACTCGGAACCCTCAAACAGGCCTCTTATTTTCGATATGGCTTTGCTTGGTGTATCTCTGAAATCGAATCGCTGAAGCTCGTCCACGCTAGTCGCCGAGATGCCTACCATAGGCGATCTGAGCTCACTACGAACCTTGAGCCAGGTGAAATTCCTAATGTTAAGCTTGCTGAGGACGTCAGCGGCTGCCTGTCTGGCATTGATATCCACGCCACAGAACTCAAAGATCAGCTGTAGAAGATCAGAGTGGCCAAGTTGAAAGCAAATTGGCGTAGATGACGTTGTGGGGAAACTCGAGACGATTTCGTCCAGGACCTTGATAACTTCGGCCTCTTTCAAGGCAAGATCCAGGGCGTCGGTCGTGACAATATCAAAGTCCACTTCACCGTAGACATCAGGGTGTCCGCCGTCGCGACGATCTCGAAAGATGGTTCCAAAAGAATAAGAGCGCTGAATAACAGGACCTTGGGTTACTCGAGCAAGAGATCGAGCATGGCCCATGACCAGATCAAAAGGCATTTGTAGCACTGTGCCATTCTGATCAAGCAAACGGACAACGCTCTGCTCGTAATAATTCGATCTCGGGTAGAGACACGCTGTTGGAGTCTCAACAGCGCCGTGTCGTCGGAAAATCGAAACCAGTGCGTCTTTCACAATGTACCGGCGCATCAGATCTGCTGCGCTCGGCGCTGATGACCCCATATCCCAGGCATAATCCTTGGCCGGTTCGATTTGCCGAGCAAACAAGGCGTTCAGCATCTTCTCAAAGTAGGGCGAACTTGGATCCGCCATTCCGGCGATAGCACGCCGTACGGCCTCACTCTCCATCTGAACAGGCATCTTCCCGCTCTTCAAGAGCTCTGAGCTGGAGGGACGTTCTTTGGGATTGTGTGTGAGCAATGAAAGCAAAATATCCGTGTGATTCTTGTCGGCTGCCTTAAAGTCTGATGGAAGAACTGGCGGATTGTGTCGCACTTGTTCAAGTGTCATAGCACGTTGCATCCCTAGCATTGGAGGGTAGGACATCTCGAAGAATATGACACCCAAGGAATACATCTAATACGCTTAGCTAGTGTGTAATAGGCTTCATGTGAGACGACTTACATCAACTTTGGCAGTGTATGAACCGCTGCCTCCTGTCCTGACCTCTGGGGCAACATAGACAGCCGTCCCGATGCTTCTGGTGAGATCACTGGCGTCAATATTGGGCATATTTTTATCAACGGCTAATTGCCCGCTTGTCGCTAATCCGAAGTCTCCGATTTTGACGTTGTCAACTCCATCCGGGCCAGCACTTATGAACACATTCTCAGGCTTGAGATCGCGGTGAACAATGGTCAAGCTGTGGATATGAGCTAATCCTTCCAGAATTTGACGGAAGAGGCGCCAGACTTCTTGATTTTCCTTGTACAAGCTTCGGGAAATCAAGTCACGCAAGGTCTGAACACACATGTTAGAAGGCTGATCAGTAACAGGGAAAAGTGTTGGGAAACCGAGAAGAAGGCTGAAGACATACCCGTTTCTCACAATACTCCATAGAAATGTACATGATGGTACGATAGGGGCGGGCGCTCCCCCTTCTATCTCCACGGCCCGGGACAGGGAGATGTCGTGGTGCCCTCTCGCCTATCGTAGATGTGTCCTCATCGGACTCGGACTCATCCTCATCATCACTCTCTTCATCGTCTTCTTCATCGTCGTCGGAATCATCCTCCCCGCTGGAGTCATCCTCGAAAACCATATCTGGGTGTCCGCTAGAGGACATAAAATCGAGTCCTCTGCTCTTGCTCTCAGCAAACTCGATATTGATACTCCGCGACACTGGACTGTTATTTGAGCCATCTGCACTCGAGATGTCACTTTCAGACTCCCCATTACCATCCGAAAAGTCCATGGTTTCCTCGAGCCAAGTGTTGTAGTACCGAACGACAGCGGGATGGTTCATCTGTGAAAGTAGCCTCACTTCCTTCAGCATTTCGGACAAGGTCTCTTGCGACCTCTGAGTAATTTTCTTGATGGCATACAATCGCCCATCAATCATCTTGCGAGCACGGACAACTTCGCCGAAACCACCCTTGCCAAGTCGAGCCTCTTCAACATAGTCTTCCAGGTATCTCGAGGTAACAGCAGTCCGGTTCATAGAATCATGTCGAAGCCGTCGTGGCAAAGATAGGGGGGCCGATAGGAGTGAGCCTGACACCACTGCAGAATCATCCTCAACCAGAACAGGGGCATTGGTGGCCAGAAATTCGCTAGAGCAAAGCTCGAATGCGCGAGGTCGCTTCTTGGGGTCTGCCTTGAAGAACTTGGAGACAAGTTCTACCAGAGGATTCGAAAGCGATAGGGATTCCATCAATGCCGAAGGTGAGTGGTATTTTTCGGGCACGTTGAGGCCGAACACCATCTGCAAGAACACTATTCCAAAATCCCAAATGTCTGTTTTCTGTGTGTACTGGGGTTTTGAGATTCCGGCAATCTCTGCGGGATACCAGTACACAGATTTGGCTGCTCTGCTCGTAACCACTTTGATCATGCTGGTGGATATGTTATGGAGTTCTTTCTGGAAGCCACTGTCAGCAATCTTGGGAACGATGTCGCCTGCTGGCGTTCTGCAGAGTAGAATATTGCCAGGGTGGATGTCCTGGTGAACAATTCCGTTGCTGTGGAGATATGCTAATGCGTCGAGGAGATCTGTGGTCCATATTCTGGCTTTGCTAATATCAATTTGCCCAGCCAATTCAAGAAGCTCGTCAAGAGGTCCTTTATCCGAAAAAGGGGTAAGCACACTGACGGTCCAGACAGTAGGTCCGGACGAGTCAATGTCACTAACTGTTCGGTCAATTTTGAAGTTGATAAGCTGTAAAAGGTTTTGATGGTGTAGCTTCTTCAGAGACTCCAATAGTGTCTCCAAGGCTTGGATTTGCTTCTTGAACTGAGCCGAGTCCTTGCCGTGTGACTTGATGTCAACTTGCTTCAATGCGAGACTTGGACGAATGTTGCTCGCAGATAATACCGGCTTCACCTTGTGCACTGTCGTCACCGGACCCTCGCGCCAAACCGTCCTCCCAATGACTGTTTGGAAGTAAAGGGAACCGCCGGTTTCATCCGTCAACTTGCAAGCCTGGTCAAACAAAACAGCCACATCGCTCTCGGCAGGGTCTTCCTGAACTCGGTTGGGCGACATATTGTGACTTCTGTTCTTCTTCCTCGACTCTTTCAGCTTGTTCCGCTGGCGTTTGAGTTCCTCTTGGACCATGTCACCGAGGACCCGTTCTTCTTCCATGGTTTCCTCAAGCTTCTTTTGCTCCTGTTGCTCCTTCTCATTTTGTGCCAGTTTCGCCAGCTCTGCTTCATGGGCCGCCCTTTCTTCTTCTAAAGAAGGCAATTCCAGACCCTGGGCCTTCTTGACTGCGGCCTCCTCGAGGATCTCCCGAATGCCTTCCACGAGACGGTCGATCATTACATCTTCTTCCCGTGCCCAAATTTTCGGTTGTGTCTCCACAAACTTTTGGATTTTGAATCTTGTTGATTCACGAAGATGTCCATCATTCTTGACGGTTAGAAGCGGGGGAGATTTGGGATATGTGGCGACAAGAACGGCAGAAAGTGTCACGGAAAAGTTGTCATCGGATGAGGCTTTGATTCTTATATCAAAGGCTGGTTCCGTTTTCTTGGAGCTGTTAGTTACATGACACCCAAGCACATGTAAACTCATCAAATCTCAAAAAAAAATGTTCATACCTTCCAAGCACTGTGAGGTGCTGAGTGTTCGATGAAGTCCTCGCCATAGATGGCCCCCAGCGCGATCACCTCATCCTCTTGTTTCTCCTGATATTGTGTTTTTGCTGGTGGTGGACCGGCATGGGGGCCCTTCAGTCCAGGAAAACTCTCAGTTCCATTCTTCTTGGTTTGAGGAGGGGCCTTCTTTTGAGCACCCTTTCCCGCCATAACGGATCGGTGATGATGGTGGTGGCTTGGTGTGAGATGAGGAGTGACAGGGTGTTGAGCACTGGTAGATCTCGAGACTCGAAATGAAATAAGATTCTCAGGTAAAGGACCGAGAAGATAAGAGCACACAGCCAGATATGGCTGTGAGGCTTTAATGAGTCGATTCCATCCTCGGAACAATTCAGACGGAGCAGGGTCTATAAAGGTGAAAGGCGAGAGGCGACTGTAGTGTTTGGCGGGGTATCTGCACTGTTCAGATGCCCCCAACGGTCAATGAGCTGAGATGGGATTGGAGACAATCGTAGCGATCCACCATTCAGCTTCGCAGTGGAGCCTAGGGCTTGGCACGAAGCTTCGATCAGCCCCGCCAACCCCACTTCCAACGCCCGGGACGCGCTGCGGCTGGCGGGACGCGGTAGGACCCTTGCTGGCGGCACGACTGGCCGCTGGCAACGATTCGATTCTGGTTCTGGCAGTCAAGTAAACACAACACTTGACTGTCGACAGCACACTTTGTGTGGCAGCCACCACGACCTCTTATTACGGACAGTTGACTGATATTTTGACTCGTACAACATAAATTGAGGAATTGAAAGAAGACCCAGTTAGTTGCGCGATCACGGCGCCCGAGTCACCATGATCAGCTGGGCGCTCAAGCGCAACAACAAGGACGCTGACACAGCGCGCGACGCGACCGGCGGGGGTACGAGATCCCATACCCGCAGAACTTCAAGAACATTTTTAGGACATCGAACTCAGACAAGTGCAGATGATACGACTCAAATCGATATGCCCGACACCCCGGCGCCGGTTTTCGCTGTGCGCGCGCTGAAAACAGCCATCTTCGGAACCCCCGCAGCCCGTGCCGACCGCCGAGCCTCGAGATTGACGGCAGCAAACAACAAATCCGCCCCTGCAAAGCCCGATGCCACTTCCGCTCCCGAAAAGTCGCCTGCGAAACCACCCGGCATTCTCTTGACCCCAGGCACCGGCACCACCCGTCGAAAACGAGTGTCATTCGGCCATGACGTCAAGCAAGGCTCTGGGGGACCGGCGAGAACGAGCACTAGCGGCCTGCCCGACGACCGCCCAGGCAAATTCCCAAGCCCATGGGTCGACGAAGCTGGCGATACACCGATTCCGAAAGCGAAGACGAAACTCCAGCAAACTCTGGAGAACGCCCGGCGTAACAAGTCCGAGGAGAACACCACCGAGATCAGGGATTTCGCCGCTCAGGAGTCGGAGCAGGAAGGTGCCTGGGAAGAGGTCGATGATGATTACGATGAGTCTGACTACGAAGCCGACATTACCACCGATCTAAACGAGCCTCACTCCAGGTCAGGCCAGTACTGGAAGTCCTACTTTGAAACCTACCATGCCGATGCAAAGGCTGAGATGGAGAAATTGGTTAAGTACAAGCAGCTCGCGAAGTCTTATGCGAAGATGAAGGACACAGAGGCCGATGAGCTTAAACAAAAACTCAGAGAGGAACAGGAAAAGGTGCAACAGATGGAAGAAAAGCTGGCCGAGATGAGCAGGCAGGTGGCTGCCAGGACCCAAAGAAACGGAGGACAAGTTGATATGCAGTTGGTGGATGAACTGAACAAGCAGACGGCACTTGCAAGAGAGTACAAGATGCAGGTCGAAGAGCTGGAAGAGTTGCTTCATGAAGATACCGATGAGGAAGAACCCAAGGGTCCCCGACAACGACGCGTTGCTTCTCCACGAACCCACCGGACCCTTATGGAGGCGCAGCGGGAACTGAGAAAGGCAAGGTCACAGCTGAGGGAAATGGACAGTCTGCGAGAAGAGCGGGATCGACTGCGTTCTGACCTCAAATTCGCCGAGCAGAGGTCCACCAAGCTTGCCGATGAGAACAAGAAGTTGTCTGGGGAGTTGTCTAAGAGCGGCACCAGGATCCAAGACCTGGAGAAGAACCTTGCTGAATCGAAGGCGTCCTATGATAAGTTGAAGGAGGATGCCAAGAATCGTTACAAGGAGGCCCGAGAGGTGTTGGAAACAAAAAATAAGAAAATCTCCGAGCTCCAAGACCAGACCGCCTCCCTCAAGAAAGAGGCCACCGAGACCAAGAGAGCGACTCGAGCAACACGGGGTCTGAGTCTTGACGAGAAATCCAAGCCTAGCACCGATCGCCCGTCGACAGCACTCAAGTCTCTCGAGACAGCGGAAGAAGACCATACCCGCCTTCTCCGAGAACTAAAAGAACTGAAAAGAGCCAGTCTCCAAACAGCAACCACAACGCGAGACAAACGCCCCGGCGTCGACGGCTATAAATTCACCTCCACCACCGACGACCTCCAAACCCTCGCCACCTCCCGCGCCCTCCGCGATAGAATCGAGTCCGAATTCGGCGTCGGCGGCAGGAAATCCCAGCCTTCCTTCCCCGCCACCACCACGATGTCTACAGTCTTAATCGACCGCGCAAATCTCCCAGACAGCCCTTCTCCAGTCGGCCGCTCTGCCCCTTCCTCAAAGGAAGATCTCATTTCCCGAACTCCCAGCAGAGGTTCAAGCCGGCCAAGAACATCCCGCATCACCATCTCAAGAGAGAACCTCAAGTCCAAAAGCAGCAGCGAAAATGACACTGCCGGTGCGGCAGTAGAAAGGGAAAAGCAGCGCCTCACCACCAACGGAAGCAGGACCACCACCTCCCTCCTCCAACCGAGGAAAAAGCTGCCCCCGCCTACACCAGCAGCAACAACCCGATCCTCCCGTCCTGCCTTGGGCAACAACGACGACGATGACGACGACTTCACCCAGACCCCCCCAGAAATAGCCAGCTTCGATCTCGTCTCGGGGAAATTCGCCAGGTTAGGAGGTGGTGGTGGTGGGAATAATCAAAATAACCCAAACAGCAGCGCTGTGTGGAGCACCATGAACGCGTCGCAGCTCGCCATGCCAGCGGACAGAAAGGCGGCGGCGATTGCGAGGCTGCAGAGGAAGAAGGCCGCTAGGTTGCAGATGGAGAGGATCACCAACGGTGGGAATCATAATACTAATGGGGTGGTGGGTGAGAATAACAGGGTGGCGAATAGGAATAAGGAGAATTTGAGGCCTTACTAGGGTACTGAAGATCAAGGTTTCGATGGAGAGGGGCTAGGGACATGGGAGGTCGTACACATTGTTCATCAATCACTCCAGCACAAACGGGGGGCATTATGGGGCATGGAAATAATAGTGACACGTTGATTTTTAATCATGGATGGCAAGCATGGCGGCGGTGTTTTTTGGGGGGTTTGGCGCATCTTATTTGTATACAGACAGACAAGACGGGTTTCGGGAATATACAACAACCGCTGGTTATGTTGTTCTAGGTGGCTTTTTATTTATTTATTCTTTGTATGGAACATTCTTGTGTGTTGTATCAACCATGAGAACGCAATTTGAGTTTGATAATCCAAAGAAACACACGCACACACACACACACACACACACATCTTACGCCCTGATCTCTCTCTCCTTCACAACAGTGCTAATTCTTGTTTTTGTGTCAAAATGTATCTTGATTACAATAATAATAATTATTTATCTTTGTTACTTAATGTACGCACGCTCGCCACTCCCCCTCCCAACTTCGCTGTACACACACAACCAATACGACAGCTGGTATTTGTTTCGCTGCCTTTTCCCAGTCGCTTTGATATGCGCCCCCCTTCATTTCCCCCCTTTTATTCCATCCCGAGTTCCATGTGTTGCCATTTCCCCAAATATCCATTCTTTTGGTATCACTTTACACATAATGCAAATGCTTTGTAACCCCCGTTTAAGACCAAAAAAGAAAAGGAAAACATAACCCCTTGCGGCTTCCTTGCTCTGGCCTGAAGCCAAGGCAAAGTGCATAAATTGCAAATCCCATCCCATACCAATACCCAAATCCCAGAACGCAAACACATCGCGAAACCATCGACCTTAACACAACCCAGTACCAGACGCCTTACATAATACTGCACTCCCGCTCCGGCAGCCCATCTTTCTCTTTCCCCTTACCCTTCTCCTTCTTCTCCTTGTCCTTCTTCTCCCCCTCTCCATCTTTATCCTTCTTCTTCCCCTTATCCTTATCCTTCTTACTCCCTCCGTGGTGGTGATGGTGCTCCTTCTCCTTCTTGGCGTCCTTGGCCGTATCACTCCCCGACCCTTCCTCCTCTGTAACAACAGCTTGCTCATCCCCCACAACCACTCCATCCACAGCCGGCACCACCACCGCCGCAGTACTCCCATTACTCGACGTCGACCCGTCTTTGTTCGGCCGAATGAAACCCAGTCTCGAGATGGTGGAGCTAAGCCTTCCCTCGCCTATCTGACTAGTAGGGCGAGATTTGCTCCCCGTCTTGGTGAATTTCGCCGCTGCCCTCGATAACCTCGCTGCTGTGCTCTCCTCTTTACTTTCTTCCTGAGTGGCCGTAGGTGTGGTTGCTGCGGGGGAGGTTGCTTCAGGGATGGCTGGGACAGCTACGGCTGAGTCAGAAACCGACAGGCTACCGCGTCTGGAGTTTTCAGCCTTGGTGTTGACCGAGTACGGGTTGTCGTCAAAGTTGAGGCGCTGGTCCATGTTCATCTCGGAGCTCAGCCGGATGGACGGCTTCTCGCTGTTCTGGACAAGAGTGGTCGCCGAGTCAAAGAAGCCACTAGCTGCGCTTGATATCGTGCCATTGATGGATTCCTTGGGTGATTCGACGATCGGAGTAGCTGGAACCTTTCCATTCAAGTCCTTGTAGGCTGGCGGTTCCGTGACTGAGCCATCGGTGGAAGCAGTTGTTACGTCCACCATAGGAACGACCTGATAGAACAAAAGGTACGGCATCTCTTCTCGCAGTGACTGCTTGATGTCATCAACGTATGTCACCCGATTCTCCACTGCCAGGTCGTCGAACTTCGCCCACTGCTGCTCTTCGTAATCCGGAGGCGGGTCGTCGTCGTATCTCCGATTTTCGGTCAACAGCTTCGGGGCCACCCGAGCGAACGATACGTAATGGCCGCTATGCAGAGAATCGCCACGGTGGCATACGACCGACTGCAAGACCAGCTTGAACTCCTCTCTAAGCCCGCTGGAGTCCTTATCCTTGGCGTTGATATCCTCCGCCATGAACTGCGGTAACCGCAAACTATCCGGGATATCAATCAGGGTGTTTTGCCGCTTAGGGACGCCCTGTTCTGTCATTGTATATCTCTTCAAGCAAATCCCTACCACGGGTCTCTGGGTAAAATGGCGAGCCACCTCTGCGTCACTACTAGGTTCGCTGTTCGTCGTAGCATGCCATGCTATGAGAAACGTCAGCTTTGAACTCCTATTTGGAAGGGTATGTGAATGCTCACGAATTAACCGGAAAAACTGCCAGGCTGGTATCGTGACAGCTTTCACAATTGTGGAAATTCTACGTCTGTGCTTCGGGGTCGAGCATTCCGCTTCGCCGTTTGATGTCTGGTCCTCTTCATCCTTGACCACGATCCGCTGTATGATGCTCGTAGACCTATTACGTGACACAACTGGCGACTCTGTAGTAGGCTCTAAGGTAGGACTCGTCATGGATACTGGAGAATGCGTGATAGTCTCCTGCACCGTCCATCTGCGCTGCAATCTTGAACTCTCGCCGTTATCGGTTGGCGTTTCCACATCCTCTTCTGTAGTACCCAATACTGTGTGTTTGGGTGTTGAAAACCCGCCTTTTTTCTCCTCCAAGCTGTCTCGAAGCACATCGACCTTGTTGTTGAAATACTCCTCCAGGCAGTCCTCGAGCTTAATGCCCTTTCCCGATGGGTCGGGCGGAACGGCAAGGTTGAGTAACCTTTCGTGTACAACTTTGTGATCGTCGGCGTCGCCCTTTCCTTGGTGAAACAAGTCGACCTGAAGTGCTAGCAGTGGTAATTGCAGTGTCTCCGTAATAAACGCAAATGCCTCCGATGTGTCCTGCTGTTCGAGAAGCTCGGCTTCTTTCCACCCACAAGCAGCAAGCGATTCCTGGATGTGTTGTGTCTATACGCCAGGTCAGTTTAACCCCAGCAGTGAAAACGATAGCGTCCTACCATATCCGTTGGAATCAGCTTCCCGCTTCGCAACATGTTGACCCATAACCGTAGTAGAGCAGCCAATTTCCTCTGAGCCTCATCCGTGGAGTCATTCTTCAGCATGCATTCGAAGGCCTGCAGCTTGGCGAACATGGCAAATAATAGCGCGTCGAGATAGCACGTAACATTCCCCCGGTTTACGGCACCCAACATCTGCACGTTGGCATTGTATGGCTGGATTATCCCGGCAAACGCTTGTTGCTGCAGTTGTAGGAGCTCGAGAGCCTTGTCGACGTCACCGTCGGCGAACTTAGAGTCGAGGGCATAGCGAATGATATCGGTGGTGATTTCGTGATAGTTGAGCTCTTCGAGTTTCTTCTTGATTTCCTCGACCTGTGTTGTCACACTGTCAGCGCTCAATCGACCACATGAACCAACGGGTTGAGCCGGTTCGATAAACGCACCTTTCCAGCTTCCTTTTCCTCCACCTCTTTCTCCTTCTGGGCTTGTTTTACGGACTCTGGTCTGAAGATAGAAAGCCAAGAATCGATCGTTAATGGGCGAGCCTGGGAGAAAATCGTCAGTAATGAAACAAGCTTCTAGGGCCGAGACAGCTTCTCCCACACGGACCTTTGCGCCGGGTTCAGACGACTTATTTCGTCGATGGCTTCCACTCTTGTCTCGCACACTCCGAAACTTTTTAGGCATTATCATTTGTGCCGCCTTCATCTTGTCAGTTTTGCGCAGCACCTCGACATGTGTGGTGATTGAGTGATCGAAGTGGTTATGTGTTGTGCCCAGTCGAATGCTGTACCATGTAGGTACCAGGGGTGGGGGACCGCGCAGCAAGGTAACCTCTGCGAGAATGGGTATCGAAGGCGCAATGCGACCAGGAACAGTCAAAGAAGGTAAAGGCAAGGCGAATTTAGTCGAGAAGGAAAATATCCACTCCGGAGAATGTTGACCGCCGACCGGAAGACCTTCAAGGTGAACGTTCGGACGTCGTTGAGTTGGGACGAGGGGTTAGGTTTCGGGCGCACTGAACAAGTATCAAGTAGGTGGTTTGCGATGAGCGAAGGGGCGTCGGCCGGGCTGATGAGGACAGATGGCTGCCACCGGTGCTCCGACCTGAACTGCCTAAACTGGCGACGTCAACCGTAGGAGGCGACGTTGATGTCGAGGGCAATGAAGAAAAACTGGCTGAGCGCCAAAAACAGGGGACGGGAACTTGTCGAGCAGCTTGTTCGCCAACAGAGACAAGGCCAACAAATTGAAGGGCCAAAGAGGGGCCCAAAGACGTGGGCAAGCTGCTGCGTGGGTGGTGGGCAGCGCGTGGCGGACGGGGACACGGGCAAGGATGATAAGGCCCGTGGAGCAGGGGGTGGATGCCCAAAAATGTTCAGCTTTCTGCTTCTCAGCGACACTTTAAAGACTCGAGAAGAGATAATTTGGCTTCTTTTTTTCGTCTTGTGCTTCCACGATCGCCTCTAATCATCGAGTCATTTAAGGGGTCGAATAGCTTGCTAGCTAAGTGCCCACAAGTATAACTCATAGGAGTGACGGGACCAACACCACGAGACAGCTTCTTGAATTTTCTTTCACATATACAAATACACAAGCGCGGTGGCCACCTTACCACCTTACCTTCCTGCTGGATCGCGATTGGGTCGCGATGTCCCAGAGAAAACCCAGATGCGCCCTCCTGACCCAGAACCCCGTTTCTTTACCTGCAACATGTCGAGCGAAGGTTAGCTGATGGTGCTCGATAGGGCTGGGCTGTTCATGATGTTGCATCGAGCGGTGCAACTGTCAGTCGAACCGCGTTTAGGGATCTGCAGTTTGACAGAGACCCTTGCCCCGCCTTACCCCCCCGTTCGCAGGTGCGATCGGGAGGGGCTTCATTATAGTGCTTACCCTAATCGGGCGGGTTGACGTCTCCAATGACGCTTGAGAGGATCGACAAGGGTCTAGAAGGATGAATTATCTCGATGCCTGTTGCTGCTGCCAGAGTATCGTCAGTGTGAGCGGCAGCAAATGACGAATGTGGTGGTGGTTGGATTTGCAGGCCTACGTAACTCACGGATCGCTTGAAGAAGAGTCGCAAAGGAAGATAGTGTCGTGAGGTGTTGGCAGATGGTCGCAGTCACAAGAGGTTTTTAGCGGCGTAAGCGTCTCATGATGGCTCAGCAATTCGGTTCGGAGAAAAAGAGGCCAGGCACCAGGACGGCAGCACCGAATGTGACGCGGTTTGGTAGGTACAAATACACAATAACTCCTATAAATAAGTATGCCGCGACATCCACGTCCCTCTTCCTGCCCGACATCCCGGGTCACGATTGTTGTCCAAGCTGGCACCCAACGTTCGTTATGTTTTGTCTTCATCTGAAGCGGCACAAGTCAATTCAGCCAAAATGTCTGTATCTGAAATATGCTGGGGATGAGACATGACGTCACTGGTAATGTTGCCTTTTGACTTTGAGAACCATAAGGTTTGATGGATTAATAGTGTGCCGGAATCGTGGTTACCAGATATGCTAGCCATCAAGGTAGATAAGCACTCTGTAGCGTTGAAGCAACCTGGATTTTTGTTAAGAAGACAACGGCGGCCAGCTCCACGTGCGAGCTGTGTGGGGGTTGGTGAGAAGAGGGATCCTGATCGACGCATAAATCGTAAGGTGGGAGTTGGAGAAGACGAGTCTTGGAAAATGAGCTGATCAAGCTGCGAGACCCGAGGTGAATGTCACGGATATGGTGGTGTTTTCTCCATGGAAATGTGGAAATGCTTACCTACCAAAAGCGCGGATAACGGAATGCGCCAACTGAGGGGTTCGATTGGACGGCCCCGGACTCTTGACAGGGTAAGCTCCACATTCCCCACGAAATCAACCTCGGCAGGGAAGGGGGAGCTGGTAACTCGGCTCAACCTCAGCTGAGCCGAACCATTCATCGCCATGCATTAAATTCAAAGTTCCCCTGTTGAATCTGATGCACCGTTTATTAGGAGTGCCGGACCCGTCTTTGTTCCTTTAGAGTTTGTTAACCTTTTGCCAAATTACCTTGTTCTTGTTGAAACTTTAAGCCACCAGAAACAATGTCGACCCAGATCCCCATCGCCGTATGAAGCCCCTATGCATTACGCTCCACCTCCGCATCCCGCAGCATATCACTAACATCCAGGTGCAGGTTCGCGATCACGTTAGCGAGAAGGCGGCGAAGACTTTGGATATCGTTGCCAAGTTTGTTGAAGAAGAGTGCATCCCGTAAGCCCAATTCTATCCTCTCTCTCATATTGGACATGGAGCTGGTCTAATGATGTCACTTCAGTGCCGATACCGTCTTTGAGGCCCAGGTTGGCGTCGGTGAAGCAAGATGGCAGGCTCACCCCAAGATTCTTGAGGACCTCAAGCAGAAGGCGAGGTCTCTGGGCCTCTGGAACATGTTCCTGCCCAAGGGCCACTACAAGGAGTCTCCCGGCTTCACCAACCTCGAATATGGCTTGATGGCCGAGTGGTTGGGCAAGTCCAGAGTTGCTTCTGAGGCTGTCAACTGCGCTGCTCCTGACACTGGCAACATGGAAGTGTTGGCCAAGTACGGCAACGAGGCTCAAAAAGCCCAGTGGCTCAAGCCCCTGATGGAGGGCGTCATCCGCTCGGCCTTCCTCATGACCGAGCCCCAGGTCGCCTCCTCAGATGCTCGCAATATCGAGCTGAAGATGGTCAGGGACGGTGATCACTATGTCCTGAACGGCTCCGTAAGTGATCTCACCTCATGGTACAGAAGTCTAAGTTAACAAGAGAATTACAGAAATGGTGGTCCAGTGGTGCTGGTGACCCGCGCTGCAAGATCTACATCGTCATGGGCAAGAGTGACCCCAACAACAAGGACCCGTATAAGCAGCAATCCGTCATTCTTGTGCCATCAGACACCAAGGGCATCACCATCCACCGCATGCTTTCGGTCTACGGCTACGACGATGCTCCCCACGGACACGGCCACATCACCTTCCACAACGTCCGCGTGCCGGCGACCAACCTTGTGCTCGGTGAGGGCCGTGGCTTCGAGATTATCCAGGGCCGTCTTGGTCCCGGCCGTATCCATCACGCCATGAGAACCATCGGTGCCGCTGAGCGTGCTTTGGAATGGATGCTCATGCGCATCAACGACCCCACCAAGACTCCTTTCGGCAAGCAGTTGCGTGAGCACGGCGTCATTCTCGAGTGGGTTGCCAAGTCTCGTCTTGAGATCGACGCGGCCCGTTTGGTGGTCCTCAACGCTGCTATCAAGATGGACGAGCAAGGCCCCAAGGCCGCTCTCAAGGAGATTGCCCAGGCCAAAGTTCTCGTTCCCCAAACTGCCCTGACTGTCATTGACAGGGCGGTGCAGTCATTTGGTGGAGCTGGTGTCAGTCAAGACACTCCCTTGGCCAACATGTGGGCCCAGATCCGCACCCTCAGGCTGGCGGATGGACCGGACGAGGTGCATTTGCAGCAGATGGGCAGAAACGAGAACCGCCGTGGCCAAGAGGTGGCCGCCAAGATTGCTGCTCAAAAAGCAAAGGCTGAGGAGTTGCTGAAGAAGTACTCGGTGACCAGGTCAGAGCTTGGATCCAACATCAAGCACTAGCTTTCATTTTGAATATTATCTTTGGATTTTGGGCGAATAATTTAGGCATCTGGGAATTACATTATCAATATCTGTATCTTTTTGCTCCACATCGAGAATGGGATTTGTCAGTAATTTTTGATTCTTCGCTGTAACCAATGGGTATTTTGAGTGTTCCCATGACTCTGCTTCAGATGTGTCTTCCCATGGCATCCTGGCCAGGGGCAGGGGCTTGGAGTGTTATGAGGTCCGTGCAGCAATGCTGCGTTGCCCGGTCGTTGTTACCCAAAACGGCAGTCTGTTTTTTTTTTTTCTGCTGCAACCTCTTTCCTGCACACACTCTCCCAGTCACTCACATTCCAACCCACAACCCAGCATTGACTCCCGCCCCGGTTCTGCAGCCAATTTAAGCCAGCCAACCGTTCACCAAACCAATTTTTGCCGTCGTCGCCTCTGGATACCACATCTTCTGCTACCTCGGACAAAATCCTGCTTTTTTTGCCTCTCCCGTCTTGTTGTTTGCGCAACTTTCAGCTCGCATCGCTTAGACAAAGTCGATTCGTCCGTTTTCCTTCCCTCATTCCAGTAACCAACCGAGCTCTCCGTTCCGTTGCTTGCCCAACCGAGGAAACCAAGAACGAATTCTTGTACGACCAAAACAAATTCCCACACCACACCACACAACCCATACCTATACCAAACGGCAAGAAATCAACATAAAGACAATGTCTTCCAACGTTCTCGCCGCAAAGGACGTCAACACGTCGCTCCCCACCCAAGACAACAACAGTACCTCATCGTCGTCGACTGATACCTGCGTCAAGCCCGATACTATGAGCATGGAGTACCACCGTCAGGTCTTTCAGAGCAAGATGCAGCAGGAGGAGTATGTTTTCTTCTCCCTCCCACCTTTTTCGTGGCTATTGCTCACAATCATGTCTAGGAAAACCTATATCTCCCCCTCGGACAACCTCATGTCCCCTTGCACAGCCAAGCTGAGCGCCTTCCGCAGCAAGCAAGTTGGCAAGTAAGTGAAACACCCCCAGCCCTCTTTTCATTCGACATTCGAATACTGACCATGATTGTCCGTCCAAACAGAGTCAAGCCCAAGTCCCTCTTCGCCCAGGCGTCCTCTAAGAAAATCGACTCCGGGAGCGGGCTGCTGTTCGCCAACAAGCCCAAGCCCGCTGCTCCTCCCGCTGGCAGCAACTGAGCGGCCCACGATGACAATCACTGTCACAGAATACCTTTTCCTTTTCTTTCCTTCTTCGACACAACAACCATTCTCTCTTCCGACATGATGGATACACACATCATTTCTTGTTTTTTATCCGTTGCAGATTTTTTTCCTTTTTGTCAGAACACACCACCCACTAAAGGGAAGAGGATTGGAATATGGGGAGGGCATTGGGAAAGATCAAAGTGGCGTTAAACGGTTGGCTTTTCATTGCTTTTTCACTTTGCCAGTTTTGCCCCTTTGGGAAGAAAGCAAAAGAATAAGGGGAAACGGAGGGAGTTTTTTCTTATTGGGGAAATGGTTATGACGGATTACTACTACTTTGCACAAACAAATTGAGGAGCAAATAAACACTGCTGCCGTACACATATCTTTTGTCATGGTTTTTTTTGCTGTCTCGGGGTGACCAGACTTCATGGCACATCATATGAAGGATAGTTTACTCAGATGATCCAAAGCTGAAAACCTTTTTATTCTTTGCTTCCTAACCACCAAGAAAGAAAAGAAACTAGGCCTTCCACCCGCTAACAATATACACCACATCCTCATCACAAACCGGGTGACTCAACCCCACCCTCTGCGGTATATGCCTCGCGCTCGCTCCCCACACCAGCGCGTACTTGAAGGTATCCTTCAGCGTCCTGTGAATCCTGTCGCAAACATCCTCAATAGTGCTATTACTCCTCACAATTAGCGCCTCGCTGAAGTCGGGGTCTGTCCCCTTGCGTTTGGTATAGATCCTGATCAAATTCAACTCCTTCCAGCACCTGTCAATGACATCCTGAAGGCCGAGGTCGAGTTCGCAAGACATGACGACCGTGTGGGGCTCCCGGGCGAGCTTGTCGAGGAAGTCGAGGGAGACGGAATCGATCTTGTTGTAGACATAGAGACACTTGATGTACTTTCGGTGGTTGGCCATGATGACGTCAATGAGGTCGTCGACGGTGCAGTTCTCGTCGCGGATCAGCACTTCGCAGTTGAGGATCTTGTAGTCGCGGAGGATGTTCATGATCATTTTCTCGTCGATTCCCTTTGGGGGGGACTGGAAGGTAATTTTCATGCCGCCGGCTTTTTTGGGTTTGAGGTAGATGTTCCTTTTACGCGCAACAGAGTTAGGTTGGTGTGATGGAGTAGGGGGTCAAGGGGGCGAAGAGGGGAACATACGGAGGATCACGGTTCAACCTGATTCCCACTGCTTCAAGTTCAGCCTCCAACAGGGCTCTCTGCTCTGCTCTCTTGGTGGCATCAAGGATCATGAGAATCAAATCACTAGTCTTAGCGGCGGAAATAACTTGTCGACCGCGGCCCTTGCCTTCAGAGGCGCCTTCGATAATACCGGGGAGATCGAGCAGTTGGATCTCGGCGCCGCCGTACTCCAAAACACCGGGGATGGCGGTGAGGGTTGTGAATGCATAGGAGGCGACTTCGGATCTGGTCTTGGTTACTTTGGAGAGGAAGGTGGATTTGCCGACGGAGGGAAAGCCGACGAGGGCTATTCTGGCGTCGCCGGATTTGCTGACGTCGAAGCCGGAGCCGCCGCCGCCGCCGGCTCCCGGGCCAGGTTCGAGGAGTTGTGCGCGTAGACGGGCGAGTTTACTGAGTGAAGATGTAAGTATGTTGGGGGATGGTCGAGGGTGTAAGGCCACTCACTTACCCCTTCAAGAGACCCAAGTGATATTCTGGGGTGAGTGTTAGATATTGGGACGTATATATGAGAGGTGAGGTATGTAATTACCAGTTGCCTTGTTTTCTGAGAGCTATGTTAGTTATTATGATGTTCTATGAACTGGGGGAGTTGGTACAAACTTTGGGTCTTTCTCATCTCCTCTTCAATCCTGGTTTATTTCACGATTCCGTCAGCCTGTCTGTGCTCATCAGATAACTGGATGAACATGACCAGAAATGAGAGACTAACTCCTTGATCTTTTCCGTGATGTTCACCATCTTGGCTGATTTGTGGCCTTATACAGGGCCTCCTCCGTTTTCGCTGAGAGAGTGAGTGGTATCAAACTGGCAATGGCGACAAGCACCAGAATCGTGTATCCAGCCGATTACTACCCTTCCAGACAGACAAGACAGACCCCACGTTCTGAGAGTGGCAGAATTTCTGAGGGGCAGGAGGGGCAAGAGTGGCACACTGAAATCTTCACCGCCTTCTTCATTTGACTAGCTCACTTTGTAGTGGGCCCAGGTGGATCAGCAAGGTTCTTACCTGGAAGCTTGTCAATTTTCCAGAGTGACGGCGCGCGTTGCAGCTCAACTTTCGATTCGCGCATTTGCATCGCATCAAGAAGTTTTCGGGAAACACAACCCCAGATTCAACCATCGCATTCATCGTCAGCGCAACAACTTCTTCTCACCGCGCGTGCCTTGTTACACATTTGACGTCAAAAAACAAGCTCTATACACGACATCATAACACCATCTCTCTTCGAATCGTAACCCAAACCGCAAACATGGCAGAAGTAATCGACCGACCAGAAACGGCCGTCAACCTCCCTGACATGGCCTCCGAGGACTCCCTCGCCCTCACCACGACCAACAACACCACCGAAGTCGCTGCGCCCACTGAGAAGAAAGTCAAGAAGATCATTCGTCGCAAGAAGAGGCCAGCGCGAGCCCAAGTCGATCCAGCGACAGTCAAATCCGAACCCCCAGCACAAACTGGCACAACATTCAACATCTGGTATAACAAATGGGCGGGCGGCGACAAGGAGGACTCGGCTATGAGCCAAACCCACGCCAAGGGAAGATGCAACATCGCCCTCGACTCCGGGTACACCAAAGCCGATGGCCACCCGGGTGCCTTCTTCTGCCTGTACTTCGCCCGCGGTGTCTGCCACAAAGGCCAAGACTGCGACTACCTCCACCGTCTTCCCGGACCCTACGACATCTTTCCCCAAAACGTCGACTGTTTCGGGCGCGACAAGTTCTCCGACTACCGCGACGATATGGGCGGTGTCGGTTCCTTCAGCCGCCAGAACCGCACAATCTACGTTGGGAGAATTCACGTATCAGATGACATTGAAGAGATCGTCGCCCGCCACTTTGCCGAATGGGGACCTATCGAAAGAATAAGAGTGCTTTCCAACAGGGGCATCGCCTTCGTCACTTACCGTGACTTGGCCAATGCCGAGTTTGCAAAGGAGGCTATGGCGTGGCAGTCCCTGGAGGCCAATGAGATTCTCAATCTTAGGTGGTCGCTGCCGGATCCGAACCCCATGGCGCAGAAGCGGGAGGCGAGGAGGATTGAAGAGCAGGCTGCCGAGGCGATTCGGAAGGCTTTGCCTGCTGAATTTGTGGCCGAGATTGAAGGAAAGGACCCGGAGGCGAGGAAGAGGAGGAAAATTGAGAGTGGGTATGGATTGGACGGGTATGAGGCGCCAGATGAGGTGCATTTTGCGAGGGGACCCAATGCTGTTAACCCGAGGGGGAGGGAAGGGTTCGAGTTGGAGCATGAGCAGAGGTTGATGTTGGAGGCTGCAGAGCAAGAGATGCTTCAAGGGGAACAGCAGTATGATCAACGATCACAGCAACAACAGCAAGAGGAACAGAAAGGGGGGATATTATCAAGCAGTACTCTGGCCGCCCTTCAAGGCGCACGGGTGGCAGTTGCTTCGAAACCAGCACCCAAGGCCTCCACAGGGCCGTTGGTGGCCTATGACAGTGACTCGGACTGAACTACTTCTTCTCATACCCATCGAGAATGGCGAAGCATCTCTACATCAGCCACTTTGCACACAAACTTTCTGTATCCGCCATATGGCAACTCATCTAGAATAATGATACCACCCTCCAATTAACTATTAAATATCCTCGAATACAAAACCTCGTGCCTCCCAAACCAGAGATCCATAACGGGTACATTCTGCCCTGCCTTGTGTATCTGCGTATCCCACTCCCGTTTGATCATCTCAGTGATTAACTCCTGCACCGTTGCCCCAGCGAGAATTTTCTGCGCTTGATACGGTCCAAACAGCCCCGCTCTCACTGCCGCTGACACCAAGGCTTTGACGTGGCCAAAAAGGAAGATGTAGGCCGTTTGGTGGAGCGTTAATCCCACAACGGAGCATATCGTCCCGAAGAGAGGCGCGAGGTGGGCAGATGCGTCTGGGATTTCCTTCCCTCCGCTTTTCTTTACCAGTCTGGCAAAGGCGGCGAGGTCGGCCTGCTGTTTTTCCGTTGGTCCAGTAGTAGCTGCCGTGGTTGGTGGCAGAGATTGGGAGAAGGACCGCTCCCAGATCCCCAACAGCGCCCTGCCCTGGGCTATGCTCGCCCTCCGCCCGACCGTGCAGATGATGCTCGCGTCTTGGGCGTCGTCCAGCTCCACCAGCGAGGCAAAGGTTGGGGTGCGGTGCGCGACGAGGACGAAGGGGAGGGTGGTGGAGGCGTAGGAGGATATCGACAGGGGGAGGAACGCGGAAAAGGAAGTGTGCGGGTGGTAAGGATTTGACCTGTGGCCGTGGGCGAGGTAGGATTCTAAACCGGACGAAAAGGCGAAGCTCCCCAGGGGGAGGGCCGAGTCGGAGAGGAGGAGGTGGAAGTGGTGGGATAGGTCTGATTTCTTTCGTCAGTAATAGAAAATAGGGGGTAATAAAGGGGGAGGGAAACAACGGACTGGGTGTTGCCAGTGGTTCTTCAGGTGATGGCTGAGATCGGGATTTGTGAGGCGAGGAGCGGCGCTTGGCTTTGGCTGCGGCCAGCCTGCGTTCTAACTCGACGATTTCATCTTCGAGGTCAGTTTCTGATCCCTTTTGAGGAGATATTTGATCCTGGATTGAATTGACTGTCATTTTGGCTCCTTTGTGGCTGTTTTGGATGGATTTGTTGAACAGGAACCCAAAGGGGCGTCTGAAAAGGGTATGTGAATACACTCATTGATAAGAGCGACAATGCCTTATCTAATGAGATCCATTACCACACCCACTTACTTGCCCGACTAATCTCAACAACGAAGAAGTCTAGATAGGTAAGTGTGCAATACGCATGGGAGTATTTAATTTTATTAGAAGGTTCGATGGATTGTATGATATGTACATCAAGAGAGAGGGGGGCCATAAGGTTGGCGTATTCCTTGCCTCTCTTATACAACCACGCCACGCTAGAACGCAGCCAAAAGGAGGGATGGCATCGTCGTTCTCTCATGTCATGTTCATGTCATAAATTTTCTTCTGTTGTCATGATAGGCTGGAGCAAAGACCACTTGATTGGCTTTTTCATGATCATGTATCAGAAGCAGATGTGGGCAGTTTGTAGTCGTTTAGTATTTTACAACGTTGGGGGTCTATATATCTACACAAGAAGGCGCTGTTAATCCTCATCCTACAGTCCAGTCCAACAGACATGATAGCGACCAACATTATCGCTGGTGCAGTCTCTGTTTGCTCAACGGATCGTCCCTCGTTACATTCCCCTTTCGCTTCCCACCCCCAACGTTTTGGTTTGTCGTCATAAAAAAAGACAGCTTTTTGACAAGAATGGGGAGAAAAAGACATGATAACGACCGCTTTCAACCACAAAACCCCCGACCCAAACCCCGAACCCCACCCAGCCCACCGGCATAGTCAAAAACATCTATAGTACACATCTGCACACTCGTGCTTCTTTTCCCTCTTCGTCCACTCACCCATACATAATTTTGCCTCCTGTCTAATAAGAAATACTTGGGTCGAATGGCGGACTATGCACAATGATTTCGGTCGTGATCAGAGAGAGAAAAGGTGAGCGGGGAATATGGATGAAATGAACAGAAAACGTCTATCGTTTTGTCCATGAAAGGCCATTATGCAAAGAAGCGGACCGTCGCGCTCGCGAAAGAGAGAGGAAAGCCCGTTGCTGATGTCGTTGTTGGTCGTAGGTTGGGCCAGGAAAACCAACCAATCATAGTAAAACATGGAGGCGAATAAGGGGTAACAAGTTGTGAGCACCATCACCGGGCCACGTGGGATCCGGCTGGCTGCTCAGTCGTCATTGCCCGGCAGGCACTGAGCGGGTATTAAGTTGGCTATGCGATCTCGAGCGTGATGGGTTAAGATACAGGGCCTGTGATATCTTCATTATCCGCAAACATGCGGCAACATTTAGAAGGGGATGTTGACCGGAGCGGCCTGGGAAGCCGCCATCATTTCCTGCTCATCCATCTCGGGAGCAGCCTCAATAGCGATGGCAACGCCAACCTTCGCTTGTTGCTGTTCAATGAGTTAGCGGTTGATTTCGTCATCTCCATGAATACAAAAACTTACAGTCATGTGGTCAACATCAGCGGAGAAGGTCATCATAAGGGGAGCCATGACACGCTTCTCGAGCACGCAGCCAAGTCTGCCCTTGGAGTCGATCTGCGCCCGGAAAGTGGACATTCTGAAGTCGTACTTGGCACCGAAAGCAGTGACACCCTCCTTCTGGAGGCCACCACCCATCATGGGGTTGGCGGGAGCAACAGAGAGCGTCATGTCAACGCCGGCCTGAACCTTTTCAGAGAGGCGGCGCCAATACGACGTGTTGAGGGCACCCTGGGCCTGCAACTGAGCGCTGGCGATCCAGTCCTCGGCCTTGTAGCGGGCGACATAGGAGACGGCCGTTACTGGGGGCTCGAGCCTGGACTGACGTTGCCAAACAGCCTCGAGGCCGACGGCAAGTTTGGGAGTGATGGACTGCATGTAGTGACCGATAAGGATGCCGGTTAAACCGCCCTCGAGGACAGAGGGGTTGAGGGCTTTGAGCGAGGCAACGAAGTCGGCACCGTTATACTCGTGTTCGAGCTGGATCGAATCTCCCTGTCCTGTGCCAACTTGGAACTGCGACTTGCTCACATGTGTCGAGTTGGGGCCCCATCTCCAGTTGAACCGTCCAGAAAGAGCGCCGACCTCATCAATACTGCCCTGGGCGAAACACTATCCACCACATATTAGAAGACATGCTAAGCAATGACCCCGTCAAGGTACATACCCGGTTGGTTCCGTAGAGGGCCGCAAATGTATAAGGGTTCAGGCGCTCGCTCAGGGCGAACTGGTGTGATACTTGGAATCTTGAGAGCGACAGGTCAGTGCCATGTGTTAAAGGTTGGGTTCGCTAGCGACCATATCCACTCGTGCATCACCCCGTGTCACTGGTATAGTTGGTGATTCGAGACTGCCATTGGCTAGAAGTAAACGTACAGAGGGCTCAGGCTGAAAGGTTTTGTGAGCTCGGCACGAAGGCCGGAGAACATGTGTTGCTGCGCAAGAACATCTCGGTTGACCTCTGTGGGTTGGACGGTCAGCGCCACTTTCGCCCTGCTCATATCTTATTTTCCCTGAGCCACATACCCTTTGAGATGTCCTCGACTTTGCCAGGGTTCGGTAAGCCGAGCTTCGCTCTCCTCTCTTGGAAGGCATTGTAAACATCTGAGAGACCGGAGAAGATGGGGTTGTTTTGCAATCCTGCAAGAGGCGAGCTGTAGCTGGACGCCATTGTGACAGCAATCGCTGCTTTCGCGGAGCTGAGTTAAGGCGGGATGTGTATTCGGAACGGGAGGTGGCCTCGGCGGAAGGGAGTGGTCAAATAGTCGTTGGGTCACCGGGGGGTAGTCGGAGGGGTTCTCTCGACGTCGTGGAGTTGAGCAGCTACTGGAGACTCTCCTGCTGATTTGGTGAGACTTGAGCTTGACGACAAAGGAGCCGGGCCAAAAATTTCGCGGTGCAGCAGGCTTGCCCGGTTTGTTGGTCCTTGCGCTACGTTTTTTGGTGGGGCTTTGTTAGTGTTGCCAAGACCAGCAGAACTCGTAGCATTGTGACGACCTCCAACCGAGTGACGACACCGCACACCACGGCCGGGTCCGGAGAAATTCACCACCGATTTTACTCTGTTTCATGGACGAGTTCCAATCCCGGCTCACCCGCTTAGTTCCGGCCTTGGGCGTGTCCAGAGAGGATGATAAGGTGTGATAAGGAATGGAAACCCCATAAACATATGACATATACGCCCATACGGACAGCCAGGTATTGCAGTTCATACTTTACGTGGGGGTTAGCTGTGTATTGTATATCTAATATTCGTAGTGAATATTCAATTCGTTGAGGTGCCACAGCGCCCCGTTTCCTTGTCCGATGGTTGATCACTGACTGTGTAGGGAATGCGCAGTGGCGCCTCGCCCTTGGCCCGTTCCCTCCGGCGGAAGCCCGGATTCTTCCACCTTCGATTTGGATAACGCCTCCTTGGGGAATCTCCTGCGCTTGCTTCACCTCATGTCTCTATGCGGATAACAAGGTAGCATTTGCTGCTTCTACAAACTTTCACTTGCTCACGGCTTCCGACTTCGTTTCATCACCTGGCATTCATCTTGTCCCCCATTCTCCATCCCGTCTAACCTCCACGCTTAGAAAGTGGAGTCCAGGTCCAGGACCCAAGTCCCCAAGTTCTCATCCCACGAACCTCGTTCCTCAACTGACAGTTACCCGCCAACGCTTATCTGTGGCACCATAACTTACCCGTTACATCACTTTGTATAAAGAGGTGTTTGCGATTTTGGTCTTTAATCGCTCTCCTCTTCATTTGCATCCGGTGTGACCAACTTATCCACCATACGGAGCATCATTGAGTTCAACGTCTTTCTTGGCAAAATCCATCTTGACTTGACAAACTCGAGAAAAGAATCAAGGGAGTGGCATCACCAGTTGAAGAGGATAATAAAGTAGTTCGAGGCACAGAAGGAATAGCTTGTTCACGACATACATCCTACCTACTGGTCCGCTTTCAAAGCGCTCCCTTGAACCATCACCATGGACACACTCCTGTAAGTCATGCGGTGGATACGCCTAGACAGCACACCTACATCTAGCATCTGTCAATGAAAGGTCTCCAAGGACAGCATTGCTAACGATCTCAGCACTGCCGAAATCGCGGCCAATGCCCCGCGTTACCGCCGCAAGAGCTCTACCTTTATCGATGGCATTCACGATGTACCAAGCGAGGAGGGCAATCTGGCCCCTGCTCAGTTGTATAGCACCATGTCTGGTCGCCTCTTCCACTCGGGGAGGATCGCCATTGTGATGGTTGGCCTTCCGGCAAGAGGCAAGACGTAGGTCTCGCGTCGGCACAATTTTACGCAGGAACTGGTCTCTAATATGTGTTAACTAGTCATATCTGTGTCTCTATGGCTCGCTATCTCTCTTGGTATGTCCTCTTTTGCGGATCAAGGTTTGCCATGAGACTAACCCATCCGCAGGCTCGGTGTCAAAACTCGCATATTCCACCTTGGCGACTATCGCCGTGCTACGGTTGGCCAAGGAGGCCATGTTCCGCAGGACTATTTCTACCCCAATGCTTCCCCGGCCTCGGTGATGCTTCGCCAGAAGATCCTCAAGAAATGCAGAGAAGATATTTATGGCTGGCTGAACCATGAGAACGGCCAGGTTGCCATTTACGACGCCGTGAATCCAACCGCAACCGGCCGTCGTGCCCTCGCCAAAGAGTTTGCAAAGCACGATGTCCAAACGCTCTTCATCGAGTCGTTTGTGGATGACCAAGAGATTCTCAAGGAAAACGCCCGAAATGTCAAGATCTCCTCGCCGGATGTAAGTACATGTAGCATTGGCAAAGGTGGTTTAGCAACAGACAAAAATGCTCACAGGGTGCAGTTTCACGGCATGGACCCCGACGAGGCAGCCAAGCGCTATCTTAAGCGGATCGAGACCAAAATCCCCGTCTTCGAGACCATGGCCGAGGATGAGCTCAACTACGTCAAGATGATCAACGCTGGTCAGGCCTTCTTCTACAACAACGTCAGCTTCAACTACCTCTCCCACCGCATCGTCTTCTACCTCACCAATCTTCACATTAAGCACCGTACCACCTTCTTTGTGCGCGCTGGCACCGCCACAGAAGAAGATTCTTACAAGGCCGATGCCCCGCTCTCAGCTGAAGGCGATGCGTATGCTCAAGTCATGGCCGAGACTCTCATGCGACACCGAGAGCAGGAACGACAAGCGATTATTGACCAGGGCGGACCCGATGTTCCTCTGCGCCCGCTGACGATTTGGACATCTACAAGGCTGCGGACAATTCAGACGGCTGAGCCCCTGAGGGAATTGGGCTATAAGGTCAGGCATCGTAGCCAAATGTCGCAGATTAACCCTGGAGTATGTGAGAAACTCTCGGAGAGGGCGATCAGGAATTTGTATCCTGAGGAGGTGGAGAAGCACGAGCTGGATCCGTATCATCATCGGTATCCCCGCGCGGAAGTATGTTATTCCCTTCTCCCGGCAATCTGAATGTCACTAATCATGATCTAGTCCTACCACGACCTAGCCGTCCGCCTCGAGCCCATCATTCTCGAGCTCGAGCGCGAGCAAAACGACCTCTTGATCATCGCCCACGAGTCCGTTTTGCGGGTTCTCTACTCCTACCTCATGCACTGCTCCACCCGCGACATCCCCAAGCTCAAGTTCCCCCGAGACGAAATCATCGAGATCATCCCCGCCGCGTACCAGAACGAGGCAAAGAGGATCCATATTCCTGGGTTGGATCCGAGGATGATACCTGGCAGCCCAGAGGATATAAGGATCCCGGTGCCGCCTGGCTTGGAGGATTTTGGAGGGAGACAGCTGAGTCCGTTAAGCATCCCGGCTATGATGATGGGCAGCCCACCGACTGGAGGGAGTATGGAGAGTGCTTTAAGTGCGGGGTTTGCGGCGGCGGATAGAAAGGGGAGTATCAGTGTGAGTAACGCTGGGGGGCTGAGGAGTGTTAGTGGGAGCTTTAGTGGAGGGGAGAGGCCGGTGACGGAGAAGATTGTCAATAATACTGCTAAGGAGCTGGTGGAGGATAAGGTTGGGGATGAGGATTAAGGGGTTAGGGGACAAGGGGGTTAGTCTGAGGGTATTGATTTATGGTCATGAGCGTTCATGAGTAATGGAACGGGATACTGAGAAGAGCGGCTAGTTCATGAGTAGTATGAATATTATATGATAGGGTGATTATGACTGGGATTCATGTATCGTTTTTGGCCGTTTGAAGATGTTATCACAGCAATAACCCTAACCCATCCAGACAAAGGCGATGACGTTAAATGGAACCCCACGGCACCTTTACCTTACTGCCCAATGCAAGCCGATTCGGAGGGCAGCTTCCGACCAGCTTCACCACGAGTTTTCCCAGCATTTTTGGACTTGCATTATGAGCGGCAAGACAGCAGTTGTTACGGGAGCTACCGGCTTGCTCGGAAGGCAGGTTCTCAAGGCATTCGCCGACGATGACTGGACCGTGAAAGGAACGGGCTATTCCCGTGCCGATGGCACTGATATCTTGAAGGTTGACCTGGGCAATGCTGATGAGCTGAAGAAGGTCTTGGACGATGTCAAGTACGTATATCTGCAGGAGCAAATGAGACCCGGTTGGCTAACAGTAACGCAGACCACAGGTGGTAGTTCACTGTATGTCAAGACCAGAATCTTATGGCATCTTACAAGTCATCTAACTCTTATGCTCCAAAAGGTGCCGCAAATCGGTTCCCAGACAAAGTTGACAAAGACCCTGAGGGAACACGAGCCATCAACGTCGAGGCACCTCGCACGCTCGCCCAGCTCTGCGCGGAGAGATCCATCTTGTTGATTTACATCTCCACGGACTACGTGTTCCCAGGCAAGCCAGGAGATGCTCCTTATGAAAACAATGCCGAGCCTGCTCCGACCAACCTGTATGGGCAAACCAAGCTCGACGGTGAGCGGGCAGTCCTTCATGAGTTCAAAATGGCTGGCAAAGAAGGACTGGGAGTGGTGTTACGTGTTCCTGTTCTCTACGGGTCAGCTGAGAGCAACGCCGAAAGTGCGGTGAACGTCCTCATGGATTCAGTTCTCAAAGCCCAGCAGGAAGGTGCGAGTATCAGTATGGACCATTGGGCACTCCGGTACCCAACAAACACTGAGGATATCGGGCGGGTGTGCAAAGGTGAGTTTTTTTTAGCTTTTCCCAGCAGCCCGGACACTCCTTAGGGCAGGCAGGCTAACGATTCGGCAGATATCGCTGCCAAGTATCTCGATGCAAGCGACCGGAACTCGCTGCCGAGGATTCTTCAGTTCTCAAGCGAGGACAAGTACACAAAGTACGAGATCTGCCAGCTCTTTGCAGAGATCAATGGCTTGCCTATCGACCGGATCAAGCCTAATACGGAAGGGAACGATCCCAATGCGAGCGTTCAGCGGCCGTACGACTGCCATCTCAGCACCAAGGCATTGAAAGACTTGGGCATTGACGTGTCTACCCAAAATTTCGTGGGATGGTGGAGAAGGGAGTTCAGAGCCTTTAGACACTGATGATGATTCGTGGGTCTCGTCAGAGTGTGAGACATGGATAGACATGCCCACAGAACTCGATACTTGGACAGCTGCCCCTTGGCATGCCAAAGTCTGGGAAACGCGGCATCTCCCCAAAGGGCGTGCGAAGAGCACACAACACAGTATCTGGACATGTACGTAGGGTAGCAAGGAGTGGAGAGGCGTGTGAGGTGGTTGGTATGTGATGGTGTTTTGACTTTGGAATAAAATAGAGCCCGAGCGACCCTTGCTTCCCGCCTTTGCGACTTTCAAGACAGCGATCAGTGAGTGGTTCGGCGAATCCATACTGGATATCGTATAGCGCAATATTGCCGATGAGCCGTGACGAATGCAAGTTTGCGTGTATTTCCGCGTTTGAAGGAGCCGTGCAAATTCCGCGCAAAGACAGGCGCATGTTTGTATCCGTGAAAGCCTCTGTCTATCGAAGGGAGGTGGTTTGCCTCTGATTAATTAATCATCTCCGGGTCAGATCCTTTCTTCTCTTCCTTGAGTCCGCCTATCTTCTCGTCCCCAACCTACCTACTAAATAATAGTCCCTGCAATCTGCACCACATACATAACCTGGAAAGTTCTCCGATCGATCTCAGGCAACCCGACGACGTGGTTGGCGTCGGCTATCTCCAGCACCTCAGCAGCCCCGGAACCCTGTGCAGGACCCCTGAACCGCTGAGTATCCACCGATCGCAACACCTCGACCGCCGGCGGCCCCCCGAAACCTGGCAATTTACGGACCGCCAAGGATTCGCGCCGCCTGAGCAGCAGGTGCCAAGGGACGGCCATGGCAGCCACCAATCAGGCCAACACCATCCACTTCTCACCAACACTCAAAGTCAGCAGACGCCATGCCCTGACAGGCAAGACGGAGAATGCTTGGACGGCCAGGCTTGCAGTAGACGATGGCTGGCTGCCCGCTAGCACAACTAGCAGCAGCATAGCAACCGACAGCAGCGCCAGCAACACGGGGGGGTTCAAGGCCAGGAGACGATCTCGCTCGCTCTCGTCGCTGCTGAACGAGATCCGGGAAATACTACCATTGGCCGCTGAAGAGGGCGGGAGAGCCAGAGAAGCTGCAAGACAGACTGCTGGCTTCAACCCATCATTCGAGCTCCCGCCTCTTCAGCCTCTCCTGCTGCCACAGCCCCTGTCATTGAGGAAGGACGGGGGTAATCGTGCTCGACCCAGACTCGTCGTTGCCGATGACGTGAATAATAAGTGCAGGCTGGCGGGGCACACGCCGCAGGACAACCTTACCGAGAAGCTTGCTTGCTTGTCCCGCCCATCACCTGCACCTGCCACTGCCATCCCAGGCCCAGTTAATGGTAATGATAATAGTAATAAGAAGATTGATGTCCGGAATAAACCACTGCCGTTACCACCGTCCCAACTAGCTCAACCCCCGCCATCACTGTTTGACACAAGAAGAAAGGAGAACGAAACACAAACACGGCGCAGGCACGAGACACCACAGGTTGCCCGCGGGGAGCACGAGGTGGCACGGCTGGGAGCCGAAACGAGCGGGATCCTTGCCGAACAACGGAAGTCAGACTGCGACGTCCAACAGCACCTGCAGCTATCCGTGGTACCACCACTCACGCCCCTTTCGGCAACATCCCCCATGCCACTCAGTCCGATGCTGGACAGGTTTTTTCCTTCCGAACGTCGACGGCGCAAGTCCAAGACTTCGCCCGCCAACGATTCTACCACGCCGAATTCCACTCCACCTTCGCAAACCACCACCTCGCCCATCTCACCCAATTCATCACTTTCTCAGTGGTCCATCTTTTCAAGAGAGAAAGACACCAGCCAATCCGGCGGCCAATCGCCAGCCCAGCAAATCATGCCTCGACATTACATCAAGGCGGGCGGACTGACAGGCAACGGCGCAAGAAATGTAAGTGGGCCAATGTGACATCACACTTTAGGGGATGCGGTCAGTGTCACTAACCAGTTTCCATGCAGTCGGTTACTATTGTGTGCAAGAGGGACTTTGTGGATGTTGCCATTAACCGCGAAACTACAGCACGCGATGTCCTCGTGGAGTTGAAGTCTGGGGGGCAGCTCACTGAATTATCGTCTGGTGTCATCGTTGAGCAGTTTAATTCTTTTGACCTCGAAAGACCACTCCGGCTTCAGGAGCGTCTTTACGATGTGGTGGAATCATGGAGCACAGACTCGACCAACACACTTGCCCTGTCGCAGGATGCCCGACAGAGGGACCTGAGACTGGATCTCGAGGGAGCGCCCAAGACTCGTGAGGCGCCGCCGGGGTTTTGCCAACAGATGTACTATAGGAACCCAAAAGGTAAATGGAGCAAGCGGTTGATCATCCTATCCGAGGACGGGAAAATGATTGCTTCGAAAACTCCCAATCCAAAACATGGCCACAAGGACGTTGTGGCGTTGTGCCATCTTTCAGATTACGACATGTACAACCCGACGGAGGCTGCCATGAGGAAAAAATTGAAACCACCAAAGAGGTACTGCTACGCCATGAAGAGCCAGGAGAAAATCAACACATTTCTCAACACCGAAAAATATGCACAGTATCTCTGTACCGAGGACCCAGAGATAGCGAGGAAATTCCGGAGTCACGTCCAGGCCTGGAGGAACTGGCATCTGGCCAAGAGTCTTTTGAAAGAACCCGAAAAACCACCACAAATCACGACTGTGCCATCTGAGCCACGGAGAACCGTAAAGGAGATTGGGATAGGAAACGGGCACAAGACGAGAATATCAGTGGACGAATCACCTTATACCATTGGGGCGTTTAAGCCTTTGATCGACCTCGACCGCTTCAACAAGTCGATCGACGATTTTGGCAAGGATTGGACGCCGTCTGATGGTGTCGAGAAGAATGATTCACCTGCTGCCGCGTTTCCCGAAAATTCGCTGTTGGGCGCCGCATATGATGAGCGTAAGCAACAATTGGAATCCAAATCTGCAGCAGCAGGAGGAAGGCGACCTTACCCTCCGACACCAGCGACGGGCGAGAGTGGTGAGAGCGGCAACTCCCTTACCGAGCGTGCGGACCCCGTCCAAAGCTTGGACCGCCGACCGCAGAGTCCGGACTCTGTGAGGTCGATTCCGAGAGACGCTGTCCCCAGTGTCGGCGGCACAAGGGGCGGAAATGGGCAGGTTGGTTGGTTTGCCTCGGCAGCAGAACACTCGAGACAGCAGCGCAGGCTGGTCGAGCAGCAGCAGCAGCAACACTTATACCACCAGCCGCAATCAATGCCGCCCCTGAATTTGATGCAGCGGCGCCCGAGCACGAGCGCAGGCTCTCAAATGATGGGCGGCGGTCTCGGCCGGTCGGTCTCGCAGCGGAGGCGGCATCAGAACAGCATCGGTGGTGGTGGTGGTCCTGTGCCGCTGCATCAACAGCAGCAGTTTTCCCAGGCGCCAAACCCACAGCTCCGTCGACCGTTGAGGCAGCAGCCGCAACCGTTGATTGATCTAAGTCCGGAATTTCACGAAGCGCCGCAGTGGTCGAGGGAGAATAAGGGGAGGGCGGTGAAGCCTCAGGAGGGAAGGCCGTTGGTGGATTTGGCCACTGGACCGGCGCTGGTCCCTGGGGCTGTGAGGTGTGAGCAACCGCCCAAGGCTTTGGTTCATCGGAGTGAGCAGCCGACTTTGTTGCAGAGGCAGCAGCAACAGGGATTGGCCATGAGGCCTGGGACTAGTAGTGGACAGCAGCAGCAGATGGCGCTGGGAAGGAGGGCGACTGTGATAAGTAGTGCTGGTGCTGGTGCTACCAGGCCAGGGACAAGTGAGACGATTAGGAGTGGTGGGGGGCCGGTTGGGGGAGAGTATGGGAGGCAGAGGGTGATGTCTTTGGCTGGACAAGGGAGTGGAACTGGGAGTGGTTATGGGAATGATGGGTTGGGGATTAGGATGGATACAGCACTGGGCATGGGCTCAATGGGAGGTCTGGCTGGCGGGGGTGGTGGTGGTTATGGGCAGCCACAGCCGGATCCGAGGGTTATGCAGTTTGTCATGCAGCAGCAGCAGTTGAAGGAGAAGGAGTTGCAGAGGCAGCAGCAGCTGGGGAATAGGATGGGGAGGTTGAGGACTACGAGCGGCGGGAGCCAGCCTCAATAATATCACGACGACGAGTTGACTTCTAGGTCAACCACATGAGATACCTAGATACCCAGCCACCATAGGCTCGTTGCCGGCGGCGATTATGACAACAATGGACGGCAGGAACAACAGGAACAGCCAAGCAATGATAATAGGACGGAAAACAAGGAATCGGATTAATGGTGGTGGAGATTATGTACTGTTTTGTATTTTTCGTGCAATTTTGGTTTGGTTGTTTGAGTATCTCTGTTTTCCGAATGATTTTATCTTCTTCCTTTTCAGCCGGCGGTCTTGATCTTGATCTCTCTGTGCTGTTTGTTTGTTTGAGAAAGTTATGATTATGGTTCGGTCTTTTTGCTGGTGCACTGCCTATCTTTGTTGTTGAGTTTATGTGGTCTTGCTCTGTCTGGTTTTAGTGTCCATGGTACGGTACAGTCGAGGGTTTTTATGCTTGATCAACCGCTGGGGATGAGTTTACAGGCGACGAAGTGTATGGCGTACCTTATGTTGCCATGCTCTTTTTGTACGCCGTTTTGAACGAGGAAATGATATCATTAGATGAAGGGACCAAAGGGCCCTGGGATCGGTTCAGGTCACCTTACAGGAAGAGACGTTGTTCTATTTTCTGCTTTTTGCCATCTTATGTTGCTTTTGTGTTGCAGGGTTTTTCCTCTCTTCATTTATCTTCGAGTTCCCCGTATTCGGGGTTTCTTTTTCGACTCTTTTTGTGGGGGTTTTAGAGTGATTGATTGTTCGTCAAAGGCCGTTATCAAATACATAGCATGGCTTTGCAATGGTTACTCGTGAGTACTAGAACTCAGTGAGTGATAGTTTGTACATTTAGGATCACATACATAGAGCATCTAGAAATCGATTTTTTCACTTCACTTCGCCTACGTCAAACTGAGTGAGCAATGTCTGTGTACTTGTGTGTAATTAGGTGTATGTTGTTTTACTACTTTGATTGTATGCCTGCTTTTCCATCAAGAGGTGTATCTGACATGGCTTTCTATGCGAAAAATTCCAACGCTCGCTTTGTTTTTGCTCGCAGATCTCACAGACTCTTGAAAGCATTTATTTGCTGCGCTTGTAAATCTTGGCCAAGAAAGCCTCAAATACGCTCTTCTTCAACCCCTCGGCCTCGTCAATCTGGCCAATCCGCTCCCTGATCTCAGTGACAAACTTCTCCTCGTAGTCCTGGTAGCGCTGCTCGAGCTTGAGGTCGTCGTACAGCTTCTTGATGACCGCCTCCTTGGCCTTGTCCTTGCGGCCGTAGTTCTCCTCGAGGATCTTGCGCTGGTCAGGGGTGACGGTGGCGAGAGCCTGGTTCACAAGCCAAGAGCACTTGTTGTCCATGATGTCGGTACCGATCTTGCCGATGTGTTCAGGAAGGCCAAAGTTGTCGAGATAGTCATCCTGGATCTGGAAGTACTCCCCCAGAGGGATGAGGATGGACTCGGCCTGCTTGAGGTTGGCGGGGGTGGCGATGTCGAGAAGGAGGAGCGACAGGGCGACGGGGAGGTAGAAGGAGTAGTAGGCCGTCTTGTAGATGACGATGAAGCGGTACTTCTCCATGGAGAAGTTGTCGAGGTTGACGACGTCCTCGGGGGCGGTGAGGAGGTCGCAGAGCTGGCCCATTTCGGTCTGGAAGGTGACCTCGT
Source organism: Apiosordaria backusii (assembly GCA_030549205.1). Classification (NCBI taxonomy): domain Eukaryota; kingdom Fungi; phylum Ascomycota; class Sordariomycetes; order Sordariales; family Lasiosphaeriaceae; genus Apiosordaria; species Apiosordaria backusii. Next base: position 2,694,637 of record JAUKTV010000004.1, read on the forward strand.
GGAAGAGCTCGAGGAGGTCGACGTAGCGGGGGTGGTCGCGGAAGTACTTTTTGAGGAGGGTGTAGATGGCGGCCTCGAGCATGAAGGCGTCGTTGATGGCGACCATGCCGACGCCCTCTTGGCGGTACCAGCAGGGCTTGCCGCGGCGGGTGATGGACGAGTCCATGATGTCGTCCGAGACGAGGAAGAAGGCCTGGAGGAGCTCGGTCATCCAGCCGAGGGTGGCCGACTTGAAGTACTCATCTTCGGTGAGGGGGCGGCCGAGGAGGAGGGAGACGGAGTCGGGGACGGACATGCCGCGGTTGCACTTGCCGCCGACGGCATTGATCTCGAGGGACTGGAGGGAGAAGAATGTTAGTTGTTTTGTTTTGTTTTGTTTTGTACATGTATTTTGGCAGACTGGGCAGAGGCCTACCTGCTTGTACCAAGCGAGCTCCTTCTCGGGGAGGTTGTACGACTTGGCATGCTCAAGGAGCACTTCCTCGAGCTTGGGAAAGACGGACTCGAATTCCTTGAGGGTGGTCTTTTGCGGCGCAGCCATCTTGTCTGATGTCTCTGGTGGTACGAAGGATTTACTGTCGGTCAGCTTGGGCCGCTATTTTGGAGGTTGGAGAAAATAGGGGTCCAGGAGCAAGGCAACTGGAGGTGCGGGAGGATTTCCTTACATATAGAATAACAGCGAAAAGGAAAGGGGGCAATTGCCGTTTTACTGCCTTTTCGGGTATCACGGGAGAACAATAATAACAAACCAGGCGATTCTACCGATCAGGTACCACAAGTGACAAAGGTGGATTTCGAACTATCGGCTGTGGGCCGTTACGTGCTCGGTGGTTTCTCCCCAATTTTACGACCCCTCCTTCCCCCCTTTGTTGTGGGGAGCTGTGATAATCGCGATAAGAGAACCCTGAGGGCTCATTTGAGCAGGCGGTGAACTGTCTGATGGCTGGCAGCGGGAAGTGGGACCGGCAGTTTTCCAGGGACCAGGGACTGGCCAGGTGGGGGGGGCCTCTTGGCGGTGTCTGTCGCGGTGGGCGGGACACAAACGCGTTCCTGTGAGATGTCGTGGAGGAGCTTGCTTGTTGGGGAGTTTCGCCATTGGCAACGGCGCCAGAATCATCAGCTCAATGTTGCGACAAACCTGGCGACCTCATCTTTGGCTCTACAGATTTGCCCGCCGTTATGCTTGATTGACCAATCGTACTTCTAGGACTACGAAAGCGCCGTTTTGGGACTGCCTTAATATCCATCACCTCAGTTTGGAGCTTTTGTTTAGTGCATCCTAGCCAAGACCATTAAACATCACCCTCGTCATTGGAGGGGCAACACCAGAGAGACATCATGGGTCTCTCTGCAAAGGATGCTTTGCAGCTACGAGAAACTCTTCAAATCGCAGTGGTAAAATGCTCTGAAAGGTGTCTTTACCACGCCGCAAAATGGTATTTGGCCCATGCCGTTGCTTTCCAACCAAGACAGATGCTAATGCTTGTTGTGCGTTTTAGGGCAGCTGAACTTCTCGATGCGCTTCCTGCCCCATCTGCTGCCGACCTAGCAGCAACAAAGGGCTTGCCGACGACTTACATTCATCCCGCTTTCACGCCAAACCATGATCCTGTCGAAGCTGCCCTCGAGGCGAAGGAGCTTAGTCGCTATCTGCTCGCCAAATCCTTATTTGACTGCAAGGAGTTCGATAGATGCGCTGCCGTATTTCTTCCCGAATCCTCGTTGGGCGAGATGGTGGGAACAAAAGGGGATGATAACACCACCGCAGAAGGCAGGGACAAGGGGAAACCTTCTGTAGTTTTGCCGTCAGAGAGAGCCTTGCCCCAGATCAGTCAAAAGAGCTTGTTTCTGGCACTTTATGCCAAGGTTATCTCAGGCGAAAAGCGTAAAGAGGAGGACTCTGAAATGATTTTGGGGCCCCAAGACCTAGGGACGATTACAAACAAACAGCTGGTGCTAGTCAGTCGGTTCCTCACAAAGTGGTTCGACCAACGAAAGTCGGAGGGGGGTGACCGCGCGCCTAGCCAGGGATTTCTCGAGTACCTCTACGGCATGGTGTTGGTCAAGGAGAAGAACGATGAGGCTGCTATGCATTATCTTATTGAAAGTGTACAACTCTTTCCCTGGAACTGGGGTGCTTGGATGGAGATAACCAACCTCATCACCAGACTTGAACAAGTAGGTTGACGTCGTTATGTTAGAGCCAAGCAACTACTTACTGACCGTCTCGCAGCTAAACAAGGTTACACCAAAATTACCACAGAACATTATGTCCTTCATCTTCCACGCCCATGCGTCCATCAACCTTTACCAGCAAGGGGGCGACACTGCCGCTTCTCTAAACGACCTGTTAGCCGTGTTTCCGACATCTTCATTTCTCCTCACCGACAAAGCGCTGTTATACTATCATTCGAAGGATTTGATAGCAGCCGAGCAGGAGTTCAGCCAACTGCTCGGACTTCATCCTCAACGGTTAGATGCGCTAGATCATTACTCCAACATCCTCTACGTGCTGAACCTCCGACCAAAGCTGGCATTTCTAGCCCATCTATGTTCCAGCATTGACAAATTCCGCCCAGAATCATGCGTGGTCATTGGGAACTACTACTCCTTACTTTCTTGCCACGACAAGGCCGTTCAGTATTTCCGCCGGGCACTCATGTTAGACCGCTCTTGTTTATCGGCTTGGACTCTTATGGGGCATGAATATGTCGAACTGAAAAACACACATGCAGCCATTGAGTCCTATCGACGAGCAGTGGATGTTAACCGGAGGGATTACCGCGCCTGGTACGGCCTTGGCCAGACATACGAAGTATTGGAGATGCACGCGTATGCATTGTGGTACTACAAGAAGGCGGCCGGTTTGCGTCCCTGGGATGGCAAGATGTGGCAGGCGGTGGGGTCATGCCTGCAAAAGATGGGCCGCGACCGAGATGGTATCAAGGCGCTCAAGAGAGCTCTGCTTGCGGATTCCTATTACGATTCGTCAGCGAGTAGTTTTGGCAGCGCAGGGACAATTGATCGGATGACACAGATGGATCCTGAAGTGTTACTTCAGATCGCGACAATGTATGATCGCCTTGAGGAAGAGGAGGAGGCCAAGGCGTATATGGAGTTGTGCGTGGCTCAGGAGGATGGTGGGGTGACGAATGAGCAAGGGCCTGGCCAGGGGGATTCGATCGGCATTCGCGGTGACAGTCCGGGGTCAGATGATGGGGAAGGAGGAGGGGAAAGGGCAACGGCTGCTGAGGGGACCGGGGTCACGGTGGCGACAAGTAAAGCGCGGATGTGGTTGGCGAGATACGCCATGCGGGGGGGGGACTACGAGACGGCGAACAGGCTGGCGACGGAGCTTTGCCAGGATGGCGTCGAGGTGGAGGAAGCCAAGGCGTTGATACGGGAAGCGAGGTCGAGAATGGAACAGACGGGTATGATGGAGAGCTAGAGGCAGCAGTTGTCGCATCAGAAGTTCCTGGAGTTTGTGAATGGTTTGGAGACTAGAAATCGTGCGAGCAGCTCTCGTTATGAGCCCCATAGGCCTCTGATTGTGAGGTCTGGCCTGGGCGCGAGAGCTGGCCGCTGGGATGAGAGAGACGATGGGGCCGAGGGGGCCTCGTGGTATCCACAAATGGATGACGGTCCGAGCATGAGGAGGACTTCGTGGCGGTGAATACGACGAGTCTATGTACGAGTGTAGATGTAAGCATCATTGTTTTCATCACTATTGTCGGTTGATGTGGCCACACGATGAATACGATAAACAACACAAATCGATACCCTTGTTAAATTTCATGACTTCCAACAATCCTCCCAGCCCTCCACCAGGGTGATGGTCACAAACATGAAACTAGTGGCTGGCAACGTTGGCATCCGGTGTCTCTGGCCTGTCTGTTGACAGTTAGGTTTCCCCCGCCTCCACTTCCCCGAAGATACCGGTAGTGGTTCTGGGCTGATTACATGGCAGGATTCTTCGCTTGCCTCCCGGATCTTCATAAGATGTCGGCGGTTCTCGCACTGCATAGGTACAAGTTCGGTCTCAAGGTGAGACATCCTGCACTGTTCTACGCACAGTCATGGATGACCAAGAGATCTTCCGAAAGCTTGATGTCTGCAAACTCGCCACTATACATATTTGGCCACCGGAGTGATACCTTGTTTGCCTGCAAGGTCAGCTAGCCGTCCCATCGTCGCCTGGGCCAAGTCAGTAGCCCCTGTCTTCCGTTGTCACATCCCGAGATGTAAAATCCCCGGTGCCGCCTTGGCGAGACCATATCTACGTGTGGCAGGGCTGAAGTTCACCTCTGCTAGCCACATCAAGCTTTTGTTTCAAGGTCCCTCGAGAACAGGAAGTGTTGAATCTATTCCGAACCAAGCTGACACTTCGTAAAACACCAGTTGGGCTTAGGGCTTACGCCAGAGGTACCCCAAGCTTCACCGAAGATGTGTGCCTATTCTCCTTATCTCTAACACCCACAGGCTTTCAAAGCTAGCGTGCTCCCAGAATGCGCCAATCTTCCCCAGCCGAACAATATCCACAAGTCTGCAGTGCCATCAGCCGCCGCCGGTATTTATTCACCGCACTTCCCCGAGTTCCAACCTTCCCAAGGTCGGTCTATCCACCCACCAGCAAAGTGTAGACATGCACTCTCCAGGACTACAGCATCACCGCGGAATTGCCTTCTTGCATGGTGTGATGATGCGAGTTCCAGCCTGTAAGAGCTGAACTGTGCGTGGCTGCCAGGTACATACATCAATGTTCCATGCAACCAGGCATACCAATGGCGGTTGAGGCGTTCCTGAGCCTAGCTCTAGTGGGGGAAGAGGAGACTCCCATGCTTATCCGTACACCTTTTTCCCCCAACCACCCCGACGAACAACAAGGCAGTCAAGCCACATGCGGTTCCCGGTTTGAGACCTGTGTCTCTTATCTCTGGATGCTTGTTGTGTCGTGGTGTGGGCGTACCGCCTAACCTCCCGATACCGGAAAGATCTTCGGGTTGTGGCTTTCAGGGTACCGTCGTTTTCACCCGTAGTCGTGAAGCAAGTTGAAATTAGGAAGCTGGTTGATTTTGCATACGGTGTACATACTTTCTGAGGTGATTGAAGCCTCCTGCTTCTGGCAACAAGAAGCTTACGAATGAGATGGCGGGTTGTCTGCACGGGCGAACGCCCCCTTTTGACGCCATGATGCGAGAGGAGTTGCTTTTCTTCGACAATGGGTGGAGAGAGGATGGCTGGGATGTTCGAGATGCTGGGTAAGTAACGAGGGAGTGATGGTATAAGTCAGTGCCGTCCTCACCTAAGTTCGTGTGCTGTTGAGGTTTAGCTTTCCATACCTCTCCGACTCGGTTGCTTTACGAGACCCGGCTCTCAAGCCGTTCCAGATTCTCAAGGTCCGTATCCGAAGTGGCTTCATTAACCTTTTACCATCTTGATTTTGCTGGGGACAGCCAGATCCCGAATTAGACTTTCATATCACGTATTTAAGGCCTCGACCTTTTCTCTCAAGCTGGTCTTTTGACTTCTTCCTTTCTCACATCTGTCAAATCCCATCAGCGGCAAAAATGAAGCTCTTGGGCAGACAGCTCCTGAGCTGCCTCTCGGCCCTAGCCTGGCTCGGCACAGCCCTCGCCGAGCCCAAAGTGACCTTCATCAACCAAGATGGCAGGCACCGCACCGTCGTCTTCACCCCCAGCGCGGGCTACAAAGAGATCAAACCCCGCCGCGTTCCCGCTCACGAGGAAGTTACCGTCTCCTTCCCCCACGGCTGGAGCGGCAACTGGTGGTCCGTCACCGACGGCAAGGAATGGGCCCCCGGCATGCTCGGCGAGGTCACCTTCAACGGCTACTTGGGCCTGACCTACTTTGACGTCTCCGCCATCGTCAACCCCTCCGACACCAACGGCGTCAAGATGATGTGGCCCATCAAGTCTGCCTGGCCCACCTCGGGCTGTGACTTCTTCTCTTGCGGCAATGAGTACACCTACCCTGATAAGGTGCAGACCAAGACCACCGAGGAGGACCACCTCGCTTGCACCTTGGGTGATGGCATCAGTCCTGTCTATCCCTGGGGTGAGAGGAAGCGTGACTGGGAAAAAGAGCAGGAGCAGGAGCAAAACGATGACGAAGAGGAGGAAGAGGAGGTTGTCGTTGTGAAGCTCGCCCCCTCTCCTTCTCCTTCTCCCTCCAAGGCTCCTGCCTCCGCTTCCGCCTCCCCCGTCTCCACATCTGCCAGCCCTACCCCCTCCTCCCCTGCCAAGCAAGAGGAATACACCGCCCTTATCCCCGACTGGTTCGACGGCTCCCACGGCGACAACGACGACAACTACAACGACGACAACTACTGGTCTCGCCGTCATCGCTACGGCAAGGCCAACCGCTCCTACCGCTTCGGCAACCTCGGCGAGTGGGTCGACATCCTCGATGAAAGCGGCGAGCACATCGACGACGAAAAGATCGACTGGGACAACATGAACTGGGACGCCATCAAGTGGGAGGATGTCAACTGGGACGAGCTCGACTTCACCGAGAAGAACTACTGGGACTGGTTGTTCCTCGAGGCCCCCCGCAGGCCGAGATACCAGCGGTGGAGGGGGTTGTTTTATAACCCTCGCCCTGGATGGGGGAGGTATGCCCCTCTTAATGCTGAGTAAAGATGCGGTGAGTGGCTGTTGTTGATACACTACTGTTTCTGGGCTGGTGGTGCCCTCAACTTTTGCATTTTTTGGGATCATGCCGCAATGTTTATGATTTTACGACCCTCACGATTTAGAGGTCAGGAGTCAACGACAGCGATGTGATACCCCCAGCTTTTATCTCACAAGGGAAAGTAAAAAGGGGTGAAGAATTACGGAACCGGGCAAGGGAGTCATGAATATTTATGATACCACGGAGGACCACGTACGTATTTCTTTTCCTCTTTGTGGCAGTGGGGACACAAAAGTTAGCTGGCTTCGGTAGGGTTGGTCGGGAGGGAGGGAGGGAACGTGGCGTTGGCGTTACGGATGGCTTTCTTTCGGGTTTGGATAGTGGGCCGGGGTACTTTAACAAAAAAGAAACAAAAAAAATAAGGTGGCTGCTTTTATATGTGGTATTCTGGAGTTGGGGCTTTGGGTTTGGGATTTGGGTTTGGGATTTGGGTTTGGGATTTGGGTTTGGGATTTGGGTTTGGGATTTGGGTGTTAGGCGTTGGGTGTTAGGTGTCGGGTCAAGGAAACAGGGAAACGAAACGAGACACCAGCTGCTAGGCTGGTGCTGCTCTGGGATTTGCTTTCTTGGGGGGACAGGCGTTGGATCAGGCTGGGCGTTGGGTGCTGGACCAGGTTATGGCGTTTGGATCAGGGGCGTTACTGGGTTGGGGGCGCTTGGATTAGGTTGCGCGCTGGACTAAGCTGGGGCGTTGGCGTTATACGGATGGCTTCGAAAGAACAAAAACACTCCTAGGTGTTTTTTGGACACGAGTATGGGTGGCTGGGCTTTTTCTGGGGGTTCTGGAGTCTTGGAGTATATTGGGGTCTGTCCAGGGATTGTATCTGGCTAGGTCGCTGGCTTAGGCTGCTTTTCTCCTTTTGACTATGCAGATGGGAGAGATGTCTGGCCCCAAGTTGGCATTAAAAAAAGAAATACAAGAAGAAAACACAAACAGAAAAAAAAACCACAAAAAGATAAAAGTACTTATAAAAAGATGAAAATAGAAAATATATACAGCAGTCATCTCTCAGCCCTTTCTTCGGACATTTTCTAAAGTCGCCAAAATATCCTGTCCCCTGCGCGCCGTGATCTTTTTGAGATCAAAAGTATAGATATTCAGGGAGATCCAGCATGGCTGTCCCTGAACCAGCTTTAACTAAGGTATAGAGGGGTTTCAAAGGTGCTTTTTTCCAAAATGACTGGTTGAGCAAGAAGGACCATCCTAAATGCTGAGGACAAACCTGCAAAAGGGAACGAATTCTTCATTTATCTTGACAGGTCAGAGGAACATAGGTACGAGTCGCATCAATCACATCACATCTGCAGCCATAATCTCATAAAAAGTACGTATGTAATGAATACCCTACACTACCTAACACAAACTGACTGGCTGTAACCATTTGTGGCTCTGACTGACACTCCCACTCACCCCCCAGCCGCCAACTGCCTGGAAGCATCGGTCTTGTCCTCTCTGCTTGATCCATAAAGCAAAATGAATAGAAAAGAAATAACTCACAAAAGAACGATGGCGACCAATGTCCCTAATTTCCCGCAATAGTAAAGAACGAGGCAAACTCACTCGAAGCTGTTTGGTCTGTGTGTGATGTGTATGTCAAAGAGAGGTTGTCGGTGTAAAGCGCAAAAAGTGCATATCTATTTCCTTTCCCTCATCCGGTCCGTGTTCCGAAGAAAGAGAGCGCAAAAATAAAAAATAAAAAAGAGAAAAAGAAAACGAAAACGAAAACGAAAGCATCCATTACTGACCCAGCCCCCGCCCAATCCTGATAACCTTCCTTCTCTTTCTGTGCTATGTTCTGGCCTGTTGTTAAAGGGTTCCGGACCGTACCGGGCTATCCCATTCCGTTGTTTGTCCACCCTTTTCTCATGTCGTAACCCGAAAGAAAAAAGAAAAGCAAAGCATGATGTGATATGACCGCGGTACTCCAACAACGCCAACCGGTAAGACTCCTTCTTCATTCCCAACCCAAACGCACGTCGAGATGTTGCCAAACCATACCAAAAGCAAAGCGAATAACCCGAACCACCAGAAAGATATCAAACGAACAAAGTAACAAACTGCAATATCAGCCTTGTTCAGGCAAATGTAGGTGCCGTATAAATGAGTGTGCCCATCACCATGGCTCCGCCGATGGCCGCAATTCCAACACGCTCTGCGATACGGAACAACCGGAGTTTCTTGGTCGGTCTGTCAAAAGTACGGGGCAGTTGCATCGAAGCCTCATCAACCTGACTCTCGGCCTCTGCAGTGGCCGCCTTGACCTCATCAATTTTGGGAGCCTCAGTAGTCGCTGGTTCCGTCGAGCCACTCCACTTCAGGTCGTCAACTGTCTCGACAGAGATATCATCAGCCTTTCTCTTGAGATGTCCGGGGCGGGATTTTGGCTGCTCCGCCTGGACAAGGGCCTGCGGCTCTTGAGCCTCCTGGACTGTGGTCGGCACATTAACCTCTTGAGCCTCGGGCTTGCCAGTTTCGGACTCTTTGGTCTCGGCGTCTTGAGTGATAGGCTTCTCGGTCTCAAGCTCCTTAGTCTTGACTTCCCCCTGGACAGTGATCGACTCAGATGGTACAGAGTTGAACAGGAGGTGATCGAGAGCATCAGGTGCAATGGACTGGTTTGCCTTCCAATGCAACAGACTATGCTTAGTCAAGGGAGGCAGTCTTGGGAAACTTGAGGCGTCTTCTGGGCCCTGTGACCTGATCGGCTCGTTGCAGAGAGCATACACGGATGAAGCTGGGCGAGAGGTGGTTTGGGTGTCCAAAGCCGCCTTATTAGAGGCTTGACCACCAAATGTCTTGTTGAAATAGGCCTTATTTGCTTCTCGTGCGGCGAAGAAGTCTACCTTTCCGGTTCTCTCGCCCAAGGACTCAAAATCTCCCTTGGGAACATCAGACCAGAGGTAAGGCTGAGTGTCGTTCCGAAGCTCGGGAAGAGGGGTGATTGTAGATCGTGCCACACCAGGGCGGTCATTCAAGAGCTTCTCGATCGCAATAGGGCTGGTGCTCTTGGTGATGGTCTCATCCTTCTTAGAGGCGACGAGAAGGGCCGGCAATGTGGGGCCCGAAATAGTGTTGTTAAGGGTGTCATCTTGTCCGTCAGACACAAGATGCATGTCGCGATTCTGAATGGGGGCTTCTCTCTCCATTAATGGGGATAGCAAAAGAGGGGATGGTGCTCGAGGGAAGTCGAAAATGTCATCGGCGGTGGCACCTGATAGAATATTAGCGCCCATATAGTCTCGAGCGGGACAGCAATATGGCCGCATACCCTCGTCACCGGAAACAGAACTACCGTCATCCGAGTAGTTCTCCAAAGACTCTAAGTCTTCGTTAAGAGCGCTTGAGCGGTCGCTTTGGTCATCCATATCGTGGTCGCTACCACTGTCACTGGCGTCGTCGCTTGAAGAATCACTGTCCATAGGATCTTCGGGATAGTCAAGGTTGCTTTCAGCCTCACTCAGCTCGCTCTCGTTGTCGTGAATGCTATAGTCACTACTATAATTTGAATCCAGATCGGAATCGAGTGCGCTTCGTTCCATTCCCTCCAAGGCTTGGGCAGTCTGCTCCAGTGTCGAGCTCAAATCAGACAAGCGAGAAGTAGCGGCCGCCAATGACGAAAGGTCCTGGACAGAAATGCGTCTGACCAGCTCAGGGACATCCGGGATGTCAAGCTGGACAGCGTCGACATCGGTTGTAACCGGAGCATCATATGCCGCATACTCGAAATCTCTACTCTCTCGGACCAGAAGAGGGGACGACGGAGGTGAAGACAGGTCGATGAAGGTAGGGGCACTGTTCTCGTAAGAAGCTCGGTTTGCTGTTCTTGTCCAAGGGTGGTTGTGGTTGTGGTTGGAGGTAGGAGGGCCCGTGAGGTCAATGACATCGACAGCAGGAACCGGTCTCGGTGGAACTGAGGGTTGCGCAGTTGAGGATGTGTGAGGATTCATCGTCGCGGAGTTGCTGGAGTAAATGCTGTTGTCGCTAGTATAACCATCAACATCAGAGCTGCCTTCGGAATCATCGGGCACCTGAAATGTGCTCGTGCCACAGCCGTCGCCAACGCTGAACGTCTTAGTTAATGCCGATGAGGCAAAAGAGGATAGGACGTACCGATCCGCAGGGCTGTTGAACGAAACACCCACTTTGACCGAAACAGGCATGAATCTAGAGGTGCCACGATCAACTGGGAGACCGAATGTGAGCCTGTCGCCGTCTTTGAGCTCCTTGGGTTCCTTCTCGAGCTTCTCGTGCTCATTGAGGTAGGTTCCGTGGAGGGAACCCTTGTCTCGGACTTGGACTTTCTGCAAAAGGTTAGCATGACAGTTACATCATACAAACCAAACGACACCACGAGGGGCCTTACCTTCTCGTCCATATCGACCCTGATTTCGGCGTGCTCTCGGGACATGACAGCGCTGTCGAACCATGCGTTGTCGGGTGCAGGAACGAAACCTTTGGCAGAGACCTTGGAGGCACGACCGATAGCAATCACGTTGTTGGATGCGTTCAAGGTGATTTGTCGCTGAGAGTAGACGACGGGGGTGCAATTTCCTGGACCCTCAACCGTCAGGTCGATTTGTGCTGTGGGAAGAGAAATGGGTTAGAAAGGTGGTCTGGCTGGATTGAGCAGGAAAAGAAAATCGGTGCGACAAACCTAGACTCGCCGCATGTGAATGGGCAGCCATCTTGCTCTCAAGGTTGGCGGAATGGCTTCTGTGGGCGGGTATGCTGGCTTGAGTCTAAGTGGGTGTTGGAGAGGGCAACCTTGTGGCTGCAGAGCAGTGGAAGTCGATGCTACCAACGAGCCTGGAAAGTGATGGGATAGAATGATGAGGCCGGGGAGCTCAGGGAGTCGGGTGCAGTCGCACGAAGAGGGGGAAAATCGAAAGAGAGGACGCTCGCAGCAACCGGAGTGAAGTGGTTCCCCCTCCCACGTCAGACAAAGCTCGGGCCTATGACTGGCGACCTGGATGGCTTTACTAGCTGGCTCCCACTTGTGTAATGACTTGCTCTTGTTGACCGAGTAGAGAGTGAGAGACGGCGGATAATGAAGCCACACAATGGGAGTCGGGTGAATGGAATGGGAATAGAGTCGCGCAGCGGGCCTCAGGCTTCAGGTTGTTTACAGTTCAAAGAGTCAAACAGCTATCGTATGTGGAAAAGGAAGGGGAGATGGAAGGACAGGACAGTCGCTCGGGGTTCAGGCAGGAGTGCCCGTGATCTATGGGAGCCTTCCCGGGGCGGGGCAATGCGCATGAGCTCTTCCAATCAGGCAGAGAGCAGCAGCCGATAAGATGGGAAGGCTTGCCTTATCGCACGACGGGTTGGTCGACTTGGAGGGGTATGTGGGTGAACCAAGCTTGGAGGTGGATTTTGGGGGCAAGCCGGTTTGTCTTTGACTTTGTTGGCCTCTTGCGAGGCCCGAGTTGACCTCCGTGGAATTATCTCAGCCCTGAATATGCCCTTTCACTGGGTATCCGGAACGAGGTTCTTTGAGGAGAAGGTGATGTCGAGGTGCTTCCGGCAAAGTGCTGAATGCGGGGCAGAGAGCACTCGCCTCAGGTAGGTAGCTGAGGCTGCCTGTTTGCTATGGGACCACCCGACGCCTAATCTGATTCGCATGCACTCAAGTTGTTTGCTGACAGGTATCTACCTACAGAACATACATGATGACTGGCGGCACATTTATAATGGAAACATTTCAACTGCTTACGAAACTCTGGAAAGCTGGAAACCAAATCTACACTCTCCAGACCTTGAATTGCTGTTAGTGCGGGACTAAGAGATATGCAACCCAATCATTGGAAGGCCTTTCTAATTCTCAACAAGGCCTCTTGAGTCCTCAAAAACATCACCCATTTTGAAAATGGCCTTTTAGCTTTACAATAAGACATAAGGTTGATTCAAGGAAGGGCATCCTGCTCCGGTATTCTGGTATTATGGACAAGTCCCACACTATCAACTATTCAAGGCCCGGGTGTAAGTGGTGTCAGGTGTCATGGTTGATAGTTGAGACTAGGGTCCCCTGTCATGAGCCCCTCCTTCCAGTGGTGGGGCGCTGGGAGTTGTCACTGCAGATCACGTGCCCATGTCTGTGGTGGGTCGCTTTCGTGGACCAGTGGGTGGCACAGGGGAACTGCGACGCTTGGTACGTAAGGCGATACTCTGGAACGGTCTATTGCGAGTCAAAAGATTCCCGCCGCATCACCAACCAACGCATCTTCCGAATATCACATACAAAAAGCAGGCAGCACGAAGCCGAACTTCTACACAGACAACGAAAGCCGCACCTTCGTCCCTGAGCCGCGCTTCCCCCCAGTCCCCGCCCTATCTGCGATACCCTTGGTGACCGCCGCTTCACCGCTGAGGCCGAACGCCCGTCTCCAAAGAGACCCAACGACCAGCCACAGCTACAACACCACTACCGGCGCACATCGATATCACGAACATGACGGTCGATACAAACACGCTGGCCACACCCGGCGGCATTTCTGACCCCGGCCTCATCAAGTATGCCCGTTGCCTGCCCCGCGCTGCCCTTCAGGCCGAGTTGTCTTGGCTCTTCTTCATCAGGCACTAACCTCTGGATGTAGGTTGGTCAACAAGCTCCAGGATGTCTTCACCACTGTGGGCGTCAACAACCCTATCGATCTCCCCCAAATAGTTGTCGTTGGCAGTCAGTCTAGCGGAAAGAGTTCAGTATTAGAAAACATTGTCGGTCGTGACTTGTATGTACACCCCCTGGCAACCCCTATTCGCAACCTTGGCTTGGTCGTCTCCATCCCATGGGGTGACAGACTGGGTCGCAAGCTAACATCAACGATTAATACAGCTTACCCCGCGGTTCCGGTATCGTCACCCGTCGACCGCTCGTTCTGCAGCTTATCAACCGGCCTGCGACGGCCGACTCTAATGGTGTCGATGAGAAGCTTGCGGGGAGCACCGACAAGGCGGCCAACACGGATGAATGGGGCGAGTTTCTGCATATCCCCGGCCAAAAGTTTTACGACTTCAACAAGATTCGTGAGGAGATTAATCGAGAGACCGAGGCCAAGGTTGGCCGCAACGCGGGCATCTCGCCTGCCCCTATCAACCTTCGCATTTACTCCCCCAATGTCCTGAACCTCACCCTGGTCGATTTGCCCGGCTTGACGAGAGTGCCCGTTGGTGACCAGCCCCGCGACATCGAGAGACAGATCCGCGACATGATTCTCAAATTTATCCAAAAGTCAAACGCTATCATTTTGGCTGTCTCGCCTGCCAACGTCGACTTGGCAAACTCGGATGGTCTCAAGCTGGCGAGGGAAGTGGATCCCGAGGGTCAAAGAACAATCGGCGTGCTCACCAAGGTCGACTTGATGGACGAGGGGACCGATGTCGTTGACATTCTTGCGGGGCGTATTATTCCCCTGAGACTCGGTTACGTCCCAGTTGTGAACCGTGGACAGAGGGATATCGACAACAAGAAGCCCATCAACGCTGCCCTCGACGCCGAAAAGGCCTTTTTTGACAACCATAAGGCTTATCGTAACAAGAGTTCCTACTGCGGTACCCCCTATCTTGCCCGCAAGCTCAACCTTATTCTCATGATGCACATCAAGCAGACGCTCCCAGAGATCAAAAGCCGTATCTCAAACTCTCTCCAAAAGTACACACAGGAGCTTGAGTCTCTCGGCCCATCGATGCTGGGCAATAGCGCCAATATTGTGTTGAATATTATCACCGAGTTTACTAACGAATGGCGAACGGTCTTGGACGGCAACAACACGGAGCTTTCCAGCACGGAGCTGTCAGGCGGTGCCAGAATCAGCTTTGTGTTTCACGAGCTCTACTCGAACGGCGTCAAGGCGGTTGATCCTTTTGATCAGGTCAAGGATGTCGATATTCGCACCATTCTCTACAACTCGTCCGGCTCCTCCCCAGCCCTGTTTGTGGGGACCACAGCATTTGAGCTCATCGTTAAGCAGCAGATTAAGCGGTTGGAAGAGCCAAGCTTGAAGTGCGCTTCGCTGGTCTATGACGAGCTTGTGCGTATCCTCACGCAGCTTCTTGGCAAGCAGCTGTACCGCCGCTATCCAGGATTGAAGGAGAAGATACATGCTGTGGTCATTTCATTCTTCAAGAAGGCTATGGAACCAACGAATAAGCTGGTGAAGGACTTGGTTGCGATGGAGTCATGCTACGTCAACACTGGACATCCTGATTTTCTGAACGGTCACCGCGTAAGTCTTTCTTGCTTTGGTTAACTATGATCTGGATGCTGACTGTGACTTAATAGGCCATGGCGATTGTCAACGAGAAGCACAACCCCTCCAGGCCTGTTCAGGTGGACCCCAAGACGGGCAAGCCTCTTGCGAACACGCCCAGGGCCGCCAGCCCAACACTTGTCGCCTCGGGAGACGGTGATTCCGGAAACAGTGGCTTCTTTGGCAGCTTCTTTGCCGCCAAGAACAAGAAGAAGGCGGCCGCCATGGAGCCCCCACCGCCCACTCTCAAAGCTTCCGGCACTTTGTCGGAGCGGGAGAATATCGAAGTCGAAGTCATCAGTAAGTATTTTCTTTGCGAGTCGATGAAATAGGCTGGGCTAACAAATCCTGTACAGAACTTCTCATCTCTTCGTACTTTAACATTGTCAAGCGCACCATGATCGACATGGTGCCGAAGGCCATCATGCTGAACCTTGTTAGCTTCACCAAGGACGAGATGCAAAAGGAGTTACTCGAGAACATGTACCGGCAGAGCGAGCTGGACGACCTCCTTAAGGAAAGCGACTACACCATCAGGAGACGGAAGGAATGCCAGCAGATGGTGGAGAGCCTGGGGCGGGCCAGCGAGATTGTTAGCCAGGTACAATAAGAGCTCCGAGGAAAGAGACGAACGTGGAAGATGATTGAAATAGTGCGATTGAATGGGTAAAGAGTGGCTCGGCAATGGAGGATTAATGTCTTGTTTTCTTTATTAGACTCGATTCTCCTTTTTCGATACCATTGGTAGATATGGATGTATGGCTTTGTTGTTCTGTGTTTGCTGCGTGGTGTTGAGCGTAGGGATAGCCAGAATAAGAATCTTTGCATGTTATTTTGAGTCGCCGACGCCATGGACAAAGAAGTGAAGACCTCGAACCAAGAAATTGAGGCATTTTAATCAGATCGACCACGTCGTTCAAAGTAGGATAGAGCCCTACAAAGATAGTCGATAGCCTTTCAACGATAATAGACAGGTATTCGAATATCATTGGAACGCCTGTCATTGGTTGTGCTTGTGAGTATTGACAAGTTATCTACGAGTTTTTTTAGCAGTCTCGATGGTTTTGCTCCGATGTGTCACACAAAACATGTGATTGAGGCCGGACGGTAATGCCCGGGTTTAGGATCAGACATCATGGGCTGATCGCGAAAGGGGGGGTGCATCCGAACCTCTCCGCACATCGGCCCGGGCAGAGGTAGTAAATAGTAGGTAATAGTCGGGGGTGTATTTCCCCACTTTGGATGTCGAGTCAATAAACGGCGTCATCGCGGTGCCGAAGAAGGGCGGGGGAAGGTTGACTGCCTTGCCAGTGTCGTCCGTCCGTATATGTAAGGTAGCGAAAATAAGCATATAAAGCTTAACTGCCCAAGCACTCACGATCATTTGGATATTCAGTCGTATTATCCCCTTTTCATGTCTGATTAGGGGTGATTAGTTTTCCCATATCTACATATAAAATAATCTATCATTTGTTATCCCACAACACCACACGTTAGGAACAATCACCAGCACAGCAAACATGGTCCTCACCACATCCTCCGTCTTCCCTTCCTCCGCGGGCCATCAGTTCATGCCCTGGCCCTCCCGCCGCAGCGTAATCCACAGCACGAATGGGATCGTAGCCTGCAGCCAGCCCCTTGCAGCAAAATGCGGACTTGAAATCCTCAACAAGGGGGGTAACGCTGCGGTATGCAATATTCCCTTCACTGCCAGTGCTTTTACCCAAGCCCCATATCTGACTAACTATTTAGGACGCAGCCGTAGCAGTAGCCGCGGGAATCAACATGACTGAGCCCTGTCAGACAGGCATCGGAGGGGACATGTTCTGCTTGTTCTATGACGCCAAGACGAAAAAGGTGTCTGCGCTGAATGGATCTGGGAGGGCAGGGGGGAAGTGTACTCTCGAGACGATAAAACAGAGCTTGGGGTTGGGGGGGAATAAGGGAGAGGAGGGGAAGATACCGATGCATAGTGTGCATGCTGTTACTGTTCCTGGAGCGGCGGCGGGGTGGGTTGATACTGTTGAGAGATTTGGGAGTGGGAAACTGACGCTGGAGGAGATTCTGGCCCCGGCGATCAAGATGGGGGAGGAGGGGTTTCCGGTTCATGAGCAGACTGCTACTATTGTGAGTTTTGCCCTTGGTCTGTGTGTTTCTGTTCAGGGGGTGGTACTGATTGGGGTTGATGTAGTGGGCGCAAGGGGAGCAGTCACTTCGAGATGCCTCTCCCAACTTCAGGGAGATGATGAAATCTGACCCAAACGCACCTGATGGAGTGAGGGCTCCCAAAGCAGGCGAAATCATCAAACTGCCCAACTTGGCGAGGACCTTCCGAACCCTCGCCCAAGAAGGCAAAAAGGGGTTTTATACTGGAAGAATAGCAGAGGAGATCATCAAAGTCACCTCCTCCCTTGGCGGCCACCTCACGCTTGAAGACCTGGAGCATCACCTTACCACTGGATCCGAGCCCGTCGAGCCTATCTCCCTCAAGTTCACCGGCCAAGGTGCCGGCAAGTTAGAAAACAAGGGAGTCGAAGTATGGGAACATCCCCCCAACGGCCAAGGCATCGTTGCCCTCATGGCCCTCGGAATTCTCCAGCAGCTCGAACTCGACGGGAAGATCCCAACCTGGACAGAAAAAGACCACAACACTGCCCCGTATCTCCACGCTATTATTGAAGCCCTTCGCATCGCCTTTGCCGACGCAAATTGGTACCTCGCCGACCCCAACGTCACCAACGTCCCAACCTCTGGTCTCCTCTCCCCGGAATACCTCTCTGAAAGATCCAAACTCTTTTCCCCCACCAAGTCCATCCCAGAGTACATCGCACATGGCTCGCCCGCCCTCCGCTCCTCCGACACCGTCTACTTCGCCGTGTCCGACAGCGAAGGAAACGCAATCTCCTTCATCAACTCCAACTACGGCGGTTTCGGCACCGGCATCATCCCCTCTGGCTGCGGGTTTACCCTCCAAAATCGAGGCGCGAATTTCTCCTTGTCTCCCCAACACCCAAATGTCCTTGCTCCAAGGAAGCGCCCTTATCACACCATCATCCCCGGGCTTGTGACCAACATCTCCGACGGGTCGCTCCACAGTGTGTTTGGGGTCATGGGCGGGTTCATGCAGCCTCAGGGACATGTCCAGACTTTACTTGGGCAGATTGTGGGCGGACTGAATCCCCAGCAGGCGTTGGACGCGCCGAGGATTTGCATTGGGGCGGGGATGCCCGAGAATGGAAAGGTGTATGACTTGAAGGTTTATGTTGAGGAGGGGATGCCGGAGGAGACGATAGATGGGCTGAGAAAGCTGGGGCATGAGGTTACTGTTGTGACGGCAACTCCCGGGGAGAAGTGGCAATCTCGGAGTCTGTTTGGGCGGGGGCAGATTATTCGGTGGACGGTGGATGAGGTGGAAAAGGATAGGGGGGTTTGGTCCGCCGGGAGTGATATGAGGGGGGATGGGGGGGCTTTCCCTGCTTAGTTCTATTGATCATTTTTGTTGTTCATGTTTGAGAGGGAGGTATATATTACAGTCTAGGGTAGTAGTCCGTCGTGGTATTCATACAATGTTTTTTTTCTTGTCGGTTATGATACAAGTTACTCCTTCTTGGCCTCCTCCTCCGCAGCCTCAGACTCGACAGCCAAGACCTTCTTCTCCTCCAGTAGCTTCGCTAGCTCGCCACTTTGATGCATAGAAACGATAATGTCGCACCCGCCGACGAACTCCTTGTCGATGTACAGCTGAGGAATGGTGGGCCAGTCGCTATACTCTTTAATGCCTATTATCCAGCCCAAATTTTGTCAGCAAATCTCTTTTTCCTGAGCCCATACCCAAATGTAAGAGGGAAAACATACCCTGCCTCAACTCGTTATCCTCCAGCACGTTAAACGCCGCAAACTTGGCCGGGTCGACCCCCTGCATGCCCAGCACCTGGATCGACGCCCTCGAGAAGCCGCACTGGGGCGTCTCGGGGGTGCCCTTCATGAAGAGGACCACTGGCGCAGAGGAGACGGCCTTGTCAATTGCTTGTCTTGTTTGATCGGAGAGGAAGCGGGCTTGTATCGAGGTGAGGAAGGAGGTGCGGGCTGCTACTGGGGCGGCAAAGGCCGGGCGGAGGAGTTGCTTTGGTTTTTTTGTCAGTTTCTACTCTGTAGTTATATAGGGGAGGGAAAAGGGGGAACATATACCCTCGAGAGAATCGTTCTTGAAAACATCTTGGCTGTGTCTAGTGGTGCTGCGGGGGCGATCTTGTTGGCTGCTGGGGAGTGATATGTGCTTGCGCCGGGACTTAGTCGTGGAGGGACATATTTTGGATGGCGAGCCGACGGCAACCCATGATGTAAGCGGGCGGTTTCGGCTTCTGGGAGAAGTGGGATAAGGGTTAGGGTCTTGATCGGATGGGAGCACCTCGATGGCTGGTGCTTTGCTGGGTGATTAGCTGGCTTGTGATTGGACGAGGGGGGAGTGAATTGAAGTTCACCATACCTGGTATGAAGGAATTCACCTTGATTTTTAGCTTCTTGCTATAGAAATTGCTTTTTTGGCAGGAAATTGAAAAAAAAAAAATTGGATTGAGTTTTGAGGAACATTCTCGATTGAAACTCATCACAGACGACAAGATGGCATTCGACATAGTTTCCTTGCTTCTGCGTATGCCACACGTGTAAGGCTTCTTCCTATATTTTGAAAGTATCATTCGAGGCATAAGACTGACACATGAAAGGCCCCCCTCCTTCTTCACCCGCTTCATACTCCACCAATTTCTCCCACTTCCGGTCCCAGGCACAGATTACACCAAGAAGACTGTCATCGTGACCGGAGGCAACGGCGGAATTGGCCTCGAGGCGGTCCGTCACTTTGCCAAACTCGGCGCAAGAGTGATCATCGCTTGCCGCAACACCGAGAGTGGTCAGAATGCCAGGAATGACATTGAGCGTGCGAACTATCCTGGCCGAGTTGAAGTATGGCCTCTCGACCTCTGCTCCTTTGACAGCGTCAAGGCCTTCTGTGCCAAGGCCAATATGGTGCTGGACAGATTGGACGTCCTCTTGCTCAACGCAGGTGTGATGGTGAAGGATGTCCAGGCCAATGCTGAAGGGGGTGGTTATGAGACTACGATCCTAACCAATGTCATCTCGACGTTTTTGGTGGCGTTTCTGTTGATGCCCCTGCTGAAGCAGACCGCAGAGACACAGGCGGAGAAAACTGTGGTGACAGTGGTAGCAAGTGAGGCTCACTTTTTGGTAAGATTTATATCTTTCTTATATGTAATATAACAATGACTAAACCACGATGTAGACATCATTCAAGGAACGCTTTGAGCCCAACATCTTTGAGAGCTTCCGCAATGGCGAGTTTATTCAGTATGAGCGCTACAACACCAGCAAGTTACTTGACGTTTTGCTTGCTCGAGAGTTGGCCAACAGACTGGATGCCTCGTCTCCGTCTGGGAACAGCAAGGTCATTGTCAACAGCGTGAACCCAGGGCTGTGCAGATCAGGTTTGTTTAAAGAGATCCCGTTCTTCATCAGCCTCTTCGTCGGATTCCTCTCGCTCGTTTTCGCACGATCAGCAGAGCAAGGATCCAGAACACTGCTGGCTGCCGCGGCTGGGGGTCGGGAGACTCATGGCAAGTACATGGATGCTGCCAAGGTGGTTCAGCCCAGTTCATTTGTCTTGTCGGACGAGGGCAAGAGGGCCCAAAAAAGAGTCTGGGAAGAGTTGGTAGACATTTTGGAGGGGGTTGAGAAGGGTGTTACCGGGAATATCTGAGCCCTTTGACTTCAAAAGTCAAAGGATAGACACATGCCCCTGCAGCGGTGGCACGTGTGGGTGGTAATAAAATGGGAAAGGGTTCCTGGTACCCGAGATAGTGGAGGTGCTTGGGGAAGCTACCCCGCAAATCCACCCCCGCGATTTACCCCAGAAACAGCCCTGCCAGTTTGGAGCCTCGGTATCGTTGAAGATGTGACAGGGGTGAGACTTGTTGGTTCTTTTATGTGTGGATAAACCTAGACATGTTGGCGGACTTCCTTCTTTGTATCTATTTCTCTCAATTGTATATACACTAGAATCTTGTAATCAATCGTCTTTCCTGTCACCCCCTCAGACAACCCGCAGCTTCAGAATGGTAGGCCTGCCCCCTCTCCAAGGAATCAAGGTGCTTGAATTCGCCGGCCTCGCACCAGGTATGTGTCTCCCTCTACCCTATCTGCCCAGGCCAGTTGACTAACACTATTCTCAGGCCCCTTCGCCGGCCTCCTCCTCTCCGACTCTGGCGCCTCCGTCCTCCGCATTGATCGCCCAGCCTCCTCCCCCTCTTCGTTACCAACCCCCGACCTCCTAACCCGCCGCAAAAGGTCCATTGCCGTCGACCTCAAATCCCCCTCCGGCATTGACCTTGCCAAGTCCCTAGCAGCAAAAGCCGACATCCTCATCGACCCCTTTCGTCCTGGCGTCCTCGAGAAACTCGGCCTTGGTCCATCTGTTCTTTGTTCTTTAAACCCAAGGTTAATCTATGCTCGCCTAACTGGCTTCCGCCGCGATGGAAAATGGGCAAATATGGCAGGGCATGATATCAACTATTTGGCAGTCTCCGGCTCGTTATCTCTATTAGGGAGGAAAGGCGCCTCCCCAACACCACCGATCAACATTCTGGGGGATTTTGCTGGTGGTGGAGCAACTCTCTTTCAGGGGATACTGTTAGCGCTGCTATCAAGAGAGAAAACAGGGAAGGGACAGGTTGTGGAAGCCAACATGGTCGATGGGGCGTCGTACCTGGCGACATTCCCGAGATTTGCGCTGCACACCATGACTGGCTCGTCACCAAGAGGAGAGAACCTGCTGGATAGTGGATGCCCCTACTATGATTGTTACGAGACAAGGGACGGGAAGTGGATGGCTGTTGGTGCGTTAGAGCCGCAGTTTTTCAAGGATTTGATCAGGGGGTTGGGGTTGGAGGGGCAGGGTTGGGAGCAAAAGAGGTATGATAAGGATAATTGGGGGGAGTTTAGGGGGTTGTTGGAAAGGAAGTTTAAAGAGAAGACGAGGGAGGAGTGGGAGGGGGTTTTTCAGGGGACGGATGCTTGCTGTACACCTGTTCTGGAGTACGGTGAGATGGAACAGGACAAGGAGAAGAAGGAGGGGGATCAGAGGCCGATGGTTACGTTAAGGGAGACGCCCCTCTTGGGGGTGGTGGTGAAGGCGAAACAGGGGGATGCAGTCACACATGGGCAGGGCGAGGGGGTGAAAGGTGAGGGGTATAGAGGGATACCATTGGCGCCTGGTGATGGAGGAGAGGAGGCACTTGGGGAGTGGTTAGGTTGGAAGAAGGGGAGGGAATTTGATGTTGCCGGCGGAGGGTTGGTAGTGAAGGATAAGGCTAAATTGTAGGGTGTTGTATATAATGGGATCTTCAGACACAAACCAACACATACGACCATACGCAGCTGAAAATACGGGATCCCGTCCGCTCTCCCCTAGTCAAACAGCTGACTGCCGGACTAGTACTCAGGTGGGTGACCACTGGGGAATCCCTGGTGTTGTATGTTTTTGCGACTTTTTGGGATACATTTTGGCTCCATCAACAAGCCTTGGCAAAGACATCATCACTTTTTAAAGATTCCATTGTTAAGGATTAAAAAGCAATCAATGTCTATGATTGATCTGCCAAAAGAGAATTAATGAGTTCCTCAATGTGGGCCTCTGTGCCATGCTATTGAAAAAAGGGGAATGCGGTGTCTAGACTGTCGAGAAACAGCGCCAGAAGTGAAGAAAATAAAAATGCCAGTCCAGCCCCTTATTACCCCTGAATCCCCAAATCTTCCACTCCCAAAAAAATGATTGCTGAGCAACAAAAACCCCATTATTCCCGTCCATTATCTCTGAATCGCCGAAATTTTCCACCCTCAAGAGATTGATTGCTTAGCAATCAAACTCCATAAACAACCCGTAGTTCCCATTCGTCATAAACATGACCTGCCCGTCGCCCGCAACCTCGAACCGAAACGTCATCTCCTCCCTGCAGCGAAAGCTATTGATGGTCAACTTGGCCGCCTCCTTGGTCTTCTGGTCAGGCACGGTAGACGGGAAGTGGATATTGCCGATGCTGTTACCAGGAGCGGGGCCGTCGACATCAATGACGTTGATGGGCAAGGTAGGACCGCCTTGCTGAACAGAGGAGTCCAGGATCGAATAGCCGGCCGGGAAATCGGCGACGAGGGCGCAGGGGCCGCGGCGGACCGTCTTGAGGGGGACGCTGAAGGAGATGACCTGGGGCTGGTAGACGTTCAGGAGGGGGTGGTTGGTGACGTTGAGGAGGGTGGCATCGGCCTGGACGCGGCGGCAGGTGGAATGGGCGGTAGGAGCGGCAAGGGTGAGGCCGACGGCGGCGGAGAGGGTGATGAGGAGGGTTGAGAACTGCATTTTGAAGGTTTGAAGAGAGTTTCTGTGTATAGATATGAGAGGTTGATGTGAGCCCTGGGAGCTGATATGGAGCTGATATGGAGCTGAAGTTGCGGGTGTAGTAGAGGCTGTAGAGATGTGTTGAGACTGTGGTGGTGGTGAACAGAAAGGGGACCTAACGAGGGGATGACTGGCACTTTATATACCCTTCTCCTCATGACCTACTTACTTGGCGCGATGTTGAGCTCATCCGAAAATTGAGCGGATGCACCGCCATCATCTTTTTTGGTCCTCGCCCCCGTGAACAGTCCACGTCCAGACTTGGGAGTAATCAAGGCAACAGCATAGTGTTGACGCTGCTCCTGCTAAAAGGGCGGCCGACAAGAGGTAAACGCATAGCCCACCTGACACTGGTCGGCCGTACGGGTATTGCGTTCAAGAAACATTGTCGAGACAAAGATTGGGTCCCTAGCTTTTGTTTGCTGTTGAACCAGTGCGATGTCTCCGCAAGATCGGCTGTCTAGCTATAGGTTGTTCATCAAAATTCCTACCAGACAAATTAGCGATAGGGCTGAGATGTAAGCATCCTTCCCCGGAGCAGGAGCAGGCCATTTGGATGCCTCTTCCTAATTACGGGTACATATATTCGAGACACCAACTAGATTGCTCTCCCGGACTCACAGAACATGTCTCCCGGCCGAGTCTTCTTGTTCTCTTAATTACATTGGATGGCAGTGCCCGTTTTTGATTGCCCAAGCTCCCATGCCAACAGTACCTAATCCCACTGTGCTCTGAGCATCTCAAAGTGCCATCATCGCTAAACCCGCCAGTTTCGACCTCAGGTGGGATACATTGAAATCATTATCATGGACACACAATGGCCAGAGGAAGACAGTGAACATACCTAGGTAGTTTACAAACGGAGAAGAATGCCGCTACAAAGAGTCTGAATATTTCCATGTGGGATACGACCATTTCTGGAGCAAGCCAGCTAAACCGATGTTTGCGCATGGAAGGTGGGATTTCCTACTGTTCACAGCCTTGCATCTTGGAGCAAGTTACCCAAGTTGCTTCGCCCTGCGACTGCCAACCTTATGCATGCAGCCGTGCTGAGCCTCTATGAAGCGCTCCGGATTGTTGCAAGCGATAATCAAGTTGGGTCTTCGGGTTAATTTGTTCAATTTAGAATTGCGCTGGGATGTTGATTTGAAGTTAGGGGTTGTAAGAGGGGCTCTCTGGTATAGTAACTTTCAGCCAACAAAATCTATCAAATCAGATGGCTCGATGGCCGAGCGGTCTAAGGCGCTAGACTCAAGATATCACAATATCTTCCTATCAGTAATGACAGGTGCATTCTAGTCTCGAAAGAGGCGCGCGTTCGAATCGCGCTCGAGTCACTATATGTTTTGCCGTGACAGTCAAACCGTCACCTTTCCTTATTTTTGAGAGCCATAAATCTAAGAAGAAAGCCTGTTTTTTGTATCAAGGTAGCCGTTACTCTTTCTGCTTGAATCACTTTCAAGACTTCGAACATATCGAAAAACACCATCAGCAAACGGGCAGCGTAATCCGGAGGCAGAAACTTGCGACGTGACAGTCGATCCGGACTGTTTGGGCGGGCCAATGACAACTACGACAACTTGCTCCACTTGCCAACATTGTGTCTTGCACATGTCCCGGAAACGGGATGGGAATTCAGGGCGTCATGACTTTGGCTTGATTTCCCCAAAGTTCCTTGCGAATCTATACGACGTGGCTTTTAATTGAAACCTTAATCGTGAACCTCTACGGCCCCGACTGTTTACTTTTCCGTTATCTTCCACCAATTGATATCTTAACAGTTGTATCCTCATTATTACCTACTTAGCCAGCATTGACTTACACAGCTCACACTGCCAAGCCATCAATATGAGTGCCGCCCTGGACACCGAGAAGCCAACCGCCGTCGCCGGTGAGGATAAAACAACTGAGCAAGAAACAACACCTCTCAGCAAGCAATATGACACCCCCCTCGGACTTGCCCACACGACGATGCAGGAGCTCAAAGACCGCATCAAGCTGCACTATGATCTAGCGAGTGACTACTATTTGAACCTCTGGTACATATCCGCTACTTGTCTCCATCTTTGGAAACGAGCAACACTCCCAAATCCATGACAACGACACCAACACTAACAACTATTTAGGGGCGAGCACATCCACCACGGCTACTGGCCCCCCTCCTCTCCGGACATCTCCAAAGAAGAAGCCCAAATCAACCTCATCCGCCTCCTCCTTGAAACCAACCAGATCAACCAAACCCCTTCCTCCTCTCCCTCTTCAGAACCCCTCAAAATCCTCGACGTAGGCTGCGGAATAGGCGGCACCTCCCGCTTCCTCGCCCGCGAGCTCGGCGCCCACGTAACGGGCATCACCATCTCGAGCAAACAAGTCCAAACCGCCAAAAAGCTCTCTTCTTCTTCTCCCTCGACCTCCCAATACCAAGATGGGGAGTACATCGCCCTCGGCCCCAACTCCGGCCAGGTCCGCTTCATCGAGCTCGACGCCGAAACCCTAGGCAGTTACTTCACCGGCCCCGACGACAAATTCGACATTGTCTGGATATCCGAAGCGCTCTCCCACTTCCCCAAAAAGGATCTTTTCTTCAAGAATGCGTTTAATGTTCTCAAGCCAGGGGGGAAACTGGTCTTGGCGGATTGGTTCAAGGATGAGGGATTGAGTGAACAGCAGTTTGAAGCGGATATCAAGCCCATCGAGGATGGGATGTTGCTTCCGCCCATGTGCACGGTGAGCGGGTATGTGAAGTATGCCCAGGAGGCTGGGCTGGAGGTTGTGGGGGGCCGGAGGATATAAGTCAGGAGGTGAAGAAGACTTGGTAGGTTTTCCAGTGGTTTGTTAGTCTGTTGGGAAAAGAGAGGTTGCTAACGGAAATGTGTAGGGATATCTCTTGGTCTTTGATTCAGAACCCGTCCCTGTGGGCGTTTGCTTTTAGCCAGGGAAGGGATGGGATTGCGTTTTTGCAGGCTTTCCGGGCCATGAGAAGGGGGTATGCGAACGGAAGCTTCCGGTACGCTGTTATGGGGTTTGTGAAGCCATGATAGATTCCTGCTTTGGTTTGTTTTGAGAAACTGTTGTACAATTGTGCCCCTACTTTGAATCCTTAGCTAGAATTGGTATCAGACAGGAAAAAGGTATACAGGAAAGACGCATAATTATTAATGACCATGAAATGGTTTTTCATTGAGTTTTTTGTTCCGCCGCCGTCGCCGCCCGCCAAAACACCTGAAGAAATATGTATGTATGGATATCTTTGCGCCCTGACCCTACCCATTCGCTCTGTCCCCAGTCATGATTGATAAAATGACTGTCCCCGCCATGAATGCATCGCGTCTTGATTACGTATCGTTGCACCGGACTCGACCCCGATTCCCATTGATTCGGTTTATTGGTATTTCGTCTGTGTCGTTCGTGTCCTTCCCCTTCCCTCACTGGTCAACTCCATTTCAGAAAAATGCATTTACGCGCCACCGACGAGGATGTTGTTCAGGGGAACGTGGATGAGCTTGACGAAGTAGCCAACGGCACCCATGACTGTATTCTTGTTAATCAACTGTATACCGCGCTTGGGATTGAAACCGGAGCAAACATACTGAGGAAACCGACGCCAACGGCTTGCGAGATCTTGAGGAACTCCTTTCGATCGGCTGCAAGATTGTTAGCATGATTCCACAGGAGAGACAATACAATGGATAAGCATACGCTTCTGGGCCTTCTTGATGAACTGGATGCCGTCCTTGAGGAACTCGCGGGGCACGTCGAGGATTTCTTGCACTTGGTCGGACATTGTGACGGTTTGGTTTGTGTGTGCGAAAGCGAGAATGAAAATGATCTAATGGCAATTGATGGATGGTTGTGTGCGTGCCGGCGTGGGAAGAAAAAAAAACGTCGTCAGGCAATCGGTCGTCTGTTGAATCGTCGCGTGGTGTAAGGTAGGTAATTTGGGAAGGCTACCTGGAGAGAGCTGGCAGCTTCGCCTTACCAAATGTGCCACATCGCCTCAAGATTTAGCGTAGGGGTGACGGGATGGTGGACCGCGAAGTGGCCTGTGCACCGCGCTCTTTAACTTCCAGGTTGCCAAGCCCTGGACAAAAGAACTGGCACCACAACCTACCACATAAACTACTAAATACTTACGGATACAGGCATTCCGATTTCATTAAAAAGGCCTATTACACTAATTTGAGGCCTGCCGATTATCTTTCAAAGGTTATTTTGTGTGGTCTGTTAATTATGTTCCAATGCCTATTGAACACTTGCAGTACCGATCTTTTTGTCCATAGCGTACTTGGATGAACGGGAAATCTTCGGTTGACTGGTTGAATGAGAGTATTCACCACCAGCTTTCGAAAGCTTATCATTCACATTCTCCCTCAAAATGTCTCCTGATATCATCGTACGGCCGCCTCCATCTCACTCAAATGCGGCAATCTCGCATCACACTGATCAGTGAGATCAATGATCCCTTGGGTTTGAGCACTGCGCGCACCGACCAAGGCTCCGCTTGAATACCTATCCGATATTGAAGCCAGCGTCGGAGCGTTCCGTGAACCTCTCACCGGCCGGGCATCATGATCGGAGGTCGGTGGTCGGTGGAAGTACGACTCTTACCTCTAAACTCGTACAGCATTCCGACGACAGGAATGTAGCCTCAATATTCTAGACGCATTCGCAAGCTCCTCGGCCTTTTGAAGCATCAGTAGCTTCCTCTTGTCTTCCATGACCAGATAAGCATCGCATCAATCATCCCGCATCCGATCGCAATGTCTCGGAGTGCCAAGACAGACTTGCGGACTACCGCCGATCAACAAGCCCGGATGACCTCACGGAGCGAATTACATCACGGAATCCCCCACCTTCAGGTGCTCCAACACTGAGACATGCATATTCACAGCTGTTGAGGCCATTCACAACATGCATACTAGGCCGAGCAAGTTTGTGGCATGGCGGTGAAGATCTCAGTGTACTACAGGCCTTGACTTGGTCACCTTTTGGGCCTCCATGCGGCCCACGATCAGCTTTTTGTGTGACGTACAGCTCTTCGCACACTGGTACGGCGCCTGGAGAATTTATGGCCGGTAAGGCCGTCCTTAGGGCCGGGCCTTTCTTTTGAGGTTGGACGATGACACTGGCCTCAAACTGCTGACTTATCTGCACACTAAGGGCCCCCAACTCATACTTCTCAACGGGCATTTCCTGGCGTGGGGTTTTGAAGACACAAAAGCCTGCTGGCATGCTAGGAGTGGCTAGCTGCGCTCAAAGAAGCGAGGTAGTAGATGAATATCTGTCACCACTCTACACAAGTCACAGAGTCCGCTCGTGCGTAATGCATACTGCCGAGTATCCTTTACAGCCAATGGTCAGCAATGCAGGTATTCCAGTCCCCTCATTCGGGCATGGCATCCGCAGGTCATGATGATCCGTTCTAGCCGTGATGTGCCTGCTCGAGGCGAAATTCCCTCTCCGCTGCCCGTGCCTGCCTTTCTTAGCAAGTAGGACTGCCTAGTAGCTGAGGCTTAATTGCCCCCCACAGAGTCATGGTCCGACTTGGTGTCGGGTTTGGCTTTCAAAAAGCTGCATGTCCCCCAGCATGATATCTCCCGTCTCTTGTTCTTCTTTTTCCATGTGGTTTCTATCTTTACCTACACCTCTTTGTCGTCATCTTCGAACCGTTAAAGACAGCCTTCCGCCAACCATTCGAGAACAAACGTCATCCGCTTATCGAGAGTGGCCTTTGTTTGGCCAAGATCGAAACAACAATCGATTGATCGCACTTGGCCGGCGACTCTCGACCTGCCGCGCGCCTGTTCAGCTCACCGTCGCGGTGCTGCCCCACAAAATAACCTCAACCTAGGTGAGCTAAAGCGGCCTCTCTTGACCACTCGTTGAATTTCGCTTCCTCTACTCGAGACCGAAAATCTTCCCAGCAGCACCAAATGTCACCTGGCTGGATCGCCCGGCGCTGGTCTAGACTGTGGTCAAGCCAGGCTCAGTTCCGTCTTTTCCGTGGGAATCTGTACAAGGCAACGCCTCGTCTGATTCCCCATTCCATATAACAATGCCATTCTCAAGGGCTCTCAAGTGGTGGCCCTTCATGTCGGTTGACGTTTCGCATCGCTTTCACTACAATATTCTTTGTGCTGGTCACTTGATAAACCCAGGACGGCCACGTTCACACCTCTTCTCCCCTCTCTCCTGAGGATCTGCTTTCCTCGACTGAAGTTTACCTTATTTTTCTTTCCTCTACTTTCCGACTCCGGGAATGCCTGGTGTATCCCCTCATTCGTCTTCCCCCTAATTTTCATATCCTTTACTTATTGCTTGTTGATCTTCGTTGTTCAACGTTTCCAGGGTCCTTCTGGTCCTTCTTGGCCCTTCAGCTCATTCACTTCCGTTCGGGCCGCTATATCCGGACTTTTACACCGCACGGCAGCACCAGTCCCGCAGTGCCGGGCTAGGCATCGTCATCAGCACACTCTCTGTCTTCATATATAATACAACACTCACTAAAGCCTTCTAACGATGCGCAGACCAAGATTCAGAAAGTCTCCTTCGACGAGCTTCTCAACGATATCCGAAGATATGGTCACACCCCCCAGGAGTCCATCCCAGATGTCGACACGAATCAGAG
Source organism: Apiosordaria backusii (assembly GCA_030549205.1). Classification (NCBI taxonomy): domain Eukaryota; kingdom Fungi; phylum Ascomycota; class Sordariomycetes; order Sordariales; family Lasiosphaeriaceae; genus Apiosordaria; species Apiosordaria backusii. The sequence goes on from JAUKTV010000004.1 coordinate 2,724,687, forward strand.
ACACGGGGTTCCCCGATACTTTCTGTGGAAGTAAGTTATGAAGTACCCGAGGTATACCAGTGTTCAGATTGGCTAACAACGAGTTTCATAGACAGAAACACCTCACTTCCCCATCCTGAAGCCAAGATTGGTCCCGATGCTTGCATCACGGAAGACGATGTGAATGTGGGCAGAGCACTTATTAGGCATAGGATGTCTTTCCAAGTTCAGACCGAGCGGCCATATGGCCGGTCTCTGAGCCTGTATGATTGCGCGGTCAGCGGCTCTTCTGACGAAGGCGCTCTGACTACTCTCAGCCGGATGGCTCTTGGGTCTATTCGCCCCAGCGCCGAGCAACCAACTACCATTCGACCGGCTTCCAGGGACGGCCATAGTGTTACCTCTTCTGACGGCACAGGTACACCCCCAGACTCGCCAACTCACCAGGCGAAACAGGATCCAAGGGACGCGGCTCGGGATCCTCGAGATGGGCGACGGCGGCGTCGCAAGAGCAGTCTTATTGGCAGGCTACTGCACAGGTAGAACAGCAGAAGTCGCGGGGTTAGCCGAACATTTCGCAAATGGTCTTTCGATATGGGTGGGAAAGCGAGAGATACCTCTTCAGGTGCGGCATTTCTTTTACGAGCGAGGAGTACCGGTAACCATTATTTTGAACATATGCATTTACATGGAAGGGTGGCTGGGAAAGGGCATGGTCACGGCAAAGGAAATACGCAAGGCACTGGAAATGCTGGGAGTAATACATCGAAAAAGCACAAAGCGAAGCCGAAGGAGAAACCAACAAAAGGGAGGCAACAGTATGCCAAACCGGACTGTATGTCTTGTTTCTAAGTCGGAGAGATGGAAAGATAGAAAAAGGACGGTCATTCGCCGCCTCAGCACCTCTACTTCTCGACCCTCTGCTTGATGCAGAGAGGTTGCCGAATGGCATATCAACCTAGTATTCATGGCTATTGGCGATACTCTTATTGGAGAATCATAACTGAACATAAATCTCAACGCGAAAACTTTCTCGTGCTCCCATTGTTTTCGTAGCATTTATTTCTCATTACACCGAGTTATGCTTAGTCTGAGATGCAGTCTCAGAGACAACCTACCCGACACTCTGGTTCATTTTTGATGTTATTGCAGCAACAACCTTGCTATCATTTTTGCGGGTTTATATAAGGTTCGTTGTATGCAATTTAAATAATAAAAAGTGTGCTTCTTGTAATTCCGCTTGCCTCAGTTTCCCAAGATATGCAACTCAGAACGCTGTCTCAACTGACCCAGACATGCTCAAACTTCAATGCTTCCAAAATATGACCCCCTTCCCCCTTTGAATTCCTCACGTACGTCTCTTCTCCTTTTTGAAGAAGAAGATTTAGCTCCCCCGATAAGTCGAATAACTATACGGCGCCAACAGCAACGGGACATGATATCTCTCCCCCTCGGCGACATTAAACACCACGACCACCTCGGGGAAAAAGGTTTTGTCGGCGCCACCGAAATAGGACTCAGTGTCGAACTTGAGGGTCCACCGGGAGGTGCCCTTGATGGAGCCAAAGACGTCCTCGAGGGTGTAGACGGGGACCTCACCGGAGGAGGTAGCCGAAGAATAAGGGAGCCAGGTCTTGATGCGGCCGTCCTCGTCGGTGGTGGACTCGAAGACTGGTGGGGGTTAAGGGGCCCAGGGGAGGGGGTGGAGGTGGAGAGGAGGGAGAGGGAGACGCGGACGGAGCGGGCGGGCTGGCCGAGGGTTGTGTCGAGGATGTGGCAGGTTATGCGGTCTTTGGTTGGTTCGGCCATTTTGGCTTTAAGGAAATGGGTCAATATGGAAGGTAGAGAGTGAGAAGAGCAAGTGAGGGGGAAGTGAGGGTATCACGATGGACAAGTAGGCAGCGACTTACACCGAGAGCTGCCCAGAGCTACTGATGCTGGATAGTGGGGTGGTGTGGCGGGGGGTTGTGTGCAGCGATAAGCGCAGTGAGTGATGAAGGGTCACTGGGGTTGAGTGCGCTATGAATAGAGAGAACAAAGAACTGATGGGAGAAAGAAATGTAGGATATTTATAAAATTAGGAATCCAGAATGAAAAACGATCGACAAAATTCACTATACTAATAAGGATGGATTGTTTGTGCTTTTGGGGGCTGATGTGATGGCCACATGAATGCACCACTTCTCAACATCCACTTCAGAGAGCCTCTCAGCCCCGCCGTCACCGGACACAAGCGTCGTCGGTGTCTGCCGCTGTCCGCCTGTTTGGATGCTGCTGGTTGGACACCTATGTCGGGCCGAGAGGCCCAGAATTTTGTACGGGCTCTTGAGTCTTCATCTTCATTGTGATTTGTAGGGGAGTGTCCTACGTACCTAGAGGGGATTCGAAGGGTTGTACATAATGGCGGTATATTCGTCTCCCCATAAGCAATTTCTAAACTCACTCACTTCTCAAACCACAAAACTGGTAATGAATGCAGCTCATGAGAAACAGAGAGTCACCGCTCTTCTGTCCGTCAACTATCGATCTGCCTGAGGGCGGCGAGATGGTAACGCTAATCAACATCTTCCTGGCTTTAGTAAACAAACGTGCTCAGCTGCTTTCCTGTTGTGGAAGTTCTGTCAGCTTCAGCTTGGGGCCAAAAAGCAGTTTGCGTTGTAGCGATGCATGAAGCTGAGCTCCTTCCATTCCACCTTCGCTCCCATGTAGAGGATGGCATGAGCTGTGGCGGACAACTGAACCCTGAGAAATACATAGAAGAGAAGATGCCAAGACATCACCCCACCAAAGTAAGCCCCTATCGAGTCGAGCTTGCCCCCGCCACGAAGCCCAGTGACGTTGCGGGCTGGCAGGCCAGACCCAGCACTGTCCAAACCCGACGGTGGGTTTCCAACTGTTTCCAAAGCCTTTGGGACGCGACAACCTCGACCAGACTCAACCACCGCTGCATACGTTTACTCCCTTCCTCCCTCCCTCGGACATTCAGAACTCCTCAATCCCTCCAAAGCACACTCCTCACACTCCGCAGTCAAACGCCAATATGTCATCAGCAGTTGTGAACCTCGACGACGACGCCATGGAGCCTACGCTCCAGTCGATCCTCGACCAGCGCAGCCTCAGATGGATCTTTGTAGGCGGAAAGGGTGGTGTGGGCAAGACGACAACGTCGTGCAGTCTTGCCATCCAGCTGGCCAAGGTTAGGCGCTCTGTGCTTCTCATCTCGACCGATCCCGCCCACAACCTCAGCGATGCCTTCAGCCAAAAGTTCGGCAAGGACGCCCGCAAGGTGGACGGTTTTGAGAATCTCTTCGCCATGGAAATTGATCCAAATGGAAGCATGCAAGACCTGCTCGCTGGGCAGGCGGAGGGCGAAGGCGCTGAGGGTATGGGGGGTATGGGTGGCATGATGCAGGATCTTGCTCTCTCTGTAAGTTGTAGCGGGTCGTTCTTTTGTTGGACTAAACAACCTGGCTAACATTAGCGTTTCTTGTCTAGATCCCCGGTATCGATGAAGCCATGTCCTTTGCCGAGGTCCTGAAGCAGGTCAAGTCACTCTCCTACGAGACCATCATCTTCGACACTGCCCCTACAGGCCACACGCTCCGTTTCCTCCAGTTCCCTTCTGTTCTGGAGAAGGCCTTGAAGAAGATTTCGCAACTCTCCAGCCAGTTTGGTGGTGTTCTGAACGGGCTTCTTGGTGCCAACGGTGCCCTTCCCAACGGCCAGAATCTCGGAGAGATGATGGAAAAGCTCGAGGCCCTTCGCGCCACCATCTCAGAAGTCAACCAACAATTTAAAGACGAGCGTCTGACCACCTTTGTGTGCGTCTGCATTCCAGAGTTCCTTTCGCTCTATGAAACCGAGCGTATGATCCAAGAACTAGCCAGCTACCAGATCGATACCCACTGCATTGTGGTTAACCAGCTGCTGTTCCCCAAGCCCGGTTCCGACTGCGAGCAATGTACGGCCAGGCGGCGCATGCAAAAGAAATACCTCGAGCAGATCGAGGAGCTGTACGACGAGTTCAACGTGGTCAAGATGCCACTCCTCGTTGAGGAGGTTCGAGGAAAGGAGAAGCTGGAGAAGTTCAGCGAGATGCTGGTCAAGCCCTTTGTTCCCCCATCATAGGACAGATACGGGCGACAAGCATGCAGAACCATTGATTAGTATTCTAGAGAGCAGAAAAGGAAGAGCGTGGTAATTGCTTTGATTGGCCTCACAGAGAAGGGATACCCCGATTGTCCATCAGTAATGCGGGGTGGCCCTAGACAGCGACGAATACTTCGAACTTGGAATGGCCGCCGGCCATGGGTCTTGCGTTGGCAGCTACTGGACGTGGAGCTACCCTTCCAGTGCGGCGGCTTAACCAGAATGCAAATTGCGGAGGAGCGACTCGCAAAATTTGAGGCAGGCATTCTACATCTGAGTCTTGGTGACATAATTGATATATGGCTTGATGGCGTTCATGATGCCGCTCCGCGATATAGAGCCCGAATATCTTTGGTCGAACTGAAGCCGACAGGAGTCCGAAGAAAAGAGGGATCGCTGCGGTACAGACTGAAGCCTCTACCGCCGAAGGGAAAGATTCGATCCATGCTGCCTTTTAAGATGGGATGGTTTGTTTGTCTGATAGGTATATTGGGTTGTAAGGGCTAGCGGGGACAATAGAGAGGTATATAGCAAGCGGAGTGTATGTGATTATGTTTTTTCTCGAATGTTTTGGGTGCACTACGATGTCACTTGCATGATGTCAGTGTCATGAATAGAATACCTTTTAATACTTTTCATTCTTGCTTGAGGTTGATCAATGAGTTTTTGGTCAAGGCACGCGAGACAATCGGAAGTTGTGTTTGATGAATTTTGCACTTCAATTTTTTCCCTAATCAACGCGGAAGGACCGGTATAAATGAATGAAGACCGCGAGTCGAACGACAGAATACAAAGACTATATTTCGGTGTGGTGTAGGTGAAATACAAAGCATCTGGTAAACAACCACCAGTGACAGAAAAGAAAACACAGAAAAGTGTGTGTAATGTGTGTGTAAATATATATAGAATGCAGTATCAACCAGCAGTTCCTTTATTCCTGATTTCCTCCCCGTTTCGCTATCCCTTTCCTTTGCCTTCCATTCCCTTCCCTGAAGACATCCCATACCGCTCTTTTGGATATCCCATCCCGTCGCTTCCCGCTTGTTTTGTTTTGTGTGTGCGCGCTGATGTGCTGTATATTGGTGAAAAGAAGAAAAAAAGCCTGAATTACCCCATCCCACGTCCCATGATGTTTTGTTTTGTGTGCGTGTGTGAATTATTCATGCCCCCCCTGAAAACAACCAACCCAGCATACCTGACTGACCCGATTTGCCCTTATATAAAAGATACAAAAAGTCAACAAGAAAAAGAAGAAAAAAGAGAGAGAAGAAACGCAGGTGGGGAAAAAAAATGCAACTCCTGAAGCCTGGTCGACCATTGACCCCCCAAACTTTCGCTTCCCATGATCCGCCCTTATGTCGTTAGTTGTTGTTGTGTATATACAGTCCGTCCCAGCCCATGATGAATCTTATCGTTACAAAAAACCAAGAAAAATCAACAAGGAGTCCCCGCCTAAAGCTCCCGGTAATCACTCGGCCTGACTCTCTTCTGCCGGTTCTGGTGGCGATGAGGGTTGACCGGCTTTCGGAAGTAGGCATCCTCGTCATCGGCCGGTTGGTGGGAGAAGTTCTTCATGCCGTTCATACCACCGCCCATGCCTGGACCGCCCATGCCCATCATCATTCCTTGTGGTGGCATCTGTTGTTGTGGTGGGTGCTGATTGTGCTGCTGGTGTCCTTGGAACCCGCCATTTGGCCCGCCCCAGTTGTTGTGACGGGGATTGAAGTTGTGGTTTTGGTTGTTGTTGGGCATGCCGTGGAACCCGTTCATCATGGGGTTCATCATTGGGTTCATCATGGGGTTCATCATGTTCATGCCGTTCATGTTCATGTTTGGCATCCCGCCTGGACCTCCGAAGTTGGGCATCCCGCCGCCGAAGTTGGGCATCATGTTCATGTTCATGGGATTCATGCCCGGGAACATCATTGGTGGCATGCCGGCCATATTCATACCGGGCATCATGCCGCCAGCCATGGGGTTCATGCCATTCATCATGTTGTTGCCGTTCATCATAGGGTTGACTGGTGGCTTCTGCTGTTGTGATTGTTGAGTGGGTTGCATGGCTTTTGGCGCCTTGGGAATCTTGGGGTTCTCGAGGGCATCCTCGGCGGGCCGCTTCTTGGATGTTTGCTGGTTTGGCTCGCTGTTGACAGGTGTCGAGGTGGCGCTTCGGACTGAGGGGGTGGGAGTTGCAGTTTGCTGCTGGGCGGTTTGTTGTGGTGGCGCCGCCAAATTAGTAGGGGCTGGAGAAGGGGATGCGGACTTCTTGTTGATTGCTGGTTCGGCACCAGCGAGCTGAGGCGATTTGGCTGATGTCTCGCTGGGGCTCTTTGGGCTCTTGGAACCCTCCTTGGCCTTACTATCCCTATCCGCAAGTAATTGATTGATCTTCTCGACTGCCTCTTCATCTGTCTTGAGATCATCAATCAAGACGCCTTCTGCATTGCAAGCAGGGCAGACGAAGTCGCTCTCGATGAGAGCGTTGGTGATGCAGTCATTGCAATACGTCTTACTACAACACGGAGTCTTCATTGGCTCTATGAACATCTTTTTGTCGATGGAGCATTCTAGGCCTCGCTCTTGGACCTCCTTCTCCCCTTCAGTAGCTGCCTTTGATGCCGCGTTATTCGACTTGGCCTTGGCTTGAAACCTCTCCCATGAGACCTTGTCAGGCTCCGCAATCACGAACTCTCCATCAGCGTTGACCATGATACCGGATGGTGTCTTGGAGTCATCTCCATCTGCATTCTGGCCAAGTGCAGTTGCCTTGTCGACTGTTTTGAGGAAAGACTTGGGAATGCCGGTCGTGCGCTTCACGCGGGGACGGTTGTCGTAGTCGGGGTTGTCGTTAGTTGGGCAAAGCTGGATCCAGTGGCCTTTTTCTCCGCATCGGTAGCAGATATAGCCTTGGGGTGGATCGTGGTCTGGGACATTGGCGGGCTTTTTGGGTCCACCCTTGGCGACATATTGTTGGGTAGCCATCTCCTCTTCTCTCGAGGTGAAGTGCTCGGTTTGGGCCTGAAAAACGGCAGCCATCTTCTCCTCTTCTGTCATGGCGCTACTTAGTTGGGCGAGGGTGTTGGATTGTGTCTTCGCCGCGGGCTTCGCTGTCTGTTCTCTGCGCGACGAGTTCTTCGCGTGGATGGGCATCTTTCCGGAGACATATCGAGCAGCGCCGCCCCTCCCCGGGTTCTTCGGGGGCATACGCCGGGCGATGACAGTGGTGGATCGAGGGATGATGGAGGTATCATCATCATACACTGCCACTTTGTTAGCCTGTGCACCTTTACGTGAAGCTGGGCCTCATTTGCTTACCTTCTTTTCCATTTTCATCAGCATAGATGGCCAGGTCGAAATCTGTTCCATCACCGAGGCCAGCGCGAAGAATAATTTCCCGCTTGAGCTCAAAAACAGAGATGCCTGTTCCATCAAAGGCCACCCGTGTTGGCTCTTTCTGCGACTTGAACTTGAAAAATACTGAAGACGCCATCTTGGCTCTGGTTGATGGGTAGAACCACCAAGGCCGGAAATGTAGCTGTAAATTAGAGTCGTGTCGGCGGTCTTTTCTCTGCTAAACCTGCTCGCACTATAAGGAATGGGTAATGCGATGAGAAATCTTGATTTCTTGATTCCCTAAACCAGGTGACGTTTGCCCTTTTCTTCTTCTTTCCTCAACTCAACAGGTTGAATGGGAATCAATTCTGATTTGCTCTCCAGGAGAGACAGAAAGCGCTTCTTGAATGGAGGTTATGCGACGATAGAAAGGAAAAGTACAAAGACCCAGCGCTGCGAAAATTGCACTCTATTCAATTGAGCTGAAAAGCAGTGATGGATTCGTGCGACTTCCTCCTAAAAACAGCACCCCTTCTTTCTTACCAACACTACCCCGACGCTCTGTCAGCCAAATGAAAGAAAGCAAAAAACAGATCCCACTCGATGCTAGCAAGCAACAAAAATGCTCCTGCAAGCAGACTGGTGATGGCCTGATGGAAAGGCGATGGCGATGGATTCCTGCGATGGCTTGGTTAGATGGACGTTTGTTCGTCTGACGCGCTGTCCTTTTCGTCGTTGCCGCTGCTTTGTCGGTTCACCGTTGCGCCGATGGAGAGCAATGGTGAAATAAACAGCGAAGTCTTCCAGATGTGCGAAGAAGAAAATCGTTGGTAGAACGACGTTCGCGATGATTTATTTGCAAAGAGGCCGGTGATGTGTTGTGAGCGACGTCGTCGTTGATTGTTGGTGCGAAAAGGCAGAAGCGAAATGGAGCAAGAAAGGCCAGTGGAGGTGAAGAAGTCGAAGGGTGGTTCGCTTAATCAAAGTTGGCCAACGGTCAGATGACTAATGCGTGAGCTGCGAGAGGTATGTTCCGAAGTCTGAGCTCCGCAAGCAGAAAGTGGGCCTGACTTTTCAGGCAAGAAGTGGGGATGCATGTGGCTGGCAGCAACAATCAGGACTTCATACAGTAACAGCGCATGAAATTATGATGCACTGAAACTTACTACGGTTTGCTTGGGGTTTGCTTCACAGTGCCTTTCAAGACTAGATTGGTATATCCTCTATGCCAGATTCCAAAAGCAGCGGTATTGAATGCATGTTTGTGGCCAAAATGCCAGTTGCACTTTACACTACAGTTACACAGGGCGGTCTCGGATAGTAATGGTGCGATAATGATGCTGTGCTCGAAAGGCTTCTGGAAATCCACTGAAAACGACAGGCAAGATTTTGGGGGAATGAGCCGATGATCACCGTCACAGTTGCGTCCCCCTCTCTTGTGCTCCCTGGCCACACGCTTCTTTTTGAACTGGCCAGCTCCCTCGCCATTTTCTCGATTGAATTCCCTTGATCCGTTTTCCCTGCGTCATCGCCCACCTGCTCCCATTGTGGCCTCCTCACTCCTCATCTCCATTAACTTGGGGGCACCCCCGAGCGACAGGGAACCTTTTCGCAGAAGCCAAGAAAAAAAGCTTCCGACTTTCCTATTCTCGAGGGTGTGCTTGTCTCGACAATCGCATCTTTCAGTTTCAAGCAACGCCTTCATGAAGTGAATCCGTTTTCTTGCACACGTGCCCTTCGCACTACTGCTTTTTACCTTTTGTCTTGAACTGCGCGAGCGACGACACCATACCGACCGATCAACCCGTTCCCGTCTTTCGCCTCCCCCACGTCAGTCCAGGATCCAAGCTCCTCGACCATCCGCCACCCACGACAACTCTCCAAACTTGCAAATCCTCCAACATCAAGATACCCCATAAACATCGTGAAATAAACATTCAACTAGAAATCAGCCAAAATGGTCCTCACCCATACCACCAACCACACCTACGCCCACCCCTTCCCCACCGTCACCCTCGCCTTCTTCCTCCGCTACTGCTCCCCCCAGCTCAACCCCTTCGCCTCCCACGTCCTCAGCACCGACACCATTGACTCTCACATCGACCCTTCCACCGGCCGCCTCCACACAACCCGCATCCACCTGAAGAAGTCCCGCATGCCCCCCGCCGTCATGAAGCTGCTTCCTACCACCCTCACCGGCGGAACCACCTCGCAGGCCTCGTACATCCTCGAGACTTCCGTCGTGGACATGCGCGAAGGCTGGATGTCCACCGAGTCCCGCAACCTCAACTTCGTCGGCGTGCTGTCCGTGGTCGAAAGACAAATGTACAGCATCCCCAAGACCAAGACGCTGGACAACACCGAGGTGGAAACCAAGGTTGTGTTCAAGTCGCGGCTGGGAGAGAGGCTTCGGGACAAGCTGTCGCATCAGAATCTGTCTGCCACGGCCCAGGAGGGCGGTTTCTTTGCCAGGCTGGGAGCGAGGGGGATCCAGAGGAGCATTGAGACGCTGGCTTCGACGAAGACGCAGGACCAATTGGGGAAGAGCAGGGAGGGGATGAAGATGATTTTGGAGAGGCTGAGGCAGACGGGAATTATCGGTGTGCTGGAATTGAGGAGGGCGGCGAGGGAGAGGAGTATGTCGGCTTGAAGATCTTGTCCCTGAAAAGTGATTTGATCAAGAGCGGCTATGAAGTTATGACGACCAAGACATGCGCATGAAGATTCATTGGGTGGGCGGAGGTGGTCGGTCGGTCTTTCTATTTCTCATACACTTCACTATTCCGTTTACGGGATACACACCTTCGATCCCCACGACGAGATCTCACAGGGTCGATCCGGCTTTCGGAACGGCATCCATATCAACCACTCGAAAGTCATCCATCTCTTTAAACCTCGAAAGAGATGAAGGCAAGCCAGCTACTACGCTGATATCACCTGCCTTGAACACTGTTGTAACACCACCCTACTCTATTTCTCTGCTTTTGTCTCATCTCTTTATCATTGCTATTTTTCATCGGTTGGCGGAAGGAAAGCATGGCGTATAACGATACCTTGAATTTTTTTGTTTCATTTTCATCATCAAACTGGTGGATTCCGGACGCCGGGTCGGGTCTGCTACTGGGAGGAGGGGGTGGAATGTGTCGGTTTTTAAAGTCGAGGTGGAAAGGGAAGGACTCGGTCCTAATTCCACTCTTTTGTAGGATTATGTGTTTGTGTCTTGGGGAGAAATTTGGCGACGGGAAGGGGCATTGCATCACAAGGAAGGCAAAAACAGCAAGGACGAAGGGTAAAAAAGGACGGGAGAACATGACGATATTGGATTCTCTTTGGCACTGTCTTTACGGCCTACCTTTTTACCTTTGCGTACCTGCCTATTAGTAGTTGTTAGTTAGCTGTCAATCAAGATGGTTATCCACATGCGGCCTTGTTTTGTTGCGAGATGTGATCCATTTGTTCTATCGCCGTAACTTATTTCAAGGATCCTGTCCATGTATCTCTGCTAGATACGAAGAAGCGTGTCTATGGGCCTCTCTATTTCCAATAGCGCTCCGACTTTTGATCACTCCAACCCTGCGGCGCCGTCCCCTGCCCCATATCCCCCTGGTCCTCCTCAGGGTAATACAGCTGCTCCACCGTAAAAGGCTTCGTGCAGTTCATGCAGTCCACCCTCCCCAGCAAAAACTCCAGCTGCCTGTACGAAGCAGCAGGCGCGTACTCTGGCAACATATGACCCGCCTGGTTCACCCCCACCCACGTCAGCCCCCTCTCCGAGACCATGCTCCCCATCACACCTGCACCGCCGATATTCACACCCGTCTCCCCCACAACATCAACAAAAGGCACATAAAACGGCTCGGTAGGTCTGTTCTGGAACCCGAGCTTGCCGCCCCAGGTCATGTTCTGGATCGCGAGGAGGGTGCCGTTTGACAGGATAACCATGTCTAGCTGCCCGTGAGCAATGATGACATTTCCAGTCTTGTTGATCACATTGGGTAAGGCGTACATGGTTGAAGGTTCGGAACTGTCACTGCCGGCAAAAACATATTCGTCGGCGCAGAGGCTCCAGGTTTTGTTTTGGGGGGCGTGGATGGCGGCTTTGACGTCGTTACGGTCAAAGTAGGCTTTGGTGCCGGAGGGGAGGTAAGGGGTTGATGCTAAGAAGCCGAGGACGTCCCAGATCCGGGGGCAAAAGTCGGTGATGTGGTAGAGGCTGAAGCATGGATTTTGGAGGGTGGTTGCGAGCCAAATCTCGTCGTAGAGGTGGTAGCACTCTTCTGACCAAGTGCCGTTCTCGTAAATGCCTGGGAGGATGGAGGGGAGGGGGGAAATAGGGGGGAAGGTGAGGTAAGTGTCTACGAAGGCGGAGAACCCGCACTGGGCGTCCATGGATTTGATGTGGGAGCGGAAGGTGTCGTTGAATGGGAAAAGGCTGCCCCAGTGCTCGATGAATCTAACGATGGGGATGTCTTGCTGGAGGTCGTAGGAGTGGATCAAAGCGTTGTTGATGAGCATTCCCGACATTTGGTAGTAGGTAGTGTCGTTGGCATCGAGCATGGCGCTGGCGATGTAGGGGCAATACTTTCCACTAGTTGGTATTTAAGACGTCAGCAATCGGTCAATAGGGAGGTTATACTAGGGAAGTGATCCTACGCGTATGATTCTCCAGCGATGTACACCTTGTAGCCCTGCATGCTGAAGGTATCGACAAAATTCTTCCACCATCCTTGAAACTGAGTAGCAAGTGCTTCTTCGCTGGCAATGGTTGGAACACCGGCTGAGAACCCAGTGCCGACCGGCTGCTCAACATAAACAATGTTGGTCAGGTTGTGCCAGCTCCAGTTATTCCGCATGGGCTTGTAAGTCCCTGGTTGCCAAAGGAACGGCCCATGTTCGTGCAAAAGACCCTCAAACGAGGAGCAGCCAGGCTTAAGTGAGAGTCAGCGCAAGTCCAACATTAAGAGTTTTGGCAAGACAAAGATACATACACCGCCGTTTAGCCAGATCACAATCTCTTTATCCGCCGCGACGTTAGTGGAGGGAAAGAACCAGAAGAAGAGGTTGTTCTGCTCATTATGGTCTTTGCTGATGGGCAGCGAGCCAGCATACGATTCGCCAACGTCAAAGTCAACGTCCGGGATGTTCGTTCCGTTGACAGCAAATTCTTTTCATATCGTGTCAGTGCTCTTGTGATCCGTGTTTCAAAAGAAGGATACTCACTCGTGGTGTTGGCATTCAAGAAACGGTGCTTAGGAAAGCCTTTGTCTTGAGGACCAGGAAATACAGCAGCCTTGAGTTTGCTGACATTCTTCACGCCCTTCGAGTTGAGTAGGCGGGTGGGATGGTGTCCTCTGCCTGGACGGAGTCCTTCGACAGCCGTCAGGAGGAGGCCTAAAATAGAGAGGAGGCGCATATTCAACTCGTCTCTGTTGCTGAATTCAGCTGTGTGAGAAAAAGATGGGAAGGTATTGAGATTGAGCTTCGTGAGATGCTACAATCAGCTGGACGTGGTGTGTTTGGCAACCAAGAAGTTTAAATAGACTGTCCAAGGACGTAGCTACCTAAGGATGCCAGTAAAAAGAGAAAAGATCGGACTGATCAGGTGCTTCTTTTGCTTCTACTACTCCACTTACAGAGCACGCGGCTTTTCTGGTATTTTGATTACAAAGAAGGGGAACGGCGGAATCTCTTGTTGAGTGCTACTGATATCACGAGGGATTGAGGGATTGAGAATTTTGGGGGGCTAACACAGGAAGCTCGCTCCCATGTCTAAAAGGAAGGAGCAATGATCCAACGACACCATTCGAAGGAAGGGATGGGGTAACCTGAAAGCGTATACGTCCTCAGGATGTGATAAACACATTGTTCCATTGGATATGCCGTGCCAGATCAACTTTTTTTTAGCAAAGTGTCGGCGCGAGGCAGTGGGTACACTGAAACAATGAAGGAGTGAAACACCGCTTCTCAATGAGAAAGCGACAAGGAACGCGGTGGAAAGCTTGATCGTATGTTGATCGATCAAAGGAACCCGGTATATCTTGAGTGGATTACATATTTGCCTATCATGCCTGCCGTTCTCAAGAACACCCGTCCGTATTAGGAAGGTACGAGGTCAAACAGCCACTTTGATTGGTCAATTTCCAATAGAGATGCCAAAACGAACATCAGCCTCAGAGGACGGCCGAGAATTTGGTAATATTTGTATTGTCAATATCATACAGCTATAAATACATTTTATTGAGAAGAAAGTTGTAATTTATTTCCCCTTCTTCCCTTTAGCAGGCGCGTTAGCAGCAGCCGCAGCCGCCTCTTCATCTGCTAGCAAGGCCTGGATGTCCTTCTCAGTGAGCCATGTATGTACGGCGTCGATCACCCTGCCCAAGGTGTCGCCGCCCCTGAGCACATCTGGAAGATTGTGAACATCAAGCCCGGCCCTGTGGTCAGTACACCTGTCCTGACCATAGTTATATGTCCTAATTTTGTCACCACGCGTGAGCTGTGCCGACGATAGCACGCTGCTTCGCAATGCCCTAGCTGCCTCTTCTCTGGCCTCACGCCTCTTCTGCGCAATTCTGGATCTGAGCAGTCTCCATGCATCGGCACGGTTTGTGTGCTGCGACCGAGAATCCTGCATGCTGACGGTAATACCCGTGGGAATATGCGTCAACCGAATCGCAGACTCGGTTTTGTTGACGTGCTGTCCTCCTGCTCCACTGGCCCGCATCTTTTCAGATTTTACCTCGGCCGGGTCGATGTAGAAGTCACTCTCCGGATTGTCCCAGTCACCATCAGACGCCGTGGCATTCTCGGCAAAAGAGGGCAGCACCCAGACCGCCACAGCACTCGTGTGCGTCCGTCCACTCTTTTCGGTTGCCGGGACGCGCTGAACGCGATGCATGCCTGCTTCACCACGGAAGTGGGCGTATGCTCCCTCCTCCATCACCTCAAGCACGGCTTCCTGGAGGGCAGTTTCTCCGTCGCCCCCTTTTTCACCGGTGCTGTCGGCGGCCAGGTACTGTACAACCTTTACGCGGAAGCCCTTGTTGACGCAATAGGCTTGATACATTTTGAACACAGAGTCGGCAAAGAAGCGGCCCTCGGTTCCTCCTGGCCCAGGGACAACCTCAATAAGACATGGCATGTCTGCGAAGGGGTGCTTGGGCGTCAATGCCACGGATAAGTTCCGACTCGACTCGAGCAGCTGCTCGTTGGTAGCCTCGAGGTCTTCTTGAGCCAGTTCCCGCATTTCGGCATCCTCTGACTTTAGAAGCCCCTCTAGCTCCTGGAGAGAAGCCTTGGCATGTTCGAACTTTTTGAAGGCATCTGCGATCCTGTGGACTTCGCCTGCGCGCTTCGCGATCTTTTCGTCAAAGTTGGTGGCTAGTTGTGCTGTTAATTGATCATGCTCGGCGGTGAGAAATCGTGCGCGTTCGAGGAGAGCAGGAGGAAGCTTGACAGAGTCTGCTTGGGGTTGTTAGTATGCAATTGGCAATTCCCGTGGGCTGTAACGTCAGTGAAGGTTACTTTACCTGTGCTAGCCCTCCGTAGAAACTGTTGCGAAAAGCCGATGCGCCTCAGCGATCGCACACAACTCCGACACACCCATGGTGCCGCCAACATGATCGCAGTTTAAGTTACAGGCATCAGCGCAGAATATCTCAGGAACCACCACTGCCCAGACAGAATGACAGACGGCCCCTGCAGCTGCTCATCCAATCCTCGAGATTTCCCGGCAGGCAAAGCCGTTCTGCCAGTCTTTTCCGCCCTCCGGAAGTGGGCGGGTGGAGCCACAGACCCCGGTTTCAAGTGCCCCTCCCCCACCATAACGGGTGTGAATTGGACACGGCACGATTCGTAGGGCGATTCAGTGGCGGCCCGGTAGGCGCATTGTGATCTCTTCTAACTTTTTGACTCACCTCTATCTTTTACACTTGCTTACTTGCTTCTTGACTAGCTGTTCGACACCGATACCATGGCCGAAACCGCCAATGCCGCGGCTCTCAATGAGTCCCAGATTCCCGAAGTGCCAGCCGAGGTTGCCCAAGGATCCAAGCAAACTGTCGACCCCTGGAACGTACAAGGAGAGGTTGGCGCAGACGGTCAAATCAAGGCGATTAACTACGATAAGTTGATTGAGGAATTTGGCACCAAGAAGATCGACGAGGAGCTGCTCGCCAGGTTCGAGCGCGTAACTGGAAAGAAGCCACACCATTTCCTCCGCAGAGGCATCGTCTTTTCGCATCGCGACTTCGAGCTTATTCTCGACCGCTACGAGCGCAATGAGCCATTCTTCCTCTACACTGGGCGCGGGCCATCGAGCGACTCGATCCATGTTGGACACTGCACTCCCTTTATGTTCACAAAATGTATGGACACGGCTTGGCGGGTGTGGAAGGTTGACTAACACGTCACAGGGCTCCAGGATACCTTCGACGTACCTGTAAGTTGCAGTGGTGATGTTGCACCAATCATCTGCTAACTCAGGCTGGGTAGCTCGTAATCATGTTGACGGACGACGAAAAATACCTGTTCTCGGAGAAGCGCACCATTGAGGAAGTCCAAGGGTACTGCGACAGCAACATCCGTGACATTATCAGCATGGGTTTTGACCCAAATAAGACTTTCATCTTCTCCGATGTATGAAAACCTCAATAATTTCTAGGCTATGTGGTCTAACAAATTATCAGTACGACTATATTGGCGGCGCATTCTATCGCCAAATTACTCGGTTAGCGAAGTATATTATGCTTAACCAAGCGCGGGCTATCTTCGGCTTTAACGACTTCTTCAATATCGGCAAGATTTACTTCGGCAGTATTTAAGGTACGGCTGCCTTTACAAACAGTTTCCCCTATATTTTCAGAAAGAACGAAAAGAAAACTGTTAGCATTCCCTATTTAATATAAGAACAGGACTTTCCCTCTTTTTCTAAATCTATCGTTAAGCTAATAGATATTCCAGTTTATATACTATTAATTAAGACCTATATTTTAAAGGTTTATATCGCCCTTTAGAAATAAAAAGAAAATATATAGTTAACTATATTAATAACCTATAATATTATAACTAGACTTACCGTTTAAAAGGTACAGCTTATTAAGCCATTTTTAATCTATTTGTTATTTTTATTAGCCTTTTAAGACCTAAGTATAAAAATAATAAGTATACTTTTATTAAGTTATAAGTAATTATTATTTATATAATATAGTTTACTTTAATCGACTTAAATACTATCTTTATAATTAATACTTTAAATTAGATTAAAAATAAAATTAATAAATATACCTTTAATAGTAGTAAAGTATTTATAAAAGAATACTAAATAATAAAAGATAATATAGAAATAAATATTGCTTATTAATACTTTTGCTTTTTTTTTAAAGACAATAATAAATTTAAAAAGATTTACTTTACTTACTTTAAAGGCAAACTTCTTATAGATAAACTTAAGGCTTTTTATATTAAAGAACTTTAGACTTTTATTATAGTATTTTAAAAGTAGAAAGCTAAAGTCGATAATATAACTATTAAGCTTTTTATTAATATTAAACTTTTTATTTAAGTAAGTAACTTTAAAATACTTAAAGTAAATATTGTAATATTAAAGGTAAATGGTATTAAAGGTATTAAAGGCAATAATAAGAAACTTATTAAAAACCAATTAAAGAAGTTAAAAAAGTAAAGACAAATAAAAGTAAAGAAAGTATAAAAGGCTAAAGAGAAGGAAGGTATTGCAATAGCTTAGCTTATTATCTATTTTAATTATTCTTTTTAAGTAAAAATAAAAGTTATTATTAAAAAGTTTATATCTTATAAGTTACTATAATACTATAATAAATATAAATAATATAAAAAAGTTAATATAGAAAAGTTATTATATTTATAGTATATACTTTTATAAATTATATTTATAGTAAAATTATAAAGTAAGTAAAGAGGAGTAGTTAATAATAGGGTATAGAACTTAAAGCTTTCTATTAAAGGTAGCTCTATAGGTATAATATTTTTATATCTTTCTTTCTTCTATTAGATATATTTACTATATTATAAACCTCTAATTTTAAGTTTAGTCTATTATTTTATTTATTTAATTAACCTATCCTTGACTTTTTACTTACCTTTAATTTATTTACTAACACTGCCACCGCCATCGCCGCAATAACAAGCAAAATGTCCTACCACCTCTACATTACCTCCAAAAACTACTCCTCCTGGTCTATACGGCCGTGGCTCCTGATGAAGCAGCTCTCCCTCGCCTTTGAAGAGAAGTTCCACCCCCTCGCCCCAGGATCTGGGTTCCGCCAGCCGCAATGGAAGGAGTTCTCCCCCGTCTGTCACGTCCCTTGTTTGCACTATCACCCCACTCCTGAGTCTGAACCGATCGTCCTGTGGGAATCAGTTGCCATAGTCGAGTTCTTAAATGAGCAATACCCCAACAAGGGATCTACCCCAGCGATATCGCCGCCAGAGCGTGGGCAAGGAGCGCAGTGGCGGTGATGCATGCGGGATTCGGGACGATAAGGCAGGAGATGGGGATGAATGTTTCTTTGAGGGTGAGGCTGGAGGATGAGGCGTTTAATGAGGGTATCGTAAAGGAATTGAAGAGGGTTAATGAGCTTTGGGAGGAGGGGCTGACCAAGTTTGGGGGACCTTTCCTGGCGGGTAAGGAGTTTGGGGCAGTGGATGCTTTTTTTGCGCCGGTGGCGCTGAGGTTGGGGACGTATCTTGGGGCTAAGGAGAGGTACCTTGGGGAGAAGGCACAAAAGTATTTGGAGGCGATCAATGATTTGGAGGGGGTGAAGGAGTGGGTTTCTGCTGCGGTGAAGGAGAAGGAGAGGCATGAGCCGCATGAGAGGGAGAATGTGGAGGGGCCTGGAAGGGTGTTGATCAAGGATTTGAGGGTTGAGAAGTAGGGGAGGGGAGCTCTAATTGACAGATATTGGATTGCTAGGACAAGACCTTCGTGTCTTCATAATGCTTCAACATCGAGGATCCTGGTTTTAGGACTGCATCTTGGCCGCCCCAGCATCCTGGCTATTCTATAAGACCACGAATCAAGGGATCCCTACCCGCAATCAACCATCGACAACCAGAAATGCATGCCGTGCCGAGTTGCCAGCCATTCAGCAGCACATGTATTTGCTGTCGAGCATGCCGTTTTCTAAGTGGCCATGTCTTTTAGCACTTGCATCGAACAAGTCGGTGTAGTAGGATCCATCCTTAAAAACAGGATCACCATTTTTCAGCTGCGTATGGTCGTATGTGATGGTTTTGAGAAGAGATTGGTATTATAGAAGGGCATTTACAAACACCTCGTGAAAGCGTTCATTACACTGCGCTTGGTTTGTGTGCCTGCAGAGCTCCATTAGAGTTAGACGGCCAAACGGCCAGTGAATGTGTAAAGACCCGTGTAGCTGCTGGCTAAAGGCCTAAGTGGAGATACCTAGATCAAGGCATGTCTCTCGATGTGTACAGGCCCGGAAGGCAGGGTTTTAATTCCAGTTGACTTTCTATCTTGGCACAACTTTCAGTGTCTGGAATTTTGGCGAGACTCGGAATTGAGCTGCTGATGTCTCCTTTGAGTGCCATCTCGGGATTTCAGTCATATCTAGTTGAAACAAGCTATCTTCACACTTTGACTCCTTCCCAGACTCCCATAACACCTGGAGAGTTGCCGTTTATTTGTCATGAGTTTGGAAGCATAGCCCTCCTCCTCCTGTTCAGGTTAGTCAGTCTACGTGTAACAACTCCCATGAATTCCCGCGGCAATGCCTATCTGATGACCATAAAATCTTTCACTGCCGTTCTCGACATCAACCCAGCCCCGGAGTTATCCTCCAGCAGGCGCGCCTCCCCCCTACCAAGAACTCCGGACCACACCTCCGATCTTACTCATACACAAAGCAGGTAACTCCGTAATGTGTTGAGTCTATTGGGCGTGGAGGTGCTATCCGACAAACGCCTCAGCCCTACCTGTCTGACGCGCGTAACAGCAAGTACCGCACATCAAGACACCCCTTTCCCGCGGCCCTCTCAAAACATAACTAATTACGAGGTAGTCGGTCCTTGACGTATGGATGGATGGATGGATGTTGCCGTCCAACTACCGCCAACGGCGCAGTAAACGCAGTCATGTAGGTAGGCAAGTAGCACAACATATGCGGACCCGATCCCTCGGCCTCATCTTATCTCATCCTCCCGTGACACAAGTTTGAACCAACGAGCCGGGTCGGGTCGGTTACATACCTCCATGTAGGAAACTTGTTTTGACATTTGCACCAATCGCTTAAAAGAAAAGCAAAATACAACAGATGTGTAAGGCAAACAGTGGTTGTGCAACTTTGTCAATTATTTGTCAAATCTTTTCCAGCGACTCCCCATTCCCATCCCTTACTGAGTGCATGTCTCACTCTTACTAGCCCTAGTGATGTAAGCGCCGCCCTTTCCCCCCTAAAGCCCTTGCTTTGCTTGCCCCATAGATGCTTTTTGATGATTCAGTTCCAAACAGCAGCCCAACTAAACTCCTCATTGGATGCAAAAGAAAGCATGCAGTAGCAAATAAAAGAAAATATACAATTGTCCCAATTAGAAAGTAAAACGATAAAGAAAGGAATATCTGGTATCTTTGGTAGCGCACTGGGGTGATATCCTTCCTTTTGTGTTTTGTGTGTGGGTATATAGATAGCGGCCGTGACGACATTATAATTTTCCCGCGAGAATACAGATATCCTCAACGCCTGGGTTGTTTGTGATAGTGATGGTGATGATGGTGGTGATGCTAAATTACAGGTGTACATGAAAAGGAAAACAAAAAATGTGAAACGTAAAAATGGCGGTAGAGTAAAACAGTGTGGTTTGAAGTGAAAAGTGGCGAAGTGAGTGACATGAAGGGGTACCAAAAGAAGACATATATGTGTGTGTGTGTCAAAGATAGTATGCGGGTCGGCCGTAGCATCGTAACTCGGTGAGCGCGAGATCATGAAATGCCAAGAAGAGAAAATAATAATCAAGGTTTGAACACCGCGTTGGTAAGGAAGAATTCTTCGCTCGCAATTGTGGGTGCCACGATGGGAGATGTCGATGTTGTTGAGCAAGTGGTGGTGGGAGGAGTCGAGGCGGACGAAAGCGACGACGA
Source organism: Apiosordaria backusii (assembly GCA_030549205.1). Lineage (NCBI taxonomy): Eukaryota > Fungi > Ascomycota > Sordariomycetes > Sordariales > Lasiosphaeriaceae > Apiosordaria > Apiosordaria backusii. Next base: position 2,745,283 of record JAUKTV010000004.1, read on the forward strand.
AGAACTCTTAGGCTCAAGTTTGGAAATGGGAAGTGGCATCCTGGCAGGAGAGCCGCTCTTCAGAAACATCTGGCTGCCACGGGTGCGATTCCACTTCTTCCTCTCAGCATCTGACACAGGCTCCTCCTTCGTCGCGTTTTCTACCCCACCCATGTTGCTGATGGTTTGCTCGACATCGGCAAGGAGTGCGTACACGTCATTGTCGGCGTAGATGCGGATCGTCTCGGCCCTCTTCAGAGTCGTTCCAGACTCTCCGCCCTTCCCTTCAATTGGAGCAGCCTCCTCAGTCAAGGGATCCTCCATGATGGTAGAGGGAACTTGAGCAACCACTCGCTGCGGCGAAGCAGAAGGCGAGGTCTGCGTAAAGGCAGTCTTGGTAGGGCTTCGGGGGGGAGTCGACATGCTGGTCGGGCAGTTCAGGGGGCGAACGCCCATAGCGAGCTGCAGAGACTCGCTGACACCAGCAACGCCCGCAGGTGGGACCGCAAGGGTGGCTGCGGCGGCGACGTGCTCCAGAAGCTTCTGACGGACCCGCATCCGACGGTTCTCGGCGTGCTCAAGTTTGGTAACCCAGTCATCGATCGATGCGTCAAGCTCCGCAAGGGCTTCCTCTTGCTTCAGCATGGAGTCGTGACTGAATTTGGCTGTTCGAGGTGATCGCAAGTATTGGCAGATGCGAGTGTGGAGATTACGTCGTCCAGCACGAAGCGAGGTATAGGTGCGGCGAAGGTATTCCGTGCGCTCATCAAGCTGACGAAGTTCCCTCGAAAGATTGTCGACATCGTCCTTTCTCAAAACCTCAAACCTGGCCGCTTGTTGGAGAGCTTGCTTGTGCAAGGCAGCAGCCTCTACAGGGCTGAGCATGTTGACCGCATCACTTGCTTTCCATCCCTTAGGTAGCTGTTCAAATGCTCTTCGGTCCGCACTCGTGCCTCTCTTGGACTCGGTTCGTCGCGACACAGTGCCAATAAGGGTGAGGTCTGATCGCTTCCGTGGACGCCCTCTCTCCATGATACTTCCTGTATCCGACACGTTCCTGGTGTGGCCATGAGGAGCTTGTGGTGTCTCGTCATTGGGCTCAGCCTTTGGTGTGGCCGAGAGGTCCGGTGAACCTTCTTTTGGGGTCCCAACAACCGCATAATTAGCGACACGTTCCCATGGCCTGGGCGATGATCGATGCTCGACTGGGGCGGACATCGGGGCGGAGACAGGAGTTGGGAGTGTGGAGTTAGTCATGGCGGTAGTGGCGGCTGATGCCGGTGTTGTCAAGGCGGCCGAAAGGGGAGTGAAAGGAGTCTTGATTCTGGGAGAATCATCAGTCTTTGCTGAGCGGAGGGCAACATCCACGGGTGTGCTGCCCGATCGAAGCCGATTAAGTGAGATTTGCCGTGCCAGGCGAGGAACTGCTGAGGTTGATGGTGGAATGACCAGAGGCGCGAGATTCTTGGGTGATAATGGTTGTCGAAGCTCACCATGACTCCTGAACCCGCTTCTAAGCTCGTGTTTTTGTTCCGGTGATTGCTCTAATGTTGGTGCCAGAAAATCCACCATTTGGTTCTGCTTCCATGACGTTCCCGGTGCACTGATAGAGCGCTCATGAAAGGGTGGTCGGCCTGGAATCGTGGCTATCAAAGCGTTAGACAAAAAACACAGATGCGTTCTAGGCGTGGAAACATACGAGAGTCCATGGCCACTTCTTGTACGGTTGTCATAGGTCCCAACTCTGGGACGCTGACCTTTCGTCTGCGAATGAGATTGTGTTCCTTGATCCGTATCCTGAGTCCTGTCACAGCAGGAGTCTTCTCGCCCTTCTCCCCGTTTTGTGACATGGCCAAAGCAAATGCCTGTTCGGGATCCAGAGCCTTCCCAGGGGCAGTAGCTGCCTGCCTCTCTTTGGGAAAGAGCTGGTATTTTCTCTCTGCTGTCTGCTGCATTCTCCACGCGAATGGTTTGCTCTCGCCAGATGAGGTAGTGTTTAGCTGTGTCTCAATGTGTAAGCTTAAAGCCAAGGCCACGGCAAGAGACGGAATGTGATCTGGGGTTTAAAGTGGTTGCATACCGAATCATTGGAAGCTTGCGGGGTGACTGCTTTTGATATAGTATTGAGGCTAAGTAGAAGGTCGTCCGAGTCGGAACTAGAGCCCCCCAGGCAGTTGGCAATGTGAGCCATTGGTGTGGTGTAGACGCAAAGCCGGGTCTGTGTAAGAGGTATATAGTCGCACTGGCCCGGAAGATGTGCTGCGGTTAAGGGCCAGGAAACGTTTTGGGCTTCCCGTGTCTGTCGGCCGGTTGATAGGCTGGAGGAGTTGACGGTATGCATGCACTTGTTTTCTCCAACCAGGACGCCCTCGAGGTCTTAAGAGTCTGATGGAAATTCGAGACCGAACATGGCCCCCCAAAGTGGATAACAAACCCCAGGCCCTGCTCACAAGGGGCAAAGAATTGAATCGTGTGTGACAGGGAAAGACAGGTAGAGAGCAGTGCAGGGAATCGAGGTTTGGCACATGGCAACTCCATATCTTTCCGGTGGGGGTGCACAGTATGCAAAGCAGCCAGGACAAGACCTGCCAGTGAGGACCCCTTGCCTCGACATCTTGGGATTTTTTTTTTCAGAGGTATCTCTGCGGCCTGGACACGAGAAAGCACTGGGGGAAAAGGGCCTGAGACAAGCCATCGTTGTTGCTCCCTGGTACCTATCCGAGCTTTGAGAAGTGGGGGGTACTCGATGCACAACCATGTCCGAGGCGAGGAGTCGAGTACCCAGAACCCTGGCTTGAGAGCTCAAAGGGGAAAGGCCGCCGTCCAGATACATGATGAGACATGCCCAGAAAGTAAGAAAAGCTGCTGCAAGAGGCACAGAGTGAAACCGCTAAGACCAGTTCAGGGCCGACCGAGCATCCCTGCTAGGAAGACAGGGGGCTTCAACTGTTGCCCCACCACACAGGGATTGCGCCGCAACCCAAGACTGTACGTGCCTGTCCATATCTGGCCGTCGCTATGAACTATTCTTCCACGGATGCCCTCTAGCAGACCAATTGGTGGCCCATGGCTAAATGAAGGGACGTTGGTAGAGCTGGGGTGCAGCATCTGAGAGTGCAGACGAAATGCAGCATGTGCGGAATAGCCAGGACGGCATCAGCGTCGGCACAGACCCTCTAACCTCTGAGGAGACGGAATATTGGCGGATAGTAGAGGGTAAAGATGTCTGAAGGGAAAGCCGGCAGACGAATAAGATGGAAGCCAGCATCGACAGGAGTGTTGCCGGAGGACGGGAGTTTCACGGATAGCTGAGCTGTGCAGTAAACGACGTTCCACGTTCATGCCGGTTGCTCTTTGGGCCCTGGAAGAGGAACTCTTCAGCGTTCGGCCGTTGCGGATCGATATTGAGTAGAGGTGAAATCGGCAGTGTGGTTGAAGATGGATGCAGAACCCTGTGCCATCCCCTCTCCTCAACGACCCCGCATCCCATCCCAGCAAGAAGCTTGAGAGCACAGCGAACGGAAATGCTAAGACCCCTCCTTCAACAGCTTCAGAGCTTCAAAGCGGGAAGCAACATGGCCTCTAGCCTGTGGATATGTCAGTTCTGAGGGGCTCGACGGGGTGGCATCCTCTCTATCCATCAAAGTCCCTGCGATGACCCCAAGGTCAGCGGTCTCTCACAACGATATTCCGATACCGCTTCCGCTCGATCCGATTCTTCATGGCCCCTCTATGAGCGGCATATACAGTGAAGTTGTGGAGAGGTCGTAACATCGCTCTGGTCAGTGCACTTAATACAGATGGAGAGGTGATGGCTCGCACGGACGTCTCGATTTCGCGATGCTGTATCTGCACAGCTCATTGGTCGGCCGGTGCATGAAGGAGTTGAAGGGCGGATGAAGAAGCCTGCTCGAGGCGTCTGAGAGCGGCTGGATCCTGTGATCAGTTGCGTAAGAAAGAGGAACAAGCGCGAGACTCTCAATCGCTTCGCGGCAACCCCACGTTCGATAACGGCGCCCCAAATCAACTCTCACAAGACAAACCCCCAGCTCAGTGTCATCTGAACTGGCACCTTCCTGGCAGGGCAGGCAGCGGTAGTTCACGGCGCCGGCGATATGGAGACGGTGCCACCCGCGTGAGCTCAGGCATTCTTTTGGTGCGACGGAGTCGAAGAGAGACGTTGACAGTGGAGTATGGTTCGAAGCCATGATCCGCACAATGACAACGGCTGACTCACTGCACTGTCTGATAACTGCTTCAGCTCAGGGTGAAGGCATGAAGCCGGTGGCAAGATTGAAGAGAAAAACGTTTGATGAAACACATGACGGAATGATTTTTGCTTGAATATCGCCGTTTCTTGGTGGTTGTTTGATTCCAACCTGGCAGGCATTGGCCACTGTCATGCGTCCAAAAAAGGAAGTGTTGAATGACACTGGCAGTGTACGGTAAGTGAGGGGTAAGGTAAATTGCGGGACGTTACACTACTAGCGGCCTTTGTGACAACACTCAACATCACCCAAGAATCTTACATACCGAGTTTATACTCCTGTTTTTTGGGTTCAGATTAGGACTGAGAATAAGCCCTCTGGCATTTTTGTTTCATGCATTGATCCTCCTGCTAACGTCATTTCCATGTGACAGCCTCGATCTTCATCTCTGATATCTTCTAGTCATGATCACCAAGCCTCTATACCGCTTGGCTTTAAACGGCCACTAACGCCGTCTGTCAGAGAAGCAGAGAACTCCATCTTCGAATCCGCCTTGCCCAGAAGAGGCGACCTTCATCACAGTAGGGAAAGCCCACGAAGCTGTCAATGCGCTTCACGACTAAAGCCGAATCCAGGATGGTCGAGAACAGACCCTGGAGGCCATGTGTCCCATGGGCCATGGCGGACCCGAAATAACCGTTTGTATCTGACAGTCTGGACTTTGACCTCGCCTCCCTCGACATAGGTGTGTGTCGCACACAGCGTCTTTTCTAAACAAGTCTATCTACTACCTCAAGGACCTAGATCTTCGTTCATCATATTCCGGCTGCCCGAATTCGGAGCTTCTATTTGCAACATGATGCTTGTTGGCCACGCGCAGACAATATTCCCTAGTGGCGTGCATCCCCTCACGATGTAAGCGAGCTGGATGCTAGCTCAGTTCAAACCTGTTCCCCTGTCGTTGGCTTGCAAATACCAGCTCAACGACAACAAACCTTCATAGAGATTGGCCCCTTCGACTTGAACCCCATTATTCTCATGGCTCTTCTCTCAGCCTCAACTTGAACCTCTAGCACTCGCTCACGCGCTCTGCAGCGTGCAGGAAGACTTGGCAGTTCGTCTGATCTTTTACACTTCGCAAAAGCTCCGACTGCAATGCGAGATATCTATACACACTGTTCCTCGCATTGCGCAAGACGATCACGGCGCTAGAGATATCAACCAGATTCTCGACAAAGCTGGATCTCTTGGTAATGATGCTGCAGAGTGATGGCGTCTTTTGCTTTGCCGAGCATCACAGCGTGGGGGATGATGACACTGGCAGAGGGAGAGAAGAAGCAAGTGAGGAGCGAAACCCCAGGCATTTCAATTTGAAATGCTGCAAAGCTGCAGGTTGATCGACGTTGGTCACCCGGTTTTCGCAATCACTTTTTGGGTCTCAGGTCCCTCTTCTTGCATGTTTATGTTGCATTCACCACCATCACTTGCATCGAATGTCACTTTCAAACTCTCTTTATCACAGCAACAACCTTGACCGTTCTGGCGGTGAGCACTCTGAGGTGAAAGTCACAATCACTACAGTTACACTCTGAGTTGCCGACGACTCCATCGAGAGCTTGCTAAAGCGCCATTTTCTTGTTTTGTCCCGCCGGCATGTCACCACCAACACGAGCCGTCTTGTGTCGACAGACTGTATTTCCCGGCTGAAGCTCAAATTGCTGACCTAATAACAGCAGCCGGACATCAACGCGGCTCTAAGCGAAAACCATTTGCTATCAGGTCTGGGCCGGCCGCTCGGCACATATTCCGCGAGAGTTTGTTGGAGATCAACGGTCTACACTATGGATAGCTGCCGGCCTTGTTGACAACTGCCGCCCACGACAACGCTTGAGATACAGCAAATTCAGCCATTGTCATTGATATTCTGCCTGATGCTTGAAGAAACCGAGGAAGCATATGCTGGTGGGGTTTTCTAGAGATATTTTCAGACCGCAGGTACGGCCCATCCCTGACTTGATACCCTTCAATATAGAGAATACGCACATGCAGCTTTAATTGGAATGCCTAGGATGCGCAGTCACACTGACCGTCTTATACAAGTACAAACGAACTGCTTATGAACACATGGATAGATCAAGGGCCGTTTCATCGCACGAGGTCAAAGTTACTGCGAGCCATCATTACTCGCAGCTGAGCGGATGCACCCCAAGATCAAAAAAGGCATCCAAGCCTTTCCTGTTGACACGAAACCTCATTTTATTCATTCAGACTGCACCGTAAGACCTTCTTCGCAGACTGCTCCTACCGAATATGTACCTTAGGTAGGTACACAGTATGACAGATCGCGATACCTATCGCACTCTCACATCCCAAGTCGGTCTAGACATCTAACGGTTAGCGAATCCTTTCCCGATTGGGATATCTTGGCTAACCGACCGCGACGACGTCTTGCCCAGCCTGGGGGTTCCCTCAACCCCTGAAAAGTTGTTGGTTGTGGATCTTCTGAAGCCGCGATCTCTCCGAGATCCTCAGGGATTATTTTCTTATGTCACATTCTTATGGACAGGGGACCGCGCTCGGTCTCAAGAATCCAGAGAGCAACATGCTTTTGGGGCTGGACGCTGCTGCACAGAAACAACCTCCAGATCACGCCTTCAGCTCTCGTCAGGGCCGGACGGACAAGGAAATGGACGTCTTCAGAGTTTTTGAACGGCAGTTCAGTCGACTCTGTAGAGACAATTCGTCTGAAAAGCAGAAACGGTCTAGAAGCAAAGCATGCAGGTCCCAGGAAGCTGGCAGAAACGAAACAATGTCTCTTCCCAAGCTTTTCGGATGCGGGGCAGCGAGGATGAGAAACACTGTTTCATCCAGGATGTCGACGAGACCGGGGTTACAATTGGTCGATAGGGTCGGAGTAATTCAATCACCAGCACCCACCCTTTCCTACCCTTTCGCCCGCCCCATGAACAGCCTCAAGAATGTGAACGGCAACATCATCACCGACACAGAATGAAATCCAGGTAGCTTGAAAGGGATCAACTCGGCTTAATATGAATCCCGCCTGACCTCGTTTGAAGCACGCTTGGATCCAGGACGGGAAGGGAGCACTTTGCGGAGAGCGGGATGCCGTCGTTACTCGACCTTCGGGCTGGAAAAAGAGCTCAAGATACAGTTTCCGAAGCAACACACGGGGCAACAATGCAAGCACTTGAACTATTCCGTTTTTTTGCCGTGTCCACGGCCACAATGAGCTGCATGGCGGTGCGCACCCATGAACTTCATGGAGCAGCCCAGGATAGGCACGACAGCCGACAACGTATCACGGTGAAAGTGAGGTCAAGAGTACGTCTTGGTAGCATTGTGATATCCGTACATACATTGTACGCATCTGTTCACCTCCTGGGCAGGCGTTATCTTTCTTTTCTGCTCAAATTCCGTAGGCTTTCACCAACCCCTGTTTCCAATCGTACGATATTGACGAAGCTTGTTGCAGCAATGGTGGACCTGTTGAATCTTTTCACTCCTCGAGATCACAGATTCCCGATTGCTGTTGCAGAGAAAGAGAAGAAGAAATGCTATTAATATCAAGCAGTATTATAGCGCAGGGCCCACGCAATCGAGGCCCAGGAGGGCCTGGTTCAGTCTATCACGAGTCACACATACAGGCAGGATATCCTGTCGTCACCAAAGCATTCAACGGCCGACAATCAAATGGTATCGTCGTATTGCGGCATCACAGTTGAGCATCAGCATTTTGACAGATTGACACTATCACTATCACACTTGCAAACTCATAACGCTGTCTCTTAAAGTACGTAGATTACTCAGTAGTCACAATGAGCCAGATGGTTCGCATCGTGGGAAGCATCATCATGGTCTGGTTGAGGGTAACCTTGATCGAGTTTTCACGTGACAACCAACCACCAACTTGCAGAAAGAAACAATAAAGACAGAAACAACATCATCTCTCGGGTAACACCAACGGCGGTAATATCACAACGATCGCGAATATCAGACGACAGGCATACCTTAGGCAAGCAAGCGGCTCGGGGTCAGCCTGGCGTACCTGCTCATCGAATTTGTCCTTTGTCTGGTGATACATGAACGACGAGTAGAGGATTCGAGGAGTCTTGAACTGTGTACCTCTGGCACAGTCATCGCGTGCAGGTATCACATATCCCAATCACTTGCATCAGCACACAATGCATTCATCGGTTCCACGCATCGTTGTTGGTGCGGTTGAGCAAGTTATATGCGGCAATCTTGCGGTCCAGTGCAAATCAATGTCTGCTATGGCAAGAAAGAACAAATCAGGCCAAAAACAATGTTTATTGTGGTTAAACTTCAGATGATCGCTGACAGATACCGGCCACTAGCTTGCTCAAACGTTGTCGCTTGATTCCAGCAGGCTGGTCAGGAGCGGCGCAGCACAAGTCTCACTTGCTGGGAATTGCTTCTTCGTGCCCACAAGCCACAAGCTTCTCAGTGATCAGTCATCAACACCCACACCAACACCGGACGATCCGGACCGGGCTTTTTGTTTGATGTTTGTGGGAGGTTGGCCTGGGGAACGGGGACCCGTATCCGAGAAAGTCCACGCACGCTCTCGGGTCGAGTCTTGCCGTCTCACGACGGAGATCGACACGATAAAAGCTCGTTCTATGACACCCATCACGGCACTTTCGTTGTTTTGACAGTCGTTGATCCTATTGTGCTATGTCACGGAACATTCCATTCACCACCTTTCTTCAAGCATTGCTCGTGGTGGTGGTGGTCTCTGCTTTGGTCCTGGAAATCTGACAGCCCCCTATCCCTTTGGCTGGTTAAAATGACAATTTTGGCCTTGGCGGCTGGTCTAGCCAGTAAAACTGGCTCCCTATTAACAATTAGTAATGGTCTACCTTCTAAAGCCTGGTCAATACTTTCTACATCCCCTAAACTTACCTTAGCTAATACGTTTAAACCCTTAAAAACATATAGAAACCTCCTATTTAGTAGGATCTTGGCTTACAAGTCAGTTTAAAGTAAGGTTTACAGTAGATATTAGGAAGATTAAGTAATTGAAAGAAGATAGTTTTATATTAAAATAACCTATTTTTTTATATAAATCTAAGTTAAATAAGTATTTTAATAATCTATACTATTATAAATAAATATATTATAAGTTATATATATCTTTTTAGTTCTTTAACTATAAAGGTTAGATAGGCTGGCAATATACTGCTAACGCCTTAATAAATAAACCCTATATATTTTAGACTTATTTACTTAATTATATAAATACTATTTATTAGCAATTTAACTATTAAATAATATTATAGTATGTCTTTTAGAAAGGTAGGAGATATATACTTCTTTATTAAATTAGCTATAAATCTTAAAGATTAATTAGATATAAAAGTCTTAGTAGAGGGTATAGGAGGAGGTTTTAAACTATAGGTTAAATCGGATTTTACACTATATTAAGAATATATTAATAATAGTAACCTTTAAAAAAGCTGAATTAGTATAGAAAAACTAAGTTAAAGAAAGTAAGAAAATATATTTAAAAAGAAGTTATAAAAGAAGACTATATAGTGGCCTTAGTAGTAATAGTAAGTATAAGAATTATAAGTATAAAGCTAATTGCTAATATTAATACTATTTATAAATATATTATATACTTATATAATAGGTAGAATAGCAATTTCTTTTTTACCTTTGTCTTTAAATATAGCCTTTATTGCTTTACCTTATAGACGCCGTTACTATACTATTACCGGTTATTTATAGTTAGTAAAAAAGGTCGAAATTATATTAACTATTACCTTTTCTTTAATAGCTTAATATAAAGTACTATTAGGATTAAGTACCTTTATTTTATTTCTTTCTTTTCTTATTATCATTTCGGTTAATTTAATATAGTAATGGCTGTAAGGTATAAAGTTAAGGTAATTGTTAATATATTTAAAGGCTTTAAACTTAAGGTAAATTTAATTAGTAGCTATAGTCTTAGTAATAGCTATATTATAAAGTTATAAGAATTTAGTAAAGGCCGAGCTTATAAAGTGGTTATTAAAGAATAAGTAATAGGTATAGTCTTTTAGAAGGTTAAGTAGTAAGGTAACTAATTAAATAATAAGCAATTGAATATAGTAAAGGCTGTACTATCTTATAAATTAGTAAGTAAGTTATATATTTAAAAAACCTAAAAATTATAGTTAAACTTATAACTTATTAAATGCTAATAAACTTATCTTTTTTTAAATAGTAAAGCCAGTTATAGAAATAACCGCCTTTAGTAATTACTTAAAGCTTAAAGCCCTTTAAAATCAGCTTAAACTTAAAAAATATAGTATAAGTACTTTTGTTTATAAAGTAAACTATTTTCTTATTAACTGTAATATTCTAGCTAGGCTTATATAATTTTATTAAGACCTTAGTTAAATGCTTATTAAAAGGTATAATTTATTATTAAAGTAAAGAATTAGTAACTTTATCGTTAGTATCTTAAAAAATAAACCGGCATTTAAGCTTTTAATAGTAGTTAAAAGGTATTTAATTATAAATTAAGTATATCGGTTTATTAGGTTACTTAAGTTAGTAAGCTTTAGTATTACTTTTATAGTAAAAACCTATATATATTATAATTGCAATTATAATGTAGATCTTAAATATAGTATATATAGTAAAATGTATAGTATATAGTTACTTATTACTTTAGTTAGTAGAAGGTTTATATTTATTTGTTTATTCGGCCTACTTTTAAATAAGTTTAAAAAGGAAGAAAGTAAGGAAGAGTTGTAAAATTGTAAGGGATAGTAGATACTTTTAACAATAGGAAAAGTAAAGTATTTAAATAGTATAAAAAGGATAGCTTTTAAAGAGACTAATGTAAAAGTTAAACTGTAAATCGGTCGGTTTATAAAGTATAACCGCTATAGGATTTAAAATTATAGTATATATTAATAACTTTAATATATTAAAATATATAAAAAAAAGTAGCTTACTAGTTAAAATTTCAAACGACAATTTATTAATACAATCAATTAAGTATTAACGGTAAATAATATAGTAAGGCTCTTTACTTAGCTTATAAAGTACTTTAAAAAAAAATCGTCTTCTTTATTAGTTTCTTTATTAAGGCCTTTTTAATTAATAGAATAGTTACTTACTATATCGATATTATTAATAAATTGGATAGGTAATTCGGTAAAAAAACGCTCTATAAAGGTATTAAAAGTAGGCTAAATAGAGCGTTCCGGTTAAAAAGTAAGTTAAATTATAATTTCAATAGTTCAAATTACCATATAGTAAATATAAGTTTAATAAGAAAGATATTACTTTTTATATAGTGTCTTTATAATATTTTCCTATATAAAGAAGGTGTGGTTTTAGCTAGGAAATACGCTAAGTCTATACAGGAAAATGCCAAAGGTACACGTCAAAGTGGGTGGTTATGGTTAATGTACCTGAAGTATCAATGCCAAGGAAAAAATTGTCATTTTGCCCAGCCAAGGGGATTGGTCGCTTATCGCTGCAGGGAAAGGGGTAACAGGGACCGGGCCTGCGGCACAACCATGCCTCAACGCCTCCCAAAACCCAAAACCCTGGCTTGGGAACCCCCTCACCAAGATCTTATTCAGTAGATCGTCTGGGATTTTGGGGGGAGGTGATAGGAGAATGAATACGAGAAAATATCTTTTCTTCTTCTGGGATCGTAAGCGATGTTGATGGCCAGAAGCTTTCCGTCGCCGACATGGTTGACGATGATGGATCCACGCAGCACCAACACTTCTCAACAGGGGTACCACGTTGCTTCTTCAACTCCATCCGATCTCCATGAGAGTGGTGAACGTGCGCGCCTCCTCCCCAGCTTCAAACAACCCAAAGCTGACAAGAGGGAAAGGTATGTTGCATGTGAGATGGTGATGGGCGGCCCGTCATTCCCTAAAAAATAGAGAACAGACGCACACAATATCTGCAGAAAAGCAAGACATAAATAGCTTCATTGTCCGAGCGGGCACGACATCTCTGCAAGCACTTGAGGAGTAGCTTTCTTGCTGTGGTGTTGACCTTCCAACGAGCCCTACACACACCGGCCGTGTTCTCGGGCGTGCTCACGACTGCATGCTCCTTCGTCTGCGCCGCACAGAATATCGCTGCACGAGACCAGCTTCGCTTCGATGCGTGTTGCAAGGTTCCTGAGACAGCGGCGGGGGCTTCTGCTTGCCAAGCGTCACGTTCAAGGTCCTTCAGCAAGATCGGACGAATGCCTCCACCATCACCACGTTTTTTCTTTAGACTCGAAACAAGCACTAGTGCAAAGCAAAAAAGACCAAGCGCAAGTGAGGCCGATCGGAATGCTCGGGGAATCGACGAAGAAGAAGTTTAGTTCCAAGCAGCCAGAAACCGGGAGGATGATTGCCGATATTCGGCTTTCGGCCAACAAGGACTGAAATCGGCCGCTGTCTCCGTCCAGCCAGGACCGGGCCACCGCGCTGGTACGGTGGGGCGCCCGGAGCTCTTCCGCGCCCCGTTCAACGGCGGGGTCAAGCAACTCTCCTTGCTCCCTGTGTCCACGATCATCAACATGAAAACAACCCCGGCTCAAGCACGAAATCCTGCTTCAAAGTCGCCACAACTGAAGCGCGCCCAAGAAGACGACTGCCGGCATTCACTGTTACATACAGCAGGCAAGTGATGTAAATCCCCAGGATCATGTTCCGCCATTTTTCATCCAAACACATCGCTCTGTCGGTACTAAAGGATGTGCGATAACAATTACTCCGCACAAACTATCGTCAAGGTTTCAAGCACCAAGTTTTTTGTGCTGTTTCAAAACTCTAGACTTGCATCACATGCACCTGACCTTGGAAGAAGCATTACTAATTCTCCTTGACATCAATCTGCCCTCCCCCGAAATTTGCCCGTATGCTAAGTGGGTACCTAACATAGTTACCTATGTGGTATCCAAATGTATGTTTGCATTATAGCCCGCGAGATGATCTTATCATATCGCTGGGTGGCATATAGCATTGACACAAGGGTTCAACGCATGCACAGAATGATATTGAAACATTGGAACCTCACAATTTACTTGCAACGTGACGCGGGGGATATGCCTTGATACTGCACTCTTGACATTGCAGCGATTAGCAAGCGGTGAGTGCCGTCAAACAGTTCCCAGACCCAGGACATTGGGAGATGATGTGTCTTGGGAGACTCCTTTTCTTATCGTTGATTTGATAAGATGTTTGTGAGGTTACCACTAAGACTTGACAATGTGGGAAGGAGAGGGTAGGTATGAGAAGAGTGGGATACATGAGGGCAACGTCGAAATACCCCAAAATAGGGAAAACCAAGCTTGTTGCTACTGTGAGGGTCCCTACCTGACCTTAGGTATCACCTATTGGGAAGGACAAAGTGTAAAACTGCCAACATTCCATGTCTCTGTCAAATCTCTTGGTTAGTATTTTTGAGCTGAAAGTAGAGGAGCACATGGTAGCGTTTCTTTGAAGGCTCATCACGATGATTGCTGGGTGACGTTTAATGCTTTAGGGGGGTTTGGTTCTTGAGATGAAAGGTAGAAGGATAATGCTGGATTTGCTCAGAACGTGTTTCTACCTGCTGGATTTGGAAGATGTCTTGTTTTTATTAGAACCACTCGGCCTCATTTTCTGTCGATATCAAGGAAGACAGCCGTAATCCTTCGAAATGAACAGGAAGATGCACGCAGAGGTGCACTTCTTGAGAATGGCGGGACTTGAACTTTCATCAGACACAGCTGTAGATTGTGGACTATACTCATCGAGCGAGGTCGCTATGTTCTGAAGCATAATGCATCTTGCGCATATGCCTCAGCTCCGTATCATCTTGCATTGTGACATCACGTATCTTGCTACTGCATGGCTATATCTACCTCATAGTCGTCAAGGCAGTAGGTAGCAAAGGCCCGAAATATCAGCTATATACTCGCACCTCTCGCTAAACCCGAATACAGGATCCCATCTTTGGAACATTGGTGCTCAAAGAACAGTCCCAGGCCAAGAGACAGGCAGTTCAAGAGACAGGGAAATCCACTAGCCCGAGAGTAACAAGCCCAGACAGTTAGTTAAAGTGACTTTGCTCGTGGCTACGCAGGATCCTACATACACGACCTCACCCATCGCGGAAGGTAGTTGAAGCTCTCAAACATCGCCTGCACACTCACATGCATAAGACTTGCTAAGTTCCCAGAACAACTCCAGATTCGGCTGGGTATACGTCCACATCTCCACTCTTACACGATTGAAGAACATGTGAAAGCAAAAGTGGCTGTAACGCCCATCCAATGCCACGATATACCTCAACTATATCCATCCATTGAGGTAAGCAGCTTTGTGGAGATGCAATGTAAAACGTTAGCTACACACTGCTACATACGGTACCCTTCGACCCCCAGATTATATTATCTGATCTTTCGATGTTTGTCGTAGCCCGGATCTCTTTTCATCCCATGTGTCTTCTCCAGTTCCAAAGGCAAGGAAGGTAAGCATCCATGTGGGTAGGAGGAACAGATATCACGTCAGTAAGTAAGTATGCTACTCTAGGAAGTAACATCACCACCCGATCCGCCACATACTCCTTTCAGTTGGGATCAGATCTGGCCGACTTGCGAAACGAGCCGCCTTTGCGTGCATGCCGCTCTGCGCCGTGTAAGCACTTAGCATTACGACTTCGAAGCTCCAGAGTTGGGTGGTAAGCCAGTGGTGGCCTAACAGGAAAGCCAACTGCTCTCAAGGGGGAGAGAAGGTACAGGAAGGCGCAGAATTTGTCATTAGCCTTACGGACAGATGAGAAATCATACATTGGGTATGAATTTGCGAGTGATGTCGACCTTCGGCTCGGGTGACTAGAGTGATCCTTCTCGCAACTATTAGGGGTACCTTTCCGCACTTCGTGTGGAGGGTTTGGATGAAGTGTGGCTAGGTGTTTCAACCTTCGGGCCATAATACTGCGGCTCGGGCCATTTGATGGTGCAGTAAGATAGAGCGGCAAGCGTTTTCCCGTTGAATGGTACTCGGAGTTTGGGTTGCAGGTCAATGGAAGCAGCAGCAAATCAGATTGTGACCGTGAACTCGAAAGCGGGAAGAATAATGGTAGAAGTCTGTAAGTGAAACATGTTTCGTGTGGTTGGGATGAGCGAGGGAGGGACGGCTCGGAGGTAAGCAAGCTTCTGGAGCTTCAAGAGCTTCCAGAGCTCCGAGTTGTGAGACTTTGAGACGCAGGTTTGAAACAGAACAAACACTTTGAAAACGGTCAGTAATGGATAGAGAAATTAAGACTTTGATATTAGGTAAGATCACATGAGATTTCATGAAGGCTTTATTTACTTTGAGGAGGATGAATGAGATGAAAATGAGTGAGGTGAAGGGTGGCCCAGTGACAAATCACGTGCCCCACTTCCCCGACGTCACGGCTGCTGGAGCCTATCAGCTTATCGCTCATTGCCCCTCCATTCCCCGAGGTTGACGAACTGGGAAGGCGTGAAGAAAGGGAAAGCTCAGGTCAGGCATCAAATCAGCTGTTGAGTTTTAAAGAAACTTCTTTGATGTGGGGTTCTCTCTTTCGACGACAGGTTGGAAAAGCTGCCACCACCACCACCAACAGATTAACACCTCACCTACAACACCGTTTCGTTTGCCGACTCACCTACACAAACGGCACAATGAGAGACCCCAATACCCTCTCCAACTACGATGCCTGGCGCACCCGGCACACAACCACCAACCTCAAGGTAGACTTCACCAGCAAATCCCTCCGCGGCAAAGTCATCCTTGAGCTCGAATCCCAAACGGAAAAGAGCAGCAAGGAGATCATTCTTGACTCCAGCTACCTAGATGTTTCCGACATCAAGCTCCTCAATGCTTCGGGGTCGACAAAATGGGAGATCAAAGACCGTCAGGGCGCCGACGGATCACCGGTTCACATCGCTATCCCGGACGGTGCCCCCAAGGGAGAGGTCGTCAAAGTCGAAATCGAAGTTGCTACGACAGATAAGTGCACAGCGCTGCAGTGGTTGACCCCCGCTCAGACAAGCAATAAGAAGGCTCCGTTCATGTTCAGCCAGTGCCAGGCTATTCATGCCAGAAGTTTGTTCCCTTGCCAGGATACCCCTGACGTGAAGAGCACTTATACGTTCAACATCACGAGCCCGCATGTTGTTGTGGCGAGTGGTGTCCCGGTGAAGGGCGGGGAGACTGAAAGGGAGAATGGGGAGAAGGTGTACAAGTTTGAGCAGAAGGTTCCGATTCCATCGTATTTGTATGCTTTAGCTTCGGGAGATATTGAGAGCGCGCCGATCGGCAGGATATCCTCTGTTGCGACGGGGCCCAACGAGCTGAAGGCTTCGCAGTGGGAGTTGGAAGGGGACATGGACAAGTTTTTGGACGCGGCGGAGAAGATTGTTTTCCCGTATAAATGGGGAGAGTATAATGTTTTGGTATTGCCGCCAAGTTTCCCCTACGGAGGTAAGTGGTGACATTGCTGTTGGTGAAATGATGGGTGAGTATTGACAATTAGCAGGCATGGAAAACCCCATCTTCACCTTTGCTACTCCCACGCTCATCAGCGGTGACAAGCAGAATATTGATGTCATTGCCCATGAGTTGGCGCACAGCTGGAGTGGTAACCTAGTGACGAGCTGCAGTTGGGAGCACTTGTAAGGCATCCGCGTGCTGATCAGGAGCCGGTCATGATTACTGACTGTGAAACTGTAGTTGGCTGAATGAGGGGTGGACTATGTATCTTGAGCGCCGCATTCAGGCTGCGGTTCACGGTAGTGAGGCGCACGTTGATTTCTCCGCCATTCGTGGATGGAAAGCTCTCGGTAAGCATTTTCGAACCAAGTCTTCTTACATTTAACTAATAATTTTGTACAGAGGAGTCCATCGAGGAGTTTGGCAAGGACCACGAATTTACCAAGCTTTGCATCAGCCACAAGGGTATTGATCCAGATGATGCCTTCAGCACGGTGCCCTACGAAAAGGGCTTCCACTTCATCTACTACCTTGACAAGCTTGTAGGACGTGAAAACTTTGACAAGTTCATCCCTCACTACTTCAACAAGTGGACGAATAAGTCCCTTGACTCGTTTGAATTCAAGGACACATTCCTTGGGTTTTTCAGCGCGCCCGAGTATGCTAGTCTGCAGGACAAAATTGCGGAGATTGACTGGGAGGGTCGATTCTACAACACTGGTCTCCCACCAAAGCCCGAGTTTGACACCTCGCTAGTTGATGAGTGCTACAAGCTGGCAGAGAAGTGGAAGCAAAAGAATTTCCAGCCCAGCCCGTCGGATATTAAGGGATGGACTGGCAACCAAATTCTTGTCCTTTTGAATGAGGTTCAAGACTTTGAAGAGCCCCTGAGTGTTGAGCAAGCGGTATGTTTTCAGACAAGCCCCCCCTTTTCTACCTCTTTTCGCAAGCTGACATGACAACAGCAATCTCTCGGCGAGACTTATGGTTTGGCAGACTCCAAGAATGCCGAGCTTAAGTCGGCCTACTACCACATCGCCATGAAGGCCAAGGACACCAGCTCCTACCAGGGGGTGGCCGACCTTCTCGGGGAGGTAGGACGGATGAAGTTTGTTCGCCCTCTTTACCGGAGTCTGAACAAGGTAGATCGCGACCTTGCATTGAAGACGTTTGAAAAGCACAAGGACTTCTATCACCCCATCTGCCGGCAGCTGGTTGGGAAAGACCTGGGAGTTGCTGGTCAGAGCGCTTAAGCCATTTATATCACGAAACTGGACACCACCCACCTCATTGTACTCCTATATCAGGCTCAAATAATGAGTCAGAGAGCCCAGTTTCCCGGCCCAGCCAATGAAACAAATATTTTTGCCCGAAGGCTAAAACTATTATTCTGCATGTTTATCGTGGTACAAATATTGTTTTGTTTTAATATCCCCAAAAAAACTATACCAGCCGTCTTCAGGAGTGAGGCTGCGCTGTTATACCACAGCTGTGGTTTTTTAGAGAGCCCAGGAGAATCAGGGAGAGGCACATTACATGGAAGACATGTAGAAACATAAGTGCGTGACACAGAGTTAGATCCTATGTCTTGAAGCCAGAAACTCGCATATCCTGCAGTGTTTCTCACGAGATAAACAAAGATGTTCAACGCATGAAGTACTCATTTGGTGCAAGAAACAAAATCACCGGGCACTTACACGTGAAAGGATGCTTAATTCCCAGCAATGACGAAGTTGCCGTTCGGCCAATAAGCTTCGGCCCCCACCCTCCAGATGGGCAGCTTGTCAACCCTTGTCCAGTGTCGAGTTCCAGTGAGTGCAGCGCCGCCGGCACCCTTCGCGCCTCGCGTCGGGTCCCCGAAATTTGTTGACACGAAACAGCTCTTCTAGAAATTCCAAATCCTCGAGCGATCACCAAACATACTGACGAACATAGACGGGCCTCAAGATTTCCAACGACGACTTCCCCAAGGCCTCCCAGCTTGTCGCGCGCACCAACAAAAGCGAAGCTTCCAAGCACCCTTCGCGCCGCTTTGACTTCGAACACAATAGCCCAACAGCTTTGACGACTCCATTTTCCTCCAAGTCCCCGCGCACCTCCCCCGCAGACACAATCTCGATAACGACCTCCACCGCCTTGCGTCCCGACCGGCATCCGACCACCTCGAACTGCAACAGGAGACAAGACAATACCAACCCCCTTTCGGTGTGGTGGAGGATGCGTGCGAATGTAGCTTTACGGACCGGGAACTGCATGCTGGGAAATACCACGAGGGACTAGATTGCTCGACTACCAACTACTCATTCATCTGACGAGCTGCTTGTCCCTTCTGCCCTGAGCCCAACATAACTCGCGCGTGCACACCAAACGGCCGTTTTACATAAGGGGGAGACACTTTACAAGTTGCGACCATGGCTCCGGGCGCGGGGCCCGCTGGGGGAGGGGGAGGAAATATCAAGGTGGTGGTCCGATGTCGTCCTTTCAATTCAAGAGGTGAGCCGACCTAATCCCTCCTGTATTGGAGGCCGATAGGAACAACTTAAACTGACATATGTCTCCGGGAAGAACATGACCGAAACGCAAAATGTATTATCGAAATGAAAGGAAACCAAACCATCCTCACCCCTCCGGATGCCAGCGCGGGTGGAGGGAAATTAAGCGGGAAGGACTCGGCTCCAAAAGCGTTCGCGTTCGACAAGTCATACTGGTCCTTCGATAAAAGCGCTCCAAACTATGCTGGTCAAAACAACCTCTTCGATGACCTGGGCCGACCGTTGCTCGACAATGCCTTCCAGGGGTATAACAACTGTATCTTCGCCTACGGTCAGACCGGTTCGGGAAAATCATACTCGATGATGGGTTATGGAAAAGACGCGGGTATCATCCCAATGATTTGCCAGGACATGTTCGAAAGGATCAAGGTGATGCAGCAAGACAAGAATCTGAAGTGTACGGTGGAGGTGTCGTATCTCGAAATCTACAACGAGAGAGTACGCGATTTGCTGAACCCGGCAAATAAGGGCAATCTCAAAGTCAGAGAGCACCCTTCCACGGGTCCGTATGTCGAGGATTTGGCCAAATTGGTGGTAGGGAGCTTCCAAGAGATTGAGAACCTGATGGACGAGGGCAACAAGGCGAGAACGGTGGCGGCCACGAACATGAACGAAACATCGAGTAGATCCCACGCCGTTTTCACCCTCATGCTCACCCAAAAAAGATTCGATCCCGAGACGAAGATGGAGATGGAAAAGGCTGCAAAGATCTCCCTGGTTGATTTGGCTGGTTCGGAAAGAGCAACCTCGACAGGCGCAACGGGCGCGAGATTAAAAGAAGGCGCCGAAATCAACAGATCTCTTTCAACACTTGGTCGTGTGATTGCAGCGTTGGCTGATCTATCAACCAACAAGAAAAAGAAAGGCGCTTCAGGCCAGGTACCATATCGAGACAGTGTTCTTACTTGGTTACTAAAAGACTCGCTCGGCGGCAACAGTATGACGGCCATGATAGCAGCCGTCAGTCCGGCAGATATCAACTACGACGAGACCTTGAGTACGCTGCGGTATGCTGACTCTGCCAAGCGCATCAAGAACCACGCAGTTGTCAACGAAGACGCCAATGCCAGAATGATTCGCGAACTGAAAGAGGAGCTGGCACAGCTCAGGAACAAACTTGGAGGTGGTGGAGGAGCTCCAGGGATGCCGGTAGAGTCTTACCCGGAAGGTACGCCTCTTGAACAGCAAATCGTCAGTATCACGGCACCAGATGGTACAATCAAAAAGGTCTCGAAGGCGGAAATTGCGGAGCAGCTCAACCAGAGCGAGAAGCTTTTGCAGGATCTTAACCAGACCTGGGAACAAAAGCTGGCCAAAACGGAAGAGATCCACAAGGAGCGCGAGTCTGCGCTCGAGGAGCTGGGTATCAGCATCGAAAAGGGCTTCATCGGCATGTCTACACCCAAAAAGATGCCTCATCTTGTCAACTTATCAGACGACCCGCTCTTGGCCGAGTGCCTTGTTTACAACCTCAAACCCGGAAGCACGACGGTTGGCAACGTCGAGTCCAACGCTGACCACCAAGCAAACATTCGTCTGAACGGATCCAAAATTCTCCACGAGCACTGCACCTTTGAGAATGCGCCTGATGGGACTGTTACGGTCATTCCAAAGGAAGGAGCGGCGGTCATGGTCAACGGCAAACGGGTGACGGAGCCTTACCAGTTGCACTCTGGATATCGCATTATTTTGGGTGACTTCCATATTTTCAGATTCAACCACCCGCTTGAGGCCCGTGCAGAGAGACAAGAGCGTGCTGAGCAGAGTCTTTTGCGGCAATCCGTCACTGCAAGCCAACTCCAAGCACTTGAGCGAACCTCGCCCACTCCCAGCCCCAGACCTGGTCATGACAGGAGTCTTAGCACGGCCATCTCGGACTTTGGCGGGAGCCGCCCTGACTCTCCTTCCCCATTCATGCGCAATCCCAGGGAGGCAGATTGGTCTTTTGCGCGTAGAGAAGCGGCCGGGGCCATCCTGGGGACAGACCAAAACTTCGCCAGTCTGTCAGACGAAGAACTCAATGCCCTGTTTGAAGAAGTCCAGCGAGTCCGGGCGGAACGCGTTAATGGCCGAGATGACAACGAGGATATGGAGTCAATGGCATCGTTCCCTGTCAGGGAGAAATACATGTCGACGGGTACGCTGGACAACTTCTCGCTCGACACGGCGCTGACCATGCCGTCCACCCCTAAGCAGGGCGAGGCAGAGGATAAGCTGCGAGAAATTCGCGAGGAGATGCAGACACAGCTAGAGAAGCAAAAGGAAGAATTCCACGAGCAGATCAAGAGTGCTGAAGCGGCAAATGTGGAGGTGGCAGAGATCAAGAAGGAGAAGGCCAAAATGGAGGAGACACTGGTGCAGATCAAGGCCGAGATGCAAAAGCAGCTGGAGGTGCAGAGGCAGGAGTTTGAGAAGAAAATTGAGAAGCTGGATCCCCTCAAGAGGCCAAAGCCCAAGCCGAGACTTTCAGAGGAGGAAATTGAGAAGGCAAAGGTTGCCGTTAAGCATTGGAGGGGCAGACACTACGTGCAGATGGCCGAGGCAGTCCTTCAGCACGCTTCCACGCTGAAGGAGGCGCAGATCATGAGCCACGAGCTGGACGAACATGTTGTTTTCCAGTTCACCGTGGTGGACGTGGGCCATATGCTGTGTTCATCCTACGACATGGTCCTTAACGGGCTGACCGGCGAAGGGGAAGATATGGCGCTCGAGGACGCCGCCAAGCCGTGCATAGGGATACGGGTCATTGACTACAAGCACAGCGTGATTCATCTTTGGAGCATCGAGAAGCTCTATGACAGGGTGAGGCGGATGCGGCAGATGTATCAGTACTTGGACCAGCCGGAATATGCTCAGCACCTCAGTTTAGATAACCCCTTTATTGAGGACTGCATGCCGCAGTATACCCTGGTTGGTGAGGTTGACGTCCCCCTCAAGGCTGTTTTTGAGAGCCGGGTTCAGGATTTCACTCTTGACGTGTTCTCACCATACACATCGCACACGATCGGCATCATCAAGTTGGCGCTGGAGCCCTCTAGCGCGCGGGCGCCTACCAACACTCTCAAGTTTAACATCGTTATGCACGAGATGCTTGGGTTCCCGGAGCGGGAGGGTACGGAGGTGCATGCTCAACTTTTCATTCCAGGTATCTCGGAGGACGGCATCACAACTACGCAGATGATCAAGGACTTTGATGAGGGTCCCATCCGATTTGAGAGCGTTCATAGTATGAGCGTTCCTTTGTTTGCGCCACCCCAGACTGCGCTTCGCGTGGCTATCTTTGCTAGAGTGTCTGCCATGCACCTCGACAAACTACTCAGTTGGGACGACATGCGGGACGCTGTGCCTACCAACCAGAAGCCCAAGGCTCCTAGAATCAGCGAGACACAGTTTTACACCGAGGAGAAACATGATCTGCTCGCTCGAGCGCAGATTTTGGAGCTAAATGAGGAGGGCGAGTACGTACCTGTCGAAGTCACGCAGACGAGCGAGATGGATAATGGCACTTTCCAGCTGCATCAAGGCCTTCAACGGCGCATCTCCGTCAATCTCACCCACAGCTCTGGTGATGCCCTGCCGTGGGACGATGTGGCCAACATGCGGGTGGGTAAGATCCAGCTGCTGGATAGCGCTGGGAAGTCACCCGACATGGGCTCTTCTGGTCCCGATCTCCCTCTCAAGCTGTCGTCCAAGCCAGTGTTTCGGACAAACGCCAACGGTACTAGGGGCCTGACACTTGTCGGTCAGTGGGACTCAAGTTTGCACAACTCACTTCTGCTTGACAGGGTGACTTCAGAAAAGTACCGGGTGCAGATGACGGTCTCCTGGGAGATTTTGTCCGAGAAGCTGGCTGAACCGATGAAGTTTTCCATCAATCTCTGTGTTCAAATTGTGTCTCGGTCGTTTGTGCGACAGACATCCATGTTTTCGTCCCTTTGGCAAAACGTGCGGTTTGTCCACTCTTGCACGGGCATTTTCACTCTGCAGATGCGGCCTGCGCCTATTAAGAGGGCGGGTGATTTGTGGAGGATGAATAGCCAGCATGACTACGTCAAGGGAGAAGAGTTGCTCACAGCTTGGACGCCACGGGGCGTTTCTCTTGTGGCTGACTTTATTAGGTCGAGGAGGAAAAAGCAAATGATGAGCGAAATGGCAGTTATCCAGTCGCTCATGAAGAAATATGGTTATGGGGAGAATGGTCACCTCAACGGCAACGGAATTGATGGGGCAGCGGACGACGACCTTTTACCGCCCCCGAAAATCAACAGCGACGCTGACTCCATTGCGGAGCTGCTGAAGGATGATACCCCTGAGGTATCGCCATCTACGTCTCCTGTTACCTCTCACTCTGAACCAGTCAGAGATGACGAAGAAGCTCCTGAATCAATGACGATTGAGGAACCGACTCCCCCGGCAGAGGAAGAGAGACCAAAGCCAGAGTATGATGAAAGGCAAACTGCTCTGTTGAACAAGTGCCTTAAGCTCTGGCAGCGTTACCCAGACACTACGCTCAAACTTATTTCGCCGGAAAACACTGACCCTCCAGAGGATGGCATCGCATCCGAGAACAACCCCAACGGCAACGGCAATGATCATCACTATAGCGCCCCGACCTTCGTCGCCACCGTCATCCGAGTCCCCAAGAACCCCTCCGTCCTCAAAGGCGGTTATCTCTTGGTCCCCAACGCAGACTCAACCCGCTGGGTCAAGCGCTTTGTCGAGCTGCGCCGTCCCTACCTTCACATTCACTCTGTCAGTGACGGTGAAGAAATCGGCATCGTCAGCCTCCGCAACGCCCGAGTTGACTCTCAACCTGGCATCTTGGGGCTATTGCACTCCCAACAGGACTACGACCACAACAACTTTGACCCTGACAATGTTGCTCAACAGCAGTCCGGAGGTGTCGTGGGCGGGATGGCGTCCACGGCAACAGGCTTGATCTCGTCTCTGACAGGGACACAATCCGGACAAGGGCAGGGGATTAGCAGGCTCAGCGAACGGCTGCAGGCGGGCGTGTTTGCCATTTACGGGACGGATAACACGTGGCTGTTTGCAGCACGGAGCGAGAGGGACAAGCTGGAGTGGATTTTCAGGATTGATCAGAGTTTTGCGCAGACGGGGAGCACACCGGCGGGCAGTGTCATGGGGGGTGGGAGTAACAGTGGGACTGCTAGTCCCATGCCGAGGTGGTGAGCAGGGTGAAGAAATGGTGAAATGGGATGGATGGATGGGAAAAGGGAGATACCCAGGACTTTTTTCTTTCTTTCATTTTTAAACTTTTTTGGTATGAAGAACCTGGATCCATGAGCTGCCGCTTACCAAGACACTGGACAAGAGAAGGTTTTGCTATAGATGGCTTTTTAAACGATGGCATAGAAAGAGCTTTTTCTTTTTTGCAGACTCATGTTTTAGGCAAGCTTTCCTTTTTTGGTACATGAGATATATGTATATAGCTAGTTAGTTAGCATGGTTGCACGCAACACACATAGGGCATGGGACAGAGATGTTGAAGTAGGATAGGGTGGGAATGACGGGATGTGTATGAGGTTATGGAATTTGATCACATCTATATATACATGAAACCTGACCAGTGCTGGTGATTTGAGCAAGATGTGATGTCTATCTGCAAGGGAAGGGGGTGATGTGTTTTGGCACCCGAAGAAAGAAGGGGGTTCATTGCGTCCCTTTTCATACGCAAAGGTGAGTTCCAGTGACTTCAAGAGTGCGTTTCAAGGGTTATCCCAAAACTGAGGTCGCTGAGCATGGAAAAGAATGATTCTTAAGCAACTGTCCGGAGGTGAAAGACATCGATATAAACCCAAATCAATACCCATCTTTCACATACGACCATACGCAGCTGAAAATACGGGATCCCGTCCGCTCTCCCCTAGTCAAACAGCTGACGGCCGGACTAGTACTCAGGTGGGTGACCACTGGGGAATCCCCGGTGTTGTATGTTTTGGCTTTTTTGGGATCCATTTTGGCTCCATCGCGAAGTCTTGGCGTTGTGAGTAGGTTGGGGTTGGTTGGGATACGGGATGATGAGATGCTGTTTGGCTGTATGTTGTTATTTTACTGTGATTGGGAAATTTCTTTTGGTTGTTGAATTGATCATGTGGTCTATCCCATAATAACTAGCGAGGGTATTTTGAGGTTCGTGGTTCAAACACCGATTCAGGGGCTCAGGGGTTTAGGGGCGCAGATCTCGATGTAAACAAACAACAGCAGTGATGGCCAAACGTCTCGAATATATTGAGTGACATTCTAAAGCTAAATTCATCACATTAGAGGTACAACATAACATATTCTCCGCCCCCCACAAGCTTGCGTTTTTATGCCTCCCCGGGTTCAAGAAGTTATCAACTTGGCCTCTTGCACGGTTCTCTCGTGCAGTACATTCGAGTTAAATGGATCAGCAATATGCATAGTATTTCCTGTTATCGTAATTGATCTGTTCATTTTCAGTGCTTCCTATCAAATAGTCAGTCCGAGGATTTATGGGGCAAGTGTGATATTGTGTAACCTCCTGAATGTCATGGTTTCGTTTTTTGCTTGCCGCCGTACAGCACTTTTAAGTTCCTGTGGGACAGGCCCACTATTACCGTCAGCTTTCATGTTGTCTGTTGCAGTGTGCTCGGCCTTAACCTTTCTTCTTGGAGCATATCATGAACAGATTCATCAGTCGGTCTGCTTCAAGTGATTGCGTGCCACAATTGCACCTGCTACCAATCTCTTTTTTTAGTCAATAATCGCATTCTTAAACTTGACAGCAGATCCCTTCCCGTATTGTTAGGTCAAAATTGCGAGAATAGACACAATTGAAACCAACCGCAGCCCAAATACCAAGGCCGTCATCGATTGACAAGCGTCACTTCCCTCACATATAAAGCTACCTATCATCCATCTCTCTCATAAGGCTCCACCTGGTTCTAACACACGCACATTTCAACCTAGACGGTGCTCATCGAGTTTCTCTTCGTTCGTTCCACCATAACAATAACCTACCTTACCAATACAAAGAAGACAGGAGCTTTCGGACTAGCCAAAATGCCACCGAAAACTGCAACCACCACGCAAGTGACTGGCTCGCACTTCATCGGCGAGGGGAGAACGCTGAGCGGGTCGGGAGTCACTCAGACGGCCCCCGCGAACAAGGCAACTGTGAGCACCTAGTCTTGCACGAGACAATTACTGTCCCATGTCTAGTACCAAGGTACTTGTTCAACCATCACTAACTCAGCACACCTTTAGGTTTCGATAGACGCTACTAGGCATAAGGGGAATAACGTGAGCTCGAACGTCAATTATGGCGGACAACAGAAGGTGAAGATTGTAAAATTCGGTAGGTCCCTACCTTGGCTTTCTCCTCGGTGGTATCCTGGGTTGTTGGAGTACACGGAGTATTTAGTTTCGCCTGCTGATATAGAACTGCGTATCATCATTTCTAGGCGCCACCAGTGCGAGCGATGCCAAAACGCATTTGAATGCGCCGATTGATCCGAAGGTCTCGGACTCAACTCACAATGGAAATAATTTCAAAGCGAATGTGCTTTATCGCGGGTCCAAACAGGAACTTGAGGAGCTTATTTATGAGTAGCGATGTAAACTAGATACATGTAGGTGCGGCGGCTATAGGTCTTTGGAGAAGGACTTTTGAGAAGACAATATAACATGGATTAAACTCGACTAGGTATACCGGCTGCCTGAAAGTGTGTGTGTGCTACCTACCTTAAGTAGGTCTCTATCTCTACGGGGGCTTAGTGCTCAATGAGAAGTTCACCCATGAGCTCAAAACATCTGTACGAGTACTCGCTCAGAGCCCGGAGGTCAGTCAGGGCATCCGGATGATGCACCACCTTTGCCTTAGAGGTGAACCCCTCGACCTTTCAGAATCCGAGCTTTGAGGACAAGCGCCGGATGTTGTTTGGTGGGCTTTCTTTTCTCAGGTTTGGTCTATTTTAGACTCGAAGGTTTTAAGCTTGGCTCTGCTTCGATGCGGTGCTTTCTAAGAAAAGTAGTGGCGCGCAAGAATAAGAGGTTGTGTCGAAACAACCTTTAGAGACTAAGACGGCTAAGAACTGCACTTTTCGATGTACGCGGCTACAAAACCAAGATCTCTGTATCTCGATTACCGACCTCAACAGCCGAACGCAACCTGACGGGTGCGGATGCGGTAGCGCCTCCCCGGCAAAATGCGTGCAAACCAAGATCCCGGGGAAGACGGGCAAGGGTAATTTCCCACGTGCTAATCACCCAGTCGAGCTCCGGCGAACATCGCGGGTCTGGTTTACGCTTCTCTGATACCAACTGGTGGCAAATATTTGACCGGGGAAGCGCACAAATGGCTTGTATATGCAAGAAGATGAATTACTGCGCACGCAGTGACGATCGATTGATGATGGGTGATCGAGATCTTGACTGAACCGGGAACTAGGAAAGTCGTGTTGCGGAGTCTGGAAGATATTCACTTTATCGAGAAGAGAATATGAAGAATTTATGCGCGAGGATATTAAGAGGGGTGGTTTAAGGGGTGAAGTACCGGTGTGAGGTAGCATGGCATGGGCATGACGACGACAAGGAGAAAGTATAAGAAGAGGAAAGAGTATATCTTGGACATCTTTAGAACAGGAGAAGTCAACGATCGCGTTCCATCAGCATCTGCCATTTGTCTGTAGATACCTTATCTGTGTCAAGATGCAGCTCAAGTCGCTCGTCCTTGCTCTAGCAACGGCCGCTGGCATCAGCCAGGCCAACCCCATCTCTCCCCGCCAAGGAGTCAGTCTCCTCTACGTCGCATCTTCCTCTCATTGCATTTTCCCTATCGCGCCTTCACTCTATTGCACCTTCGCTATTGCACCTTCCCTCCATTGCACCTTGCCTCCATTGCACCTTCCGTCCATTGTGCCTTCCAACCCTTGCACCTTCCCACCATTGCACCTTGCCACCATTGCACCTTCCCACCATTGCACCTTCCCACCATGCCCTTCCCACCATGCCCTTCCCTCAATTGCCCTTTCCTTCCGTCCCTTACCTCCTTTAACACATTAACACATTAGCATATTAACACATTCACACATTAGCATATTAACACATTCACACATTACCCCTTTTCACCATTACCCTTTCTGCCCCGTTGCCCCTACTCACCATTTCGCCATTATTACCTATTGTACCCCTACTAACCATCCCAACACAACTAGCCCACTGGCAACGGTCCCTTCGCTCCCGCCTACTACACCACCGATTCCTCCCTCAACGGGCACACCCTTTACCTCCCCCGCAACGTCCCCCAAGACGCCAAAATCCCCGTCCTCATTTGGGGTAACGGCGCCTGCTCCGCCAACGGCCTGTCCTTCCTCAACTTCCTGACTCAAATTGCCTCCCATGGCGTATTCGTCATCTCCTCCGGCTCCCCCAACGGTCAAGGATCCACCAACGCCCAGATGATGACCCGCGCCATCGACTGGGTCACCAACCCCACCACTAAAGAGCGGTATCCATGGTTGGAGACGTCTCGGATCTCCGTCTCAGGGATGAGCTGTGGCGGTGTGGAGGCTTACACTGCCGGAGTCGACGATAACAGGGTGACCACCATCGGAATTTACAACTCTGGTCTGTTGAGCGAGCAGGAGAGCAGGAACATTGCCCCGAGGATCAACAAGCCGATTTTCTACTTTTTGGGAGGGACTAGTGATATCGCTTATAACAATGTAGGTGCTTCACTTTTGAGGCCCAGAGCAACAACTGACAAAAAACAACAGGGTGAGAGGGACTACAGACTTCTCCCGCAGTCCACACCGACCTGGAAGGGCAACTTGAACGTGGGGCACGGCGGAACGTATGGCGACCAAAACGGCGGGAAGTTTGGTGTTGCTGCTGTGAGGTTCTATCAGTGGACTCTGAGGGGTAATGCAACTGCTGCCAACTTCTTCACCAACAACCAAGAGGCGAACCAAGATGGGTGGAGTGTAGAGAGCAGGAGCTTGGGGAATTTGAGGGTGAATCCTATTTGAGATGATCTCACCTACTTGAGGTAAAGAACGGTTCGGAGACCGGGCGCTGAAAAGGGGATAGGGGGTAGGGAAGACAGCAAAAAGGGCACAAACAGTCAGGGCTGCGGAGGTACACTTTGCACTCAACTTACAAATAACCAATGTTGCCTACATAATCTTGCTTGTGTGCCTGTCTATGTTGGTTTTCAAGTTCGTAAAAGATGGTTGATGTAAAGGGGTAAAAGGGGGTGCCAAGACTTGGTGATGGGGTCAAAATGGAGACAAAAACACACAACACCAGGGATTCCCCAGTGGTCACCCACCTGAGTACTAGTCTGGCGATCAGTTGTTTGACTAGGGGAGAGCGGACGGGATCCCGTATTTTCAACTGTCTATGGCCGTATGTGATTTTTTGGTCTGGAAAGCAGCATTAAAGAGGTAGTCTCACCTACTGTATCAGACTACAAACGAGAATGATTTACTCGAAGATCCCTTCACGCACCTAGACACGCACCACATACTGTCGCTGGCACTGAGGAGAAATCTCTCGTAAAAGTTAGATCGATGAACGCCCCCTTGCCCTTATCATGTTCCTACCCTACAGTGTCACCTCTGTCTTATGTCCTCTGGTATACGTAATGCACGAACAGGATGACTGGAGCACCCCCAGAAAGATTGACAGAGATTCTTTAAGTTGATACCTGAGAAGAGATCCCCTCGACTCGAGTCTCTAACAAGCTTGATAGCCCGAGTACCAGCGGTATCACAACCACAAATACCGACCTTCTGGACTCCCCAAGTTCGACATCATCACCGAGACAGTCTCAGAGGTAAGTCACCTATCAAGACGGGCTAGAACGGAATTCCTATCGACTGGACCTATATCTAACCCAATTCTAGAACGAGGAAAAGAGGGGCGTGAGAGTCCTTCCTGGTGAAGTCTTTTGCCGCGTAGCCTTTGCCAGTCGGTACACAGGGGAGGATATTCTCTGCTCCTGCATCTTGCGCTTTGTTGACCGAGCGGGCTTGCTGCAACATCTCCGCAGGGGGCATGGGCTATCCATCCAGCGCTGGGATGGTGAATGGGACAAGGGTGGACGTCCAATCAAGAGCAAGCAGGAAGTCGAGGATGCTTTGGGTAAGTCATAGATTGTAGCTAAAGAGCTTCAGAGGGGCTCAAGTCTCGGCACTGACTTGTTTTTTAATCAGCCGTTTACAAAGAGTGGAACCAGCTGGTCGCAGTCGAGGCCGAGGCCAATGCTGAGAACCTTCGAGAGATCGCGGAGGCTGAGGCTGAGGCTGAGAGGGCTCGGGAGATCGATGAGAAGAGTAAGTTATGACAAGAGGTTGTCGCTATGATCTTGGACGTTGGGCTAACATTGCTACCTATTTAGAAGCTCGCAAAGAGGCGATCCGAAGCAACTTGGACTTGGAAGCAATGCGAAACACGAACGATGTCCTCCATGACGCGAAGCACTACTTCCAGCGCGGCAACCAGAACAAATGGCCCATCAACCAGAGGGGAACCGATGTAAGGTTGGAGTTTCTCTGGCGTTTGGACCTGTCTGCTAATAGCTCACTGTTGAACAGGCCCTCAAAGAAGAAGCAATGAGGCTTATCAAGCAAGATTACGATGATGTCGAGCATGAGGGCTCGCTTCGTTACAGCAGAGGATGCCACCCCTGCAGGCTTGCCGGATGTAAGAGGCCTACAATGGGAATCCGTCTGGAGTTTATATTAACTTGGTACAGATCGTCCGTGCAATTTCAACTTCCCCGACTGCATCTACGTGGAGAGGTTTGGCTTCCTAAGAGCTGCTCTGGCCGCGCATAGCTTCAACAAGGAGCTGTATAAGGGTCCCCGCCAAGAGGAGGTCCCCGCGGGTTGGGAGGGGGCTGGGTGCTTCTAATGGAAAGGGAGACGGTTGGTCGTTGAATTACTCAGAATTTGGCATGGTTTAAGATGAAGCTTCTACGTGGAATGCGTTGCTTTCACTGTTTAGGTAACAAAATGTCTTTCAGTCATTCATAGCTAATAAAGCTTATTTTGTCTTTGTTCAGCATAGCAGTTACACACCCTTTTCTTCACCATCGTGACGTTAAACTCGACACGACGTAGCATTCCCCTCCTGAGCCTCAATCAACTCTCCAAAATAGTTCACCATCCCATCATAAGCAGGGTGCTTGCTAAAGTCCTCAAACCACAACAAACTCGCACCATTACCCGCAAAAACATGCGGCACCCAGCTAAAAGGATCATAAAAGTCCCAAATCGTAATCCCCACACACACGTCCTTCGTCTTGACACACGCACCCACCACCTTCTGATAGCACTCACTTTGCCACTGCAGCTTCTGCTCATCAACCGGCATCTTAATCCTCACATCCAATTCCGTAAACGCAACCTCATCTACCAACTCCTTATACTGCCCAATAGTATTGATCAAATCGGCCTCGCTCGGGTGGTTATCAGCATGCAAATGCGCCTGCATCCCCACCCCGTCAATCTTGATCCCAGCATCCTTGAGCATCTTGACCAACCTCACCGCGCCCGCAGTCTTGACACTAGCAGGCCTCTCAATCCCGTAGTCATTGTAATACAACTTCGCCTCTGGGTCGACCTTGGCAGCAGTCTCAAACGCAAGCCGGATGTACTCCTCCCCAAGAACATTGTAGAACACGCTCTTTCTGTACGTGCCGTCTTCGTCAAGGGCTTCGTTGAGAACATCCCAGTGGGCGCAGCGGCCGCGGTAATACCCAGCCACCTCGGTGATGTGTCTTACGATGGCCTCTCTCAGTCCTTCTTTGGTCCACTCGGTGGTCTCGACCCAGGGAGCGAGCTGGCTGTGCCAGACTAGGGCGTGACACCGCAGGATCTTGTTGGTCCTGTTGGCCAAGTCGGCGACGTAGTCACCCTCGGTGAAGTTGAAGACTCCGGGTTCGGGCTCGACAAACAGCCATTTCTGGCCGTTGGTCGGGGTGGTCTGGCCGAACTCCTTGGGATCTTCGAGGATGGCGTCGTATTGGGCGTAGGATTCGGGATAGGGCTCCCGTTCGCGAAAACCGGGAGTGTCGGTGGCGGCGCCGAAGTACTGCAGACCGGCCTTGACGGCGAGCTCGTGGAGCTGGGCGGTTGCGAGGGGGAGAGCCCCGGCTGCGGCGAGGAGGGAGGTAGAGAGACGCATGTTGATGGGGTTGGAGAAACAGAAGTGAGGATGCCCCCTGAGTCGATCAAGTCCAGAAATTCGGGAAAAGATGGGGGGGAGTATCTGCACTTTATAACATCGTAATTATGCACCTGCAGCAGGCAGCATCATCCTCCGCTTTTTTCCCCATCCCTTACCAGCGCCACGGAAGCGGGACAAGAAGGTTAATGAATTCCATATTGCAAATTCAGGGCACCGCAACCTGTGTGATACTCTTCTTCATGCAGAGACGATCACAGATGACCCCCCCTTTCCCCTCACGACGATCTCCAAAGTGGAAGCTCTTTCAGCCGAACCGTTAACCTTGATAGGAGCCAAGATCTGGCCCGCATTGAGCCTCAAGTGTCCGGGTGACGACCGACGGGGGGTCGCAACGGGGAGGCGCTGCCGGGTAAATCGGTGCGGGCCGGGTATATGCCATTTCCGGGTGGTCATCCGCTTCAATCGCCATTGAACTCCAAAACATTGGCGACATGCGTGTCTTGGCCACTGACGTAGAGATCGGGGACCGTTAGTAACTCGTACTCATATTGGAGACCCAGCTCATCCTCATAATATCCCAAATTCATAACTCATACACATACATCGTACACATAACCGCCCATAAGAAACCCAAAACGCCATCCTATCCCTTCCCGTCCCGAGGACATGCTATAAACCACTCCCTTAAACAGTAAATTTCCCTACCAAAGGCAAATCCCTACTACTCCCCCCAACCTCAACTTTAAATTCCCCCCTCCCCAACCTCCACTTCTGCCCCCTCACATCCCAAACACTCAAATCCCTCCTTGTCAGCTCAAAAACCACCTTCTTCGTCTCTCCCACCCCAATCGACACCTTCTCGAACCCCCTCAACTGCCTAACAGGAACCTTCTCCCCTTCTCTTCCCGTCTCAGGGATCCCCAAGTACAACTGCGCAACCTCCTTCCCTTCCACCTCACCGTTATTCTCAACCTCAGCCTCCACCCTAACCAGCACATCCCACAAATCCTCCTGCCCACCCTCAACAATCTTCCCCTTGGGGAACTCCTCAAAGCTCTTGTTGCTATCCTTCTCAACCGCGAGATTGGCATACCGAAAAGTAGTGTAACTCAACCCAAACCCAAACTCAAACCTGGGCTTGATCTTGTTCTCGTCAAAGTGCCTATAGTCCACAAAGACACCCTCAGTGAAGTTGCTCTGCGGAAACTTCCTGAAGATGCCCTCCGGTTGATCTGGCCTGAGCATGTTTCCATAGTCCGACTCGTTACGAGCGACAGTATACGGCAGTTTACCCGAAGGGTTCTCCTTTCCATACAAGATTGACACCAGCGCCTTTCCTGATGCTTGACCCGGCAGGTGCGCAAAGATCACGGCTGTGACGTTGGGGTGGTCGATGAACTCCTCTACAAGCCTTATGCCGGCGTTGTGGAAGATGACAACGGTGTTGTTGCACTGGCTGGCGACGTGTAGGATCAAATCATCGGTGTAATCGTCTCGAAGACCAGGTCTGTCAGCGCCTTCGGCTGCCCAAGCGTTGCCGAGGACTAGACAGGCGCTGGAGACGGGGTCAACTGCTGGCTTGCCATTGTGGAAATCCCAGAAGAGAGCGGTGTCATCCTCGTAGGCTTGCTGGATGATGGCATCATATGGCGAGATGGCGAGTGACTGGGAGGTGGCGCCTGATCCACCGCCTGAGTACAATGTTCCGTTAAAAGCAATGCCTGTCGTTCCTGGTGTTGCGCCCGACCAGCCAAAGAAGCCTGCACCAAATTCTTGATAGTCAAAAGACCCGGAACCCATCAGCCAAGGGGATAGACCGTCTGTTGGATTGTTTTCGTCGGGATTCTTGGCAGAGTAGCCGTAGATAGACAACAATTTGGGTGTTTTGAGGGGCAAGGCTTTGCGGATGTTTTTTACTAGAACGTGGCCTTCAACTGCGCCGTCAAACAGAGTAGATTTGAAGGAGGAGTTTCTCGCGTCGACAATGCGATGTGGCTTGGTGAGATCTTTGGGCATACCGACCCCTGGACCAGGGAAGTCTTTGTCTTGGCCCATCTGATACCAGGAAGCAATTGTTCTGTCTGTGTCAGCATGTTCCTCTGTATAGCAGGCGACAGACTTACCTGATAACCATGTCATCCAGTCGACTCTCAGGAACTGTTCCATTTTTGATGGCGTCTTTCAGATGCGAGCCCCAGAAATCCCCACCATTCGGCATGGCCATATCCATACCTGCCTCAGCGGTGGCGACTCCAGCATGCTGAGCCCCCCAATCACTCACAACTCCGCCCTGGAACCCGAGCTCAGTCTTGAGCAGCCCGTTCTGCGTCTTGCTGTTCGCACAGCCATAAGAGTTGTTGACCCTCTGGTAGGAGCACATGATGCTTCCCGTCCCAGCACGCACCGCATCTTGGAAGGGCCTGGTTCCGTAGTTAGCATCTATGTCTTTACCATCAGAGCTCCAGTAGTTACTTACCATAGATAAATCTCATGCATAGTCCTGTCATCAATATTTGACGACACAGCCTCCGCGCCATTTCCAGGGTTCCTGTTTGTCTCCTGCTCGTTGGCGACAAAGTGCTTCAAATCTCATCAGTATCAAGATCATTCTAATGATTCCCTGATGAGAACATACCTTGGTGCTGGCAATAACCCCAACCCCTTGCACCCCCTTTACAGTCTCACCGACCAACACTCCGGACAGGTACGGGTCACTGGCAAAGCCTTCCCAATTCCTTCCACCGCTCACCACCCTTCCCGCTGGCCCAACCACAGGTCCTAGAAGGATGTTGACCCCCTTCGTTCTAAACTCACCTCCCATGCCCTTGCCCCTCGCCAGAGTAAGCTCCTTGTTCCAGCTCGCCCCAACGTGAATTCCACTCGGCCAGCTGCTGACGAAATCAGTTCCTCTGACTCCCTGTCCAGCATCAGCTAGGCACATTCCCGGGAATTTCAAGCGTGAAATGGCAGGTAAGAAGCCAGGGCATGAGGTCTCGGAGTTGGCCCCGGCTGTGAGGCTGATCTGTTCGCCTTTCGTTAGTTTTATTCTCACTTCGCAATAATGACAGAGGAAGGGTATGGTACCTTCTCGTCCAGCGTCATCTTGCCCACAAATTCCTTGGCGCTATCGAACGCCTCTTTCCACCCTCCAGAGCCAGTCATTTCCGCTATTGATGACATTTCTGTCAGCATTTCTCCTCTATCATATTGTTGTCAGGGGATAATATACTCACGAGAAGGATAAACCGGCTCTGACCCTCCGTAAAA
Organism: Apiosordaria backusii; assembly: GCA_030549205.1. Taxonomy (NCBI): domain Eukaryota; kingdom Fungi; phylum Ascomycota; class Sordariomycetes; order Sordariales; family Lasiosphaeriaceae; genus Apiosordaria; species Apiosordaria backusii. Next base: position 2,780,968 of record JAUKTV010000004.1, read on the forward strand.
ATACTCGTCATTCTGGATGATCTCCCCCTGATCCATCCCTTCCCCAGAACCATTGCCATTGCGTTTGGGCAGTGCAGCCAGCCCCGCCAGCCCACCGCCGATTACCACAAGTATGAGAACGATTACCAAGAGGCCTTTTTTCGTCTTGAAGAAGGCCAGTTTTGATTGTCAACTCTTCTTTTCTTGTTGATATGCTGGCGGCTGATCTGAGGGGAGGAGGGCTGAGGTGTGATGACTGCCCGCTTTGTGGGAAAGGAGGGAGGCGGAGGCCATTTTGACTTGTGTCTAATTTCCTTTCGAGCTCTGAGATGTGATGAAACTCAAATCAAGTGTCAATTTGGGAGGTTGTGTTGGTTCTGAGTTGTGATATGTGTTGGCTTGTTTACATCGGTTTGACGAGGTCGAGAACACCAAAGGATTGGCTAGGAAACCGTCAAAGTAACAGAACAGTGATTGAATCAAATTATACGTCCGTCTGCATAAGTGACAATTCCGGATTGAGTCCCCCTCTGCAGTAAAATGATGCACTCGTAGGTGGTTGTGTGATGTGAAGGCAGGAATGATTCTTGACCCCTCCTCTGCAGCAACTGCCGCTGTTGTTTACACCTGCAGCCAATTGGCGTTGCCAGCGGCGATCAACCTTAAAGAGCGCCAAGACCCGATACTTCTATTGAACAGTCACGAAAACTTTCGATTTCTCAACCATTTGTTCCGCTCCTCAGATATCTGCTCTTTCTCGTTGATTATTTGTTGATTTTGACTCGTACAACATATGAACATCTGATCAAACCAACTTTCACAACTTCATATAATGTTTTATGCATTCTCCCTTTCTTCGGAGTTATGTCAGGGTTAGGGTGCGAGGTATTTACAAGAAGACTGGTTTGAGTTTCAGAAACAATCCAATGCAATGATCTCCACTAACCAAATGTTTTTGGCATAGCAAAATGCTTGACTGTTCAGACTCGATGCTGCTGTCTCACAGTGAAGCATCGCCTTGCGCTTTGATGCTCCTGTCAGTGCTCGCGGCGCGTCGGTCGTGCATCCGTAGCAGCAACGGACCGTTGGCGGTGGAGCTGCCGTGACAGGAAGCGGGCCAGCCAACAAACTGGGGTTGGAAACCGTAATTCCGAAGAACCTCAACGACCTCTAATCTTTTCAACCTCCAGGACAACTTCTCTTTAACTACAGGCAGTCTCATCGAGATCCAAAATGTAGTAAAACGCAACTATCTCAGAACTTACCGATGCCCACGAGATATTCAAGACAGTCAACTACACCGCTTGATACCGCATTCGCTTACATAACCTCCAATCCCACCGAAACATCCATCCTCTCCCCGCCCTGCCATCGTCAACTTGTCTCCCCCTGCCAGGTCGCCGGTGTCCTTTCAACGATCCCACACCTCCCGGCTGAACCTTCCTCGGACAACACCGAGACCCCTTCAATCCGCCTCCATCTGCGGTCCCTCTCCGTTACGGAGTAGTATCAGGCATTTTGGCAACCGGAATGCACTGCCAGTGACAACTGCTTTGGTGACGTTCGGCAGATGAACGCCCCTAGCAATCCTTTTTCATCCTGCTCAAACATCGAACAGTCAAATATTTGCATCATCAGGGGGAGTTCGGCGTTGATAAATTCATGATATCGGACATGGGTGCCACTCACAACAAGGCATGGCAGCCACGTGCGGTTCACGTTCCTCCGTCCGATCGAGATTGATGAAATGTCCGTGACACACTTTGGCTTTTTGCCGCTACCGAATCTCGTCCCTTACAGCAAGCAGCAGGTCATCTCGGGATCGATGAACCGGATTTACATACACAGGACGGCACGACATCCGTCTTCCTTTTAATTAGAGAAGATCTCATGAATCGGTGAATCTGAGCCCTACGACACCCAGATCAATCTTGCACGAGAGAGGTAGGTGAGCCACCGCCACCACCATCGAAAAGAAATCTCCCCGAGTAAACCTGCAGCATTACCCGGCTTTGTCTCCCATCTTTGCATCTCACACTGTGTGGTACGGATTTCACACCGAACCGAGCATCTTCAGCAAGTAAGACCACAGGCTAAGACATACATCCCGCAACTTCGAGACATGGTTTCCAGGTTGACCTACATGAATATCGTAGCATCAAGCAAAACGGACTTGCAACAACTGAACTCACCGTTTTCCTCGGTGACAAATCTCAGTGGAAGAACTGTTCAAACTGACAAGTCAAATGCCGAATCCTTTTGCCTTTCTTGATTGCTGTCGCTCTCAGGGGGGAAAAAGAAAGCACAAAAGGCAACGAAGTAACGAAGTTCCACTTTCTCCATGCCCACTCCGCCCACTCCGCCTGTCACCCCAAAGTCCAACGGTCAAGTTGGCATGAAGTGGATATTCTCCTTCCTCGGTGGATTCTCCGACATCCTCGCAAGAGTCGCAACATCCAAGTTCTCGGAAAACGTCGCCGATGTCTGCTTGGAAATACACTAGCGTCGAAAGCCGGGGATTAAACTTGCATCTCCCCGGTGTAGCGCATGCTAACGTTTCAATCTCAAATCTACACTATAGGCAAGCCAGCCAAGTAATAAAAAAAAAAAACCAACGGCTGGACAAAACATTCAGTGAGTTTTCTCCCCTCATTCATCTTGTTCATCAGTGCTGCAAACTTCGATGCTGTCTTCCAGAGCCGGGGCTGGATTCCTTCTCTGCAACGGCAGCACCCGGGGGCGCCGGCTTTCTACTCCACTGCAGCAACCTCCTTTTCGGCAGTTGGGAGCGTCGATCGTTTGTTTTATCTCTTGTCGATCGTCTTCTTCAAATATCGATAATGGACTTCAAGTGAGAGTACCGTAATAAGAAAACAAAGAAAATTTGGCCGAAGGAACGGTTATCTCGAATGGATGCAATTGCCCCTATTCCTCGCATATCCCCAACCGAACACACCTGACCTCGGCTGCTGCCTCGTTTCTTTTTGAGTTCTTTTTTCTAAGATGGCGCCTTGTGGTCTTGGTAGCATGACAACCACACCTTCAAACCACACCACCGAACAGAAAGCTGGTTTCGGTTGACGACAGGGGCCCATTTGGAATGTAACCCTTTCTTCATGTCCGAAAAAGTCAACGAACAACAAATGGAAACCAGCCCAAAACTGACAAGTTTGTTGACGAAGCAGCAAGGCAACAAAAAAAAAGCCTGCGAAATATTCCGTCCACTGCCAAACTAACCCCCACTGAAATTTTCCTCATGAGAAAGAAATGAACGTGTCCGTACGGCGTAAAATGCAACCAAAATCAATGGCACCTCTCGAAAACGTTGGTAAAAAGCAGCCTCTCTTATAACTGCCACTTTCTCTCGCTTGCTCTTGAACCTGTCTCATTTACGGCTGATCACCCACTTGTTCCCCCACCTCCCCAAAAGAACAGCACGTTTTCTACCCACCGTTCATGCAGTGTCACATCAACTTCTTATTCCCCATCCCATCCCAACCACTGGGGTCACATCCTGTCCCCTTGCTCACTGCGGTAAATTCCCCACCCGCCGTCAACCGCCTCGCCTGTCCGTTGCTCCCGCGCGCCGTTTTAACCACAAGCCATCTTCAGCCCTGGGATATAAGAGACCTCACCTCCCCTCTTACGAGCTATCAGCTCGACTGTCACACGACCATTTATCTCACTCAATTATTTCACACTCTTGTTTTTAAAAGTAACTTTTTCCAATTCCTACTCATCTCACGTACTCTCACACACTCTCTGATCTTTAATCTCACACATCAGATGCTTCGTCTCTCTCGCTCCCACGAAAGAAACATCACAGCACAAATAATACAACCTCTTTTCACCCCCTAGGTATCCAACAACCATCAACACCACACATAAAAAAACACACGAGCTCTCCTCTTCTGCGTGGTAAGTCACAATTAGCAGAAAACAAAAGCGGTGCGGTGCGCCATGAGAAAACAAATCGTCAACCCTCGTAAAAAACGCAAAATGCACCCTTCCTCCTCTTTCCCAGTAGGTATATATAAATTATGAACAATAAAGATAACACCAAAAAAAAAGTATACACCTGAAAATCTGCCCAACGGCACAATGTCGTCATTCGAATTCGATCCCGGTTCGGAACGGCAACGGTAGTGTAGGTAAGTAAATTCGGTTCGTAGACGGGACGGGCGGGAGACGGAATCGTAGACGACGGACTGAGGTTCGTAACAAACGTCGATCTGCATATTCATGCAGTTCTCTGCAGCGTGTCGGTTTTCTCGGCTTTTGTCAAGAGAAAATGCAGAGAAAACGGCAGGGTGTTGTTGCAGCAGACTGGCATGAAGAGAAAACGGAGGACGAGGGTGTGTTTCGAATCTGATATCATGTTCTGAATCAAACCCTATCAAAAAAACAGAGTAAACTCCGGTTAGGTCACATTTTCCTTTCCCCGGTAAACCAAAACAAAACGAAAAAAAAAAAAGACAAAACCGTCCAGAGCCCAGTATCATGATAAGTAATGACAAGGATGACGTAAAAAAAAAGAAAACCAAGACAAAACAGAACGGGAATAAGAGGGTAATTTGGTGAATTACAACCATTTGTGTCTCTCCAGTGAGACTTCTCCTCTCCACATATTTTCAGGCCTCTTTCTTGAGACGGCCCTTTTTTTACATGGGGGGCGCACTGTTCGTAGAATAAAATGTGAGATAATCAAGAGGCGAAGAAGAGAAAAAGGGGTGTGCAAAAAAGGTGTTGCATATGCAAATAAGTGTTCGCCCCTTACAATATAAGCTGCTTCAAGTTCCGTTGGATAATCATATCCTGCACGGAGCCCATGGTAATCTTGAGCAAGTTTGTGTCGGTCGCGTTAGTGAAGTGTCCGTAAATTTCCTTCTCTGGGTTCCGGTTCAGAGCCCTGAACTTGTCCATGAAGTACTTGCTGGCCAGCTTCCAATCGTCCGGTGGGCCGTGGTAGTCAGTGAAGCCGTGGTCCGTTATCGGGCTCTTGGCCAGCTTCTCTTTGAAAAGATCCATCTTGTTGAGGAAGAGAATCAGGGCCGACTTGCTGAACCAGTGGGAATTGGCGATCGACTCCCACAGCATCAAGGCTTCGTTCATTTGGTTCTGGTTTCGGCGTTAGTTTCCGTTTTTCTCGCCCAATATTTGGGGTAGGTGTGGGGGTCAACATACGCCGTCCTTGTCCTCCACCAAACATTGGTCGTAGCCTGAAATCGCAACCAAGAACAGCAGGCAATTGACGTTTTCGAAACAGTGAATCCACTTCTTGCGCTCTGATCTTTGGCCACCGACGTCGAACATGCGATAGGTGAGTTGGCCCAAGTCGAAGATGGTCTCGGTGATGCCCGTTGTCCTTAACCTTGAGCGCAAAAGATCCTGATCAGTCGGTACGTAGTCCTTGGCCCAAACACGGTCCAAATCTCCGCAAAAGCTGCAAGTTGTTTGGTCAGCACTTTGCAATAAACACCACTGTTCCGACGGTAAAGGCTGCTTACTAGTCGAGGTTGTCATGCAGGGCATATTCGTTGCCCTTCGCGATGGCCCTCTTCACACCTTCGTCCTCCCATAGGCTCTTGATGGGCGCCAAATAATCTTCTGGTAGTGGCTCATCGGCAACCACATCGTAGTCTACCATGATGTGCGCCATGTTTTTCTGCGCAGGTTGCGTTAGTCGAAGATGGCCGAGACTACAAAGTTTGTACTGACCTCGTTGTCTGGGTTCTCGAATGGGATGTTGAGTTCGTTCATGGCGTCAAAGATTAACCGGAATGAATGAACAATATTTTGGAACACCACTGGCTTCCACTCCAACTTTTCATTTTTGCTGAACCCCGACGCATAGATCAACTTCATCTGCTTCAACACGGTCGACTTTCCGGATTCGCCCGCTCCTGTTTGACATGGTTAGGATAGCTGCAGACAGCGCCATGGGACAAGCCGAAGTATCCGTACCTAATAACAACAGCTTCACCTCTTTGGACAATTTCTTTTCATCGGCACGAATAATCTTGTCCAACTCGCGCGACCTGGCCGCGCCAGCTTCGTCGCCTTTCTCACGAGCTCCAAAACACATTATTTCGGTCGGGTGGCCGGTGCGATGGCGAATCGGCGTCGTATATTACAATGGGGAGCTCAGCGAGAATAGCAGTCGGCGTGCGATGATGTTGAGCTTCGGAATATCTGCAGTCGAGGAGGGTGTGCTGCGAGCGAATGACAGAGGGCGGCGCACGAAGGAGAGCTAAGGTCCACAGAAGATGAAACGCCTGATGGTGCTGGGAAAGGTAGGCACTGGGCTGAACGGCGGGAAAGTTTGAGGAACCGCCAAACCGATGCACCGATTGTAATGACGTCGTAACGAGCCCGCGGTCGAGATTTCGATTTCAATGGAGCCCTATCCTCACCTCACCATCGAACGGCTAAGATTCCGGCGGGCAATTGGCACTTCTCGACAATGCTGTCGTCTGGGGTTGCTGGTGAAAGTCGTGCTGGACTGACGACCTGGGAGGAGTGGCCGGGATGTGACGGATCGGGAAAGCGGGCCACGAGGTAAGAGAAAGGGGAATTATGACGGGATAGGAGGGACAATCCGAGCAGTCCGGCAGTAAGAACAAAAGGATGGAAGAAGCTGAGGAATATTCGTAATAATGAATTTTAGGTGAGAGGATCAGGTGGATGGGATGGCAGCATAAGCAGCAGCAAGAGCAGCAGAACGGCCGGCGACCCGTGGCTCAGCGCCAGGTGCGACCTGCTCCGTATTAATTATTCTGCAGCGCTCATCTTTCCATGCACCGATGCACCCATGCACCCATGCCCATCCATGCAACCCCATTCTTCTCGCCTCGAGGGCCCTGCGTGGGCCGTGCTGAGGAGTTAGTGTAAGCACTTGTTCAGGGGTGGCCCGAGTGCCTCCCCGTAATGCTGGGCTGTCTTGTTCCTGTCTTGTGGCTGCTGCATCTCATGCTGCCTTTTTTCACTACATATTTCATTCCTCGATGTCTTTCATTGTTCTACCGAGAACGTCGAGAACACTGGCCACGCGGTGGTCCTCGTGGTGTTTGGTGGGCCGTGTGTTCTGGAATTTCCCGTCTCTTTTACACTACTGCGCGGTGTCATCGGTGCAATTCGCGAATGTCCAATACCAGATCCGATGGAGCGGCCAAGCCCCATCAAAATGTCGTGGTGTCTCCCACCCACGCGGGTCCGCATTCCGCAACGGTTGCAGGTGGACGATCGCAACTAAACCCTCCAGTTTGTCATCAAAGAGGGCTCCACCAGTCCTCAACTTTCCCCGCCATTCAACAGCGGCCGTAACAACTGGAAGAGGAGGGCCCGCTCTGGCGCAACAACGTGGGATTGACTTGGTACAGATCTCCCTCGAGCCTCCGCTTTCACTGTGATACCTGACCCTTAATAACTTGCGTCTACTCCGACGGTACCGAACTTACAGAGTATAGTTTTTCACTGCTCAAGAACTCGAACTCAAGGACACCAGAACACGAAGACCGAGCGCTTGCGCCTATGCGCGTGTCCTGTATCTCGGTAATGCACTTTTTCCCACAAAGAACTGCCAAAACCCCCTTATTGCGCCCCGGTTAGGTAGAAACCCTGGCTGCAGCTGCCTTTGCGCGCTAGCTCTGAAGCTGGACAATGGGTTGAAGATGGCGGGTCCTTAGCGTTCACATGCGCCAATGATGTCGCTTGTTTCAAAGGGCCGCGGATGCAGATTGACGGCGCGGCCGAGCACAGACGCTCTCCTCCTCCTGGTCTCCAGATTTACCACATTTTCCCCGAGCCACTCAGCTTCAAGTGGCCCCTGTGGCTTGCTTGCCTTCTGCGACTGCCACAAGATGCCACGCGAGTTGCCCCGAGCGTTTGGGCCTGCTCTGTGCGTTTTTCCTGATTCGACCCGTGTCAGATGTTCGTCAATGTCTGACTGTCGACAGGCTCACTGGCTGTGAATTACTTGACAGATGCCTACCTTCTCTCCAGTGGCGGACAGACGTGACCGCTCTAGCGTGCATAACTTCGTTTCTTTTTTCCGTCCCCTCTTTCGCAATCGGCCATCCATGAGGGGCAAGCGAGGATGGACTCACTCTCCAGACCACTGGGCTAGGGCTTTAGTGGAAATTTCTCACCACTAAAAGTCTTGTACCCGGCCTATTCAATGACAAGAAGGGCACAGATCAGCTCTGCGTCGGATGGGAATGGGATTCGTCATGATTACTTCGTATGCACCAGCACCAGAGACGAGAGTAGAGGAATCTTTTGACGACGTCCAAAGCCACCGGGGTGCCTGGGAGCAACTGCAGCCTCTGCACCAATCAGAGCTACATGGTGAGAACGCCAACATATACCGATCAATATATTTTGCAGCAACGCCGATTCCGCACGTGTGGGCATGCGGCGTCAGTATTTTGATAGTGCGTGTCGGGCAGCTGCATGGCCGCAGACACCCTCACCGTTCTTTGGCTCACTGAACAGTTTGGTCGAACGGGAGGGTGGTCTCGGAGGGGTGCAGGGACCCGAGCCATCAAGCTCACCTCGGCGAATCTCTAATCTATTTGTGGTGATCCGTATACAGCAACAAAAACATGTGGTGTCTTGGAATGGCGCCGAGTCATGGTTAGTATGCAAAACAACAGAAGCCAACAACCTCGGTCACAACTTCCTCAGTCATTGTTCGGCCAAGTAGGAAGGGGCCCCCAATCCGACATCGCCATTATAAATGTGAGCGAGCATCATGGAACTCACGGCACGGCACGCCAACAGTGGTACGGCCCCATGGGCCCGAGACCTCTGTGCCTCGGATTGTTACCATCCACTTACGGCAGCTCGTGCGCAAAAGCAAATCGACTGATCGCGCCGTTCCTTGGCCTGGGAAATCCATCTGCTGATCTTCAACGCGATGGCGCCAATGATCGAGCGCTCAGACATTCTCCAGCCCTCAGTAGCGTCCGGCTTCTTGACCCCTCAGCTATCGGAGGTCCGAGCTGGCGCCGGAGCGGGGCCGGTCACGCCGGCGGCTGAGGTCGGGTCCTCTGCAAATCCCGGTCACGGCTTCCGTCCTCGGGGCGAGAGACAGTATGTCACACAACTACTTTAAACAACAATGTAGGCTTCCGCACAACAGCATCTGTTTCCGAAATTTCGCTACGGCATGACGGGTCTGTCGATAACCTTATTGTCGTTGCTGGTAACCCCTCATCAATGCCCCTCCGCTCTAAACCGGATGCCCTGTTTGATCCCGATAAGATAGGTGATGATGGCAGACGGGTAGCTACGGCGGAGAGCCAGACGTCAGGATGGGTATTTTTCAGGGTTGTCTTTGAGTTTTTGCTCCCAACCCTCGACCCAAGCTCTCCACACCTCGATGCTTTGAACGTTGTAATTCGCTCATACCTCCCGAAAAAAAACTCTGCACTCGATACAATCGGTCTGCCATATCGATTTTTTTTTTTGATAAACCCCACATCCACCATACTTTTTGCCTGCCCCTCCTTCAAGTTGGCTTCACTTCGAGTTTGTGCAAGGCGTCTTCTTTCCAGGCCACTTCGACTTCCCGGTTATACCTTTCACACCACTAGTAACCTCCCTCAATCTATCGAAATGGGTGACATCACACACTCTACCATCAAGGGTAAGAGATTTTGACGTCCCCCCTCAGCCCCTCACCTCGCACATTTGTGCCCTTCTCAATGGAGGGGTTGAACAACAACGACCCCGCCATCCACCAAACATTCACAGCTCAAAACGGTGCCCACGCCTTTTCCATGTGGTGGACAATCGGAACCATCGGTATATCGGACAGTCCTGCAATGTTCGGTGCGGCCAGATGGACCAATGCCGACCCGTCTCTCACATCGTCATGGCGTTGATCACAAAGAGTTTCAGAGTTCAATGGCTTCGTTACATTACGGCATCATCAACCTCTGCTGCCGGCCAATATCTTGTGCCTCTCTCACGCAGCTGGTGCCGCGTGGCATTATTGATCATGAAATGCATCACCATCTCACCAATACGGGCCAGTTCATAAAACTAAACTTGTGCTTGGTTACAACTGCCGACATTTTGTCTGTGCAAAATCATGAAACGAGACTGACTTTGTGGCTTGCATATAGATGGCTGGTTCCGCGAGATCTCCAACATGTGGCCTGGTAAGTAAACATGATCTCTAAACCCCTTTTTAGAAAGGATCATATTTCTAACCTTGGTGTTCGCCCCTCACAGGCCAGGCTATGACTCTCAAGGTCGAGAAGGTCCTTCACCATGAGAAGTCCAAGTATCAGGATGTCCTGATCTTCAAGTCGACTGATTATGGCAATGTCCTCGTCCTGGACAATGTCATCCAGGCCACCGAGCGTGATGAGTTTGCCTACCAGGAGATGATCACCAACCTTGCCATGATGTCTCACCCCAGCCCCAAGAAGGTTCTTGTCATTGGCGGTGGTGACGGTGGTGTCCTCCGTGAGGTCGTTAAGCATGAGTGCGTTGAGGAGGCCATCCTCTGCGACATTGATGAGGTGAGTAAGCTGGCATCAGCTGTGAATGTAGTATCATGTTGTTAATGCCTCTCTTCAGGCCGTTATCCGCCTCTCCAAGCAGTACCTCCCCCACATGTCCGCTGGCTTTGACCACCCCAAGGTCAAGGTCCATGTCGGCGACGGCTTCAAGTTCCTTGATGACTACAAGAACACCTTCGACGTCATCATCACCGACTCTTCCGACCCCGAGGGTCCCGCCGAGTCTCTCTTCCAGAAGCCCTACTTCCAGCTTCTCCACGATGCCCTTCGTGAGGGCGGTGTCATTACCACTCAAGGTTGTACGTCTCCTTTATTCGGGAAAGTCCGAGACCTGGGGGGTGTATTCATTTTGTTCAGGCACTCAACTTGCCTGATTGGACGACTTTGTCGTCGAGCCCCTCAGGAGCCTACCTAGTGGTAGTTGCGTTCTCGACTTTCCAATTGCTGCGGGTTTTCTTTTTGACTGCTCATAAGACATATCATGTTGTCTCCTTCAAGTTGAAACCCGCTACGTAAAGGACCCCATTTGCTAACTATTCTTTTTGTATTTTGTAGCCGAGAACCAATGGCTCCACCTGCCCCTGATCACCAAGCTCAAGCAGGACTGCAAGGAGATCTTCCCCGTGGCCGAGTACGCCTACACCACCATCCCCACCTACCCCTCGGGCCAGATCGGCTTCATGGTCTGCACCAAGGACGCCAACCGCAACGTCAAGGTCCCCCTCCGCTCGTGGTCCAAGGAGGAGGAGGAGAAGCTCTGCCGCTACTACAACTCTGAGATCCACAAGGCCAGCTTCGTCCTGCCCACCTTTGCTGCCAAGGCCCTGCAATAAGCGGTTCACAGAAAGGGTGGTTGTTATGGTGTAGTGGTTAAAAGGCTCGGGGACAATCCAATCGATTCACTACTGGTGAAAAAGGAGGCAAGAACGGGAAAAAGGGGGCAGCAAAGGTTGATGCTGTTGCTGCTAAAAAAGGGATAGAGGGCCGGCATGGACGGCAAAAGCCTACTGAAAAGGGGCATCTGAGGCGCATCATAGAGCTTCTCATAAAGGTAGATTACGTCAAAAGAAACGATAAATCTCCCTCAAACTGTCTGGCAACGGCCTCAATGTGAATTTTGATGTCGTCATTCATGTCATGATATACTTATACCTTCTACCTTCTCGCACTTTATCCTTACCAATCATGGCTCCTCATAACTCACCCTCCCCTCACTAACATCAGGGTAAACATCAAATCTCCTCTGATCCCTCAACGGAATCCCCTTTCTCGCCTCCTCAATTTTCTGCCCATCCAACAAAGCACTGACAACCTGCTCCCCCTCCCCAGCCTCATCCAGCACCTGCGCCATCGGATCCACAATCAGACTGTGGCCATAGGCATGATATACCCCCTCCGTCATATCCCTCGCCGGACTGCACAGCGCCACATAAAGCTGGTTGTCTACTGCTCTTGCCTGCCCCAACAACTTCCAGTGTAGAGGGCCAGTGGTGAGGTTGAAGGCGCCGGGGTAGATCAAGGCAAAACAACCTTTTCGTGCGGCAATGGTGGCAAGCTCCGGGAAGCGAATGTCGTAGCAGATCGCCACGGCGATTTTGCCATATTCGGGGAGGTCAATGATGGTGAGTTTATTGCCGGGGGACAAGATGTCGGACTCGGTGAATTTGATCTTGCCTGGGATGTCGATGTCGAAGAGGTGGACTTTGCGATGGGTTGCCAGGAGCTGCCCCTCAGGCCCAAAAATGAGGGAAGTGTTGTAGTACCTTTTGGAGGAGGGGTCGTCGGCTGGGGAGGGGACGACGAGCTCGGGGATGGAGCCGCCGATGAGGTAAACTTTGTTGTCGCGAGCGATGGTTTGGAGGGCGAGGAAGGAGGGGTTTAACTCCGGGGAGGGGTTGGCTGGGTCGGTGGGGAGGGGCTCGGCGTAGGAGGGGAAGTGATCGGTTCCGTAGGGGGAGTTGAAGCATTCGGGGAGGACGACGATTTTGGCTTTGGTGGACTGGACGGCGGATTCGACGGCGGTGGCGGCGTGGGAGAGGTTGGTGGATTTGGTGGTTGTGGAGGGGAGCTGGACGCAGGCTAGGGTTACGGGTTGGCGGAGCAGGGTGGTGCCGGGAGTTGTTTGAGCGGATGGGAGGTTGGAGGAGGACATTTTGCGGAAGAGGGCGGGGAGCGGAAGTTGAGTGAGATAAATTGGTCGGGTGGATGGGCGCGCGAGGGAGCTGGTGAGGATTCGCAGTGTCCTCAATGTTGGTATTGAGGTTCGCATGGCGGGGTTTGAAGGAGTGATGGAGGTTGCGGAGATGTGGGGGTAGCAACGGTTGATGGAGGTTGAGAGCTCCAGCCCTCGGAAGGTTTAAAGTGGGTCCGGCAGTTTAGACCCGGTGATGCCTTGGTTCTGGAAGCCGTATGGAAGGCACGACAAGAGTCGCTCTTTCCAAGTTGACAACAGCTCTTTCTGTGACATGACATGACTGAATTCAGGATGTGCCAGCTTCCACTTTCCAGCATGGCTAGTCACACACACCCTTCCATCTCACCTTCCAATAGATGATGGCTTCGATTCGAACTTTGTCTCTACTCGGTTCTATTTTGAGTTAACAGCTCCTTCTCTTCAACCCAAACACCCCCAATAGTCTCCCCAACGTGGCTTCCACTTCATCATGTCATACTTCCCACAGCGAAGCTTTGCGTCTTCGCCCGGTCCATCGCTAGTGCAAGCGCACTCGAAAAATGGAACGCCCCTCTCACGACAACCGAGGATGAACTGGACCGATGGTGACCTTCACCGTACGAAGCGTGGCAGACTGAGAAAGGTCAACCCTGCCAAACAACGTCAAAAGGAATACTTTGCTCGCATTCGAGCTCAAGCCGAAGAACGAGAGGCTGCTAGAGGGGATAGCAGGCGCTCGTCATCCCGCCAACCGGTGTTCTTTGCACATCAGCCATCGCCCCAACCGAGCCCTAGAGGGTCTTCTCAAGGGCATCAAGACCAATACAGTCCAGGTCATGAGCAAGCTATTGAGCAGCTTCGGTCGTTCTTCAAAGTTCCCGCTCGACAGGATAACCACGGTTCGGCCAGCCGCCAACCGCTTGCAGAGCCGCCCCGCAACCAGGAGTCCGCCACTCTCCTCGCCAAGTATGGAGAGGAAAAGCTCAATAAGATGAGGCTGAAGTTTCTCGAAGACCTGGGTTAGGAAACCGGTCGAGATCCAATGCTAAATCCTTCGAGGCGTCGCCGACGCCCTGTGCCTCCTCCACGGCCGGATCATCGGCTGCGTGCACCTGTGGTACGACCGGGAGCGCCATCCCACATTGAGAGCCGAAAGCGCAAACATGATCTGTCGATGCCCGATGCTGGCCATGATACCGTGAAAATTCGAGTGGGAAGTCAACAGAAGCGGCTTGGTGAAGGTTCGACCGTTAGCGGGTGGAACACCATCCGCTCGGCCAGTGAGGCACGAATTGACACCTCACATCCTACCAGACGGCCCTCAAAGCGTGTCCATAACAGTGTGTCACGTTGCTCTGATAGTATATCTAGCAGTTAGCTAACTTGATTTCAGGTTCTAGCCGCTTAAGTCTACGGAGAGAACAATCGCCACATGAGACGTTTCCATCTTCCCACATAGAGAGAGATCAAGAATCCCGTGGGCCGGAGTGTAGCAACCCTTTGGTCCTTGACTTAATTGACCAGTCCTCATCTTCATCACCTTTGGTTCGGCATGTCTCTAGACAAAGGACCGGGAGTCTTGCTCGATCATGCTACCCCGACTCTCAAGACACCAATAGTGCTATTGCACGCGTTGGTCGGACAATTCCAAATCTTCCATCTTCGCAAAAACATTCGAATACCAAGTGGAGTAGCTGGTTCCGTGGCGGCGGAGCCTCAAATGCGGAGACGGTTGATGACAGTCAGTGCTCACCGGAGGTACAAGTCAGTCCGGGAGTCAGTCAGGGATATCGGCAAGAGACGGAATCATCCTGGGCAGGTTTATCGGAAGATTTACCTCCTATTCCAGATCCTGAAGAAGTCATCGTCACTAGATTTGACCGGCCTGTGGACCACCCTGCCATCCGCAGCTCGACAGACACTTCAGAGGCCCTCGATCGATACGAGCAGCTGTTAGCGATAGTCCAAGGAAATCAGCAGCATGGGAGCTATTTCCATCCAACTGACAACACGGGCATTTCCTCAGACAGCTACGACCTTAATGCCACTAGGAGCATTGGTAAAGAGAGCATGAGTAGTACTGATCTCGACAGTCGTGGAGCTGGCCTGGGAAATGATGGCATTTCGACGGATAGTTCTAGACTGAACTTCACCAACAGGTTTGGTGAGGAGAGTACGAGTAGCAGCGGCTTTAGCAGCCTTGGAGCACGCCAGATTTACGACCGCAAACATGGCAACGATGGAAATCGAAAATCGAGCAAGTTTATGGTTGACAGCGAGGAGACTTTTGCCAGCTCCGAGCCTCAAGATCATGGACACATTTCAAGCGGTAACACTGTTACATCCCACGACAATCGATGGCTGAATGTCTCGCCGTTTCTGGAGTCTTTTCCTGGTGCCCCTAAACATCAGGATACGACACATGCCCTGGAGGGTGATGAAGGATGGCGATCATTCGTCTTCGGTGACGATAACAGCGATGAGGTCGAGATGATAGCATTCAACCAAGCATCAAGGGATGCCGCCCGAGCTTTGCAGCCGTCCGAGTGTTCAACTGCATCCTGTACCAGGGAGCAACCAGAGATGGAACATAACAGCACAGGGGCCACGGGCTGCCCATTGTACACCGCTGATATCGGCCAGCCGTCTGACTCTGTTGAGCCATGGTCTTCCTCAGATGTGCCCAGCCTTGGGGCCATTGCCAGTAGCAGCATTATTGAGTCTGATGCGGGAATTATTGCCAACCACATGGATGAGAGCAATCAAGACATCCCTCACCAGCATATTGGAGATGATCACAGAGAGTCTACTCATTGTGAATCTATCAGCGAGGAGTCTGTCAACGAAGCGCTGACTAGTCACGGGTCTACCGGCAGACAATCATTAGGCGAAGAGCTTACCAACAATAATTCAACCAGCGAATTTAGCAGCTGGGAGTCTCCCCGCGGGGAGCCAAGCAAGACTCATGCATCGAGATCTGTAAAATACGTGGGGAGTAACACTTCGGGATCACTACCCGCATCTGCTGACCTGTCATCAAATGCAGCGTCGACTTTGGCACCCCCGCGACCTGTGGGGGTCAACCAGTCAGGGGTACCAGGTGTTGAAGAACAAGTTCGGTTTGCCCCACCGAAGCTCTTTGTGGGCAGCCGTTCGAAACCCCAGGAACGATCCAAAGCGCTGGGAGTGCTCAGGGCTGCAACGAAGAGAAGAGGCCGGCCGAAGAAGCGAGCTACTGATGGTCGGGCCGATATTCGTGGCATTCCGAATTACACAAGCGATCCTATTGAGGACTTTGAAGACCAGCAACCGACACAGAGGTCGATCTTTCCAGCTCTTGAGCTTGTTTAAGCATCCATATATTAAGGAGGAAAGGATATCGTTGGCTTGATGCGGGATATTTCATTGTAGAGATTTAGGTGATGTATGTTGGGTTGACAGGAAGATAAATTGCTAGCGTGGCTCTTTCTTTCTTTGCTAGGCGTTTGTTGTGTCTGTGTAAGCACACCAACCTGTTGGTGTGAACGTTTCACCCCAGCTGTTGTTACAACCCGCTTTGGAGGGCGTGCCGGCGTGGGGAAGTTGTGTTCAGCGGCACACTCGTGCATGTATTGTACAGTACATGACACAGAAATGCTCAAGGTCAGCTCATGAACTCTCGTCCGTAGCAGGAGCGTACCATGATGTTCAACTAATTAGCAATCTTGAAGGCACAAAGCATGGCCCATTTCTGCCAACATCACGTCTCATGAGTATTCAGTCCACGACTTCTCGACATGTGTCAATATCATGGAGTTCAACAGCCCGACACCGGCAGTCCTATTTGTTGGCCAGGCACATGCCCGTCATCTGGTCAACCACATGCAAGAAGACACGGATCAAACAGAGAAACGAACGAGGAAGGGTTTGTCCCATGTCTAGGCTGAGGGAATTTTCCCATACACTAGCCGTCAGAGACATACGAAGTACCGGTTACTTTCGAGAAGTTGTTTTCTCGTTGGGATGTTCACGAAATTGGCATTTCCGTCCCGAACATGCGATGCAACATCGTCGTCTGATGCGGGGACCCCGAAAGCGGGCCCCCCGGCGGCCGTAGCGCGCCCAGACCAGCCTCAAGAGGTCCAAACTCGATCGCCTTGGTCGAAAGGTGATGGGACCAATGGGAAGCCTACGATAAGTACTGTGGCGTTCGACACGGTCATTGGCCAGAAGAGGCCTTGCCACAGGAATTGGTTGATTGAATTGGATTATTCTTACCTGACAGCTTCACGGCTTCGACAGGGGGTGGTGGAAGACTTCACGTTTGAACCCGGAAGCGGATGGGATGCTGCGCGAGTTGCGGTCCGGCTTGCAGATGTAATATGCGGCAAGGAGGAATCTATTTCGTAACTGCATGCTTCTGGGGTTACGGTGAAGGCGGGTAAGAAGGAGCGGTAAAGCTGTGTTCTGTTGCACGACAGAGCATTCTTTGAAATTTGTCGAGATGCAGGGTCGAAATTTCCCGGTTCGTTGATGGTGGAAACAAGCTGCCACAGAAAAGTAGCGAGCCACGCACCCACACCGAAAGCTGCCGCTGGTGTGGCTGCCACTTCATCCTTGTGGGGTTGAACCCAGCATCCAGAACTTCAACATCCCCACACACCATCCATCAAACTCATCAATCGCGTCGCGGAAAAAGACGCGCGTTGGACTTGGCACATTTGCAAGACGTGGCTTTACCGTAACGAAGTACATGAAAATACAATTTCCAATTCTCATCTATCTCTGAAAGCCGAAACGCTCCTCAAGGCCACCTGTGATGGAGATTCTCTTTTATGGGGTTATGACGCTAAGAAACAACGGCAGCAGGTTACGGCACTGACCCTAAACCCACGATGATGTCAAGAGGCAACCCAAGGGGTGATGATGTTCAGCAGATCTTTAACACGTGCATGGCTGGGCGGGAACTTCGATTTTGGGGCACTGCCATGCTCCGGAGCCACCAGGAGCCGCAGGTCATGCCAAGAATACACTACGACGATAAAAGAACACCCGAGGAAAAAGTTCGGGTTGAAACAAAGAGTTCTTGACAGGGGAAAAGAAGATGCTGGTTTGGTCTCGAGCAGATTTGCTTGAAGCAACCAACTAAATGACTCGACGAGCGTCACCAACGTTCACGCTAGTGCCTTTCAACTTTACGCAGTACACAGTACGCAGTACAGTTTTGTAGTGTAGCAGTATCAAACTCCAGATGGTATCCATACAACAAGCAATTCGGGAGGTTGATGGTGTGAACCCCACTGTCCTCCCACCACCTCCCGCCAGGGGAAAATCGTGGGGATGAGACACGCTTGTTGATGGGGAGAAACGGGAGGTCTCGACCTGTCCAAGACTTCAAACAACGCATTCCGGATGTTGACAACTTGAGAGGACAATCCCCATCTCGGTATGCACTCTGCAACCATTACAGTAGCTCTCCCATCCATCTTCCGCTTGCAACCCGACACAATGACAACAATATTTCTTGCAATCTTGAGCCGGAAACCCGCGTCCAAGAAGTAGATCCCGGAGACTCGGCCGGAGCAGGACTGGTAGCCTTCCGATGAACGAGCCAGGGTGAGCGGATGATTTTCCGGAACCCAGCACCTTCGTCTTTCAGCCCATGTCCGATCCAATCCTTCTCGAGTTAGTTCACGGCAGAAAACATGCCGTTGTGAACGCGAAAAAGCCCTCACCAATCCCATTTCAATTTCTTTTTTCTTCCCAGCCTTTTGAAAATTATTATTGCCTCATGTCTCATTTGTTGACGGAGCGTTTCGGTACCGGCTCAATGGCTGAAGTCGGACCGCAAGCACACCGAATTTTGATATTCGGCGTCACCCACCCCGGTCGCCCGGGACGCCGAGCCTTCCTATCACGGACCCATAAACGCCCCGCCATCAACCGCGATGCCATGTGAAAGAAACTCCAAAGTTTGCGGGGCAGGCTGTGGATTGTGATTCCTCCAAGATGTGCCACAAGGCAACAAACAACCCTGAAGAAGTCGTCGACACTCAGGAATCAACAAATGGAAACAGACCACGGAGGTCGATGACTGTGTGTCTCAGAGAGTGACTTGTACACACGAGACGAGGAACATCCCAAAAAGGAAAGAAGCTGGAAGCTCTCGCATTGCTTGTCAGTTCTTGGCGAGCTGGGAGTTCAACAACTTGAGCAACGTTGGGCAAGCTGCCAGCTCCCGTCCGATCTGGACCTGTCTAGTGTACACGAACTCTTCTCGTCTGGCACCAACAGTGTTGCAAATGTACGTAAGAAAAACCCTTAAAAAGCGGCATCGCGAAATGTGTAGCCCGGCAATGAAACGCAAAGGGCGCAGCGGCCGCCGATAAAGAAACCATTGCGCTGTTTTTAACCTGGACACTCAACGTACGGGCAGTATTACGGGTCGTAGTTTGGTGTAATTACTATCCCCTCAGTACGTACCGCACCCAGTCATAGGTTTCACCCCACCAACACCCCACTCGGTCTTCCTTGAGACAGGCCACGGCCATCGAGGACACAGGTCGCATCCGTCGACGATTCCATCGCACAGCTGGTTTCCGGCTGGCTTTTCAGATGCTCGCTGTGTCACTGGGAGGACACACAGCTTCCCATCTGTCCATTCCCCACACTCCAGACCCCTGTTCTGCGGTCTTCCTACCTAGGTTGCGCCTCGGCGTGTTCCAGGTACCTCTGCACTGTACCCAGAGCAAGGTACCGCTGGTTCCTGTAATTCTTGTTCGCACTGCCCTGCCACCGTGAACGCTTTCAAGTCCACCCTTCAGACGACAATCTTTTTTTGCCATAAAAGCCTCAGCCCCCGCTGTCCGTCAAACCTTCTTTTGTCGTTTTTTCCTCCACTATCGCCTTGTGTATTGACAATCTGCCTTCTATTGTTATCGATTCTGTATAACTTTTGTTATCTTTTTCTCCTACAAACCAACTCTCATCCTTGCCGGATCCTATACCACTTTTTTTAATCAACACCCCTCAGAACTTCGCAAAAATGGTGAGTTACCTTATCTCTTATGCCACACTACTGTCATCGGATCCACATTGGACCTTTGAAGTTGCCCCATGACCGGGAGGGCTAACAAATGTCTTCAGTCTGATCCTTCACATATCACCTACACGGAGAACTTGCAAAAGTTCCTCCGCCTGCCCCAGGGCGGCAAGCTCATTGCCGAGTACATCTGGATCGACAGTGAGGGCGGTGTCCGCTCAAAGTCAAGAGTGAGTTCAATTTCTTTTGTTGTTCTCTTGTCCAGAACCTTTCCTGTTTCTTCTTGTCCATCGTCATTCGTATGACGGCATGCACAACCGGCAAACGACGGGTTTTGGCATGCTGCGGCTTGGCGGGCCAACCAAAGCGACGAAACAACCACACCACCTTCGGATTAGCCTGGTATCTGGTGTCACCTCCCGATCACTGGACCGCGGCGCAGGTCCGGATCTGGGGTCCGCATTCAGTCGCCTCTTACCGGCGGCTCATCACATTCCACTCGATTTTTTTTTGGGAACAACCCTCGGCACAACTCCGACTTCGCCTTCTGCGTTGCCGACGCAAGCGGGATCGCACCCCGCTAAAAATCGCGATTTCACCCCACCGAGAACCCACTCTGGATATCCGCCGGCCAACCCCGCCATGGACAATCCTAGCAACGACACCGCTTGTGACTCGACAAACTCCTCGCCGCTACACCGACGGTTCCTGGCTTGCTCCGGCCAGACTTGGACCGCCAGCTGACGGAAATCACCGCGCCGCATAATGCATGAACACGAGGACCCCAAATCACGAATAATCGACACACACCGACCATCGGTATCCAGCCGTCATTGCCGGGCTGTGCATGCCTATTTCGGGACAATGAAGCTTGATCTTGATGGAACTTAGACGCTAACATGGCATTCTTATCATTAGACTCTCGATGAGAAGGAGACCCCCTATGTTCCCGCCGAGCTTCCCATGTGGAACTTTGACGGTTCCTCTACTGGCCAGGCTCCCGGCGAGAACTCAGATGTCTACCTCCAGCCCGTTGCTGTCTTCCCCGACCCCTTCAGGGGTGCTCCCAACATTCTGTATGTCAAATCCTAGATTCGAGACACTTAGACAATGACTAACTTGAGAAAACAGTGTTCTCGCCGAGTGCTTGAACAGCGATGGCACCCCCAATAAGTACAACCACCGCCACGAGTGCGCCAAGTTGATGGAGGCCCATGCCGAGCACAAGCCATGGTTCGGCCTTGAGCAAGAGTACACTTTGCTCGACCTCAACGACCGTCCCTATGGCTGGCCCAAGAACGGTTACCCCGCCCCCCAGGGTCCCTACTACTGCGGTGTCGGTGCTGGCAAGGTTGTCATGCGTGACATCGTTGAGGCCCACTACAAGTGCTGCTTGTATGCCGGCGTCAAGATCTCCGGCACCAACGCCGAGGTCATGCCCGCTCAGTGGGAGTACCAAGTCGGCCCTTGCGAGGGTATTGAGATGGGTGACCACCTCTGGATCTCCCGTTTCCTCCTCCACCGTGTGGCTGAGGAGTTCGGCGCCAAGGTTTCTTTCGACCCCAAGCCCATCCCCGGTGACTGGAACGGTGCCGGTCTGCACAGCAACTTCTCCACCAAGGAGATGCGTGAGGAGGGTGGCATGAAGCACATCGAGGCCGCCATCAAGAAGCTCGAGGGCCGCCACGCCGAGCACATTGCCGTCTATGGCGAGGGTAACGAGAAGCGCCTTACCGGCCGCCACGAGACCGGCTCCATTGACACCTTCTCCTACGGCGTCGCTAACCGTGGCGCCTCCATCCGTATCCCCAGGGAATGCGCCGCCAAGGGTTATGGTTACTTTGAGGATCGCCGTCCCGCTTCCAACGCCGACCCATATCAAATTACTGGTATCATCATGGAAACCTGCTTCGGTGCTGTTTCTGAGTAGAGGGATGATGGTGATGACTGCATTATTTTAGACTAATAAGTGGTTTATGGGCATTTTGCGCGCGTTTTGGTTTAGGCATTTGGGATAAAGGAAGGGTTGGTTTATGGCGAGGTTGAGCGCTTTTTTTTCGCTAGGGAATGGGAACAACACACACACACATACACTTCACATGTTACATAGATTATTCCGAGTTCTCTCTTTTTCTGTTCCCTGATACCCGGGTTTACAAGACAACAACAAGCATTAATTTTGGCTGAAAAGTCATCTCACTTCACTCTTTGCGTGCCTGCTCGGGGGCCTTCATCTCGAATTTTTGTCTCGGTGACTTGTATCTTCTTTCGGTTCAGCCAAGCAGTGCCTCCCAACTGTGGCTGAGAAAAAGGGGAAGTGGAAAAGGGAGGCGAATACGCCAAGCATACATAGTTGTGCAGCAAATCAAGTGTTGACTTTGTACGTAAGATTGTCACGGTGAGGGTCCTCAACACAGCTGTCAACTACTTACTGTTTGCCAAACCAGTGGCCACATATTCGTTGCTGACATCATCAAAAGTTATTTTCCAGACTTGGAAATGGATGATGTCGATGATGGCGGTATCGCGAACTTTCTGGACTTTCTGGACTTCTGACACCTTAACCTCCGAGGCTTGACTGGTCCAGAGTTCGCACTGTGTCAGGTACAAGTTCGAGTTCTCTCCACTTAGTGTGGCGCTTGTCAGGAGGAGTCCCTGTGGCTGACATCATCCTGGTTTCGGCATCGTGATCTGCTGCCCCTTTTCGACCCCTTTTCACCGAGGTATTGGGGTAAGTGGTTGGTGACTGGACCCTGGGGAAAAGGAACGAACATCAACAGTGTCGATGACGCTATTCCCACCTTTTGCTGTTGGCTCACTGTCTTTTTGTCGTTCTTGTTCAGGAAGGGGTTGCATCATTGACTTGGACCTGGCGGGAAGGAAACCGATTCTGATGACACTATTCACAGGTTTCGTTACCCCTCGGACACTTTGCTCCTTTTTTTGCCCCTACTACGCCTTTTCCACCTGGGGGTAGCAGATCCCCTTATACCCGGCTGATGAATGAGCCCTTTTTTTTTTTTTTTTTGAAAACCGCCCGGATTGTTAAGTGTACAGATAGACAGGAGAGCTGAAAAATGGAGATCTTTTTGGCAGTGTTGAAGTACGCTTGCATCGGGCTTGTGAGGAATGCCTATCATGGTGAGAGGGAGTGTATAAAATTTATATCCAATAACAGCGGGTTTAGCTCAGTTGGGAGAGCGTCAGACTGAAGTCAACTTCAGGAAGTCAATCTGAAGGTCATGTGTTCGATCCACATAAACCGCATCTTCTTTTACATTTTTAACATTCTCTCCGCATTTGTCTGTTGTTCGCAAAGGATATCAGTCTTTTTGTTTGTTGAAGTTCATTTGGCATGGTTGATTGGTAGAGATCTCTGTGCATGGGTTGCTGCACTGGTATGGCGTTTTCTGTGGGTGGGGTTGTGTTGGTTTTGAATAGTCGAATTGCGGGATATCGTCAAGGATCATTTCTGGATTATTTCCTCCAAGATCCTTGAAGCAAACTTCTTGTCTGACCACCATTGTTAACGGTTCTTTTGTCAATAGTGAGGTATGCAGAAAGTAGCGGGGATGGTGGGTGCAGTTACTTGTCTGTTGAGAGGCCCCAACCCACCGACGCGGCCAGCTCAACCCAGCCTGCCTACCTAATTCTCGACCAGATTTAATCCTTCAAAGTCTTTCTCAAAGTTTCTTCGTCCAAAACCGCTAGAAACACCAAACAACCGCATCATGTCAGCTGATCGCATGTACGAACGCTTCCACGATTTGACTGAGTTGAGACTCGGCTGCTACTGCGAGTGGCAGACTAATCAAACCTTGGAGCCTGCGAGGTTTGGACAAATACCAGAAGATGGTGGTCCAGCAGACGTGTTCCCAGAAGCCGAGGTCCAAGCATGGACGTCGGACAAAAGAGAAACTCGAAGGAAGAACTCGCACAAAACGCTTTATCAACCCATCTTGGATCCTTATGAGATCCGTGTCCTAGAAATCAAGCCCGGCAGTAACGATGAGCCGATACAATGCTGCCTCCACCGCTGCTCGCTAGAATTCAAAGAACGCCCTCGGCAGGTCGTTCGAAACTCGGAAACTTCGCCTCTGAAAAGTAGGCTTATGGCAGTGCCCCAAAGCAAGTTCGGCTTGTTGATGCACGACTTGGCAAAGCCAATCTGGTACACATCACTCAGCTACACATGGGGCCCTCCAGTGTTTGACATGGCCATCAAGGTCGATGGGCATGAAAAGCTCGTTACAAGTCGCTGTACGGCGCCCTCCAACACTTGCGGCAATATGGGCACTTTGTGTGTTTGTGGATAGACCAAATCTGCATCGACCAGACCAATAAGAATGAGAAAGCTCAACAGATCCCTCTAGTGTCAACTATCTACACCCGCGCCATAAACACTATTGTGTGGCTCGGAGATGGAGATTCAAACATGGCCGCCGCGTTCGACTTTTTGAACGGGGTTCCGGATCTGATCCAACATACTTCGGCTATCCGGTGTCCTGAAGACTTTGAAAGGTTATCACTGCCACATCCAGACTCAGCAACTTGGAAAGGGGTCTGGGACCTCGTTAGACGACCATGGTTTCAAAGATTATGGATCTACCAAGAAGTGATCTTGTCACAAGACATCACCATTGCCTGCGGTGGGCCGCACAAAGCCAGAACGAGGATGAACTGGGACATCTTCGCCGGAGCCTGTCTTGCACTCCAAGAGAGCGGCATCACCCAATCGCTCTGTTACGACCCACAAGACAAGATATACGGCCTACTGGGCATGATCGAGATCAAGAACAGCTGGATCAAAATCAGCTACCACGACAGTTATACATACCCCAGCCTTTACCACGACGTGGTAGTTGGTCTGCTACAACGGAACACGTCGCCGCTGAACGGTGTGCTCAATTCGATTGACCACGAGCCGCTCGGAGGCTGTCCCTCCTGGGTCCCAGACTGGAGCAAGCCCCGAGAGACAGTTGCGCTGGGATACGAGAGCTCTACCACGAATGTGTACAATGTGTGCGGCGCAGAGAAGCCGCACAAACACCTAGATACCCGGCTGAGTATCAAATCCTTGGGCCTAATAACAGTGAACTGCACATTGAGGGGCGGGTGTTTGATACCATTGCTGTTCTGAGCGATGTGTTGGCTGACCCAAACATTGTTCAGCCTCTGTCCGCCAACAAAGACTGGATTCATTGTATCGATTTCGTCGCTCGGCACTTTCAAACGGCCTACCCCTCCTCTCACGGTTCAGTATTCACAGCCTTTTGGCACACAACGGTGGTGGGCAAGGACTCAAGCGGCATGCATCCCTGTCTAGACTCTTTTGCAGAGATATTTTCTCTCTTGCTCGATGAGACCACTGGGCGATCGCCTTCTCTGCCAGGACAGACGTACTCACCAAGGCAACTACGACCACGAGGGAAGGGAAAACTAACCCTGGCTTCGTTGGAGTCGAGGCAGCCGAAGAAGACGTTTGAGGAAATTAGGGTGGCTATGAGGGAGCCGTTGAAGGGGAGGAGGTTGGTCAAGACGGAAAGGGGGTATATAGGGTTGGTTTCGAGGTATGCGAGGGTTGGGGATGGGATTGGGATTGTGAAGGGTTGGTTGTTGGACGCCCTTTGTTCTGAGGACTGCTGGAGAAGGGAATCAGTGAAAGGTTGTGGGAGAGGCTTTTGTTGAGGGGATTATGAGAGGGGAAGAGGCGGATGAGATGGGGAAGATTGTGCTTGTTTGACGGGTAGGGGTGAGTTTGATCCTATTGGTACGACACATATCATCAATCACACATCATGGAAAGTTCAGTCAGCCCGTTTCGCGAAGAGCAAGTCCAGCTATATTTATATACCAATCAACCTGGATCCCAAACTCCAACGACCCTTCCATGAGCGCCACTTATTCGATCCCAAAAACAAATCTATCGCGGCTCCGCCTGCAGAGCCTTGCATTAGCGACAATCGGATTCCATGTCGCCACAGGTCGCAATTCATTATACCTCGATTCTGCGAGGATCAGCGGCGATACCCTGAACCCGGGCATACTCAGGACCCTCGAGCGTATACGGCTGGAGCTTGCCCAACTGGACAATAAAAGCCTTCAAGGCGGCGTCTCCATCGATATAGTTGGGATTCATCGCTGCCCTCTTCTCTCGCAACTGCTTTGCCGTCGCTGGACGTTTGAGCGGCTTTGGGCCAGCGGGAACTTGAGCGAAAACTGTCATGGTTGAACTGTTAGCATTTATCAATACTACGATTGTCGAAAGGTGACCAACAGACCTCCAGCGAGCATGTTCTTGACCCAGGCATGCGGGACTAGGTGCGTTTCAAGGGCGCTTCCCTTGGTGCGTTGGATGTCGGCCCACAGAGTGCCACCCTGGGCCTCCTTCCGGGCATCCTTGTCGTCGTAAAAACTCCACACGCTGTACCCGACGAACTTGACTTCCCAGTACAGGCCGGACTCGCCCAGACTGAGGATCGTGCCGGCTTTGGGAGGCACGTCAATCTTTGGGGGCGTGTCGGCGTCAATGACTCCAGTCAATCTGCCAACGAAGACGTGTACCAGCTCATGGGCGATGGTGAGGCTGGCCACAATAAGATGCTTCTCAAGATCTGCCAGATCAGCTGCGGTCTTGGTGGCGAGGAATCTATTTGCAGCAACACCGGCATATTCCATCATCTGCGTGGACTGAAAGTTAGTGGATGTGAAACCACGAGACAAAAGGAATGCTGTGGGCTTAGCTAGATACTGACCCCGCTGTCAACGAACACGACACTCGAGTTCTTGACTGAGTACGTCGACTTTTTGTCTGTATACCAACTCACTCGGCGGGTCACTCCAACTCCTGGGCATCGGGTGCTCAAGATGAGGTTGGGAAAGTCGGCACGGACTGCCTGGAGCCAGGAGGTGACGAATGCGGAATCGATCGAGGTGGCATCCTCTCCGACGGCCCAGTTCTTCCTATAGCGGGGCTTGACAGCGTCGAGGATGTCGTTTCCAGTCTCAAGCAAGGCTTTTCTTCCAGCAGTCGACTCGAGCATGGCCATGGCGAGGGTGATGCAGTACAGGGTCACCTGGTATACAGGGCTTCGACTGTCCACAAGAGGGGCGATATTAGGATTGGTCTCATGCTTTTGCCAGACGATGCGGATGTTGGCAATCTTTGGGCCCGAGGGGGATGGAATTCTGGGAGGAGGAGTGTTGCCTGTGGGCTTGCCTGGCGTCTTAGGAGGCATATTGGTAGCTTGAATGATTGAAAGATTGATGCAAGATATAAAGGATCAGGTTATACAGGTCAAAAACTGAAGCGCCGGGCTTAAAGGTAACGAGGTGAAGATGAGGACGAAGTGGATGATGAGAGAATATTGGGACTTTGGATCATGATTTGATGCCAGCTTTATACATCATCCGACTTCTGAGGCCCTTCGTGGCCCCGTAATCTTGAAGCCAACCAAGATAGGAACCCATGATAGAAGTTCCATGCGACCAACAGTTGTCCACTCTTGGTCCCAACTGATTGTTTCAGGTCAAGTAATAGATATCGCTCGCCGTCGCCGCCCTGTAAGTGATTGCGCCCTTTTTGATCATGGGTCCATTCCAAGGACCGTGTGTGTATTGCGGCGAAGGCCGGCCGATGACGATCGTGCGACTTCAGTCCAACACGCCCACATCAAATTCCATCACGACGTTGGTCCTAACCCCCTCAGCCTTGCAGCTCGGGGCCGGGAAGAAAAATATGCACAGATACGTGATAGTGCAGTTATATTGGGTGCTGTTAGTGCCAACGGGTACTTTTGCAACGGCACGCTTTAAAGGGGGGCCAACCTCTCTGTTTACATGTGGCGCAGGCCCAAGGTGGGGTTTTTGCCTCCTCTCCAACCTCCAACAACCTCTTTCTCACTTTTGGCTTTCCACCATTTTCTCGCACCTTCACTATATCACACACAGAAAACACTCAGTAACACTTCCTTACTCTTCAAAACAGAACCATGGACGACGAAACGCTAAAGTCACTCACGGAGCAAATGGAGCGGCGCGCACGCCTTGAGTATGCTGCCCGCATCCCGTTTCCCGAGGCTCTCAAGAGCGCAAACCACTACAAGCTCTTCATCCGCGCCATGAAAAACGTCCTCTCAACCGAACTGGCCCAGTTCACCTACGCCCAAATCATCGACGGCCTCCCCATCGAAGACGTAGCCTGGGACCGCCGCATTCCAGCCGTCTATGGCAACCACCCCATCGAGCACCACCCTGACCTCTGCCCGGGTGCTTTGGAACGTGCCAGGGAATACAAAGACCAAATCGACTTTTCCATCCTCTCTTTTAGTCCCAATCTCATAAACGCATACACCCAATCCGCCCCCGGTTCCAAAATATTCAACACCCGCCTCATCGAACTCGTGGCTGTGGCGCTGAATGAGATAGGCGTGATTCTCTTCCAGATGGACATCCGGCTCCACCAGGGGCAGGGAGACCTCTCGATTGAGGCAATCACGAACTGGAAGGAAGATCCAGATGACGAGACGTTGCCGACTATGTTTCATCACCCTTATTATCTTCACAGTGACATCTACCCCCTCGGCGCGGCAAACATGGCAGGGTACTGGGCTGAAGATCGCATCCTGGGGGTATAGTGACGTTTGACCGGAAGGCTGAACAAGAAAATGGTACTCTGCCGAACGTTTACGTTGTTCCTAGCCGGGCGGGGACGACGCTTAGGTACTGGCAGTTGTTGGACGGGCAGCAGGAGGGGTTGATTGATTTTCTTTTGGGGAAAGATAATCAGGGGAAGGACCGCTTCCACTGAAGTGCACGGAGGAGAATAAGGTCAGGATTGATGAACGGTTCGCGGTTGTACCGAGGGGGGTGTATAGGGATGTTTGGGAACGGTTACCGCCGACTGTGGAGCATATGAGGCATATGGATCGGAGGCCGAGGAACGAGGGGGATTACCCGGAAGATGGGACGGTGGAGTTGATGAGGGCTATTGAGGAGGTTTATGGAAGGGTTGGGGGAAATGAGGTGAGGGAAGAGCTGGGGACGGGGAGTGCCGGAGGGGGTGAAGAGGAGGGTAATAAGGATGAAAAGTCGGAGTAGACCGACAGATATTTTATACGGAACGCCAAAGGGCGAGTTGGTGGGAATTCATATTTTCAAGGGCAAATCATTCAACTTTCTGAAGCGAGTCATTACCACCAAAAAGAACCCAGAAACCCCTTCCAGTCATCAAATGCCTACACTATTTCGAGACCGGCTTGCCAGATCATGATCAACCATATTGTAAGCCTCTGCAACATCTTTGCACATATTCACAACTTCTCCGTGAAACCCATTAAGCTCCTTGACAAGACAATCATAGTCCCATACAGCTAGGTAGGTAATATTCTCGGCTCTCTCGCAATGTCTTAGCGTCTTCAATCTGTGAGCAATTAGGATTGATCAATTCGGTAATTTCAAAGCTTAGGAAAAGGGCTTTGGATACGCTAGTGGGATTTCACAGAGAAAAACTTCTGTGATGATTATAGTCCATTGTTCTTCAAAGTCGATAAAGGTAGTCTTTGTGTGTTTGGATGGTATGATACTTTTGATGGGAGTTGTCGGACTTCAGTGAGTCCTGTTGAACCTCTCTGGCAGTAATTGCCTTATACCTGTTTCGACACATTTGAGAAACACCAGCGATATATTTCGCAACGCTACCTACTGTCGTTCTGTGTAATTTCAGAAGGCAAAAGCTCACTTCTTCCACAATCCTGGCGGCCCTTGAAAGAATCAAAGATCAAGTTGAGCAAGGGGATAGAGAAGTACTCTTCAGATGAGGATCTGGCAAAATTATTATCAAAGGCCGTGTAGCGCAATGGTAGCGCGTTACTTTCCGGTTTCAAACTTGTGTGAATAAGTTAAATCTCCAGCTGGTAAAGGTTCTGGGTTCGAGTCCCAGCATGGTCGTTCTTTTTGGGTTGATGATATTACATCTTGTATACCTCCTTTGATGTGCGTGCCCCTTGTCGAAAATGACACCGTGGGGGTTACACCTTTTTGCGGTGACGGCAACAATGGCGATGGCGTTATTCAGAGAAGAAGGCTGTCACGAAATGTGCTTAGTTTAAAGAGATGTGGTGTTGTTGGAATAGCGACATTCGTCGCTATATTAAGAGACATGGATAGACATCAACTAAGGAATCAGAAAGCTATTCGGTTGTGTGACGTAGAGGGATAAGGCATGTCACTTTGTAATGGTATTGTCAATGAGAGCTTTTATCAGAAAAGCGCAAAGAAATTCCGAACATTGTTGAGTGCATGCTTGGGTTAAATGACATTGAAATCATTGAGGAGGTTTATGAAGAACCAAGGTATACTTGAATTGGGAGAGAAAAAGCTACCTTATGTTTAATGAAAGAGTCCAGGGGTCATTTGATAGAGGTAATGAATTATTGTTGAAAGGAATGGAGCTAGGAAGTCTCGCTTCAGTGTTTAGATAGGGACCATCAATGTTTCACACTGCTAGACTTCTTTGCCGAATATTTAGAAGTAAACCACTCCGCGAAATTGTCACACCTCGACCCCTTCCCTCCTTCACATTCTTTCCATCTTATTCTAGCTCTCCCCCCACCAGCGTTTTACTTCTATCAACGTCTCTCCACGACGTCTATTCTCCAGCGCGTCTCAGCTCTTACTCCGAGGCCTGTTCTCTTGCGAATAGACGGCAGCGACTCCCAACTCTTCGTCTATTTGACGACATATTCCACGGTTGTCTATTCTCGCCAGTCCCTCAAAGGCTATCAGATGGAGGATATGTCTGATTGGTGGCCCGGGTTCTATCCTCCGGATGACGAGAGTGACGACAGTGACGACAATCAGAAGGAGTCTGAGGAAACTCTCGACTCGATCAAACATAGTAAAACGATCAACTTCCCAATTCGCGCCAGCTATACCAAATGGGAATCACGGGAAGCTTTTCGCGAGTTGGTTCAGAATTGGTAAGTACGCGGATAGCATTTCACAATCAGATTGTTAACGCACAGTCTGCATCAGGCGCGATGCTATCATCAGATCCTTTGATCTCTCTGAAGATGACTTCAAAGTCACTCGAGCTGAAAGAAAAGACGGACCGGCGACAAAGATTGTCTACACCGCAGTGAACTCGTCTTCACTGACCCAGCCGAAGACATGCCTGGGCTACATACGGTTCAAAACGACCCAAGGCCATGATAACGGAGGCATTATCGAGATCGTCAACCGTAGCACCACACTTCAGCCATGGCATCTCGACTTGGGCGGCACCAGCAAAGCGGATGACACCTCCCAGGCCGGCGCTCATGGAGAAGGTCTCAAAGTTGCCCTGCTTATCCTCATGCGAAGGCCCTGGAACTTTGCCATACGTTGCATATCAGGAGGCTTTGACTGGTCATTCAACTTCACAACGCAGGGGAAACTCTCGGCTCATCTCGAACGCATGTCCCCTGCAAGTATTCGTTCCGTGGAAGCAAAAAGTGAACGCGAGTCCAGGGGAGCGTCGCTGCTCCCATTTCCCGCCAGTTGTGAGAAGGATGTTCAGTTCGTCATTGGGGAAACAGTTCAGGGCCGAAACGAGAAGGGTGCTTCGGTGAGACGCAGGGCTGTTCCACTTGCCACTTTCCTGCATTGGACAGAGGCAGCATTGTTTCTTCAAGAAATCGAGGACGGAGGAATAATTTCCACGAAATATGGAAGTCTGCTGACAGCTCCACAACTTTCCGGGCGCGTGTATCTGAAGGGGCTGCTCTTGAAGGACTCAAGGAAGGTGTCAGCCAGTGTCACCGGCAAAAGGCTCAAGTTCGGTTACGATTTCAAGGCGGGAACTACCAACCGAGAGAGACAATCCATGACGACTGCCACGGAGGAAGCTCAGGCTCTTTGGCGGATATGGAACAACGTTCTGGATACCAAACCCGATCTTGTGGCGGCATTGAGCGAGATGCTCAACGTGCACTCTGTCTCGCAAGAATACGCGGACGTCGCCCAGGCTGCTAACTATCTAGAAGAAGCGACAGCGAGAAAGCTCAAAGACTATCTTTGCAGCGGCAAGTTTCGGGGGAAGTGGTATTATCAAGCTGACGAACAAAGCCAGGTAAGGGGCTGATGCTGAATGTTAACTCAAGATCTGGACATCTGGATTAACACTCTGACCTTCTAGAACACTCGGTTCAAACATGTCGTCGAGGGACTAGGATGTACACCGATCAAGCTTTCGCGCGATTACTGGGACATTCTGAAGTACTACGACCTTCTTCGCACGGCTGAGCAGGAGGAGCAGCTTCGGTTCTCGCGCGCGCCAGTCTCACAACGGGAACGAAATACCACCTTTTCCCAATCAATCTTTCGGCTACTACGTGCATCCTTCCGAGCTTGCTCTCAGACCAGCAACTACCGAATCGAGTTCGTCCAGGCAGGACAGCTGAGTCTGCATATTTGCGTATACCAACAGCAGCATACCATCAAAGTTCATGAACAATGGCTCGAGAAACCATTTGCAGCGAAGGAGCTTGGTCTTGAAGTAGATGAGTTGGCCGAGACAGATCTTTTGTTTTATGCGGTCGGAACTCTCTTCCGTGATGCGGTGGAGCAGCTCCCCGATGGTCGCTTCAAGCGTTGGTCCAGGGAAGGTCGAACTCCTTCATGGTATCGCAGGCAAGAGGTGCGTCGCACAGAGCAGCGGCTACTCAACTATGCCCGCATACATCAGGTTACTCACTCACAGTGCGCGTCTGCTACACCGGGACTGGTGGACTTGACCGTAGGCTGGAAAGGCTCACATGGTGGCCCTGTCTCAGTCAAGCTCTTTCACTCTTCCGCCAACATTTCTGAACAGGAAGTTCTCATCGCGAGCGACTTGGAAAGCCCCAACGGCCCTTGGCCAATCAAGACAACAGTGGCCAGTGAATATGGAGTGACGATAACAGGCTTGAGACTAGGACCGCAACTCGTCGTCGTCGTACACACCTTCAATGATCCAGGTTCATTTCTAATCATGTCAGAAAGCTTTGTCATCCGAAAGCCGGCGAGCATCCCCATCCCCATACCACCAAGGCCGCCGCGCCCATCAGTGGTTTTATTTGGTAAGCTCCACCCCGTCTTATGCGCATTTTGCTCCTGCGCTTCTCAAATCACACACAGACATTTGGAGAATGATTGCATCACTGACACACAAAACTCGTCACACAGAAAAGGGAGACGAAGTGCATCGGATCGGCCCCAGACTGATGGTGAACTCCAAGTGGTTTGACGCCACAAGCCGCGATGGACAAGAGACCAAGGGGTTTCTACTCATCCCGAATGATGACGCTAGCAGTAACTTCAGGGGGAAGCGAAACATGCTCGAGGACGAGGAGGAAGAGAAGACCCCCTGGAAGAGAATCAAATCGGAATGGTGATCACGCCAGCCCGAGAAGACACAAGGGGTCATATGTTTTGCTTTTGCGGATTATGTTTTAGGGTTGTATCACTTGGAAACTACGAGGGAAACCCAGTCGCAGCTGAGAGACTGGACACAGGGGTATCGAGGGACAGGTGACTTGAGTGAATGTGGGAATATCGAGGATTTGCATAACAGATGATTTGCTTGGCAACATGAAGGAGGAGACATATGTGTGGGGAGATGATTATCACATTACGCATGGCCATATTGGGAAAGTTAGGAAGAGATTGTCTGTGAATGAAGATGATATTAACTTGCATTTAAAGCGAGGAAGCATCGAAAACGAGGCAGAGTTATCTAAGGGCCCCTACACGCATTGCTATTTAGGTACTCAGGCACACACAAGCTACCTAATTTAGTAAAAAAAAAAGCGATGTTTATCTTTTATGCTCTCCCTTCACCACAACTCCTCCACCGAGAACACCATCACACCCCCATCACCCCCCTTCACTCCCTCCCGCTAATCCGAACCCTAAAATCCCCTCCCTTCTCAATCCCCATCATCCCAACCCCAGGTCTACTATCATCCCCCCTTGGCATCCATTCCCCCCCATCATTCCCCTTCCCCAATACCTCAAAGTCGAACCTCCTCACGAGCAACACCACCGCCTTCTTCACCTCCCTCTCAGCCAAGTACCTCCCAGGACAAATACTCTTCCCCCCGCCAAAAGCCCTCACACTCCCCCTCGCCGACGCCGGTAAGCTTCCCCACCTCTCCGGGTTGAACTCCTTGGCATCAGCCCCAAAGACAGATTCATCAAAGTGAAACACTCTATAAGGGATCATGATCTTTGCTCCCTTGCGCAAAACGAAGGAGCCAGGGGCAGGGAGGACAGTATCCGCTGTTACTCGGCGGGCGGAGGCTGAATTGCTTCTGAAGCGGAGCACTTCCAAATAGAACGATTCGAGCGTGGGACAATTGGTGGAATTAAGGAGGTAGGATGGGTCAGTCAGGTCATGACCGGTGAATGCTGGGCTGGTTTCGGAGCGGATCTTGGAGAGGTAAGAAGCGGGGGAAGAGAGGAGATGGGCGAGGAACCAGAAGATGAGTTTGGGGGTGTTTGAGTTTGCTCTGGGTACAGGGGTTGTTAGTGTGGTGGATAGGTATGAAGAGAGCGAAGAAGACTGGAAGGAAGGACATACGCAAAATAGAGCATGAGGAAAAAGATTGCTTTGTCTCGCTCTCCAACTCCCAGTTTGTCGAAAGTGAGCTCCGTGTTGGGGGTGAACCAGCTTGGGTTTTGCTTGTGTCTTTCCTCTTGAGGAAGGGCAAAGTATCTTTTGAGCTGGGCTATGAGTTTCTCCTTAATAGAAGTCAGCTCTGGGCCCAGGAACGGAGGCAGCTGGTATAGGTCCTTCCACTGTAGAGCGTCGTAGATTTGAAACTCTTTGGCCATGTCCGGGTTGATCTTGGCAAAGGCAGGACCAAAATAAGCGTGTTCGCCAGCGCGGGTAAAAACCTCGTTGATGAATTTGTAGAGGTCGACTTCCAGGCCGTCCTGAACGAGAGAATACTGTTGGAGGTTCGGGATTGTCAAGTGATCTTGCAACCATGAGAGGATGGCTTGGTCTAGTGAGGCTAGGTTGTCGTTCTGTGAGCTGGGAGATAACTGTGTGATGTGCAGCTGGCGGTTTAGGTGCTCAAAGTGTTTGTTTTTGATGGGGTGTTGAAAGTGATCGACTGTGGAATCAACAATGTCTGGGTTGAGGTCGTAGGTCTTGGCAATGCCATCTGGACTCAAGCCTGTGGCTTTCAGGATATCGAGAACAAACTCATGAAAGGAGAAGCTGTGGGTGTTTTTGAACACTTCAGACATGTGTTTTGGGTGGGAGATGACATAAAAAGTTGTCCCAGCTGCTTGGAGAGAGAAGGGCTGGCGGCTTTCGCCTGATAGGGTGTTCCTCATCTTGATGTCAACACGGCTTCTCAGAAGAACTGGTCAGAGGAACTCAGAAATATACCATCCTTTCGTCAGAACAACAGTCGAGTTGGAGAATAGTGAGATTGCGTGGCCAACGACTTCTTTGCTGTCAGTGATCGACTCAGCGGGAATTTATAACCAGACAA
This sequence comes from Apiosordaria backusii, assembly GCA_030549205.1. NCBI lineage: Eukaryota > Fungi > Ascomycota > Sordariomycetes > Sordariales > Lasiosphaeriaceae > Apiosordaria > Apiosordaria backusii. The sequence goes on from JAUKTV010000004.1 coordinate 2,816,197, forward strand.
GACTTACAAGGAATTGTGTAAGGAAGCTCTTTTGGATCATGTGGGCGTGTTAAAGGTGACAATGTGAACCTCCACACACGCCACGTTATCCATGCAACGAATAGCAAGAGCGTGCTCGACAAGAACGACATGTTTCTAGAGCTATGGTACAAGAAATGGAACAGGACCAGGAACGGGTAGAAAGCCAAATGAAGAGCGAGTCAAGATATCTTATGTCCCAGCAAGCATGGCGCCGACCATCCGCCGCCGTTGGCTGTTGATGTGACACTGAGGATTTCCCGACCACTCATATTCACTGAAAATGAAGTGTTGGATCTCAGCGGCTGGACCCCTGCATGTGGTGAATTGGAACCAACGAACAGATAGGAGAGGCTACACTGCTCACGGTTGCTTGCACAAATCCCCAAGCGTGGACTGCTAATGTCTTGGTCCAATGTCAACAATCTTGCTCTGATAAATAGCCAAAAGAGCCCGGCCAATGGTCTTACACCGTTTTTGATATATGTGGGTCCAATCCAGGCACTCGGGATGTCGCATCGTTGATGATTTGGGCAAGATGACCCATCAGAGCCACTCTGATGGGAACATCCTCATGATTGTAAGGCATGACTGGAACTGGTGCTTTCAAGTGGAGTATTGAGGAGCTCAGAAGACTTCATGAAGTTGGGATCATCAAAAATGAGAATTGGTGAATGTGAGTTATCGTGTTGTGGGTGTGGCTGGCTGGAAGCTAAGGTAGTTTGACAGAAGTCGGTCTGGGTGGTGTGAGTTAAAATGTGAGGAAAAATGAGCCGGTGGTCTGCAGAAGGTTTGGGGGTTTCAAGAAGGCTGGTTGAGGAAAGAGTACCTGAGGATTCGCAAGTGGGTTGCGGAGAAAGAACGATACTCTGAACCAAACATCAGGGCAGCCACCAACTCACCAGATGGCATCAAGTGCACAAGTACACAAGCAGGCACAAACTAGATATGCATCTCTGATATCTCACATGAACCCTTGCATCTATTCTCCAATTAATTGCTCTCTGATATCAGATGAAAATTCCAACACTGCATCGATGTCAACCCTGCATGAACATCCATTCGAGCATCGGACGAAAACCTCAGAGGGACAAGTCGCGGGAATGGTTCTGAACAACGGCGTCTCTCAAACAAAGTTTGCAAAGGTAAACAGCCATTCCAGCCTCAAATTCCACTACACCACAGGCAACACCTTTCAGACACTCCAAATTCAACCCACGTGGCTGTTAGCCGGAGAGGTACCAGCCAGGTACCAGGCTGGTGACTCGCGCCATCGCAGTCTGTGACTCTGCGCTTACTTTTGCTCCGGAAAAAAAAATAACTAGAAGAAGTACAAAAAGGCGTCTGGCTTGCCCAATTCCAGACCTGGACCTCAGACTCATGATATGTTATTAGCATATCCCCTCGAAGAGGGAGACTAAGCAAAGTCATAACAAGTCATTTGGGCTCGGCACTGGGCGGAAGATCCGACCGGAAAATGGGATCACGTACCTTAGGTAAGTCTGCGCTTTCCTTCTTACTGCTGCTTAATTTTTTTTATTTTATCCATTGTTGTGTTATGCCTGTGGCCGTGCATAAGCCATGGGGTGTTGTGGTCTTTGCAACTTTCGCGGCATCAACACAGCAAGAGCTTACTGACAGTTTGAGACAGGCTCACGTGGGATCCGGGGGCATTTCTGAGAACAATGATGACAACAAAGCGCTGGGCAGCGTGTCCACCTCGGTTTTCCTCCAGTTGCGCTGATGATGAACCCTGCAGAAACCACGCTTCTGAGTTCTCTCTTCAAGTCAAGAAATTGGGTTTGCCCTCTCTTGCCCCAATGACTTGATAAGACAAGACACCCCCCGGGTTATCTCGGGAGAAGACTTGGTAAGTTTGAGCCCTGGCACCCGAACACCCAGGATTCGGCAAACTTTCTCGCGCCTCACTGGCCTGGACTTGCCCTGAGCTTGAGCTTATACTAATCACTCAACAAAACTTTTAGTGCGGAAAAGGTTCAAAAAGGCTGCCTCCCCCCAGACAGGCAATCTCATTTCTTAGCATATCCCCAAAGAGAGAGACACAGCAAGTCATAACAAGTCTATGAGAACAATGATGAAATCACAGCGCTGGGCAGTGTGTCTACCTACCAACGTCGCTTTGCACTTTTGGGCAAGTGATGGTACGGATAAACCCTGCAGTTTCAGCCACGCTTCTGAGTTCTCTAAGTACCATCATACCCAGAGAAAGCAGAATGGTAGATCTGCGGCAAGTGCCGTCGGATACTGAGGTGTTGTTGATATGTATATAGGTTATTAGATTCAGGTCTCTTTTAGCTATAGCTTGTATACAACGACTTAAAATAACACTTCATGCTGACCATTTTGCTCGAGGAACACACTACATACCAATCAGCAGTGAGGAAGCTTCACTCCTGCGGAGCGGCACTCTCGAAAGGCTCGAAAATCGGTTGGTTGCTCGCATCGGTTGAGTCTCATCTGCGCAGAGGTTGTGGGGTGGAATCATACCCCGATGTTGGAGAAGATTTGTGTTGAACAGTGTGAAGAGGGTGAGTCTTGGGTTGTTGGTGGTGATGCGAATTATTTGATGCTGAATAGATGAACAGATGGATGGGTGGATGGTTACAAGAGCAATTCTGTCGATTTCTTGTTTTATTTTCTCTTCTTCTTCTTGCATCAGCTGGCATAATGAGCATGTATTGGATAGAGAAGTGTACTGATACTAGTTTGTATAAAGTACGATGACCTTGTCAGAGGTCAACTAACAATTACAAAGCTCTTGATGTCCTAGTGACATGGATGATTGATGGTAACAGATGGGCAAATACTCATCAAAATAGAAACTATACTCTTATTTTCTTTGCTTTTCTTTTTCTCCTTCTTGCAATAAAATGTTGAACTAATAAGGCAAATAGGTTTGTTTGAACGGGTACTACCCTCCAAGCCCCCTCCACTCATAGCAACCCCTGTCTCAACCCCTACTATCCCTAAATCAACAGTCATCGGCTCTCAAGATGGGAGGAGAAGGGACAAATTATCAACACGATCAACAGGAAAGAAAAAATTGACAGTCTCTATCCCTTACGGGGACTGTCAACACGCACACGATGACACCGAGACAGAATGAACGAGATTTTGATAGAAATAACTTGACGGACTTTGCTCTGCCTGCCTGCTTCCATTCACTCCCACACAACAAGAATAATCAGTATCACTAAAATAAAATAGGAATAATAATAAGTAAAAAGGCTCTTCTCATAATCCATCAACAAAACGTAATTCCTTCTTTCTCTGCTGAAAACCCCCATTCATTCTTCTTAGGTATCCCCCTCGGTTAGACCTCAGGAGCAAAGGAAAGAAAACAAAAACAAAAGTGGTATTCAACCTCCCTCCCAAACCCACGATCAATCACCGTAAAACCGTTCATAGGTAAGAATCAAAGAAAAAAGAAAAGAGAATCCTTCTGTATCATGAACAAAAGAAAAGGTGACATCAAATAGGACTTTGCGGCAAACTAGCCCCCAACCCCCCACCAACCACACCCCCTCTCAAGTCCCCGCTCCCTGTCCTCCTCAAAGCCTGGCTCATAGTCTCAATACTCAACTCCCCACTCACCGTCGGCCCTGCAGGTCCCAACCCCAAGGGAGGAATACTATGCCCCATCAAACTCGTAGGGCTCCCAAGCGGTTTCCTCGCCGGGCTCAACTCCAACCCTTTAACACTCCCAGTCTTACTGCCCCCTGATGATGACACCGGTGATCGAATAGGTGACGGTGACCGGTTGGTATTGTTATTGAGCGATGTCAAAGAAGTAAGCCCGGGGATGTGCATGCTCTCCCTGCTGCCCACTACCCCGCCGAACGACTGCTGCTCGGCTTGTACTACATCGGCAAACGAGATGAATGACAACCGGCGGACGTCTGTCGTGTCAAGACTGCCGTAGTTGCTCGCGCTATCGGGGTTGGTCGCATTGGTGCCCCTGTCGAGAGAAAAGGCCGCGAGCTCGTCGACCCAGGTTGGCTCGCTGTAGACGCCTATGCCGCCACCACCGCCGGTTACGGCCACGGCGGCAGGTTGGTGAGAGGCGTGAGTTATGATCTCTACCGAGTCTGGGTTGAGATGGGTATCTGTGATAGCTTCGGAGGATGCGTCCAAGACGGGCGGGATGTAGTTCTCGGTCTGGATGTGCGAGGGGATAGCGGGCGAGGTTGGGAGTGCGCCGACGGTCGATTCTTGGACGTTGCGCTCAAAGATCTGGCTGCCGGCTGGGGAGGAGAGGCGCGGAGAGGAGGCGAACGGACGGTTGGGCGATGAGGGAGTGTAATGTGGGTGTTCGGTTCGAATAGGAGAAGCAGCGGTTCGCCTTGTTGGGGAGATTGTTGTTTGGGTGGCAGACGAGGATGCGTCAGTTTTGGAGGATGACTTGTTGACGTCTTCTACCTTCTTCTTGCCAAATCCGAAAAGACCGCGCTTCTTAGTCTTTTTCTCATCTGCGTCCGCAGCAGCGACGCGCGGGGTCGCATCTTCCGAGCTGGGGATGGGCTGAGTGAGAAAGGGGGTGGGTTCACCGGTCGAGATAGGTGCCGAAGCTCCAACCATGGCTGCGAATTTCTGAGTGTTGTTCTTGAAGTTTTGGAGAGCGTAGAGGATGTAGCGCAAGTCGAAGTTGGTCGCGATCGAGTTGAATGGGGGAGGCTAGGTGGATTCGTCCCAGATGTATGGCTGCTGTGGTGGAGTCAGGGACCTTGGTGGACTCTTTCGATAAAGCTTCCAAGCTTGTCTGGAAATCTGAATGCGACGCCAAAACCGGACGTTAGCAAACACAGCCTCAGCAAGTCGATGAATACGTGGTGGTTGAAATTTCCTCAATCTCGGCAGAACGTTGAGGTGGGGGTAAAAAGCAAGTGTCAAGATAAAAAAAGAGACGGCTTGTGACCAGTGCGGATTTCCCGATTCGCCGCGAGTATATCGATTGTAAAGTGGCCTCTGTCGTCGAGACCAATAACCAGGGAGACAGGAGATGGGGATGCGGTCATACCTGATCACGGCTTGTGGTGCGACGCAGAAACAGCTGAGCAACGGGCGCAAATGCTGCGATGCGGTGTTGCTGGACGAGAGCCTGGAATTATTTGGTGCGGCGCATTCGGGCCCAACTCTGCTCCCGTCAACCCGTAGAGCAACAGCGAGCTGGTGGTTTGGGCAGCTTTTGCTTGAAACGTCGGACGGGCGCAAGCTGGTTTTAGCGGACGGGACGGGAGACGAGATCGAGGGTCGAAGGGTCGAAGGGTCGTCTCGTCGTCGGGTCTGGGCCTTTTGCCTTTGTTCTTGTTTTTAGGGGTTGAGATGTCGGGCGGTTGCCGAGGTGCGCTCAAATCGTGATCAGCAGGGAATGACGATGCTCGAACTCGACAAGTTTAGTGTAAAAAGAGGGGTGACCCGGCCGGGGTTTTAAGACGTAATGCCGTCCCACGCCGGCGCTGCCAAGATCTTATTGGAACCTGGAGGAATGTGTCTTCCTTCTTGTTTTGGGTCCGAGAGGGATGTGATGGGAATTTCTATTTGTTTTTCTGCCATACAAATGCGCCGACTGTCCAAGCCTTTTAAGCCATCCCTTCGTGCAGACAGCGAGCATTGAGGCCACCTGGTGCATGGCCGAGGCGGCGACTCGGCACCAGGCGAAGCAGGAACTGGAATACTCGGTACAGGATGATGTTCAACAGGTTTTTGGCGTGACAGAGTCAAGTGATGCTGGGCAAAGTACACTAGGCCAAGTTTCCTGGCTGACGGCTAGCAGAGACCCCCCTCCTTCTTTGACTCCTCGACCCCTCGACCCCTAACCGTAACCGTGAGAGAAAAAAGCTCAAGCTAGAACCGGACATGCCCGAATTGTCTGGCTCTGCGACATGCGGGAGGTTCAAAGACATAGGGACGAAAAGCGATTGGTGCGATCCAGCCATTGTGTTGCATAAACCACTGTCTCTGTCCAAGCTTCCCAAAATGGCGGGGTCATGATCGATAAGGAGCAGTCACAGTCAGGCAGCTACGATCAACTTGATCTTTTTGGGCCTCTTTGTTGAGATTCTGTAGGTAGCTATTGAGCTTCCCTCCCAGCATTTGCGGATTTGCATCAGCCGGCAGAGGGTAAACAATAGGTGGTTGGATATAACGTGATGGTGATAGCCTGATTGGATGTGCCCCTCCCTCCTCAGCTCCTCACCAGTCACATCCTGATATGGCACTCTCGGACGACCTGACCGGACCGTTTTTGAAAGGATGAAACAAATACCCCTGAGATGGGCCGTTCGTATCAACCACCGCCAGACGCATTCCCGTGTACAGTAGTGCAGGTGATCCTTCCCGTCAGGAGTTAAGGCGCACATAAATTGAGGGACCAGATGGAATGTCTGTTGTTTTCTGGAAGCCTGCAAACAGTGCTCCTTTTGTTACGTTCAACAGGTGGCAGCTGAACGACCTCGTGATAGGCATTGGCATTCCACCAATGCCAGCCACCACACCAGCTTTGCGGACTCTCATTTCCTTTATCTTTATTTTTCCATGCGACCAGATATCACACAAATCAGGGTCTCGGTACCTTATGTTCGGTGCCGCAACCACGCAACTGGCTTACGTAGCTGTGTTCTCGACTGTTGGGGCGCTTACATACCTAGAAAATCCATCATGCGTATTGCCTTCCGGGTAACATCATAGAATCCCAGTCCCAGCACACTTGCAAAAGCTCTGCCTTGTAAGTTGAGTCGCTCAACATCGAGCATAGCGATGTTCTGTGTGTAAGGAAGGGATACAAGCTAGTAAAATTGCCAGAATGCCTATCACAGGCTGATACCGACCTAAAAAATCTATTATTGGGTTTGTTTGCTTGGCCAAATTCCTTGACTTTTTTTGTATTTCTTAAGCAAACCGACCCAATGAAGAACAGTCCGGCAGTTTTGGGACCAGGCGGACCGGAACCGGCTTGCTCCCCTCCGGCCCGAGCCAGCGGGAAAGTGGACCTCAACCCGGGACAGTGGTGATTGGCTGATAATTCCAAAGTCAATCAAGCCAAGGCAAAAGCACTGACCTCGCCAGAATCCAAAGCTCGAGTGAACCACGTGACCGAACTTTCAACGGCTGCCAGTCTCGGAAAAAGTTATCGCGACTCCAAAGAGCCAGCTCCCAGTCGACAAGAAGGAGGAGAGGGGACCGCCACCGCACGACATAAACACCACACCTCTCACCCCGATCTCGACGAAATCCACCGACTTTCTTTTCACCACGCAGCCGCCAAAATGGAAGCAACACTCTCCCGCCCAGCAGCCCGCTGCTGCTGTCTCCTCAAGACCACAACCCCCTCATCCACATCACGAGTCCTCCTCCTCCCAAGTCAGCAACAACAAACCCGCCAAAAATCCACCCGCGCCCGCCACAAGGCCGCCCTCAACATCCCCGCCCACCCTTCCTTCCTCTCCCAACCACCAGACTCAACCTCCCCAGGCGGATCAACAACCCTAATCTTCAACCCCCCCTCCTCCGCCCCTTCCGTTTTCCAAACCCCCTTCAAGTTCCTCCCCAAATCTGACCCCCGCCGCCGCGCCACCCTCGGCTCCCAGCTCTTCTCCTCCTCCGTCACCACGCAATTCTCTCCCCAATCAGTGGACGTTTCCTCTCTCCCAACAATTTTTGACGACCGCTCCCCGGCCACCACCCCCAAGAACCACTCCCTCACCAAAGAAGACGTCGAGGAGATGCGCCGTCTGCGCTTGGCGGACCCAGTCAAGAACTCCGTCCTGAGTCTGGCGAGGCAGTTTGGCTGCAGCGTCATGTTTGTCATGATGTGCGTGCAAGCTGGCAAGGAGCACAGAGACAAGGTCCACGTCGAGCCTCACGCTGCCGCGAGAGAGAAGTGGGGTCCCAAGAAGAGGGAGGCCAAGATGGAGAGGAAGAGGAGGATGGAGATGTTGATGAGGGGGGAGATTTAACTTTCTCTGGGTGGGAAGAAAAAAAAATATATGGAATGAACGGACTGGGATGGGATGGGTGTATATACAAAAGAGTGCCGTTTTTATGGGACTTGACAAAATGATGCTCGTGAGGTGGTAAAAATGCATTATGTACGATAGGGAACACCACTCTCTTCGGCTGGGGATATCAAAAAAGGGAACTAATTTTCTGGGGAAATCATAGATGACACGGGAAACGAAACCTTGATACCATATCACGGCGGATGAAAAATGGTTGGGTGGACGAGCTGTCAAGACACATAGGCGTGCAGTGGTAAAAACAAGCAAAAATGTTCAAAAGAGCAACTCGGCCATTGCATCATGTTGCACCAACTTGTATAATTCACAAAATATATTCTGTACTAAAGTATGCTTTTCCAGAATTGCATTCATTGCGGCGCTAGATACGACTACCTTCGTATAGAGCTGGGGTCGATCCGGTTTGTGTGTCACTTTCGCTCGCCTCCCATGAGAGCGCCAACATATATATATATTCACAACCCCACCACAACACCTCCTTAACGCCCCTTGCTCAAGATGTTTCCTTTGCCTTTCCCTTGCCCTTCCCCCTCCAAGAACTCACACTGTCCTCATCTTTCCAGTCGCTAGTTCCATGCCTGTCCAGCTTGTAATCACCCTGCCCTGGAATGACCCTTGAACACCACCCACACCAGCTCCTCCTCTTCCCCTGAACTTCCCTCCCCAAGATTTCACCTTTGAGCCTCTCCTCATCCCACTCTGGCACACAAGCGCCCACTTTAAGCCTCTTGACCGAAATCTTTTTCATAACACCCCCAATTCCCTCAACTTCATGCCTTACATACCCTACTTTCATGGCCGGTGATGGCGTCCTACGCAGGTGATCCGACCCCGAGCTTAAGAACCCTCCCAAGGTGCTGGAACCCGACCCGCCGCCCGTCGAATTGCTAGCCAAGCTACTGAGACTAGCGTTGCTGGCAGCAGACAAGCCCGAAATCGTCGTCGAGGAGGAAGCACTACTATCGCTCCTGTGGCCGATGCCAGCGCGAAGCCGTTCTTGTTGAAGCTGTTGGTCTGCCGCTTCTCGAGCGGCCTCAGCATCATAGTCCGTTTCTTGCTCAACCTCACGGGCACCACAGCACTGCGCGCTCAAGCCACATTGGACGCCGCGGTCGCCGTCACCAATACCCGTTCCTAAGCCACTAAGAACGTCCGTGTATTGGTTGCGCCACTTCCAAACGCTGTCATGGTAGATGTTGTGTAAGCAAGAGTTCATGAATTAGGGTTTCATACGGTCTACCATACCTTTGGTAAGTGTTATCGTCGTTTCTAATAGACCTTCCGCACGGAAAACACAACCATACACCCGACGAACCGCATTGGCAGATGGCTCGCTGCATATCGTCTGAGTCGATGCGTATCTCAGGACCCATTGGTGGTTTGACGAGCTGGCCAAGCGGCGCCTTGACACATTTGGTGCAAAGCCGACGGTGTCGGTCTCGGAGAACGATTTGGGCAGGCGGTTTGATAGCGCAATTCTGGTGGAGATACGTCAACAAGGCCATCGGGACGGATTAGGGACTCGGCATCTTGAACTCACCCTGCAAACAACCGTCCCGCACCTTCGACAAGGTCCCACCAAATCTCTAGCGCACTGGCCTGATTTGCCCTGAAAGTCTGTCCTAACCGACGTATCTTGGCCATAATACCAGTTGGCGGAGCGTGCACGAAAGCGCAATGTGTCTTGCGGGTCGACGGCAACGTCTTCGAGGGAGCATCGAAGCGACGAGTTTATCAGGCCTTTGCGATCCTGCAAGAGCGCGCCGTGTAGTATGCGACACGTGCGGGAGAGACTGTCGAGCGAGTTCAGGTCGAGGTTCCTGGCCACTGATTGCGCGATACTGGAACCAGTCAGTACGTCCTCACCCCCTTCGATTCGCCGTCGAAGGGGAGGCTTGGTGATGGTCTTGAAATGACGACAGGTGTGGAGAAAAGAAAGAAAAAGGGTGAGTGCCGGCCTACGGATAGCATCCCAAAGCCTTGGTCATGAGGTTCTGGTTCAGCACCTCCTTGACGGCATACTCGTGAGCCTCCTGGTTATCCTTATCCGTGCTGTTGTTGCTCGCCTTGTGGGCTTGAGCTTCACTGGCATTCCACACCTGTCCATCTCTTTGGGACTCGATGTCCTCGTCGTCCAATTCAACAAATACAGCCATGGTGGTTGGTGGTGTGTGGGTAAAAGATGATATGTCGGATTCAGAGATGATGGCGGCGATAAGGATGATGCGATGACCAGGAGGGCTCTCAAAGACCCGGAATCGGACGGGAATTCGAGAACTGGCAGGGAGGGCAAGTGGAGGGAGCACACAAAGACAATAACAGAGAAAAAGAGGAAATATCACTGAAGGGACGAAGATAAACGTGCCATTATCATGCCGTAACTGTAGCCTCTGACAACATGATATAATTTGATGCCAGTTTGACGTTCACACTGAGAAAGTCTGTAGCTTCCAGGATGAACGAACCGTTGTTTGGGGGAGGAACCAACCCCAGCATCGACCCCACTCTGGATAACCGACCCCCGGCACACCGGGAGCAGCTAACCACCGGCTGCCCCACCTTCCAACTGCTAGGGAATGGCGGGGTATTTGCCCACGTCACTATCGCGACCGTTGCTGCACCAGAGCATGTGACGTTTTTGACTTTCTTTTCTAGTGTATCCATGATCAGAATCCCATCGCGATATCTTCACAACCCTGGGCATTGACGCGAAAAACTCTACCTGGGCACGTGGCTCATACGCGCACCTACAGGAGCGTTGCTGTTGCGTACAGCTGTTACATATGGGATCCGCCCGCAATGGCCCTTCCCCAATCGTCAGAATAGAACGTGGGATGGTCTATCTCAATTGCTCCTTCGAGATGCGGAAATCTGGAACATCTTTCTCCCAGCTAAGTTCTCCCGACGATGACTGATCGTCCTGCCGCCAGCTCTTCTGCACCTTGAAGCTTAGCTCCCCCCCACGAAACCCCCATGTCTTTGCCTGTTGCACATGATCACATCTCTTTCTTCACCGTACCGTTGTGCTTCACCGCACCATTGAAACATCATCCCTTACCTCATGGTGTCGACAATTGAAAACATGCGCGCGGGTGTAGAGCTCAGGTGATATAGCTGAGTCAAGATGGGTGAAGACATTCTTCTGTCACGTCTCCGGCGTATGAAGCCACCTCGGATTCTGAGCATCGACGAATAGTCCTATCTATACCTAACAATCGAGCCTGGTCTTCAACAATGCTCGACTCCGAGCATGTGAATCAACCGGGGGTTAAGCAACGCTGCAATCGATGGATCCCAGTTCATCTTGTTCGTTGTTACACGGCAGCAAGCCGGTACCTATCAGCTCACAGAAAACAATCAATCTTCCGCAACAAGTTTATCGTGTCGGTCGAATGCCGTTTTGTTGGGTCCAGAGCCGTCAATCCCTCCTGCCGATACGAGAATATTGCTGTTCATCCGTGATTGGCCGACTCTGACGGCTGGAACCTGTCAGCTCCTCACTACCTGCAGAATTAGGGACGCTCACTGTAGCATTCGGTGGACAGCCATTCACTCACTCGAAAACCAGCAAATCAAGGCACAAGTCGTCAGAAAACAGTAAAAGTATACGCTTTCATTTATCCTCATCAAAGATTTCGGTCGTGCGCGATATCTGTTCAGATCATCCGTCTCGGCAAGCAGCAAACGCTCTCCCTGTCGGCGATCCGTTTGACGAGCCGGCAGATATCCTTGCCTTGCTACTTTAGTCGGCTGCGTCGATCATATTCATATAAATTGGTACCTGGTGCGTGGGACCATGGAATACCTACGTCCTACTACTGTCGTTGACGACGATGGGTAGCTACAGTAGGCCTCCAGGTGGGAAGGAATACACATTCGTCGTGGGCTCATAGCCATCACATTGGAATCACGCTCCCGTACCTAGCGCTACATCGTTTTTCTTCTCTAGGCCATCCGGCGGTAAAGCTGGACCTTACCTCAAGCTTGACCTGATGAATTCTTCTGAATCCAAGTTTATCGCAAGGTGGCATCGGCCCCTTGCACACCGCATTTCAAAGCTGCAGTGTGCAGCATCTGAGCACACTGACATACACTAGAAATGCGCTATCGCGAAGTGGCACCAATGCTGGCTTTTCCGAATTCCAAAAGGCGTTTTGACGCAGGGGTGAAGACAGCTGAACCGCTCGAGCCCTGTCGCATGGAAAGCCCGAGCCTGGAAGATTGGTGGCTGTAAATGCTACCCCTTTTTGGGACACAAAATCGATATTTTCAGGCTTGCAAAACGGCGCTTGACGGGACACGCCTCAGCGTCTGATTCATCTGTCCATTGTTGTCAGCATGATAACGCCGACGATAGCAATGACAGCGATGATTCCGCCAACCTTCATCACTTTGAATGCCAAGCGCTGAACCGAGGGACATGCATTTGATGCGGCGACAACGGACGCTGGCACTCGTATTGGCCATCTTCAAAAAGAACCTCGCGCTCGTCCGGACTCGCCTGTTTTGTCTAAGAAAAACGCTGGCTTCTTCGTGAGCCTCGCCAGGACATTCCTGTCTCCTCATAGAGTCAGTTTGGGCCCGTTATCATCACCGCAATCTCGGCGGCTTCTAACGTCAAGTTCAGCTCCCCACTCAAAGAAAGGAAACGCGCTCGAGAATTCACGATTGCTTCCACGCTAATCTCAGCGCTCTCAGCGCCTGGCCAGGCCCCCCCCTTTTCCTATTCCAGATTTGGCAGCCAGCCTAGCGACTATCAAGAAACTGTTAAGCCTTACGAGTTTTCGAGCGCCAATCAATCGACCACCGGCTGTGGCTTGCTGCGCGCAGCCAATACATGTCTTTTAATTTCGCCAGCAAGCAAACATCATGGTCTGGATTCTGTTGCTGGATCTCGACCCGACAGAGAGGATGTCTGATTGTTTCATGAATCTCAAGAGCGAGCGATGTTGAAAATGATCGACCGTTAACCACAGCTCAATCGGATCTTTCCTGAGCTTAATTTTTTTTTCGTGTTGATGAGATCCACCAGCACTGAATGGACCCCTGCTGCATCACTGCCAGTCGATCCACTTGGAGCGAGCTGGCTTCCGAGCTGCTGTTTGGTGGATGGGGGCGTGCTATGCGTGCCGATTGCCACCCTGTTCCCAATTTGAGAATCCCTCGCGAGCGTCCCTCTGTCTTGTTCCCACTGGCTTCCGACGTCTAGATTCTTCCCCTCTACTGAGAACTGTCTCTAGACATCTGTTTGGCAGTCCAGAACAACTGTAGGAGCAGTGCTTGACTTGCAATTCTGCCAACACTGTACCCGTACGAGGCCCGGGAAGGCATGCTGCATGGTGTTTGCATCTCCTCCACCACACGCCCAAGATAAACAGGGGTGGTGACAGAGAGGGCTAGCAAGCCTGTTCAGCGCGGGCGCCAGCCCAGTCTTGGGGACGCCTGGGACCTTGGCAATGGCATCAGTGCACGGGGAGAGGGTTGATGGGCGGCACGCTGAGCTGTCACAGCCTGCCCCCCCTGCTCCGTTTTCTCTTCTGATTGCTACCCGCACCTGTATACAGGGCACACACCCCCCCCCTCATCCATTCCTTCCAGTGTTACTGGACTTCTCTTTTCTTCCCTTCCTTTTCCCCTTCGAGGTCAAGATTGACTCAAATCCAACCCAACCTTGTTTCTTACATCCCACGAGTTCGAGGGTTGCCGTCCCCACCTTGAGGATCTCCTGGCGCACCTCGGTCCGTTTTTACGACAAAACCTAATCGGACCATAAGGCATCGTCCCTTCCGGAGGTCGAGGCCAGACCAAACAGACGGGGAATCTTGCCTAGGACGTCTCGGGAGGCAGAACCATTGGTTCCCGCCGCCACGAGATAGGCCGGCAACATGAAGAAGTTCCAGTCGTACTTTACGCCTGCGACGGGACCGGATGGCCAACCAGAGAGCAAAGATGGGGAGAAGGCAAAGGGGGGTCGGTCCGGGAGGAAGCAGGAGTCCAAGCCTTCAACACACCAACTACAACCGATACCGCCACGAGGAAGACAACCACCACCACCCTCTGAAGCAACATCCGGACATGCCACTCCTCAAATTGCGTCCGGCAGGGCGAGCATGTTGTCTGTCCCAGATGGAGCGACGGTTCGGTCTAGCTCGAAACGAAGTCCAAGCAGATCTCGAGCCTCGTTTCGGCACTCGGTATTCCCGGCAGGTGATCAACGGAATCACGATACCAGCACCATCATGGAGATCCGTAACGACATGATGGTGAATTGGCTGTACGAGCAGCAACTCCGAAAACAGTACGCCAGCGGCATGGATCCCTATGAAGGTGTCGTGCTGAAGAAGGCCCGAGGCAACTTCACCTGCTGCCCACCGCAGATGGCGGGCATCCCCGAGTCACTTTACGCCATGGTCTCCCAGATGAACGTGCGCTGTGCCATGACGATCAATACGCCCGTCGTGAGGGCGTTGATGGACTCGATTGTCAACAAGACCGACATCGACTATGTGCCGCTTCCCGATGGGCTACGAGTTCAAATTCTACCTTCAATGTCCGACTTACCAAGAGGCCAGCTGCACCATTTTGCGGCCTTTATCGAAGACGTTAGAATGCTGGTCGTGTGGGACGATGAGCCAGAGAAGCTGTTGGAGAGAGCACAGACTCTTGAACAGAGGTTTATCGAAATCATTTGGGGAGGGGGCAATGAGGGCGAGGACGAAGAAAAGGATGAAAAGAATTTCGCCAATGTGAATGTGAATGAACTGGACCCAAACCAGCTGGAGGGCGCGCCGGAAAAGCGACCAGTCAGGTTGGAAAGCGCTATCATGGTGTCACTCACCATGATTCTCTGGATTGTGTGCCCGGGATTGGGTTGGAGAGCGTTGGCATACCAGTCTGCAGTGGATGGGACCTATGTCAGATTTGCGCTCCTGGCCGCCTGCCCAGTGCAGATGTTTGTCAGTTTGTTCTTCTTCCAGTCGATTGTCACCAACCTTTTCCAAATCTTCGGCCCCATCTCGGCCGTTTCCAACAATAGCAAGTATTATAGCGGAAAGCCGCCCCGACGACTTAACCGCGATGTCAACGCTCTCCCACATGTTACGATCCAAATGCCTGTTTATAAAGAGGGCTTGAACGCTGTCATTCAGCCTACGGTTGTGTCCCTGAAGGCGGCCATCAGCACATACGAAATGCAGGGCGGGACGGCCAACATCTTTGTCAACGACGACGGTATGCAGCTCATTTCGGAGGAGGACGCTCAAGCACGCCGCGACTTTTACGACGAGCACAACATCGGCTGGGTGGCACGCCCACCTCACAACCCGAACCCGAAGGAGGAAGGCGAGGTCAAGTTTCTCCGTCGCGGCAAGTTCAAGAAGGCCAGCAACATGAACTACGCCCTCCGCACCAGCAATCTTGTGGAAGCCAAGCTCGAGGCCATTCAACGTAGTGCCAAGTGGAGTAACGAACAGGAGACAGCTGCGTACCGCCAGTGCCTGGCTGAGGTCTTGGATGATGACGAAGGCCGGACTTGGGCCGATGGCAACATTCGTGTTGGCGACTACATTCTGATCATCGACTCCGACACACGTGTTCCTAAGGATTGTTTGCTGGATGCCGTCAGTGAGATGGAGCAGAGTCCCGAGGTGGCCATCATTCAGTTCCAGTCCGGTGTCATGAACGTCACCAATTCCTTCTTTGAAAGAGGGTAAGTAATTTGAAGCTAAAGAGTGGAGGTCTGGACTAATCAGTTTTTAGTGTCACGTTCTTCACCTATCTCATCTACTCGTGTATTACCTATGCTGTCGCCTCAGGTGATTCGTGCCCTTTCGTCGGCCACAACGCCCTGCTTCGATGGTCAGCCATTCAAGATGCCACGGCTTACACTGACGAGGACGGTTACGAGAAATATTGGTCTGAATCCCACGTGTCGGAAGATTTCGAAATGTCGCTTCGCCTCCAGGTTGCCGGCTACACGCTCCGCTATGCCTCGTACACGGGCGATGGTTTCAAGGAGGGTGTCAGTTTGACAGTCTATGACGAACTGGCCCGCTGGGAAAAGTACGCATTTGGGTGCAACGAGCTTCTGTTCCACCCCCTCCGATTCTGGATCTACAAGGGTCCCCTCACGCCTCTTTTCCGGGAGTTTCTCTGCTCCAATATCCCGCTGCCCAAGAAGATGACCATTATGGCCTACGTCGGCACCTACTACGCCATTTCTGCAGCGTGGTGCATCACGCTGGCCAACTACTTCATCACTGGCTGGTTCTATGGCTTGTACGACAAGTATTACCTGGATTCGTTCGCCATCTACATTTCGATTGTAGTTGTCTTCAACGGTCTTGGTAACCTTGGGCTGGCTGTGCTGCGGTATCGGTTGAGCGAGAAGGGCCTGTTGAGTGCTTGTATGTTGTTCTTACCCCTTTCTGACATGAGCTTCTGGTCTGTCATATACTAACCTATATTTAGACTGGGAATGTCTCAAATGGATTCCGATGTTCACCATCTTCCTGGGCGGCCTTTCCCTCCACACAGCGCAGGCCATCCTATGCCACTTTTTCGAAATTGAAATGGTCTGGGGTGCCACAGCAAAGGAACTGGAAAACCTGAGCTTCGGCAGCGAAATCGTGCGCATCATCCGCAAGTTTAAGTTCACCTTCGTGTACTGCTTCCTCTGCACGGCGCTCATGATTTGTGGCACCACCGTCTTTCCCGCCCAGTGGCGCATCGCCGAGTTTTATGCCATCTACCCACTCTCCACGACCGTGGTTGCGCACTTCTCCCTGCCGGTGTTCTTGAACCCGGCGTTGATGATGTTTACGTGGTAGTTTTGGGTGCGATGTTGGATATTTCTTCTTTTAAGCCACACAAAAAATGGGTAATCGTTAATGAGGTTATTTGTTACTTTTGATTGCCAAAGTCGGCGATGTATATTTTATTAGAAGTCTTTTTGATCTCTTGGATATTTTATACAACTTTGATGAGGTTAACTTAGGAAATGGGAGTTTTGGAGTAACAACAGCAGGGGGGGCTGAGATGGGGGATGAATTTTATATATGGAAACTGACTACATACCAGAAAACTTGATTTTCTTTCTCACTTCTTGTGTTTTTGAAGAGAGTTTGGTGCTTGTTGGTGAGGCCAAAGCCAAACTTTCAATGACAACGATGATATAGACTTTGTTTCTCTTCAATATTCTTTTCCTATGATAGAGCAACAGTAGGGTACATACATGAGATGGGATGAGTGGGGGTTATGCGCGGGCTGTAGTTGAATCCGAATGTCAGGATTACAAACTCCATTAATCAACTTCCCGTTTCAGTCGCAAGTGAGATGCAATGAGATGCCAACACGTTGCCGTCGCGGTAACCTTGACGGGGGCGGCGATGGTGATGGAGGGGAAGGTGTGAGCTGCGATAAGAAAAGATAAGCATCGCCAAGCTTACACAGTCGGTAACAAGTCCTGAAGCGGGGCGCCACGCGCGCACACAATCGAGACAATCAAAACGGCCCCGCATGGTGTGCCCCTCCAAAAAATTTCCCCTCCATCATCTGCCACCAAGCAGCCCCTGCAGAGCTATTATATCCGGTTCTCTTGTAAGCAAAAAAATGGCTCCAGAATATGGATCTCGTGTCTTCATCTCCCTCCGCTTGCCACTGCTTTTCAACCACTTTGGTTGGCCGCTTTCCGTTCGGGGATAACCTCTGGGGTGGACGTCTCAGTGTCCTGGACTTGCCTTGTCAGTGATCCCTTGTTGACTGTGATATTTTCTCCTGCCGGACCCGATCTCGGTGTCTCCATCATCTCAACTCAAGAACCCTCTTCGACCTTCCTCCCCTCGGCCAAGTCCTTCCCTCCACTTCCGACTGCCGAGTCTATTACCTATAGCTTTCTGTCCTGCGACGAATTCTTTCGTTAGAAACTTCGTCGTCATCCTTTGCCGATCGTCGACCGCTGTCTATGTGTTGCGCGCGCATACCGGACGAAATCAAGACGAAAAGAATACACGCGATCCAGGAAACAACAGAAAAAATGTGCGGTATCCTCGCTCTGATCCTCGCCGACTGGCAGGCCACCGATGCCGCCTTCGACTTACACGAGGCCTTGTACTATCTCCAACATCGTGGCCAGGATGCTTGCGGTATCTCCACCAGTGCCGTCGGCGGCAGGATATACCAGTGCAAGGGCAATGGCATGGCCGCTAAGGTCTTTGAGGATGGCAAGCGCATTGCCGATCTTCCCGGATACATGGGTATCGCCCATCTTAGGTATCCCACTGCCGGAACCAGCTCCGTAGGTCTTCGTCTTGCCCCAATGGTGATGTATAAGCCAGCTAACATCCTCTTTGCTTCTAGAGCGCCGAGAGCCAGCCTTTCTACGTCAACTCTCCCTACGGTATCTGCTTTGCGCACAACGGCAACCTGATCAATGCTCCCGAACTGCGCAAGTTCCTCGACCAGGAAGCTCACCGCCATGTCAACACCGATTCCGACAGCGAGCTCATGCTCAACGTTCTCGCTAACGCCCTGAACGAGACTGGCAAGGCGCGTGTGAACACGGAGGATATCTTCAACGCCCTGGGCGAGACATACAAAAAATGCCAGGGTGCCTGGGCCGGCGTTGCCATGATCGCCGGTTTTGGTGTCCTTGCCTTCCGCGACAGCTGGGGCATCCGTCCTCTGGTGATGGGTTCCCGTCCCTCGGCCACTCAAGAAGGCGGTATTGACTACATGTTTGCCTCGGAAAGCATTGCGCTCCGCCAACTGGGCTTCAAGAACTTCCAGGACATCCTCCCTGGCCAGGCCGTATTCATTCAAAAAGGCGGCAAACCCCAATTCCACCAGGTCACCGAAATCAAGGCCTACTCCCCTGACATCTTCGAGTACGTCTACTTTGCCCGCCCAGATACGGTCATGGACGGCATCTCGGTCAACGAGAGCAGACGGATCATGGGCGCCAAGCTGGCGGACAAACTGAAAGAGATCCTCGGCGAGGAGGGCATTAAGGAGATCGACGCCGTGATCCCCATCCCAGAAACCGCCTCGACTAGCGCGCAAGTGGTATCAGACAAACTCAGCATTCCCTTCTCCAACGGCTTCATCAAGAACCGCTACGTCTACCGCACGTTTATTCTCCCCGGCCAAAAAGCCCGGCAAAAGAGCGTCCGCCGCAAGCTCAGCGCCATGGAGTCCGAATTCAAGGACCGGGTGGTCTGCTTGGTAGACGACTCCATTGTCCGCGGCACCACATCCAGGGAAATCGTCAGCATGGCGCGCGAGGCCGGGGCCCGCAAGGTCATCTTTGCCAGCTGCGCCCCGCCCATCAAGTACCCCCACATCTACGGCATCGATCTCGCCTCTCCTCAAGAGCTTATTGCGCACGAGAAGACGAGGCAGGATATTGCCCGGCACATCAACGCTGACGAGGTTGTGTACCAAGATCTGGACGACCTCAAGGCGGCGTGCACGGAGGCGAGCGGGGGCAAGATCACCCAGTTTGAGGTGGGTGTGTTCTGCGGGAAGTATCAGACTGAGGTGCCCGAGGGGTATTTTGATCATTTGAATGAGCTGAGGGGGAAGAAGAGGGAGGCCGCGCCTACTGCTGGGGGAGAGACTTTGGTGGCTAGCGGTGGGCCGGTGAACGTCGCTAATGGGACCAAGGGCGTGCAATTCAAGCTTGACTTGTCGGGAGTGAGACCCGGGGGACTGGCCCCTGTGAGTGAGGAGGCTGTTAAGGGGACAGCGGCGCTTAGCCCGGATAATAGGCAAGATATTAGGTGAGTCTCTCTATTCTTTACTGTTACGGGAGTCTGAGCTGACAAGAGTGTAGCATCCATAACCTGGCGACTGATCCCAACAACCGGTGAACGGCTGGCTGGGGTTGACTTGGGATATAGCATGGCGCGTTTGACGGCTGGGAGGTATTTTGTATTTTTTCGATCCGTTGTACGCTCGCTTGCTTCTGGGCAGTTCGTTCAGCATGCTACAAAAAGAAGACCTAAAATAAACTATCAAGATGGGATAGAAAAGATAGACCGGATGGCCGGAGAAGGCAGCTGTGGGGCATGTAACGACGTGTGGTATACCTGGGCGGTGGTCAGATCGCATTCTCATGTTGATGATAGGGCATGTACCAAGCGTGGTTGTTGATAGAGCAAAAGAGAGAATATACAGAAAGAAAAAAGTAATCCCACTGTTGGTGTTAACGTAACACTAGGAACGTGGTTTCGGTGATTACCCATATCCTGTGTCCGGTGAGCTCGTTTGAGATGAGCAGTACCTGTCACGCAGTAGATAGGCCGACCTCGTGACTCGAAGGTAGCTGGCCAGTTGATGGTTTCAAGATTATGTGGTCAGCTCTTGAGGCGGCGGTCGATTTTCTTTGTCTCCAAGGTTAAATAGCCCAACCACCTCAGGCATCCAACTCTGGGTTCTGAGTAGATTTTCGAGCAAGCGATTGCTATTTATTGCCGCAACGGAGGTTATTTACCAGCAGTGAAATCTGCAGACAAAGCAAACAATTTGAGGCGCCTTCTTTTCTCACCTGACGCATCGCGACCACACAACCAAAACAGTCAACGCCTACCTCACCGGCTTCGAAGTCGCAAAACCAAAGGTTCCTACTGCAGGTATCACTTTTCCACCGTCAACCCCACCCTTCACGCTTCACCACGCCTTCAGCAGAGGCAAACAACAACAAGAAAAATGGCGAACGGCTCTGCTTCTGCGCCCCAGACCGAGGCTGAACACACCAGCAAGTCGACCACTGTAAGTAGTCCCACGATAACAACTATGTCCCTCCAATCGACAACAAATCCTAACCAAAATGCCTAGACAACCACAGAAAACAATGCCAGTGGAAATGACAACAGCAGCGGCAGCGCCCAGAACAGCAATGACAGCAACACCGATAAGGGTACGAACGAGGCCTCAGAGAAGTCGAACAACGTGGGTGGTGCCTCGCTGCCCGAGTCGGTCCCCAAGAAACCGACGAGCTCGGAGATGTATTCTGCTGGGCATTATGACTAGTTGATACGCGGCTGCCCTGGGGAGGATGTGGAGCAGTGCTGTGGGTGAGGAAGGAAGGGAAAAGGGGGTTAATACCATACTCTGGCTGCTAAGGAGGCTGAGACTGGAAAAGCACGATAATGATGAACAAGGGAAGGCAGACAAATAAAGGGGGGAGGTTAGGAGAGAGAACTCGGATAGCGTGCGAATTTTACCAGGCCTTTCGCCTACTTAGATAGGTGCCCAGGCAAGGGAATAAATGCAGGGTTTTACTACCGTGGTGGTGGAACGCACTGTCACTTGTCCATCCACATATGTTGCTGTGAATGTCATCATTGTTCGTTTTCTCCGTGTTGCAATGTTTCTTTGGGGTTATTGTCCCCTGGTTTCCCTTGATTCTTGTTGTTGTAACCAGTGTCCCCCAGTCTTGCCACTCAAAAACGAAATCAAGAAAGACGAGCTTGCACCCCTGCCTGTGTCTTGTGTCCTTGGACCTTCGGGGGGGAAGAAGAGGGAACGATAGGAGGAGGGGGGCATCTGGGGCGCATATCCCTGTGTTGATAGGAAAGATATATGGGTTTGAATGGTTATAGGTATACTAGCCTAGCATTGTATTTAATATAAAACGTACATGTAAGTCGGATACAGTCGTTCTTCCAATGTAGTCGTTCTGAATGGTAGCCCGTCCTTAACAGTACTACAGCCCTTTCCCAGCGGTAGCCACTTTACAAGTTTGCCTCTTGCAATCCTGGCCAGTTCTGGTGCAATTTTATCCAAGTAAGCGATTCTAAGGAGCAATGGTTCGCTACGTCAGCGCTTGTTCGATTGTTGCCATTGTGCAGATAAGCTGTTCTTAACTGTGTTCAGCCTGAATATTGAAAGGTTGCAAAGAACTCCCTCGGCTTGTAGGTTCAGGTTAGTGAGTGTGCCTTAGTTACCTTCAAGGCTACTGGAAGCATTGTCTGCTTTGGCAGCAACCAAGTTAACGAAGTCATCACAGCCACCTACAAAGCTGCCGAAAGCACCGCCCCAGACGCAATGTCCTCCTTCTGGTAATTGTGTTCGAGGCGATAGTCGTCTTCTTGGCAGAAGCGCTCAAGAGAAGAATTCTTGACAGACTGGGGCGCCTCCAACCGATAAAGCTCAACGACTCTTCCGCGGATAGAGTTCACAGACTCTCCTGCGGATAGAGTTCACAGACTCGCCCGCGGATGGATTTCATGAACTCTCTTGTCGATAGAGTTTACAGGCTCCCTCTCGTCGATAGAGTTCAGAGGCTGGAATTCTTCGCGCCGATGATAAGGCGGCGACTCACGCATCAAGTTTCTCGTGAAGAACGAAGACCACACGGTCAGATAGCTCCTCGCTGAGCACCTTAGAAGAACCCTCCAAGCTTCGTTTGCTTCCCCTCCGCGCGCGCGCCGGCGAGAGAGTACAGGAAAACAAGGGCGCCCTTGCGATCTTCTTCTCAAAGCTTTCCGTCTTAACCCATCGATCACTGCAGCGTCGGCTTGGAGCCCGCGGTCGGCTTCTACACCTCTCCTTGAGCCTGCCCCTGCCGCCGATTCCAGCTCTACAAGACACAAATGCCAAACTCTCCCGAGGTCGTCGCTCAGTTTTTCGCTTTCATCCTCGCGACAACTTCGTGGATCCATTGGATATCATCCTCTCGGCTTCCGCTTCTCGAGTATGTTTCATTCTCTGGCCTTTTCCAAAGCCGTTTCACGTGGGACTTGAAGACCGGCTGCTCATGCTGTTGCTGCCTCTTGCCAACAGGGCGCGCAACCGACGCGCGCGTCCGCGCGGTCTTCATTCCGCATAGCTCAGGGTTGAGAGACTTGTTGGCCCGGTAGAGATCGATAGCCCTGCTTGTGACAAGTCGAGACATCTTACTTGTAGATGAGGATTGTTATGAAGGTGAACATTGTGTGAGCCTGTTTAATATGGCATTCGCCCTTACTTAATGAAGAATTGTGTGCTAAAGTGAGTTTGCTCACAAGTGAGCATTTGGTAGGTGCCTCTAGCATATAATTAGCAATCACTCAATAACGAGTGTAAATGAAGCTAAATAATATTATGAAGCAATATCTAACATGCCTCTTTTCCGATATACCTTGGGGACTGGTCCTGCCCTAGGATCAGGTACCTTAGTTAGTGGATAGTATGGCAGAGAAGATTGCTGCTGTAGCCAAAGGAAAGAAAATGATCACGAGATAGCTAGGCAGTTAATATCTCCTGGTCTATTATCCCAAACCTATTTGGTGAGGTCAAATATCTTTTCAATATTGAAAAGTCGTAGACCCTTCCACCTTGCAGCAGAGCAACAGCAGGTGGCTTAGAAGGCACAGTCGCTCGACTTTGCCTTGCCTGAATGCTTCTGGAGTCTCTGCCAGCTAAGAAGCAGGCATTGATGATGACACTCTCGGCTGCTGATGGGGCAAGGGTGGTGCGCTCCCTTTGGCAAGCCAGCAGCGACTTGGAGTCACAATGCCCATTTGGCGTTGCTCCAGGCCAAGGTCCCTCTGTCAACCTGCCACTATTTGAGACCACAATGATCACTCGCTTGACGTTGTGCCAGGCTGCACTCTCTCTGGTAAGTCTGCTATTTATCAGTGAGCTTCATGCCTCCCTCCAATTTGAAGCAATTCGAGATGACAGGAACGACAAGGAGCGATCCGAAATCGAGACGATCTGCGTCAAGATCTGGAACTTTATTGCCTGACGGAAGCGGGGGATCGCATCTGGTTGGTGTGGTAATATAGAAGTGGATGCTCTGATACAGAAGACCCTCATGGCGAGCGAGTAGGACAAAGTGATAGTGCCCATCTGCTGCATGTCCTGTTGATATTCGATCTGCATTGAGCAGAAGAAAGCGAGGGTGCTCAGGTAGTCTGCTGTATACTTGTGCTGAGCGACGAAGACCGGCCTGTTGGAAAGGTAATTATAGTGACGATTAGGGTATTGTTTTCTGGGCCACAGTCGCTGAAGGCCAAAATAATTGCCATGCTATAGCTATCAACGTGATAGCTATAAAGTGATGGTGCCCATCGTCGCAAAGGTGATGATGGCCAAAGGGAGTCGTTGGCGTCGTGCTGGGCAACAGAGGGCTGGCAGTTCGTAAAGATAGCTGCAGTGGGATTGCGTCGTTCTTCTATGGAATGGAACCGCTTGAGGCAGGACGGGCAGTTCTGCCGAGTGTTGTCAACGTGGCCCAGCAAAAAGGTGACTGCAATTGGGTCGGGACTTTTGTTCAATGTAGTTCGGTTAGGGAAAGACAATCCTGCTCTTCTCATGCCAGTGGGGGGTACTCAATTGCAGTCAGAACGCCATCAAGATTCTTATCCACCCCCCACCATTAAAAGGGGCAAGTAAAATGGCAAACACGAATTCTTTTCTGTCCATACCTCGAATGTTTTAGACCTCTTTAACAGCGGCAAATACACATTATATCTCTTTTTCGGGACCATCTATTATAAGCATTACAACCCTCTATCTCTTTCAAACATATTAGCAGTAGCTAAATCCAACTAAGGACATTTCTAATTATTCTTTTCGTTGTCATTAATATATAACTGCAAAAACGCTCCTAAACGGATAAGTAAATAATGAACAAGCGGCTGCAAACGGATACAATGATAAAAGCTCGGATAAAACGATCAAACTGCTCGGATTAATAACTAAGCGGCTGCAACCGGCTTGATGAATTTTGGGAGAATGTCAAACGTTTCTAAACGGATAAATAAATACTGCTGGCGGCTGCAAACGGCTAGGACGATAAAAGCTCGGATAAAACGATTCAAAGCTCGGATAACTACCTAACCGGCTGCAGAGAGTGAAGTAAATTTTGTACAATTGTAGTCTTTAAAGCAGCAGACCCTCTTTACCTTCTGTTTCTTGGTGGGAGATTTGTTAGGGGTTTTGGGTAGAGGGCCAGTAGCGGCCCTCTTTTTGGTGCTGCTCAGGTACTTTTGGTCTATCTTTTAGAACACCAAAGGCGGCAGCACCAAATTCTCCCTCTCCCTCTCTTAACAGCATCACATCTCCTTGTTTGTTCCCGAGCGCAACAACAGCAATCTTACTCCAGCGAGAGCGTGCGGTCCAGAATTCAGCATCAGAGGTCTCCTCTCCAGCATCGTTCATCAGCAACACCACACGCTGTCGCAACTCTTCGCTTTTTCCTCGTTACTCCTCGCTTCTTCTTCGTTCCAAATAACATTACCTCGCTTGCGAACCGACCATAATGGCTGACAACAGTCAAGAGGATCTCTTCTCTCCAGCATTGCTCACCAACAACACCACATCTTCCTTTCTTGCTCGCTTTCGAGCGCCAGCAAGAGCAGCCGTACTCAAGCGAGAGCGTTCTTACGGTGCCAGATGCAATAATCGCCTGGAACAACGTCAGATGGGCCTTGTGATCCCAGATCGTGATGTTATAAGAGTAAGCAGGCGTGGTGAATGTAGCGGTTGGCTGAGTCTGATAGGGCGAGACCATTGCAGGGCGTTGGAATGTGCTGCTCAGGCACTGGAATGTAAAAGCCAGGCACAGGAATGCAACAGTGGAGAGTTGCGTTGCTTGAAATGAAGTAGAAAGTGATGATAATATCTTTTTGAGAGTTGGCGGCTGCAATCAAAGGTCTTATCGGCTGCAATTGAATGGCTACTGGCTGCAATCGAAGGTAAGCGACCACACTTGAAAAATAAAAATAGGGTTTGTTTACATCAGCGGTTATTGTGAGCAAAGCAACATCAGATCGCAGATTCCTTTTTTAATATTACGGAGGCTGGGGCCAAAAGTGAGTGAACTCCTATGTTAGCTCAATTTCCTAGGACAGTGTGAACTGTGTACTTTTAAACTACACACTATATGCCCAGTACTTTTATACTTACTTGGAAATAGGATTTAAACCTTTCTATTACTTTTTAATATCCTGAAAGTCTTTCTTTATTTTTTTTATATTTTTATTCTTTTGTATTAAGTATAAAAGGTCAGCCTAGCCTTTTAAGGGTTAGGGTTATGGCCGTGGCTTGAGAGTGCGTGCACAGCTGTGGGCACTGTGAGCCAAGGCGGCACCTAACATGGGAGTTCACTCACTTTTGGCCCCAGCCTCCGTAAGCAGTTGCAAAACAACCAGCGTCTGCAATCATTTTAACCGAGCGGCAGCAAACGGATAGTAAAATAAAAGTTTAAATAAAACAATAATGCAGCGGCTGCAGGCCAAATGAAAAAAAAATGACAAAAAAGGTTAAAAGATATTTTCGGCTGCAATCGAGCATGTTGATATCTTTAGCGGCTGCAAACGAATTAATCGAGCGATTGTAAATGGTTAAAACGATAGAAGCTCGGATAAACTTATAAAATGGATCGGGTAAGTAAATATCATAATTAAAGGCAAATCCAAGTGTTTAAAGATATGACACAATATTTACTTTCCACCATCTTTACTTTACGGCTATTTGGTCGGTGTTGGAACTTGTTATTTTGCGTCATTAGCAAGTCTCGAGACAAGGCAAGGCATCGGAATGCAAAAGACCCGTTCCTCCTCCCACCTCACCCTCTCTCAACTTCTCCTCTCCCTTCATCGTCTGCCATGTCTCACTCCCTGTTGCCATTCTTCCGTTTTCATCATGCCCCTCGACATAGACCAAGTCACTGATTCTTTCTTTGAACACCACACACCACAGAAACACATTATAACACATGTGGCATTCTTCTCTGGGTTATTTTCTTTTAGGATAGGTATGTAACTCTGTCTACAATTTCTAATCTTTTCTCTTCCCCCAAAACCCATCGATTGCCCCCTCCTGTCTTTCCATTCTTCTTGGTCACAGTTACATACTTTACACCAACTCAGCCAACGCCTTGGCCTTGTTCTCCTCCACAGCCTTGATAAAGGTCTCATACGGCGTCAGGGTTCCCAGCGCTCTCCGCATGTGCGCATTGACAATCTGCAGTCCATACACATAACTCGCGTTAACCCAGCCGAATCTGATCGAAAGTTAGCCATGGTTCCTCACACGTTCACAGAAAAGAAAAGAAAAGAACTCACCCCTCCTTGGCAACACCCTTGAAGTCCAAACCCTGATTTCCATACTCGGCATCCACTCTGTGCGGATCAATCGGTCTCGTCACATCATACTTCTCCACCACCACCCCGTTGAAGTCGACAAACGCCTTGGTGATCATGAACAACCACTTGTATGCCAGTCTCTCGGCCTCCTCCGTGAAGCTATACCGGTACAGCCCAGTCCACGCCAAGATTTGCTGCGGCGCCCAGCCATAGGGATAATCCCACTGCCGGTTGGGTCGCTCTAAACCAATCTCTCCACGACTCTCCTCGGTACCAGACAACAACCCGCCCACTGCCTCAAACTTGGGAAGGGCCTTGGTGACCATGGCAGCGGCTTGCTTCGGGCTGGCAACACCAGCCCAGAGAGCCCAAAAAGTTGTTGCGCTTTCGTACGAGCACTGCTTGCGGTTCGCTGTGTCGTAGTCAAAGTACATACCCTCCTGCTCGTTCCAGAGATACTTGTCAATGGCCAACTTTCTCCGCTTCGCGCGGCGGTCCCAGATGGCCGACGCCTCGACGTGGTTGGGCTCCATGCTGCCCACACAGTACTCGGCAGGGATGACAAGTTTGTCGTGGAACACGTTGCGGATGGTGCGCGCAATGTCAGTCTCGTATTTGAAGAGAAGCGAGTTCAAGTCGATCGTGGCAAGGTCGGCGCAGCAGCCCTCGAAACGGTATGTCGTATCGTGGCCCGACTCACGGACGGCACGATCGTGCATAAAGTAGTCGTCGAGCTCGGGCTCCTTGATCCTGCCACTGTTGTAGCCCTCAACAAATTCCTCAAAAGTGCAACCATGTTTCTTAACGTAGGGCTCCAAAATATGAACGAAATGGCCGGCCTCCGTCTCAGGGGGAACGCCAAGACCCTCGGGCCTGTACCGGGAAAGACCTGTGACGGGGTCTAACCGCGGCTCGGCCACCCATACGCTGTGATACTCCTTGATAGCAGCCAAGATGGACGTCCGGAGAAAGTCAAGAGCACCTGGCTCGTGCTTAATCTTGTCATACACCCGGAGTGCCATATCGGTAAGGAAAGGGGGCTGTGACCGGCAGAGGTAGTACGACCGAGTAGCGTTGAGAATCTTGCCGTAGTGCTTGATGCAGAAGCAAAAGTTCTGTACCATTGACTTGGCCAGATCGACCTTATCGTGCACCAGCAGTCCAAGTGACTCCATGTAACTGTCCCAGCCGTAGAGCTCGTTGAACCGACCTCCCGGCACGACGAATGGCCGGCCCTTGAGCGTCTTCTTTCCAGTCTTGGGATCCACTTCCTCTTCCATGTCCACGGCGAGCAGACCAGGCTTAGAATTCATGTCCCGAACCAGCTCGGGGGTAATCTTCTCCGGCAGAAGCTGCACATCGAGCCGGAGCTCAGGCCTCTCCTCTGCGACCTTGGTATAGTACTCATATTGCTCGGGGGCGCCTCGGGGAACGTAGATGCGTGGCCTCGGGTCGTCCGTCCAGTCTTTCGGATCCCGCGCCGCAATCTCAATGCTGGAAGCATCAATACGGCGGGTGAGACCTTCCCAGAAGTGGTCACGAATCATTCGTGAAAGACGGTTGACGGGGTTCTCGTTCAGTCGGGCTTCGTCGAGGATAATCTGCTTGCGGCCATACTCCTTGGCGAGCGAGAGCTCTTGGAGCAGATTAGAGAGCATGTATGTGCCTCGAATATCGAATCTGTTGTGCCCATTAGACGCCGCAGTGCGGAGTGTGAGAACTTTGGGACCATTGTCCTCGATTGTGATCTGCATGTTCCCATCGGTATCCTCCTGCGACTGCAAACTCTGTAGGGTAGGTTCGACTTGGATAAGGAATCGACGAGAGTGTGGGATGGTTGATTCGTCTGAAACAACACCGTTAGCACTTGATTATATTATGGTCCAAAATCGGGCACATCGGTGCTCACCATGGCTTCCTCTCCGGTAAGGCTCCTTCAGGCCCATCCGCTCCATCTGCTTGAACAGGCTGTTCTGTTGCAGCCCAATTCTGGTTAGCCCATGGTCATCCCTGTGATCATAAGCAGAAATACCTGTGAGTAGGTGCGAGTTCTGGCGCCCGCCCGGGTGTTGAGATGGCGCTCATCGGCCGTATAATAGGTCCTGGCATCGTCGAACACGCCCTCGTCAGTCGACCCCCGGCTTCGGGGAGCGCCCGGCGGTGGGGCGGGTGGTGTAATCTCTGTTGTCGGGATGATAGGCATGATGACGGTGGTGTTCGGGAATCGAGGACTTAAAAGATTGCAGAGGATGGATGGGAGCAAAAGATGGCGTCGAGTTTCCTTCTGCTGGGTGAGGTAAGGTAGGGAAAGCTCTAGCAAACAAGGACGGGCAGGCTTGTGCTTCGGGCTCTGATGCGAGTGGCTAAACGCTAAAACGGATTGAGTGTTGCAATCTGCTGCAGGAACTCGCACGTTTGTCGTCGTCTGTCTATCCCAGAGAGGTTAAGGAAACAAAAAAAGAGGGAAAAGATAACTTCTAGAGGTGTTGTGAAGAAGAATTGCGGCGTTGCTGAGAGAAGATGTCTCAGACAAGGCGGCTTTACGTTGGGTGAGGTGTTGAGGTGCAGGGGAGTTGCGGGCAGGAGGTGGAGGTGGTGGTTACCTACTGTGGTATGCTGCAGGTGCGGATGCAGGTGGGTGCCGCAGCTGCCCTGTCCGCCCACCAAAGAAGCAAGGAGGGTCCGAGATTGGGAGCGCCAGCACGCTGAGATCACGGGGCCATTGAAAAAAGCAAGCACCAGGTGCAGATAAGCCTCATTGAAAATTATCTATCTCGTCTTCTTCAGCCAGCTAGAGGCGTTCTCAGCCTTGCACTAAAGCCCCAACCTCGTCCCGATTGTCTTTGGGTGAACACCCAGCCGGATGGGATTCTTTGTTTGTGCGTCACCTTGCACCACCATGCCCCTGATGCTGTGCTCCTGTATGTAAAAAGATGTCGATGTCACTGTGGATTGAAAACAGTGGAGGAGGGCGATTTTAAAGTGTTTAAGTGGTAATGGGGTCCACAATGACGAAGCACTGCAGCCATATCCATCATTGGGTATCGGTATCTGACATGTGCCCTCGAATCATCGAGGCTACGGAGTCAGCTTCGGCCGGACAATCTCTACCCCGAATTTGAAGTCCGGAGAAGGTCTTCTTCATCTACGATATTGGTCTTTATCAAACAGTCAAGTCTCAGGAACACCAGCACTCTCATGTTTGCTTCTTGCCCGCCACTACCCCACGAATCCAAACACCCTCGAAGAAAGCGGGGTGACGATCATCATCCGACCCTCTCCCGTCTCAAAACCTTCAAAAGCCTCACCATCATCCATCCATCCAGGCAGCTCTCTTAAAAAACAGAAAACTTCTTCTCTCCTGGTGATCCAACAGCTAACCGAATATGCACATCATACGGGCGTTATTGAGCACATGACCACTTCCACGACATCCGTGCCATCCCACCCACACTTTCCCCCATTCGCACTGACGGCTCTCTCCCTCTTGGCGGGGCACTGCCGTCAGCAACCAAAAAGCGTGGGGGAGCTCGGGAAAAGGTTTGGTTCGACAGGGGGGGTTCTATGCCCGCCGACCACCGACCTCCGGAGCCGCCGCTCAGCGGCCGGAGGTGCATAATTTCGATCTTGCCCATCTCTATCATAAGAACTATGCATATTCATCCATTTGCCTCGTCACAGATTTTTGTGCAACATGAAAACTCTTGGCTGGATTTGCCTTCTGTTTGCCTCCCGTTTGCCGCTTTTATCAATCTCTAATTTTATTAGAACAACGTGCATTGTGAGGCCTGAAACATGGCACCTCCTCCGTGCCTTCGCCTACCAACAGCAACAACACCATTTATATCTCCCGAGACACAACACGGCCCGGACCACATATGGCGGCAGTCGGCCACAGCCTGACCCAGATTCCAGACAAGAACAGCGAAAAGAAATCAAGGCCATGCGAATGCTGCTTGAATATTACTTCGTAGGAAAAAGAAGAATGCTTCAATGCCTAAAAGAACTAACCCTAAGCTTGTCAACATAAGAAAAACATATACAACTATCAAAAACCACCGCACAAAATGCCACTTTTATACTGTCCACCCAATAATGCGGCCCCAATTATTCCCAGTCCAGACAAAGGTTCATCCAGCCCTTTGCCACCCATTCGCTACCCGCTTACCAAAACTCCCATGTAGTTGTCTCAATCCAACTCACTAGGATGCTCCCACTTAATCGGATGCACCAGCATACTCCTCAAGCACAACCTCCCTGTCCCGTCCCCCCTCTCCTCCTCCTCCCTACCCCCCTCAACTGCCCCTCCCCGGATCTCCCACCATTCCTCCCCCTGCCATCAAACTGCGCATACCCCAACCACCTCCTCCACAGCAGTCCCGCGAACTCGCTATTATAATACCAACTGCTCCCCTTGTGATTATGCTCATTGTTCAAATCATACGGCGACCCCTTCCCTCCAGCAGTGTGATCCCTTCCGCCATTAAAAGCTTTGTCAATTTCCTCAATTTCCCACTCTCGATCCAAATACACCGGATGGGGGGCATAAACCGCCTTCAAGCCGTGATGAAGCGCCATAGTGGCGGGGTACATCTCCGCAAACATTGTATGCTTCAGCCGCCAGGTCTCCTCGTGCATGACGTTCAACAACCGGCGGGAGAGTCGGCTGGCGGTGATGATGCTGCATCGGCGGGGAGGGATAGGTAGAGAGCGCTTATACCCCGTGACGTCCGTCGAAAAGACCCAACCCGAGTTCTCGGTGTCGAATAGCGGGTTCAGGGTGATGAGATCTGCTTCTTCGCCTTTGCCGCATTCGGGGTCGGATTTGTTGTTCGGATCGCAGTTGGACGGCATAAAGCTCTCACCTCGGAGTTCTGACCTGAGAGGTTGGCGGCCGGGGAACTGGACCGGGCCGTATATGGCCTCACGGCCGCTGTTGAGGGTCTCGTTGTGTACCAAAGACGCAAAATCGTCCCAAGAGCCGTGATACGAAGGGATGTAATACTTTGCTGAGCGCTCCCACAGTTCGTTGCGGGATTGTTCTCGAGCCCAAGCACCTAGGCGGTCGAAGAGTTCGTAGTAATCGCCCAGCCAGCGCATGTCGAGCTCCCAGTTCCAAAAGTGTTCGTACTCAGGGTGCTGCATGGCGAAGTGCTGGAGAGGAAAGTGCGCGCTGCGGTAGACGCCATGAATGTCACCGCCGCTGGGGTTCTGAAAGCTGCCACCGAATCTCCCTGGGTAGTAAAGGCGCATTTGGGCTTCTGACCATAACGTGCAGAGGCCGTGGAATTCGCGGGGAATATTCTCGTCCAGAATTCGTTGGGCTGTCATGGGATCGGCCCATATGGCCTCGTTATTGTTGCGCACGTGGAGGAGGAAGTGCACGGCGTATTCGCCGCCGGACTTGAGCGACAGCTCGGAGATCAAGGCCCGAAAGTTGAGAATGGTGTGTTGCGTCCACTGAAACCCAACGTAGGCCCGGATCACCACAGCCGTCCGGGAGATCTTCTGCCGCTCGTGGCGCAGAAAAGACCGCTGATGCAGTTTGCTCGAAACTGTCGCCGTTTTTGTTGGTGCCGCCGACTCAACAAAGCGCTTCTTGTTGGATTCGTAGCATCGCGTTTGCGCATCACCCCAGTCCATGTCCTCAAAGTTGATCTTGCCCGTCTTTTCCCACACCGTGCTGCTGCCTTCTTGTTCCGTGTCTGTGCCGACAAACGCGCCTCCCTCTTCAAAGCCGTATCCCAGTCCATAAGGCCCATATCTGCCAAATCTGTCAAAGCATACATCATCGCGGAGTCCTAGCAAGCTGCGTGAGCCCATGGCCGGTTCTGGCTCGCCCTGGACGATGCCATTGTAAGCGTAAAGATCGGGTACGGGAATCTTCCTTTCTTTGTCCAGATAACATTTCTCGACGGCGTGGTATTGGGAGGTGTATTCCGACGACTTGTAATC
This sequence comes from Apiosordaria backusii, assembly GCA_030549205.1. Taxonomy (NCBI): domain Eukaryota; kingdom Fungi; phylum Ascomycota; class Sordariomycetes; order Sordariales; family Lasiosphaeriaceae; genus Apiosordaria; species Apiosordaria backusii. Next base: position 2,849,282 of record JAUKTV010000004.1, read on the forward strand.
AGGCTGAGGTACATATGGCGTCGGGGTCGGCAAGCCAGTATAGGATAGCGTGAGCGGGAATGGAGACGCCGCGCCCGACTTCCTGGGATATTCTGGTACATGTTCGCTCGCGGGAACTAGGGCTTTGAGACCGTTGAAGAAACCGTCCAGGCTGATAGGAAGTTAGCGCCAAGTCTGAACCGCACACCCCTTTTTGGTTGGTCTCCAAGAGAACTCACTGTCTAAACCGCAACCAAGTCGGCATATGCTCCCCTTGGACTTGAACCTGTTGTGTGTCTCCCGTGGAAACCACAAATACCACACCCTCTGTGTCTTTGCCAATCGTCGTTACCTCACCCTCACCGCCGCTACTGCTCGCATCTTGGTGGCTGAAATCCACCAACTCCAATATCCTTTCACGACGTAGGCGTCCCCCTGGTGATGAAATAGCTAAGCATAAGAGAAACAGAATGCCGGCACTCCATAATATCACTCTACGATATAAGCAGTGACTTAGAAGCGTTCGAACTCTGATTTTTGGTTTTTGGTGTACTGGAGCCGGGAGAAAGGACTTCTCCTCTCTGGTAGAAAGTATGCTCGAGAAGGAATCGTCTGACTTGCTCCTCGTAAGGAAGGAGGGCGGCTCCATAACGCAAGGGGGGGGGTGTCTGCTATACTGTAAAATCCAAGGTACAAGAAACCAATTTACAAGCGAATGTGGGTGGGTGTGGTAGGTATGCAAACGAGAGATGCAGCCTGAGGGTGTTACAGAAAAATTTAAGACGCCGGAGAAAGATATGTCTGGTTAAAGAAGACGAGATGTAATGTTAGTTTACAAGATGGCTGTGAAAGCATACGTCAGAAGGAAACGAGAAAAAAGATCGAGCGGCAACATCACCCAGGCAGCTGGAAGCTTGTTGACCGTACTGTGTGCACTATGAGAACGCGCCTTGTGAGATCGGCGTAGAGGAGGCAGGTCCTGATCTGGGCGGGAGGTCAGAGGTCTTGCAGACCGACCAACAACGCTAGTGTAAGGTAGGTAGAGGCCGCGAGGGGACATCTTAGAAAGAGACCGGTGACCCCCAGGCCAGGGGTGAGTCGATCGGATGTGTTCATGTCTGAGCCCTACAAGAAGCTGATCACAGCGGCCCGTGACAGCTTCTTGGCCAAAGACTTGCAGCAGAGCGAGCATGGCCGGTGATATGGGCGGACCGTCGCCAACGGGAGGAACATGTGCCTGTATCAGAGATCTGCATGACGGACCCTGAGATTTGCATCCTTGTGTCAGCGTGTAGCGATGAATGATTACATCGTCTTTCACATTGTTTCTTTCTTCGGTCATGAAATGTGTGAAGTGAGTGAGGTGGTCGTTGTTGGAAACAGCAACGGTTGTGCCTGGGCGCTGATGTAACACAGAAATGCCCCACTAAATAAGTTTTAGCGCACCGTAACCCAGCAAAGTCTGGCCCAAGTGGACTTCCCTCAAAAGCCGTGGCGTGTGGGGGCGGGGAAGGGAACAGTCCGACACCCACGCGACTGGGCCACCAGAGTTGGCCGTTTCCAACGTCTTGGGTCAGACCAACAAGACACGCCTCTCTAGCAACTGTCTCAGGCCATCTCAAACTGCCCTCCAGCAACTTCAGCTTGAAGATCCTCCCGCCCGCTGGGAAATCTTCAGACGTGTACAGACACAGTGCCGAATTTTAAATTTTCACGCCTTCCCGTGAGCCTCCTACACCAGCCAGCAAAGCTTGTCTGTCATGAGCTTCACTGTGGCCTGTACTGTGTACGCGTCACAGCCAGGGCGGGCAGTTTCGGGCGAAGAATCTTCCAGTTCGCACTAACTTCGACACCGCCGCCTTTCGCACTGTCATGTTAAGAATAGAACTTACCAATCCGCCTCTTCTATTATGCTGCGCTCGTCCCAGATCGTAGATATATGGAAAGCTGATCATCTTCCAGAAATATGATCTTCGCTTTCCAGTCCGAAGCCTCCAATACTCCCAGACCACAAAGCCGGCCAAAAATATCTTGCTTATTCATATTTGACAGCATAAGCTCAGTTCATCCGTACTCTGTCCGCGTTACGCGTGTTTTCTGTTACCTAGATCGTCGGCCAGGAATATCATCTCAATCATCCCAGGATCGGGAGGTCATAGTTTCATAGCGTCAATTCATGTGCTCGGCCGGTCAAACACGGAGGGAGTGTCTGCGGCGGAAGATCCCGAGCAGCAAGGTGACTTTCAGAACGCAAACTCCAAGTCAAAACCTAAGATATCCGGAATCGTCCTACTGAGCTTCCAAGGACTAAGGTGGGAGGCTGCTTATGTGAGGTCGATCGTGGATGATTGGGACCACAGTTATGGTTTTGGTACCTCGCATATACAGGTGTCCTTGGGGTTTTTGCTAACCCCTTAATGGCGATTTAGATCAGATCTAAAATGGCACGCAAAGAACCTGGAGTCTCAAGTGAGCCATTGACTCTTCAAAGGCTTCAGTTTGCTGGCATGAATATGAGATCCCAACCTCGAGACTTGATTTACGCATTGTCCTGTGGACTTTTAGGTCGCCTTCCAAAGTTAGTTTATCACCCAGGCACATGCCTCACGGGTTAACAGGGCTTACCTTCCAGCCACAATCAAAGATTTAACTTCAGCCAATGCAGGTGATCACCCAAACTTCAGCATGAAACTTTCTTCTTTTTCCTTCTAGCACCCCTCGGTGACTATTCTGCCACAGTGAGAAACTCCTCCATGCGCACAAACTGCTGACTATTTCGCACCGTCACCATCATCATCGAATCAAACTACACAACACATCAACCCCTTTGCACCGAAGCAACAGATCAGAATGTTTAGAACCATTGGCAACCTCCTGCCAACAATTCTCGTCTGTGGCTTCCTTTACGGTGTTGCAGTCAGAGCTTACGAGAGGGATAGAGATCTGATGGCCGAGCTGACCGAACTCAGAGGATCACTCATTGAGGTGAGTTAGGGACACGAACCCGCGGCAGGATCTCGCTGGAAGGCCCTCATGCGGAGCAGCCGGAGTCATCAGGAACCCCATTCCTCTTCCCGCGACTATAATTCTGACAACTATGTTATTATGTGATGGGAATACATCTCTGTCTTGCCTATCAACGGCCACGAGAGCGCCAGAAGCAACAAGGCTTCTTCGCATACACCAAGGGGATATAGAAGTCCCAAACCAATAAGGCTCGGTGTCTATCAATGATACCCCCCCTCTCATCTTTCCTTATTCATCACTTTTCTTTAGCATCCGTGACGCCCTGTCCATCCCCCCCCCCTTGATCGCAACCACGCCCGAGCACCTTCCTCTCTTTTAACAAACCCAACTCAACCAGCAGGAACTCATACAAAGACACCCTATCAAAGCCACTCGGCCGTGACTGTCCAAACCGACAGAGCTGACTGATGACAGACGCGCCCGCACTGACAGTCTAATTGTCCCGCCCATACCTGACGTGCATCTCGTCTCCTTGGTGACAATCTGACCACGAGGTATCATGTAAACGCCTTGACCGCCGCCTCCCTTCTCGAGCGCACGAGTAATATTGCATGGGGAACAGGTACATAGAAGTTTCCCTGCATTTCACGGACAGTCCAAGTGACAGATGCCCCTCAGGTAGGTAGATGAAATTGAGAGTCTAACAACACATACCAGAGGAAAATTGTCCCGACAACCGCTCTTGATGTTGGTATACAGAGTCAGCTTTTTGAGCTGAAAGACGTGGACTATGAAATCTATAGAGAGTATATAACTCCGTGGATAAACGATCTCGACTGTTGACTCGGGAAGACAACAGTATATGCCCTCACAGGTCTTCCAAGCCTGTACTCACGGGAACTATCTACCACAGCCCATCTCAGTGTGATTTGGATGCCGATCGAGTTATCCTTATAGATATATAGAGTTCTCCCTGTGAGTCTCTATAACTGGGTGTGCAGTCTCGATTAGTTTGCCCATGGCGTGATATGGTGCTAACGTTACCCTTCACCCCTTCCGGCCACTTGAGCAGCGACAAGAGGTCCCACTGACAGACTTTCAAGCTGGTGAAAGGCATTTCACTTACAGTGGCACTAGGAAGGTGACCCATTGAACGAAATACCAAAGATTTAGAAGAAGGAGGTGTTGTTCAACAAAGTAGAAGAAGAATGGAGTGATACCGGCATAACCTCATGATAAACCATCGCATAAGGATTCTCCATGTTGGTAGGCATATCAACGCTGTTGAAACCTGGGGTTGTTGGGTCAGTAGCCTTTAATTCCTTCGTAAGCTGTGGTATACGGATCCCACCCATGTTAGCAGGCACCTCAACGCCATCAAATCCTGGCGTTGCTGGGTCAATACTTCTAACTCTCTCCATGTTCATCATCATGCACTGTCATCTGATGCACGGAATTTTCTCCATGGCTTACATGGAATCCGGAGAACTTCCCCATCCCCAGGTTTTGGTTCTCTCCATGAGAATGCCAGGTTCTTGCTTTGATGCTTTGGTCAGAGGTTTCTGAAGTATCCGCCAGGAGAGAGTCATGTTTTCTTGGCGGACGAGAGGTGAGGACGTGAACAAGTTTGGGGTTAGAAATCTGTCAGCGGGATTCCCAACAAAGAGGTGAGGTTATCCCAAGCTCCACACGAAGAGCTGGAGGTCTTGGTATGGAGTACTATGTACTTCTGGGCATCTCATGTTTCTCATGCAGCTACCGGCACCCCTGTCCTGCTGTGGGCTCAACAAGGTTCAGGGATCGATTGCTAAAGCCGGCGAGGATGGGCCCGGATTCAGTAGGAGAAAGCTCGATGCCTCGACCACTTGGCGTTTGTAAAGAATATTTCGAGGTGTCTTGGCTTCATGGGCAGGATGTTGAGCATGTGAGGGAATGCCATGGTGAATTTTTGCTGTGTGGTCTGGTTTTTTTGATTTGGTGTTGTTGTGGGATGGGTCGAGCTACTGGAAGATCCCCAGGTCCCAAGGAAACACTGCGCAATGCCGCAGTGCATGATGCATATGCGAATACCTGGGCCGATGGAGACTGGAAGTCGAGTTCGTGAGTCTTTGGGCTCCTATCTGTCGATCTCGGTGTGAAGTGAGGAATAAGTGATGCTGGGTTATCATGTTGAAGGGCTGAGACAGACTTTGTTCTGTTAGTGTGTTAGCGTATTAGTGGGGATTTTCGACACACCTTGTATCTCACCGAGGTTCAGACCTACCCATCCACTCCATGAGAACCCTTCTGCGTAGACTTCAGGTCAGCAAAGCCCAGCTGCCGACTGTGCTTTGGTTTCGATTACCAAGCACCTTGGCGTATACAGATAATAAGCCCGAAATGCAAGCCCAAACTGAACAACCACAAATCCTGCATTTCTTGGATTTCTGCTGATGGACAAGAAATCGGAGGGGAAAGAGGGGCAAATCTTAACGCCGCAAGATAACTCACACAACGCAGTGATATCTGAGAATAGAAGGTAGAGAGAGCCCACATGTGGCTGTCGCAAAGGGCCGAATTGATCAGGCATTTCAGAAGCTTGGGCGATATGGACCCTAACCCTCCGATAATGAAACTACTGCGTAGTTGGTGATCTGACGTCACTGCAGGGAACCCCACAACCCGAACGATATCCAAGAGCAGACAAAGTACAGCATACGACACAAGCATCAAATCTCATGTGAGGCTCGTAAAACAATAGTCTCTTTGCTTTACGTTTAGTATCGGGCGGATTGTCACGGTCAGGCCATGATTCCGTTGGTCGCTTCGCTGTCGTGAAGGAGCATCGACCTTGACTAAAGCCACTGCCTATTGCGGAAGGTGTCTTGAAACTGTAACAACCCGCCTTTTTCCGCTCCACCCTCGCACTTTCAGCCGTTACATTCTCACCACCAACCCGCATGCTGTTTGCGCGACCGACGCTGTGATTATACGGCCGCTGAAAGAAGAAGGCAGCCATACAGGACGAGATAATTACCATGGGATCAGCCGATCCCTCTCGCTTCCACACCCTCAACCTTCCACAGCCACCACAAAAGATAACGACTGCACGACAGCACCGTAAGCACAATATACCTGCAGAGGGGATGCAACAGCGTGACATTTTCACTTTTTGATTGCAACAGCACCCGCATCTGACATCCGTTGGCCATCTGTGCCAAGCGGTCCTGATCATGAGGTCCCCTGTCTCAGACTTTTCGGGTTCCGCAGTGGTTGTTCCACCCAACCACCAGGTACGCTCCCGCGCTCATCGGTCTACGGTGAGTAGGTGAAGCTATTGGACGAAACCGTTCACAAATACCGAGAAATACCTCGCATTCAGAGGAATTCCAGAATTCTATTGGGCAATGGCTGGAATGCGTTTTTCGTGGTTTCTTGCTGGTGGGCCGAGGTGGTTTCTGTGTGTCGTCGTTGAAGTACTGTTTAGGAAGGAGGGAAAATAATGGATTGCCTACGGCCTAGGAATCCTGGATACAAAGGCGCACACCGGAAAGCTGGTACGCTGTTTTCGGGCCACCACCGCCGCCGTGTCTTGCTCGAATTGATCATCATCACGGGTAGCAAGAAGATGGTGCAATCCGAGTGATAACTGAGAACGCGCAAATAAGCTTCCCGAGCCGCGTTGACCAGCCGTCATCCCAACGTTCGGGTCTTTTGTTGCGCCAATCAACAGGAGGAGGCAAAAGTTCTCGAAGCCCGTATCGAAACGTTCATCCCAAAGAAAAGACTAGGAAGATATCACATGGCAACCGTCCCGTTTGTCCAAGTGTTCACTACCCCATCGACGATCCTTTCATCAAGCCCAAGAACGTACCGGGAACCTTCGCGCCTTCACTATTCCCGGGCCCCGTGACCTGTCTCCGTGATGCTCCGGCGCTTGTGATGGTGAGGATGAGCCCTAGATCCTTCAGATATCTGGACTTGTCGCATAACGGCGTCTGGTCCGGCCGGCATGCTCTCCGTGGGGCGACTTGTCGTCGGCCGGTTCCTTTCAGGGTTGCCACACCTCGGCGTTCATGTCGTTGTTTTTTCGCTGACGGCCCCCCGGGAGTGGGTCCCAGCACGATCCGGCGCGGGCATTGGTGCCAAGAAGCTCGGCATGGACGATCTAGGAAGTTCCTCTCAGACAATGCCCGACCCCTGGTCATTTTCCCAGTCCCTTGTGTCCTCTAAGATGGTTCAAGACATTCATGGGAGCTTGTGCCGACTTGTCTTTGCGCCTCGTCGCTCAGCAGCGCGCAGCCAAGCGGCAGAGGCGCGCGGGAGAAAGCTTCGCCAAAACATGGAGCGCATGGCGTTGCTCGGCATGTCGGCACTTGTCTTGAGACGTTCACAATGTAAGACAAACGTATACCAGACTGGCACAGTGAGCACCCAATGCGTGGGAAGCATGAAAAAGACGGAAACAGCGTTTGGATTCGATCAATTGGGGAAATTCCTCGTGTGTATCACCCCTCTATCAGGTCATGGATCGCCGATAGCATGATGCCGTTTCGTCGAAGGAGGGGGCGGGTCGTCGTTGAGTGGAGGGGAAAACGGCAAGCAACCCGTTGTTCATCTATCTCTTGGCACTCTTGGTCCATCTGGGAAGGTGGCAAGCCATCCCAAGACAGAGCACTTTCCAGAGGCGGGCATTGGTGGGCATCCCTTCCCTGTCTATGGTCCGTTGTCCCTCGTCCGGGAGCAGGAATACTATTCGATCCAGAGCAAGTGCGGAGACTCGACCACTCAACCCCTCGGTCGCTCCTTCCCCAGATTGCTCCCCCATGGAAGGTAGGGCAGGGAGGGCAGGTGCGGCAGGAGCCCACGCAGTGCTCGCTTACCACACGACAGGTTGGCCGAAAATGATTGCTCCCGGGTCATATATATATCTGCCACGCTGCCGTTTTGGTCCTCATACACGGCAGGCTCAAGCATCTCTCTCCATCCACCGTGCACCCAGCGACCTTCTGGCCGCTCTCCCAAGACAAGGCACCACCCGAGGGTTCAAGACAGAGAGCTTCACTATCACGACCCAGCATGGCGTCCGACCCGACAAGCATCGCCGTGAGCGACGATGTCAAGGCCATGGTGCAGGACAAGGAGGCGGCCGGCTTGGCCCCCGTCCTCAGCAGCACCGCCGAGGACGACGATCTTGGTATCAGCGCCGACGGCAGAGCTCCTACCGAGGAGGAGCTTCACACCCTTCGTCGTGTTCCTGACAAGATCCCCTGGAGCATCTATACCATCGCCTTCGTCGAGCTGTGCGAGCGTTTCTCGTACTATGGTACGACTGCCGTCTTCACCAACTTCATTCAGCAGCCGCTGCCACCGAATTCCGAGACAGGTGCCAGTTACAACATCGAGACTGGCCAAGCTGGTGCCCTCGGCTTGGGTCAGCGAACCTCCTTCTCTCTGACCACCTTCAACGCCTTCTGGCAGTACACCATGCCTCTGTTTGGCGCCTACGTCGCCGACAGCTGGCTCGGTCGTTACAGAACCATCGGTACCGCCCTCGGCATCGATATCATCGGTCACATTCTTCTCATCATCTCTGGTCTTCCCCCTGTTATCAAGAACCCCAACGGTGCGCTCGCTGCTTTCACTCTCGGTATCATCACCATGGGTGTAGGTACCGGTGGTTTCAAGCCCAACGTCAACCCCCTGATTGTTGAGCAACTTGACCTCGAGAGAATGACGATTCGCACCCTGCCGACTGGTGAGCGCGTCATTGTTGACCCCGCCGCTACTGCGTCTCGCGTCTACCACTACTTCTACCTCTTCATCAACCTCGGTGCTCTCGCTGGTCAGCTCAGCATGGTTTACTGCGAGCACTATGTTGGCTTCTGGCTCTCGTACACCCTCCCCACCATCATGCTGTGCTTCTGCCCCTTGGTTATGCTCTGGGGTCGCAGGCGCTACAAGCGTGTCCCGCCCGCCGGCTCTGTGCTCGGCCGCGCCTTCAAGATCTTTGCTCTTGCCAACAAGGGCCGGTGGTCGCTCAACCCCGTCAAGACCTACAAGAACCTGCACGATGGTACCTTCTGGGAGAACGTCAAGCCCTCTAAGATTCAGAACAAGCCCAAGTGGATGGACTTCAACGATGCCTGTAAGTCTTTTGTGATACCATTTCCTGCTCAACACACCAACTAACATGAATTCAGGGGTTGATGAGGTTCGCCGCGGGTTCAATGCCTGCGCTGTCTTCATGTGGTATCCTCTCTTCTGGCTCTGCTACAATCAGATCAACAACAACTTGATCTCGCAAGCTGCCACCATGAAGCTCGGCGGTGTCCCCAACGATGTCTTGACCAACCTGAACCCCTTCGCTCTTATCATCATGATTCCCCTCATGGACACCCTTGTGTTCCCCGCCCTTCGCAAGCTCCGCATTAACTTCTCTCCCATCAAGCGTATCGCCGCCGGTTACTTTGTTGCCGCCAGTGCCATGATCTGGGCCTGCGTTCTGCAGTACTACCTCTATAAGAAGAGCGAGTGTGGCAACTATGCCAGCGGTGAAATGATGGGCCCTGATGGAGAGATGGTCGGCTGCCCCAATGTTGAGATCAGCGTCTGGGCTCAGACCGGCTCCTACGTCCTCATCGCCTTCTCCGAGATCTTGGCTTCCATCACCAGTTTGGAGTATGCCCACTCCAAGGCTCCCGCCAACATGCGCTCCATGGTCCAGTCCGTCTGCCTGTTCATGAACGCCATCTCGTCTGCTATTGGGTTCGCGTTGGTGCCCCTTGCTGGCGACCCGCTCCTCGTCTGGAACTACGGTGTCGTTGCCATTGCTGCCACCGTTGGTGGTATCTGCTTCTGGCTCCAGTTCCGCGGCCTCGATGCTCAGGAAGACCAGCTCAACATGCTTCCCAAGGGAGATGTTGGTGGCAAGGTTGCCGAGCCCGAGGTCTACGAGAAGAAGGACTCGGTTGCTTAAATAAAGACAAGTCTTACTTCCCCTCTTGTTCTTTCTTTAGGCCTGCGCTCTATTGGGCCGCAGTATATATCCATTATTAGGGTGATATATACTGGTTAATGAATTTATTGTGTTTGATGAGAATCGCGGTCATGTGTAGGGATCTGATGGGGAAACATTTCATGATATACCCCCCCCCCATTGGATGCATGGGCCGGGTATCTCTGGGTAATGTTATGAGGAAGGGAAGCTGGGATGGGATGTCAGGGATGGAGATGGGGATAGGGATCGGGAAATTTCTTTTTCATACGAGTCTTTGATACCAAACTATCCGGCTTTAGAGCCTACCTGGAAAATAAACCAGATTTAAAGTATTTATCGCTTTGCCATGGACTACGTGTGAAGTGAAATGCGAAAGATATTGACTGGTGTCATAGAAGTAAGACAACGCATAGTAACAATGTAAACCATGCTTTTTTAGAAACATCGGCCATGCCTTGGAAGATGATCGAAGATCAAGTTTGCTATTCTTCAACTCCCTAGTAGGTAGACAGCTTCGTTCCATGATCCCAACCCAGCGATCGACTTTAAGCCACAAAAAAAACCAAAAGGGTATCATTTCTCCCAAGGTATCCGGTCTCCATCCCGTATCCCGTTGCCCCGATCAACCCCAGCCAAAAAGCAGATCATTCTGAGAGACTGTTGCCAGACTTCAAACCTCTTTCCTAGCACTTCCTTCCAGCTACTAGGGAAAAAGAAAAATAAACCTGAAAGCAACGCCTCCTTTTTGCCGCCTATGTGCCATGTCATTACCAATCGTGATGCCTAGAAGCTCCAGTATAATCCAACCAACCACTTATTCAAAAGTCCAATGCCTTCAAAATGCTGAATTGAACGCAATGAAGCAAAACAATGCCAAGCGCAATGCATAAGTAGGTATATTTTTCCCTTCAAAAAAAAACAAAATTTCAATCCTTCAAAATCGTCATATCCATCCCAGGTAGATTCCTCTCCCAAGGCGACAGCTGTATCGACTCTGACGACCCCGCCCTTTCTCTATTTTTGCCTGGCGGTGGTACTGCCCCCCTTCCGAAGATGAGATTCCCGAAGGCTCCTCCTCTTTTTCGTTTTGTTTTTCTTTTTCCTTGCCACTCCCCCGTCTCCCGCTCTCCTCGCAGTATTCCACCTCTGGCCTTTCCCCTCCCGCCGTTGCCGCTGTCCCCCTCCTGAGCTTGACAATATTCAACCTTCCCAATAAACTCCTTTCCCTCTCCTTTCCCGGGCCGTTTGGTTTATCATCATCATCATCATCGTCCCACCGAACAACAAAATCCACCATCCCCCTCCCATCCCTTTGCAACCCCAACAGCGCGGGGTATAGAAAACTGCAACCGAGCAACACCAGCACGGGGATCCCTACGGCAAGTTGATAGTTCAACCTCTTCCCCTCGTTAGCAATGGCATAAGAAACAAACGGCCAAAACATCGGGCCTGACGCGCCCATAGTTAGCCAGGCAGCCGCTCTTTTGGTCCTCGCTCCTTGACCTCGCAACCCTAAGCTGAAAACCAACGGCCAGATGGGGCCTTCGGAGAAGAAAAACAACATGAGGGGTATGGCGATGAGGTTGGGGTTGCTGGTTCGTGGGAGCACGAGGGTGATCAGGGCGAAAGTGGCAGAGAAAAAGATTGATAGAGTGAGGATTGTTCGAGGGCCGGGGAGGAGGCGGCAGTTGGGATGCTTAACGGAGAGGTAGACCACCCCGGCGGCGACGAAGCGGGATAGTGCGAAGGCGGTGTGGGCGATGAGGAGGTAGTTCAAGACGGAAAATTGGAGGCCGAGAGGGCGGTAGCTGTCTCTTGCCGAGACGGGGTAGACGAACGACGCGATGAGCTGGTGGAAGAAGATGGACATGTTTTCTTGGGTGGCTACATAGCACCACTGAGCCAGGACCGCGAAGAAGATCGTCCAGTTTCTTAGTTTGAAGCCGCACAGTGAGCGCTTCTTGGGGTTGACGGGGAGCTTGGAGGCTAGCTCGGCGAGTTCTCTGTCGGACACTTCAGGCAGTGGCATGTAGTAGAAGTATAAGGCAAGGAGGACCGACAAGAGGGTGACGCCTAGGTAAGTCCATTGCACGTCGACCAGGGTTGCGTTTATCGAATTCTCGGATTGGTTCTCCTCATCTTTTAGTTCAAGCGTGCGGAAGAACACATTGTTGGCGAGCAGACCGGAGAGCACGCTGCCCACTGCTTGGACACCCTGCGCTAGAAGAAGCCTGAGATCGCCGTATTCCGGGGGACCGCACAGGATCAGAAATGGGTTGGCGGCTGTTTCGAGGACTGCTAACCCGAACCCGACGACGAAGGAGCTGACCATAAACCCCCCGTAAGCGGTCAGGACTGCCCCCGGCCAAAACATGATAGTGCCGGTGCCGTATATTAGTAACCCAACGATAAACGTTGTCTTGAAGCCCCCTACCGCCTCGATCGAAGGGCGGTCCCGCTTTCCGGAGCGGCGGTGTTCGTCATGCCGTAGGAGCCACTCCCCCACGAGGAGAGGTCCAAAGAAATAACCGCCGCCGAAGTACACTGATGTTAGACCCAGAGTCTGAGCCATTGACATATCCGCCACATCCGCAATAACATTATTAAGCGTATTGAGCAGGCCGTACGAGAATCCCCAGAGGAAAAAGAGGATGCAGACGATGGTGCAGTACTTGAACGACTCAGCTGCGCTGGTCCTGAGCATGCTTTTTGGCTTCTTCATGTTGACAAAGCCAAAGTAGACAGCCGTCGCCGTGATGACCGACTCTCGATGGGGAGGCGGGACGTGGTTCACACTATGAGCCATCGAGACTCTCCTAGACGAGGGCCCCCCAGAACCGGCGACATCAGCTAAAAAGTCTCTAATAGAGATTTCCTCAGATGACCGCTCATCTGGTGGGGTGATCACAAAAGCCGGTGGCTCGCCCTCTCTATTCGGCTGCCCGCCATCAACCTCATCCGCCGCCTCTCTCGCCCCATTATTAGTATTGTTATTCTTGGACCGCGAATGCTCATCCCCGGTAAACGTGCTGCTCCGTCTCGTGGCATTCGGATCATACAGCATCGCCGGCAAGATCCTAACAATCAGCGGCTTCAGCGTCGGGACACAAGCGCACGTGATCCCCACGTTGACCTCCACAGCCGACCACATCAACGACAGCGACGCATTCCACGAGAATGAGGGGCTCTGTCCAAACATGGCGTTCCGATTCGACGAGGAACTCAACGCCGTGACGTCAATCGCCTTCTGCAGGTAGTATATCCTGACCACATCCACAATCGTGACGAAAATACCCAGCGAGAAGGTCAAGATCAGAATGATCTTTTGCCTCGGTGGCAGCCGCATGCTCGTAAGAACTGGGATGGGCAGCGCCAGGATCGCCAGATCGGTCGTGACGTTAACAGGAGCCGAACAGATAAACTCGGTGAGCAGCGGGATACACCTGATCGGGTTGACGTTGACATCCCAAGCCGCCGCAACGGGGTTGCACTGGAAGATGTTCATAAACGTGAGTATCACCCCCGCCAAGTTCACCACTCCAAGCACCCCCCACGAAGCCATCCTCAGGATCTTTTGCGTGTTCTTCGCCAACCTCAAATAAAACACCAAAACGGAAGACTTGGTCGCCATGAGAGCTGGGTTCTGTCATCATGTTAGCCAATCCCTTTTTTAGCCCCCATTTCTTAGGTTGTCCCAGAACTCACATAAAGAATGCTAAAAACATATTCACACATCCTCAACCCGGGCAGCTCCCAGTCCTCAATATTCTTGCCATGCCTCCCCAACCCCTTCTTCGTCCCAAAGATGATACTCAAGCTCAGAAACAGCGTGATCAACCAGGCAAGCACCATGATGTAGTCATCGGCCCCGAACCTCCTGACGATGCCAATCCGTGAGACCATCCGCGCCGCGACAAACACCGAGGCGAGTATCAGCGTGGCCGCCGTCACAGCCAAGACCGCGGGTCCCCTATCTGCGTCTTCATCCTCTGCTGACTGCTGCGCTGAGCTATTTGTCTGTCTGGCACAGACGTCGTGGTAGCCACAAGGTGTCGACATGTTGGGCAACCTTAGAAAGCCAGGGATAATCGTATTAAAAAACCGGACCTCGCCGTTGAGAAAGAGGCAGACCGGATTTGCGTCTCTCTGCGCGCGTGCAGATACACGCACGTGTGTAAGAAAGGCGTTAACTTTGTCTTCGATATTGTTGTCGATAATGATATCCTCCTCTCCATCTCTTTCAACAAACTGCCAAGAGATCCTGTGCAGTTGGAACTGGGAGAGGCTAGAAAAGCAAAAGACAGGCCAGCAGCAGCAGCAGCAGCAGGAAGCAGCAGCCCAGAGACTAGCGTTTCCTTCTTGGCGGTGTTGACAGCAGCACTATGATCTTGTTGAATCGTTGTTGGTGTTGCTGTACAACCCTAACCGCCATCTCGAAATCCGTTTCCTTAGTTTGTGTTGTGGGTGAGGGAGGTAAGGTGTGATTTCCTGACACAAACTGAGACCTACACGATACAACAAACCACCAACAAAACGGAGGAACTTCTCCTTGGGATCGGATGGCGGACGGTGCGTCCCGTCTGGCTTGCCAAAGGCGTCCTGTGTTGCGACTCGGCCGCGTGTGAACCGGGTTGTGTAGCGTGTGTAGGTGTCGGTTATGAGAGGCGAAAGGTTGTGCCAAGCAATAGAAACAAGTGATGCTTTCCTGTGTGATGGTGAAACAGACGTACTTTAATCGTCTGATGTATGTCGTGTATTCCCCCAAACTTCTGTCTTCAAGCAAGCGGAGCAACCCGTCCCTGTCCCCCTGGCAGGGTGAAACAAATCACCGCGTGGTGTGGTGCAGAGCCATGAGTCGTGATGGGTTATATCGCAGAGGTTCGGGATTGAAATCCCTGCCTGCAGTGTATGGGGTGGGTGAGAATATATTTTAGACTTTTAAGAACCACTGCGGTGCCTTCTTGGCCAATGACATCAAGCTGGACAAAATGTCAGAAAGGGGCTTCGGTGGGGGAGACTACTGATTTTGTGAAAAGAAAAGGCCTCAAGCCACGAGGATTCCATCCAAGATCTGTGATTTGCGACTTGTTGTTAAAAGACTCGAGAAGAAGCAATAAGAAAGTTGTGGAGGTGAAGATGGGCGGAGGTCAGGAAATAATAATTACAAGAATGAGGAAAGACGGGAGGAAAAACCTGCTTATATCATACAATAATGATGACTACCGATATTTTTTTCCTGTGCATGCGAATGGATCCCCTCAGAAGTGTAATAAGTATCTGTAGGAAAAAGCCCCAGTGTTATGCCCAGCTTCGCTTCTTCCAACTCCACAGCTCACCGCTTGCTCTCGCTTTTCTGATCATGCTGTAGGCACCATACGAGAAGTGCCGTTATGCGAGCACTGCCCACTGCCCCCGGATTTTTCACTGGAGGATTCCCAATCCCCAGGCTTTTGCCAAACCTTATTTCGTGAGGCTACTTCTCGCTTAAGCTTGTGGTAACCACTTGTTGCGTGATCGATAGCTCTTGCTCTCTTTCCTACTAAAAAGCAGAGAGGGAATTTCCACCCCTCCTTCAGAGGAACAACTACCAAGAATCCTTTCAGCTGTGGTGATATACTTGCATCATGCAATGTCCATCCTCGAAAATATCTCGTTCAATTCCTCCAAAGGCGGTCAGTGGCTTTTCCTGCCGCTCCTTCAACCACGAACCCGAGGAAGTCGGCTGGGCGATGACATAGCCCACCCAAGCACGTGGACCAATCACCGCTCCCCTCTCGATCCGCTTGCTCGGCTGGCAAGCCCGGCTCAAGCCTTGATGTTGGCGTCTTGGCAGAGCCCTGTGACACATTGACCCTTGTTGCCGAGACACATCGTGAATTGATGTGGCGATCCCCCTCCATTGCGTAGCACAATTGGAGGGGTTTGGAGGGGCAATTGGATCTTGCTTGAGCAACTTGATAAAGGGACTTTAAGGTAGGACAAGACTTGCATTTTTTTGCATCGTGAAAAGCCCTTTCTGTATGCAAAAATTTCGGTGTCAAATTGGGTTAGGGAACACAAATTCGGTTCCTCTCGATGCCAATTGGTTTCCCATCAGCAATTCGGTGCCTCAAAGCTTTTGGAATCTGCCTGCTGGTCTGAAGTGCTGATTGCCTTGTCGGTCTGCCCTTTGATTCCTCGATCAAGAGGCTTCCGGTTCTTTCCAATATACGCCTTGGCCGAGGACATGGTGATGAGCAACTCACAGCGACAAGAGTGGTGAGAGAACCGAAGAGACAAAGTGAGGTTTCAACTGCTCTTCCAGCCCTCCAACGATGACGTCTTGTGTGGATCCATTGGTGTTCATTCAGGGACCAGGGTAAGATTATGAACAATATTGTTTCACTTGACTAGACTCCTCGTCGGGTCTTGAAAGTACATAGATTTGTGCAGACATGATGGCAGACATATGACCTCCGGCCAGGACGGAATACCGCCGCAAGCTTGATTCCTTGACACCTCCTTGCCGCCCCTTTTCCAGAAAAAAGTCCACCCGCCCAAATATCACAACAAAGAACTTCAACCGTGCCATGACCTCACTGGTAAACCTCAGCTGATCCATCATCACCAGGTAGACCGTCCCTGTACTCAACACCAGAAACCACCTATTCGCCGCCAATGTCACCCCCTTTGTACAGATATGGGTATCTTTCCCGTTAAATACAACATCGCTCGACATTACATCTCTTCAAAAAGGCGTGAATTCCAAACGTCTAGCCAGCATTCGGTGCCCCGGCAAGGAAAAAGTCCAGCTCGTTACCCGTGCCCATGAAGGACTCATTCTCAGCCAGTTGCTCAAGAAGACTGAGAAAGGGGTCCTTTTCATCGCCCGTCGTACCTGTTCCTACACTCTCACTTGGTGTAATCCCAGTTGGGCTCGTCACCATGGCCCCCTTTCCGTTGCCTGATTCTTCGCCGTGCCATGGGGTAGGTGTCGGAAATGTGTTGGTTGGAAGCTCACCAAACATGGGATCAAAGCCTTGATGCGATCCGCCTGTGCCCGGTGTCGTCGGGTTTCGGTATTGGGAAACATTAAATGACGGACTGAACAAGCCGCTGGACATGCTGCTCAGCCCAGCGGGAAGTTCGCCAGGATGTCCTCCTCCCATTGGAAACCCACCCATTCCATCTGCACCAGCCCACCCACCCATCATTCCGTGAGATGAGTTTTGTTCGTGCATGCCTTGAAATCCACTCGTCAATGAGTGCGGCGTGTGTAGCATATTCGGTGATTGTTGCGACGACATGGAAGCTGCCGAAAACGAATGGCGGTGCGCACTCGAGGGCGTCGATAGCCCTGGCGTCGTTGAGCCCTTGAGGCTGCTATTTAAAGATAGCAGATTGCGAAGGTCGGGTCTCTTTCTACCAGAAGGGGCTGTATTCTTCCTTTTGAGGTTTGGGCGAGATGGCCCTGGATCGCCAGTGTTGAGACGTGGTGCGTATAGATCTTGACCAGTGTATGTATCGGCAGTGAAATCAACGACCACATCCGAAAGATTTAGGTTGGCGGCGTCAAAGCTGAAGGTCTGGCCTCCAGCGCCCGCGGGGCTTGAGTAACGATCGAAAAAGTCCTCCAAGTTAAATACTGGGGATTGCCGCATGGTATTGGTGGTGTGACTCTTGACAAGTCCTGAGTGGGCATTATACATCCCTTGAAGTGTCTCCCGTTGATGTTGGACACTCGCCCATGCGTATCGCAGCTCGCTCAGCTGCTGCATTTCTCTCGAGAGAAATTCTGCTGATGAACTAAACACGTTGACCTCGCCAGTGTTTCCGACCCTGCTGTAGTGTGCGCCGTGAATATGGACGGTGCCTGCAGTTGAGATGCAGAATCCTACAAATGCGGGCCACTCGATCGATGCCGTCCGCTTTCCAACCTCCACAAGCTCTGCAATAGCATTTGCATGGAGGAAACACATGTTGGTCGCTTCGATCTGCCACGACTGGTGTTGGCCTGTCCCCGCGAGTTCCGATAAATCGATTGGCAAAAACGGCCGATATATGAGGCAATGAATGAGATGATAAACGAGCTTGCTCAAGACAAGCACGGTAGAGTCAGGCCGACCAAAGAGTGAGTCGAGGCTCGAAAATACATCCTCTGTTCCCGATGCCCAGATATCTAGGTCTTGACGGATTTTGGAAAGATTAGACAGAGAGTGCCAAGGGAAATGTGAGTCCCCTTTCACGCCACCAGCTGCCAGGTATTGATTGGTTGTTCCTAGGATGCGGCAAATGTCGATGAGCATCCCACTGCTTCCTTGGGCTTTTTTTCCTGTGCCTTGGAGATACTGCAAGTTTGTGTAGCTTTGAAAGAATTCTCCATCGGCTGGTAATGATCCAGGCATGGGTGACCATGATGGGAGCCTCAAAATGATGGCCCTATCTGTGATTAAGGAAGGTCGTTTCGACCCACATGCCATAAACCTGTCGAGTAAATAGCAGCTCCAGAATAGTTTTCGTCGTGTCTCTCGTTCTGTTGGGGTAACTCTTGCGTTGACGTCCATCTCTCTGTGCAGTTCGAGTGCCATCGCCATCCCGACCGCACTTGCTAGTAACTATTAGCCTACGGCCTTGCAGACACCACTGTGGCACCAGAATGTACTTAGCAGCATGTATGCCTTCTTCCCTTTGCCAGCTGCAGTGAACGCGGTGACAAGCAGCACCAATGCTTGTAGGGCATCGACTGATGGCTCGTCCGTGTCAATTTCCAGTCTCGATCGAGTGGCATATTCCTCGCTAAGTTTCACTGCCGATTGATAGCCATTTGGATGGGGGGTGTACCTTGATGTCAGTCAGCGTTGGCTGCCACGGAGAAAAGCGGTTGTACCAAAGTTGCTTACCGCGCAGCAACTGCAAAAATGGCATGTATTAGATAGTCGGGTGCTTGGTTGAGTTGTCGGCGTTGCCTCAGTGTAGATTCGTCCAGAACATGAAATGGCTTATCGTGAAAGCGGCTGAAGTAGGTATCGAGAAGAGCATCCGGCTGTACTTCAGGGGATGGTGGGCTGGTTCTATACCAGGCTGTCAAATCTCTGCGGGTAACGACGGACAATAGAGTAGTCAAGGGCATCATACCTTAGATCTGTAGAAGAGAATATTGCTGTTTCCTCACTCTCAGGGGCAACTTCGCTTGGCCCTGCTGACTGCTCTGGCTTGTCCTCTGCTTTCTTTCCTGATGCTGCTGTTGGAGATATTGATTCATCAGACTCATTTGTTGGCAGATTTTCCGAAGTTGAGGCTTCAGGGTCTTCTTTTTTCTCCTTTAACCGAGCCTCGAGGCCGTCAACTCGTTTCAGCAATGCTTCCAAAACGTCTGTTTTGGGGCCCCTTTTCTTCGGAACAGCATCTGTAATGATAGATGAGTAACATGGCAAAAGCAGGCTGGCACAGTGGAAGACATGGCTAACCTACCGTAGACACAAGGGCATTGAAAGACCTGGCATGCCTCACAAGCAGGCCTTAGACGGTTGCATTTGATCTGGTGTTCATCGATCCGTTAATCATCTCCAAGCTTTAGGTAACTGGAGCTGTGATATGTTGCCCTACATACCTTGCGTTTTCGACATGACTTGCAGTTCATCGACTCCCGTGGCTCGTTACTCATACGTCGTGTAGGCAGTCGTTCAATGCTAACCTGTGGTCGCGACATGCCTGGAGGATGCATTCGAGGCAGCGTAGCAACTGCCCCAGGGTCGTAGGTTTGAGCCATCATTCCTATCAGTTTGTGAAAGGGGAGATCGACCGGTTTCCTAAGTGTCGCCTCCAGGATCCCCTTCTGAGCATGTCTACTCGTGGATTGGTGTTGGTAAGAAATGAGCCGAGCAGAGATAGAAAGTAATGCTGATCCGGGTATTCGTTGGGGACTACTGTCAGAGCATCGAAATGTTATCGTTGATGATGCGCCCCAAGTGTCGTCTCAGGAAGTTTGATGTCAAGAAGGGGCGGCGTGACAAGTAGCTGGACGCCTTATGGCCTAGGCCGGTTGGCGAGTTAGTTAATCGAATCCTGGGGTGCATCAAAGTGAGCCGCCCCCGCAGACAGCGTAGCACAGCACAATAAACTGGGGATCGGGGAGTTTGGTAGAGAGGGAGGGTCAAGTATGGGACGAGTAATTGGCTAGTGGCTGTCTTGTCAAACAGGATGATGGGGCACTACCCCGGATGGAAGTCTAGTCTGGGGAGCCCCCCAGATGGAAACGGAGAAACGAAGTAGGCCCAGAAACGAGGAGGCGTGTGGGTAAGCAGGCCGGGTATGCGCGAAAGATATGAGATGGGTTTGTCGGATTATCAGTGATTAAACAAATAACTCACACTCGCCCTCCTCATTCAGAATTTGATACTCGGGCCTATTGCTCAAGATAAAGACAATGGCCATATGAGAGCCGACAATGGCCGTTTAAGGAGGGGAGATGGGGCTGCTTGTGAGTTCACCGAGCCATGAGCTATCATAAACATGGATGGGAGCCGAGGATGATGTCGAAGTCTTGGGATCAAGGAATCCATGATGCTCAATTCCTACAAAAGAAGGTAGCAGCTCAAAGCACCGGGGAGGGGTCAGGATGCCTGCACCTCAATCCTGTTGACCACTTGAGAAGGCGCGATGTGGTGTATGGTGCGGGGGGACGATGCTGGGGAGGTGAAGGATGAGTGGGGTTCGAGAAGTGGGAAAGAGCTCCGGGACGCTGGTGGAGACGGTACACCTTAACAGGAGTGGTTTTCGGGAATTGCATGAATGCAACTAATGTGAGTAGGACTTCCGTTTTTTTCTCAAGCCACTGCCAAAAGCAGAATGGGTCAAGTTACAGCTTGTGCTTATCCCGTTCGTCCCATATTCCCTTCCGTCTTATTCAAAAGTTTGGTGGTTCAACGGGGTTGAACAGATTGAAAAGGGATGAAAATTCATCCCTTGATCCCTGTATGTAACCGTGGCCCCGCAGCACCATCTCCGCAACCGACGGCTTCAGGGCCCGCCATCCACCACAAGCCGATTGCTCTCCAGTACCTCAACTTTCACCGACGGATTTTTACTTATCCTCCAGAAATATCTTTAGTTTGGGATGAGGCCCGCGACTGAAAGTCAGACATGGTCAAAACATCGCCGCTTCCTTTTCAAGTTCACTCATCGAAACGAGCGACGAGGCCAGGTAAACGTCCCTGTTTTGATTCGGTACCACAGAGTCGAGCCCCATATACGAGGGGGGTATTTAATGCTTCCTTGTCTCTATACATCCCGACCAAAGCTCTCATCCACGGCAATTGCTTCTGGGGGGCCAGGTCATAAGCATAATGTCACGCAACGTGACTGCCCGATGGGCCTATTGAGCCGCCTTCTGTTCATCTGCTGACGCTTTATTCCATATTCTCTTCGAGATCCTCGGGCTGAAGCTGTGCGTCACAGTGAGAAGCAGGTTCATCAATCTACTCGACAGCATACCTACAGCCACACCCGGAACTGTGACAGTATAGGGGTCGCAATATCTGCGGTTTGCCGCGCCAATCACAGCCCGCGAATCTACAGTGATGTTGATCTTGCCCAGCCGGGCTTTCCATACCAACGAAGCTATATCCTAGCCGTCCTCAACATCGGCACTGTGTTCCGGGTCGCTGCACAATGCGAGTAAGGTACCCGCAGGACAGTCCGCCTGCCCGTTTCTGAGATCACCACTCTTCCTGTTCATGCCCTCTGGAAAACCCTTCATACAACTGCGAGATCATGATGCAGCCGAAGCTGCTGTTATCAGAAAGCGAAGAGTAGTGTGTTGAAGGTGCCGTTCGGTTAAGCAACAAAACCCTGATCCCCCCTGCACCCCGCAAACTCCAGCTCTCCAGCAGCTCCAGCCCGCCCCCTGCAAGATCGGGTTCTGGTCCTTAACGGCTGGCGATCCTTGACAGTTAACGGACGATCGTCTCCCGAATTCAACTCAACTCTCTCGCCTCTTCCCTCCCGTGCCTTGCACCTCGACCAGAAAGACGGTCAGCTCTTCACCGTACCCCCATTTGCGTCGTCAGCGGTAACAAAGCTCTGAGCATCATCATATGGCGTAACGCTCTTTATGGGCCCCCCAGCCTCTATGCTCCAGCGACCGGTTGTGTTGGTCGTCAAGCAGTCATACTTTGGTCATGTTGCATCTCATCCTGGATGTTGTATGACTGGAGATGGGATCGGACATCAGCACAATATTGTCAACTCCCGGAAATCCGGAGCCGAGGCTAATAAGCACAAACCAAGCATGCCATGACAGGGCCTGGACGCGCAGGCCTTTACTGAGCTCTGCTTTTATAACACATATCCCTGACCAGTTAACATCACGGAAGGGGACTCGGACCTACATATTCAAGAATCAAGCTTGATCTTAGTGTCGATCTCCTGTATTTCCCCAAGGAACCCATCCGTTGCGTCGTCCTGTTGTTGGCTAGCCTGGACTGTACAGGCTCCGGTAGTTCACTGGCCGCAGCCTTCCATATACCGGGTGTACATATGTTGCAGACGGAGACGTTGGTACCGAGCGCTAAGATCAGGTAAGTGAGTGCACGTCCCGCTTGAGCTTCCAGGTTTGTGTTTGATATAGTGTACGGAGTACTTTCGTCTTGGTCTCGCGACACCTATCGGTCCGAAAATCTTTCCGTCAACTCCTTGTCATCAGGTCAGGGGCCTCATGAGCTCGGATCATCGGGAAGCTTTCCGGAGCTCTGTGCTTGAAATTTGACGTCTACCGAAGCTCGCTCAGCTATCTAGCTTCAATATATACTGTTTCAAGCTTGAATGGCTCATATCAAGCTTTCACAATATCGTCTGACGAGAGAAGGTACGTTTCGGTTCTTCACTCACTCTAGATCTTGTAACACGGTTCAGCTCGACTGCAGCCGTCATCATTGGTCTATCCCAAAGACTTGACTCCGTCATTCGGCCGATGAGCGCCGGATAGAGCCTCTCTTCGATCATTTACATTCAGGGTACAAATATGTGGCATGAGGTCTGCCTATTTATTACTGGCAAGAACCATGGTAGTGGGCGGTGATCTCCACATTATACCAGACCTCGACTCAATTCAAACTCACAGCAATCACCCGACATCTACAAACACCTTTACGGGTGTTTCCGCTCTATCTTAATGTTCCCAAACTCCCAAGCCGATCTCCGCCTTGCTTTGCATGTAAGCTACTGCACCTCCCCGCAAAACGATACCACCACTTGGTTCATGCGGTGGACCCGGACAGCGGAAGGGGAGACGCCATCAGGTTAGGAGAATTAGGATCAGGGTTCGGCGACCATTACGCCAAGGTAAAAGAATCGACATTCCGATTCGGCGGGGTGGCTACCCGAAGCTTGTTTCTTTCTTTAATCCAGGAGTTGTCGTAGATCTAGGTCAAAGACTCACAATTCTTGCGCCCCTCTATCGTTTGTAATAACCGTGATGAAACAAAATAGGAGACAACAAAAGAGCTATGTAGCGATCAAATTGAAGATAAAACAGCCAGCTGGTAAGCACAGATTCTTCTACCCAGGACAGTGCCGCAAAAGGCCCAGGGATGACAACCTGTTTGATATGTCCATAATCCGTCACTAGCCTAGGTACCTTACATCTCTCGCCAGCGACTAAATTGACACGAACCACCAATCCTGGTAAAACCCTACTTTCTCCCTCGGTCTTCAGTCACAAAACCCGCCCCATATGTACCAGATCTACCACACGACAGTCGTACCGAAGGATCCAACAAAAGACTTGGATACAAACAATTCAAGCAATGGGACTGACGGTCCCTCGCTCGGCCCAACTCGGCTCTGTACAAATTGTTTGGACAGTCGCAGGAACAATTGCTGGGCAACACACTTGAGTGGGTGGTTACATCTATATTACCTCAATCTCGGAATCGTTACCGATGGATATGAACCTGGTAACTAGTAGGTGGTGGCGGTCTTGAGTTTCCAACGAGGCAACCCCTTTAGTAACCTCCATTGTGTTGTACCAAGTCTTAAAGCAGAATCAGCGATAGGGTGCTTCCGTCGTAGTATTGTTGTCGATACATGTATTCAGACACTCTGTTCGCAAGGCGTGACAAGTGTGTCTGCCCTGAGCAGTTTGTGCACGGATAGGTCAACGGCAGACGTATGTATATCCTGAAATCCATCTCCATTTCATTCTCTGTCCTAAACAAGTCCTCCCGTGAAGTAGTATCGTCCGGGATCACCTTCCGATAGACCGCTCCGCTCGTTGATCAACACATGCACCTCGCGTTCCATTCGCGACCTTCTGTACAGTAAACCCATGACGAAGTCCACTTCCAACCTCACACCATAAACCGCACACACACTCACAAAGATCACCTTTCCAAACTTCCAAGATCGCGAGAAATAACAATACATGCCCAATATCCACCACTCCGCACGAAAATGCAACATATTTACCCCATCTTCTAGGCGTCTGTCCATTCATACCATCGTAACCGAGCGAGGCTTGGCTCATGCCTGCTCCTCTTTTTGCTGGAGGAGTCATTAGGGTGACCTCGGTTGTTGATACTTGATTCAGGCTTGTGCTCCGCCGTGTGGTTTCTCATGATGTCTCTTGGTTTGTAGCACTTTCCATGAGAACAAATCGTTCAGAACGTTTGGTGCTGGTAGATCGAGTAGCGAAGGAGTACCATAGATTTGTAATCCAGGCAAATGCCTATCACAATGCTTCCCCCGTTAGTTTATCTTCGCGTAGCGTGGGTGGGATGTGAAAGACCACCTACCATTCTCTAAAAGGCTCAACCAATGAATCCATAATATGTCCTCCCATATTGATCCCGCCGGTAATACAAAATGCTCTCATCAAAAGAATTGTCTCCCACTAGCCAACCTTACGAAACTATACGGCACATTCTGCCCAACCAGCAACCTCAGCGTCTCGACTGTCGTAAAAGCCGTCACATCCGCTGCCCCATAAGCCGCGAATCCACATTGCTCAGCAATCAAACCCGGATCTCCTTTCCGCGGCCCAACCTGTCCCGAGCCGTCCGCCAGATCCAAGAAGACTCCCCTTGAGTTCTCCTTTCCCGCCCCTGTCCCCCTCGAGGCGGTGACCCGAACAGACGAACCAGCATTCCGACTAGATTGCTCTTTTCCGGCCCCAGAGCACTCACCACCACGAACGGCGAGCCTGCCCCCGCTCGTATAGACTCGGTGCCATTGGAGTTTACTGTTCGGGCTCGTTTGATGCTCTCTAAGCTGTTGAACGGTTCGATGAGTAGGTCCTTGGCGAACGCGGAAGGGGGTTTGAAGCCAACGGTGTAGACTTTGCCGACTTTGAGGGCTTTGAGAGCGAACAAAACACTGGCTGCGTCGTCGACTGAGGAGGCGAGCACTACGGCTGCGCACCCAAAGTAGGCCGAGGGAGCAAGATCGCGCGTCAGGGTACTGAGTATGCCTTTCCAGGAGGCGTTGTCAAAGACAAGAGAGGTGTTTGGTGATAAGACGGGTTGTGTTGAGGTAACTGTACTCAAGGGATCTCCATTTTGCTGGCGTGGTGGGCTCGAAGGAGTTGAGGCCGAGCTGGACGATGCGGCTGAACGGACGACGATTGTATCGACCATTCCGATGAGTCGAGCGGCTTCGCTGAGGACCGGCCCGCTGCCATTGTTGAGGGATGCAAAGAAGCCTGTGCTTGTCGCCAGCTTGGTGAGCGATACAGCTGGATTGAGGTAAGCACCGCCGAAGTTTCTTTGATTGCACCATGTCTCGATGGAGGCGAGGCCTTTAGGTTGCCTCTCCACAACAGCAAAGTGATGTGGTAGACCAAGCTCGTTGAAGCACTTTTCATAGAACGGTGCCTGTGGGATGGCACTTCGCATGGCAGGACTGGTAATGCCATAGATGTTCTTTTTTGGCAGTTGCCCAACTAATGCCAGTGCTTGATTGATCTCTGCTGCGCTCATCTGGCCTGGGGCCGCAATGATGGGGAGCAGAGGATGAGTAATAGGGGTGAAGACCTTGTTCAACGTCCGAGAGAACTGTCCTGTTTCCCCCATGTTGACTGCGGATAGCGGAGGCGAGTCTGGATACTCGGCTTTGATCTTGGACCGGAAGTATTCCAACTCAAAATTTTCGTTGTGATCGTTGATGATGGCAATCATTTTTACGATGTCGGCGTACCTTCGAGACTGAAGGAATATCGACTCGGCTCTTTCTGAGGGCCACTTGAAGGTGCCGGAAAAGTCGTGGAAGGCAGACATGATGCGACTACTGCCACGCTGTTCATACAGCCTTCGTCGAATGCTTTCTGGGAGCCAAAGCTCAACGTCAATGTACTCAACACCCCATTGGATTGCCCGATAAAGGTATTCATAAAACAGTTCTGGATTGTCCATAGGAAATCGGCCATTCTCCTTCGTACACCTCGTGGTGAATATGATTGGCAGTTCGGTTCTCTGGCGAAGAAGCATAAGCTGTTCGCCAACATAGCTCAAGCTCGGTATCTCTGAGAAATTTCCGTTGCCAAGGGGCTCTTTCAGGAGGTCAACTCGAATCTCAACGGCGTCTGAGCCAACAGTTAGGATGTCGATATTTGGGAGCGCCGCATGAACGTCTGGGAATGTGGTTGAGATGAAATATGTCCTGGGTTTTGCCATCAAGGTTTCGTGGTGACTTAGTTGTCCCAGGGTATGTGAAACAAAGCGTGCCAGATCTCTGCGGAAGAATGGAGCCTCGGTGTAAAGCCATTCGTAGTCGGTCTGAGCGGACAGATGGACATCCGGGGGCATACCGAGCGTTGTGCAGTGAGTGTTGATGGTCACAACCAGACCTTTGTTTCGTGAAGCTATATCAGCCTTTGCGCTCTCTGCTGAGACTCCAACCACCCAGTTCTGATCATCCCTGGTAACGTCCCGAATTCCTCCTTTCAGTCGGTAAGGCTTCCCGAGAACCTCAGCAAACACCGCCACTATCTGCTCCTGGCCAGGACCATAAATGATCACAACTATCCTCGCATCTCCTTGCTGTAAACCGCCTCGAATTGTCATCTCATGCGACGCACGTGGTGGTCGACTCTCGATATCGATGTCCATAGCTATGGCACTTCGTCCAAAACTCTGTGGTCCTCCTGGTGTGGGCAACGGTTCCAAGGGTTGAACAGCCGCCATCTTGATTTTTTCTGCTGTCAGGCTCGTCGAGCAGATGTGGTCCAAAAAATGATTCGATAATCATGGGCATGCGCCGGTTCTCTTCGCCTCGCGTTCCGGATCTTGACTGGTTGCTTTCTGTCCCGATTCTAATTCCGAGCTCCAGCTACGAAACAGCAGGGTCTTTCTGGAGAAGCTGAATGCGCATGACCTTGGCTCCCGGGTTGAGGCAGTTATTTTCTGATCTCGTAGTCCTCGTCCAATACGACAAGCTGTGGGTGCAGATTGCTCGACGGATTAGGGAGCTAGTTAAAATCCGTCGGTCGTTTTTGTCAAGGCTTTCTAATGTTCTTGTTGAAGTTGCCTCTCAAAAGTGCTTGAAATGATGACAGATGCCGCGCTGGCCTGTCGGGAGTGTTCCAGCAAGATTGGACAAGTCGTAATGCTCCAGTTCGAGCCAAGTCGCAAGTCGTTTTGGTGCCAGAGCCTCACAATACAGCCGGTGGTGACGGCGGGTAAAAATGAGGCACGAAACGGAGCGGGCTAGAGCACTCAATGGAAAGACCCGGCGACATACGGGTATATCAGGTGTATGTCAAGACCTGGATTTCTGCCGCGTCATTCTCTGGGAGATGGGACCTGGGGATCAACAAGAGACGGAGGGGGTTTGCGAGCAGCTGGCAATGGGGTTTCTGGAAGGTAGATAGTGTATATTGGGGCTTGGTAACGCCAAGCCAGTTGAAATATTTCGCCGACGTTTGTTTTACCGCCATCAGACGGATGGAGCACTGACGGCTGACTTGAACCAGACGAGCGAGCAAGCTGGGTCGACTCCCACGCTGGTCTGCCTACAATCGCAGGTACTGGCGCTGGTACTTGCCGGCCAGGGGGACGGGAACAGCGTGGGACTGGCTTAAAATAGTGGAGTCTAGGTAACTGTTATCATTACTGGCTATTAACATTCGTATTTCTTGTCTACAACAATCCTATGTGTTGGTGGAACACATACACCAACAAAAAACGTGCAGGCGTGCCTGGATCTATCGTGGCGTCAGACTTGCCGTGCCAAATGCCGTCTGCGATGGATACAAATTATCCATGGCCGGGTCCAATACCGCTTGGAGTGAATATGCCACGGGGCACCAGCTGTGCTTTCGATGATTCCCACTGAAGGACCGGGAGGGAAGATGGTAGGCGGGGAATCAACCAGAAAAGTGTCTGGGAAATTACGCGAAGACGGTCCGTTAAGATCAATTCATCCGGCGTAGCGTTATGGTCGGCACAAGCCGAACGGTTGAATGCTGTGACGACCTTGTCCAGTCAACTGGGAGTTGGAGAAGTGAGGGTGTGTGGTGACTGATGAGAGGTGTTCCAGACAGGTCCCTGGGGGGAACGAACGAGTGCGAGGAACCCCACAGTTTCTCCAGCACTGGAGAATGAAAGTCCGCCAATGAGAGCACTCAGATTTGAACCCATGCCCTGTTCGTGCAGATCTGATGGGAGCTGATACACTAAAAGCTGGGGAAAGGCCACTAAAAGGGCCCTTTTCCAGGGATTCCTGCACCACTAAAGATCTTCATCCACCCTCCAATTTGGATTCAACCAGCATCTTTCTCTGACACCCAACATTCTGGGACCAGGCAACACCATGAACCATATCCGATACATCGGCGGGCAACCCTTAATTTTCCGTAAATCACCTACTGTTATCTCGCCATCTCAGCCCGGAATGCTTACTTCCATCCACTCCCTCAGCCCTGAGGCCAGCTTGCCATCCATCTTTAAGTTGAGGTCATCACCGTTATGGAAGATGGATTCTCCTGCCTGAAACGGCACTTTACAGTATCGCCTTGCTCCCGTTTCATCCGAGGATTGCCCTCTCCGACTTCAGGCTGAATAGAACCAAACTCCCGTCAAAGGCAACTTCAGTGTGGGATGCTGCTAAAATGATTGCTTCATCCCTACGAGCAGTCGGGAGCCAAGCTGGCGAGTTCCCATCGCGTCAATAGGAAGCACGCCGTCGAGATCTACCCGGTTTCTATCTCAAAGATTGCCTTGCATCGAGACGGTCCGTGATAGTGTACATCTATGGATAATTCTCCGAACCACCAACGCCCAGCGTGTTAACGTGACATGATGATAGCCTCGCCAGTTCTGTCTCGCTGATAAGTAATCCATCCTCAGGTAGTCTGCAGAGCATGGATTTGAATCCCTCGTGGTGAATGCCACTGTACTGACCTCCAAGCACTCTGACTGCTGGAAAATCTCGGCGCTGTTCGCTACCAAGTCGCCAATTCATGGGGGTCAACGTCTCGGCCCGAGATATCGCGACATTATGCGACTGCAGGTCTGGACTGGGCCATAGAGAAAGAGGCGAAACAGCCAATTCAAGGGTTTGTCATGCCACATACAACTATCATCGTCTCACGTTCATCTGTGGACATGTGATGATAAAGGTTAAAATATTCGTCTCAAAATAGAGTCTCCAAGTTGAGAGAGTGCTATCAGAGACTTGATTTGTGGTACGGCAGGCTACCTACAGATCACAAACAGCCGGTGTTCTACCCTACAATGAACGTCAAAGACATCGGCCATGGAACCTTGTCTACCAAGATATCTTAACTCGAGCTGACACGTTCTCGTCCCCGGAACGTCATCACCACTCCCCCTTCAACCCCTCCTCAATCCCCTTAAAAACCCCAACTCCCTTCACGCCCAAAGCAGTACCAACCCCCACAACCCCCGCCCCAGCAGCCCTCATCCTCCTATACCCCTTCTCATCCTCCACCCCTCCAATGCCAATAACAGTGATATGGCTCAGTTTCTCCCTCTCATCTAGCATCCTCCTAATAGTCGCTACATTCCCAAGTGCCAAAGGATGAAGCGCCGCCCCTGCCATCCCTCCTATCCCATTTCCAGGCAGAATGTTCTTACCCTCTAGGTCGAGAATGAGGCAGGATCCGAGAGTATTTGTGCACGTAATGAAGGAGACTTGATCACCCGCTTCTTCAAGGGCAGAGATCAATTCGTGATATTCAGAGGAGTGGGTGTAAGGTGGTGTCTTCAGCCCAAAAGGAATCCGCGGAAACTCTGGCCTCTCCTCAAGTTCCTGTCTCAACGCGTTCAGGTACTCGACAAGTGCCACCTTGGAATAAGCAGGAGGTTGCTTGTCTGGAATGTTGGGGCAAGAAAGATTAATCTCCATGTACAAGTTGTTGATGATACCGCCAACCGTTGACAAAGAGATGACTCTGTAGCACTGAGCTACGTCCTCTGGCGTTCCTGTGACGGAAACAATGAACGGCTTTCTGGTGCGGGATGGTGAGTGGGGGTTCGTGGATATATGTCTAATCCAAGCAAGGTAAGTTGACAACGGCTCCGGGCTGTAGCCTAAGGAGTTGAGGCTCGCTCTCTGATGTGGTCTGCGACTGGCTTCTTCGACTGCTGGGTTGGTGGAATCCGAAGCTTGATGGTTGGATGGGTTGAAGAAGACGTATCGATGGATGGCATCATCGTGTTTAAAGGGCCGCAAGGTAGAAGTTCTGGTTGTGATTGCGCCTATGGACTCGCACCGGTAGAGTCTCGCAAGGTCTTCGAGATCGGTTGCCCAAGGATTAGATGAGTTTATCAACGGGGGGTGAATTTCGATAGGCGGTGGTGGCTCTGACATGGTTGATGGCTTTGTATGATCTATCTCAACCTGTGGTGGCGGTTTTTGGGGTGGGTTGAGCAAACTATGGTGAGTATTTAAGTAGTTCCTGTTAAGAAGGCGGTCGTTTGTCGACCTAAGAAGCTTGTTTGTCAGGTTGTTTGTCGACTTGCGTCGGCGGCGGGGTTCTCTACCGATTCTGAAGATAAGACAGCCACGCAACCCCGCCTGCAGCAAGCATGTGGGGTCAACAACATGACCACGAAGACATCAACTGGGCTTAGAGCTTCACAACGGAAGAGAACTTTGGTGGCCATGATATTTTATTAATCTTGTTCATATAGCTCACTAGAGCATATCATCAATGCCCTTGTCGGCATCTTTCTTGATTAACTCAACCATGCCCTGTTCCCCAGTCAGTATAGCGTTCAGATTATGGCTTATCAACGAATCACTTACTTCAGGCATGATGGGCTTTCCATCCTCAGTCTTGACATATCGGAATGGCATCTCTGTGCTCTCATACTCGTTGAACTTGAGCTCTGGGAAGTCAACATACGGGATATCCTTCAATGGGGCTGGGATAACGTTAGTGAAGATCAACATATAGACAGTATGTTTCATACTTTTACCCTCGACCACCAGACGAGTTACACGCACTGCCGTGTCAGTCGTCATCTGAACGGGGCCAAGACGGCGGCCCTCAAAGCCCTTAGCGCGGAGTTCAGAGGTTCTGTCTGTCATGAAGTTAGACCAAGCATCTCTGTATTGAAACGAATGCTGTATATAGGTACCTCTGGGGGGTCATCACCTGCCAGATCATTAGCACAGGCCCTAATATGTGTACTTCCTCAAACATACCTAGAATTCCACCGAACAAAAAGACGTCGAAGTTGTCCGCATCTTCGGGGGCAAGGTCGCTTTTTCCCTGAGGATCAAGAAGGCATACTCTAGACTTCTTGTCCGCATACAACTCCTCCACACCCCGTCTCTCAGCTGTGAATGAGGGGATAGCGGCCAAGGCTTCCGGAACCTTGAACTGTGGGTGAAGAGACGAAAGAAAGAACTTGGACCCCGTCTCTTGCGACTCGCGCGCAATGGTGATATATTCGAGTTCTGACCAGGGTCCGAGCTCTTCGTCCAGGTGCTCAACGATGTAGGTTTTGGAGGTCATTGTGTCTAGACTGATGCTCAGTTACAAAGACAGCGAGGCGAAGTGTACAAAGTGAAAGATTGGTAAGGTGTAATTACACACTGACGCCTCATCACCCCCAGAAACGGCCATCGATAATTTTTAGCTCGTGGGCGCCCGATGCCAAGAACGGAGCCGGCAGATCGGCGAGCCCCACAGAAGGCCTTCCGAAGCCACCGCTCGGCGCCCAGGCAGTGACCTGTCCCTGCAGCCCCGCGCCGCTATGTCCCTGCACGCTCAAAAGCCACTGTTCGAGACCGCGCAACAGTAACGCTTCCTTAGCGTCTAGTCACCGGATGGAGGCACTGATGCTGGACACCACTGCGCAAAGCCATAACGAAGAGTAGTGCAGGCGCCGGGGTTATCTTGTGTCGCGGGAGTCTATTCAGATCCGAATCCGGGAACGTGGCACAGGAACAGCTTTGTTGGGTCCTGGGCCTGTCGGACCCGGCGCGGTGAAACACGTACCTTGACTGCCTACTATCTCGAGCAACTTTTTTATCCACTTTGGTTTGTCTACTCTTACGAAATAGCAACAACTTGTCCTCTTTGCCATTGTATCGCGTCTCTTTCATCCGTGGCATTCCTATGGCATTATTGCTTCCACGTTTCTTGACTTCCCTTGTTCGGCCTAGGTACCACAGATACTCGCAACGCCAAGCTCAGCTGCAGTCGTCAGCCCGCCCGAGCCCACCACATCCCGCCCCTGCTTAGGACAGATCTGTCTATCCATTGAAAAAGAATCTCGACAACCTCCATCGATCCCTTTCCCCCACGATATCACTTTTTTTGACGGCTGTTTTGGTCCCCGATGACCGCCGTTGTTGTCACAAGGTAGCCAACGACACAGGCTCTCTTCAGTATTTGTTGCGCCGGTCTTTAGGACCCTCGCGACTGGGGAATCATGGCCGTTGGACGATCCTTGGCGGACTGGATGCGCCTACCATCCATCGTCACCGCCGCCGCCGTCGCCCTCTCATGGACGGCAACACTAGCCGTCGCCGATGTCAAGGCGGCCGGTGATTATTTTGTTCATTCCCTTCCAGGGGCGCCGCCGGGCCCCCTGGTGAAGATGCATGCTGGGTAAGGAAGTCCTTCCTTGGTTCGACGAAACCAGGGATAGCCTCAACTAACATGGCCGCGCGCGTTAGGCATATCGAGATAACACCCGATTCCAATGGCAACATGTTCTTCTGGCACTTCCAAAACAAACACATTGCGAACAAGCAACGAACAGTGATATGGTTGAATGGCGGCCCGGGCTGCAGCTCCGAGGATGGTGCCTTGATGGAGATTGGCCCCTACCGATTAAAAGACAAGGACACACTGGCGTATAACGACGGGGCATGGAACGAGTTCGCCAACGTCCTCTTCGTCGACAACCCTGTCGGCACAGGGTTCAGCTACGTCGATACCAACGCCTATGTGCGCGAGCTCGACGATATGGCCGACCAGTTTGTAACATTCCTAGAGAAGTGGTACAAGCTATTCCCCGAGTATGAACACGATGATGTGAGTTGCGCCCCCCCCCCCCCCCCCCCCCCCCGGGTCATTCTCCTCCAGAAACCCGGCTTTCTAACCCCATTTATAGATCTACATCGCGGGAGAATCCTACGCCGGTCAATACATCCCCTACATCGCCAAGCACATCCTCGAGCGCAACAAAAAAGGCGGCGAGTCCTCCCACAAATGGAACCTCGCCGGCCTCCTCATCGGCAACGGCTGGATCTCCCCTCCCGAACAATACGAAGCATACCTCCAGTTCGCCTACGAAAAGGGTCTCGTCAAGAAAGGCTCCGACATCGCCTCCAAGCTCGAAGTCCAACAACGCATCTGCTCCAAGCAACTGGCCGTCGGCCCCGCCCTGGTAGACAACACCGACTGCGAGAAGATCCTCCAGGATCTCCTCCAACTCACCGCCACAACAAAAGGCAACGAACAGCGCTGCGTAAACATGTACGACGTCCGGCTGACAGACACGTACCCACAATGCGGCATGAACTGGCCCCCCGACCTCGACGCCGTAACCCCTTACCTCCGCCGCAACGACGTCAACCAGGCCCTCAACATCAACGCCAACAAGGTAACCGGCTGGGTGGAGTGCAACGGCCAAGTCGGCGCCAACTTCAGACCCTCCTCCAAACCCTCCGTCGAGCTCCTCCCCGATCTCCTCAAAGAAGTCCCCATCATCCTCTTTTCCGGCTCTGAAGATTTGATCTGCAACCATTTGGGAACCGAAGCCCTGATTTCCAACCTCCAATGGAACGGCGGAAAGGGCTTTGAAATCACGCCCGGAACCTGGGCCCCGAGACGAGACTGGACTTTTGAGGGGGAGCCGGCTGGTTTCTGGCAGGAGGCGAGGAACTTGACGTATGTGGTCTTTTACAACAGCAGCCACATGGTGCCGTTTGATTACCCCCGCCGCACGAGGGATATGTTGGACAGGTTTATGGGGGTGGATATCTCGTCTATTGGGGGGAAGCCTACCGACTCGAGGCTGGATGGGGAAAAGGTGCCCGAAACGACTGTGGGAGGTGTGGCTGGGAACGGCACCGATGCTCAGCAGGCCGAGAAGGAAAAGCTTGACACGGCAAGGTGGGAGGCCTATCGCAAATCGGGGGAGATTGTCCTGGTGATTGTTGCTTTTGCCGCGGCGGGGTGGGGGTGGTGGGTGTGGAAGGAGAGGAAGAAGAGGAGGGGGTATATGGGTGTCGCGGGGGGGAGAATGTTTCGCCTCCGGGGGAGACGAGGGGGAGGGAGGGGTTTAGAGACAAGAGATCGGCGGCAGACTTGGAGGCGGGGGATTTTGACGAGAATGAGCTGGATGATTTGCACATGAGGACGCCTACGACGGTGATGGGCGGGGAAGGAAATGATCCGAGGTATAGTGTGGGTGCGGCGAGTGAGGATAGTGATGACGAGGAGGATGTGAAGGGGAAGGGGAAGGAGACGATGTCTTCATGAAGAGACCGCTCAGTTAGGGTGGAGGCTTCAAAAAAGAAATAAGCAAATACCTTTCGAAATCGGCATGGGTGGGCTTGATCAAAAAGCAGTTTGATACTATACAACAGCTGAATAACAGGAGGGAGTGGAAGGAAAGGCTGGCTGGTCGGTTGGTTCCTGGTGTTTGGGGGTTTATATGTCAATTTGGGCTCATCTTTGCTTGCACTTACAGTTCACATTGGCATAAAAAGGACATATATATACACTATCACATTCACATGCGTCCTTGTTGAAATGGCAGTTAAATTGTGAGAACACCCTTGCGGCTCTATATTTTAGGAGCAGCCTGTTTAGATGGGAAAATCGAACATCATCTGCTCCATCTGGGAGCTAAAACTCCACTAGAACTAGGGATCTACACATGTAACCTCTGCGTATGATTGTTCATACCATCCCCTTCTTCCTATCGCCTATGCCCTGTTTGTACTTTCAGGAAAGTCACTCAGTCAGGCCTGGAGTAGAATTCATTGAAATAGCTTTCCAGAAGGATTATTAATGGCCGTGAGGCCGAAGCGATGTCTTCGCTCGCCAGCCCTTTGGTCTCGGAGACAGGTTGCGGAACCGCGTTGGGTGGGCTGGGTGTATATGGTTGATTGGGGTATCATTATTGTTTCTGACGCCATGCTCAAGAGTTTCAAATTTGAGCAGTGTTGTTGAGAATCTTGACCTGCTCGCCGGGCTTGAAGGCGGGGAGACCAATGTAGGGGCAGTCTGCGCATCTGAAAGCGTCTCCCAGATAACAGCTGTTGCAAGAGCCAGTCTTGCCCTGAACGGTGAAGTCGAGTTCGCTGAGGTCTTCAGACTTGAGTTTCAGAGTGGCCAGGCCCTTCTCGGCCTTTTCCCGACGAGTCCTGTCCTCGGCCGCTATTCTCTCTGCTAGACCGCATGTGCTGAACATTGTTAGTTATTGCACTTCTTATGTTTAAATAGGAGGAACACATACCAGTCCTTGCAGGCCCTCCGCTTCTTGCCCGGCTGGGGCGCACACTCAGGAGGCTGCTGAATCGGCCGCTTCAGATCCTCCTCGGTCAAGAGCGTATCCTCATCAATAACATCGTCGTCATCCTCCGCATCCAAATCTAGATCATCGCTGAAATCAATGAACCCAACCCCAGCAGGCCCCTTGCTCACTGGTGCCGGTGCTGGCACAGCAGTAGGCTTCCTTCCAAAGCTGAGAGGGATGCTCCCGTCTGCGTTCGCCTTCTTTCCAAAACTGAGAGGAACACTCCCATCAGCATTCACCTTCTTCGCCCCAAATCGCAAAGGCACAACCTCCTCCTCGGCATAGTCAGGCTTGGTGTACCCATCATCCCCCACTACCAAACCAGCAAGCACAGCCTCCCTCTCCTCGGTCGAGTTGCCCTGCCCCAAGCTGCCGTCCTCGCTCCTGAGCGTGCCGCCTGCCTTGAGCGCTGGGACGACCTTGCCCCAGATATCACGATTGGACAAGAGAGGGGAGACCTCAGCGCGGCGGCTTCCGTCGGGGTCGGTCAAGACAAGAACGAGGTCGTAGGTCGCGGCGGGGAGGCTGACTAATCCAGCAGCGAGACGGTCGAGCATCTGCAAATCAGTCGAGGACCGGTCATAGACGGAAAAGAGAGAGGTGAGGCGGTCCTCGCGGGCTGCGATCGAGGGGGGTGCAAGCAGGAGCGTTCGCTTGCCAGAGACACCGATTGCGCTGACTGCCGTGGCAGCGGGCGCGGGGTTGAAATCGAAGTCGGGAGTTGTATCGACCATGACGGCGGCTGGAGGCATTTTGACAGTATTTTTTCTGGTATCTTTGAAACTCAAAGAGAAATGTCCTGAAAATGCGACAGAGCAAAACCCAGGGAATAGGGGCAGGAGAAAAAAAAGATTGCGGATCGTGTCCAATTTGTATTGTTAATCCTGTCGTGGGGGCAGCAGCAATGGAAAGGAGGGGCGGTTTAAAGGATGCACAATTCTCTTTTTGACCAATGGTGTTAAAGCTTATAAAGCGTTGCCACTAATACAATGTGTGGACAGTGCGAGAGATTAGATCTTGCACACTAGGTGGCGTGAGCTTTTGGCGGTGAGAGCACAGTGTAACTTACTGCTGATTACCGTGGGCTTCTTGATTCTCCGTCCCCGCGGAGGGACGGGAGCCTTGGAGATATCGCCACGGGCACCAATGTGGGAGCCGATTTCGGCCATTTGGGAATCTATTATCGATAACAACTACGAATATGCACACTACTAGTGATTATTACTTTCGCGGGCAATCGTCGTTCCTGGCAGGAGGGAAAGGGTTGAAGTTGATATGGGATGTCATCCAGCACCGGTCAGGCCCGCCCCGGAACAAGCGTTCGTTCTCAAGATCCGGCGATATCAGAGAACAAGTCGTGGGCATCCACTCGGCCCGTCACACCTGACCTGCTGTTGCTTCGGAGAAACGCGATCGTCTGGTTTGCTTTCCATGGATTTCGGGAATTTGGACCGTTGCAGCTGGCTTCAGCTGGGGCGTCCAAATTGAGTCATGGAGTGACACAGCCATTGACTGATGGACCTGGAATGACGAATTGGATGACGAGATTGGTTGAACGAAAGCTGGCCGGATCGGATCGCATCTGATGCAACACGAGAGCTCCAGGGGAGCTCCAAGAATGGCAGCTTTCAGATAACCTCAATTCCAGTTTATCGATCAAACAGAGTTGCATATTTGTTTCAATATCAAGGGTTCTGGAGGAGGACAGAAGCTTCCAGCCAGCTTGGACCTGTCATTGGATTCCGGCGGTTGCCCGTCAATTAGCGGGACTAGCCGTTTCTGGTATGGTTTTCCCCGCATTTTGTATCGGTGCAAACAGGCGCAGGGGATCGCTGAGACCTTCAATTGTGGGGACCTGACATCACAAACGTCCTCTCAGTGAACACCTCACACCTCAGCACACCACAAAGAAAGGGGAGCAAGAAGAGCAAAAATAGCTGTGTCAATTGGCAATGCGAACCCTACAATGGCTAAATTGAATCAACTCCAGCCACTGGACGGCCCGGGCCCAAGACTCAGCAAAATGGCGAGCAAATCACGTAATGCCTCTTGTCCAAAGTCAGCCCAGACTCATGGCCTCTTACATGCAAATCACGCGACTCCCATACAACGCCTCGTAGACTCCCCACCACGCACCGCGTTTCCCCCTGTTCTTTCCCTTTGAGGATGCTCGCCTGATCAATGCGAGCCGTGACTGGCTGGTCCCTTTCCTTCCACAGCATCCCAACCACTGACCACTCTGGACCTCTCTCGGGCCTTTAAAATGACGAGCTCCCATCCCTCTCCTCACCACCCCTTTCTTTCATCCAGCATTCGGATTCAATCTCTCCATTGATCATCCACCATCTCGGATACCATCATCCAATCCATCTCAACATCAACTGATACCCCTCCTCAACTTGCCCCTGAACTGGTAAATCAGCTTTAGTGACATCACAACACCTCACAAGAGTACGTATCTCCGGCTTGTCTACTGCAGCACAGCTCCCCTTACCCGAGCTTATCACTCACAACCCCGCATCTTCTTTGTGTAACGCTGGCCCTTGGCTCTGTATTAGACACCTCCAACAATCAGGTCGAACTATCGTCGAACAACTTCACTCTACTACTCTCTACCTTTTACTTAACATCACAACTTCATCAAGAGTAAGCTCCCATCACATGCATCTGTCTTTATATCATGTACTAACGCTCCCTACCACAGTGACTCGCTCTCACAAGTTCAATGACAAGGACCACAGCATGATGGTTCCTGTCACCGGCCATCCCCAGCAACCAGTACCCAAGTTTTTTGGCAAGCACGGCTTTGCTGATGTCGACCCCAAGAAGACCAAAAAGAACGGAGGTGGTAAGGGCAATTGGTGTGTCCCATCTCTCATCACCTTACATAACAATTACATCTCACTAACGACGCTTCTCTACCAGGGGCTCTGTCGGTTTAGAAGTCGAAGACGAAGCGTTCAACTTTGTCCACACCCGCCGCCGCTCCAACAGCAGCAGCGTCTCCAGCCATCCCGAGCACTTCAAGACCAAGTTCGAGATCAACGAGCCTGAGCCTGTGTTTGAGGAGAACCTCCACGGCGCCGAGGAGGAGGAAGAGGAGAAGGACAGCAGTCAGTCCAGCGCCACCAGTATGGACGAGCGCAAGGACATGTAAGATCATCACAACAGGGGGAGCTTTCATAACAACGTGAGGAAAGTCACCTGCATTATGTGCGCGGGAACCCATGCTTCTTTTCAACATGGCGGAAGGTTCGTTGATACCCTATAGAGGTCTGACAAGATGATCTGGCGGGGAGAATGCTGCCTTCTATCTGGCTACCACACTTTTTCTCTTTTTTCCAATGAAGGCGACTGGCAGAGTCGCGCTGTACTAGTATTTATTTATTCAATTCATCTCTCGAGTCTTTTAGACTTGCATTTCAAAGTATTGTAGCTGTTGATTGTGGATGACGCTGTGATATGCTGGGAGAGTAAGCCCCCTTTTCAGACGGACCCACTTTGGCTTATACAACTTGGACAACGGCTGGCACATTAACTTCACGTCATCATGTAGACTTCGTCGTCCCCAAAATCTCGCTACATGACAGTAAATCTAGTAGACATGTATCTTCCTCATCATAACCCTAGTCCTCTTGAGGGTCATCTCTTCATCTCTAGGCCCTTCCTCCTCTGTTTTTGGCGAAGGTTTCAAGGCCTTCCCTATGGGCTCCTCATCAAAATGCATGCCCCTGTAATCCGTGACTGTTCTCCCCAGCTGCGCAGCAACATTTGCAGCCGGCTTGGGAGGCTTCCCGTTCACTGTCATTTTTCCTATCCTCAGCAGCCCCTTTCCGCCGCGGATGGGATCCCGGAGGTAGATTGCCCCTGATTCTGGGTCGGGGAAGTAGGCTGTTTGGAGGGAGAGGCGCCATTCCTTCTGTTTCTTTTTCTCCCCCTCTGTTGGTGTAGATGATATCGTGTTGGTGATGGCATCGGTTATGGGATCCCCCTTTGCAACGGCAGAGAATTGATTGTAGAGGTCCGAAGGCTCTGGCTGGGGCGGGTAGTATTCCGGCGGTTGTTCATTCAGCTCGCCGATCTGAAGCCATTCCAGGATGAGGATTTGCTCCTCTGCCCAGGGGTCTTCTTTGCACTTGTCCAGAGCGGATTGGATCTGGGATGAGATGGCCGGGGGTAAATCAGGGGAGGAGGGGTTGGGTATGAAGGAGATGTCGTCGCAGACTACGCGTTTGTTTTGCTCTTGTCTCGGGGTGCGGACGACTAATTTCGACCAGAGGGGCCCGAGGATGTGGGATTGGTGGGCGATTTCTTGGAGGTGGTTTTCTGATGGGAGGCCGGTGGATAGAGTTGAAATGGAAGGGGTCAGCCAGGGGATTTGACGGGCTGAGGTTTGGATTTTGGGGGCGTGCCGGATGGGATAGGGGGGTTTCCAGGAGACGTCTTGATGAAGAGGGAGGTGGAGGCCGGATTCGAGTACGGAGACGAGCATGGAGGCACCGAGGGGGGCGAGGAGAGAAGTGAGGTCGGCAGGGGTGGAGTTTGGTGGGATGGGGATGCCGGGGAGGGGGGTTTGGGAGAGGACGGTGCCTGTGTCGAAGGAGTCTGGGGAGAGGGTTTGGATGGAGACGCCGGTGTGGGTGTAGCGATTTAGGAGGGCGTAGTGGAGGGGGGCGGGCCCGCGGAGACTAGGGGTCATTAATAGGGGCTGTAAAAGGGGTGATAGGTTAGGGCCACGCACTCAGGGAGGAGAGAGGGATGGACATTGAGACCACCGTATTCTGCTTGATTGAGAAGACGAGGTGGTACGAAACGGCCGAAGGATACGGCGACGATTAGGTTGATATATTGTTTCATCTAGATAAGGGAGATAGGGGTTAACTCTGATGTGTAATACGAGCCACACGGGGCTACTTACAAACCAGGAAGTGAATGTGTCCTTTGGCAATGTTATCAGTGGAAGATCGAGCTCCCGAGCTACTGATGCTACCGGAACTAAGATTATGTCAGAGGAGTGAAGACTACTCGAACATATCATGACCAAACATACCTTCAGTCACTTGCTTCAACCCCCTTCCCGTTGGCTTGGATGGCCGGATCAGCACATCGATCGATTCGATGAGACCTGAATCTTCTTTATGCTTCTTATGTAATGCCTTTAGTGAGTGACAGCTAAACTCATCTGAGCCGCAAAATAGGATCCGCAATGGGTTGCCACGTTGAGTGCTGTATGTTGCGAAGCTCGGTGGTCTCATGATGGACCGTCGAAGCGGCCGTGTAGCTGCCAACCACAGCATGGTGGCAGTTTCCGCTGTATGGCTTTGAGGTATCTCAAATTGAAGTGACAAAATAGTGTTCAATTGGTGGCAGTTCTTTGAGCAAGAAGTTAGAGCTGTACTGAATGGTAAGTCGGGAGTGAAAGATGAAGCTTCAAGTGAGAGAACAAAAATAAGTGGGTCACGAACCTTGAGAGCTATGGCCCCTGCAAACCGGAACCCTGCAGATCCACCCTTGGCATTCCACCCCCTGGAGCTTCCTTGTGACCAGGCCAAAGATACGGTCAACCATCACCACTTCAAAATCGCCCGCCATGTTTGTTTCTTGTCCCTTTGTACCTCCTTATAACTATCATTATGGCGGCCCAGAGCTTTCTGACGGACCGACAGGCTGAAGAGCTGTGCGTTTGCCCTATCTAACCTCCCATCTTCAACCCCAATACCCATGACATATGCTAACCAAAGCAAGCAGACACAAATCCATCATCGCCTACCTCACCTCCCTCAATCTCACCACCACAGCCAGCACCCTCCGCGCCGAGCTCAACCTCCCCGAGGACGTCTTTGACCCCGCCAAAGCAAAACAGTACGAAGGCCTCCTCGAGAAGAAATGGACTAGCGTCATCCGCCTCCAGAAAAAAGTCCTGGACCTCCAAGCAGAAAACGCCCACCTGAAAAACGAGATTGAAAACGCCGGGCCGCTGGCGCTGTCCAGAAAAAACCAAGACCCGGCCAATTGGCTCCCGAAAGCCCCTCCCAGGTACACCCTCGAGGGCCACCGCCTGCCCATCACCGCTGTGGCCTTCCACCCGGTTTTCAGCTCTTTGGCGTCAGCATCGGAGGATTACACGATCAAAATATGGGATTGGAAGCTCGGCGAGCTAGAGCGGACGGTAAAAGGGCATACCAAGGCGGTGTTGGATGTTGATTTTGGGGGGCCCCGGGGGAATACGCTGTTGGCGAGTTGCAGCTCGGATATGAGCATCAAGCTTTGGGATCCGGCGGATCAATACAAGAATATTCGGACGCTACACGGGCACGATCATATTGTTAGCTCGGTGAGGTTTATTCCTGCTAACAGCACCACGGGAGCTGGTGGGAATCTGCTAGTGAGCGCTAGCAAGGATAATACGTTGAAGCTGTGGGATGTGACGACGGGATATTGTGTGAAAACAATCGAGGGGCATAATGACTGGCCTAGGGCGGTGGCTCCGTCGGCAGATGGGAGGTGGTTGCTGAGCACGGGGAGTGATAAGGCGGCGAGGTTGTGGGATATTGGCGGGAGGGAGCCGGAGTGTAGGGTTGTTATGTTTGGGCATGAGAATTTCAACGTATGTTTTCCCCACTCTTGTTCTCAAAACGACATGCTGATTTGTATGGCTAGCTATGCTGCGCCTTTGCGCCCCCATCATCCTACCCCTATTTAGCTCGGCTTGCCGGACATGAGAAGGTGCCCCCAGCAAACAGCTCAGCCGAGTTCATGGCGACTGGTTCGCGGGACAAGCAAATACGGTTGTGGGACAAGAGGGGACAGTGCCTTAAAGTTCTGGAAGGTCACGACAACTGGGTGCGAGGTCTTGTCTTTCACCCGGCAGGCAAGTTCCTGATCTCGGTAGCAGACGACAGGACGATGCGGTGCTGGGATTTGAGTCAAGAGGGGAAATGTGTGCAGACCGTCTCCGGAATTTTTGACGGGTTTGTCAGTTGTGTGAGATGGGCGCCCGGGGTGATTAAGGATGGACCTGCCAATGGCGATGCTGGTGATGGTACACCAAGAAAGAAAGTTGCGGCGGATGTGAATGGAGCGGCGCAAATGCGATGTGTAGTTGCTACAGGGAGCGTGGATGGGACGGAAGGGAAGATAAGGATATTCGCCAATTGAGTCTTCTTGGATAATGAAGGATGGTGAAAGAACAGCATAGACAGGCATCAGGCAGCATGAGCATCACTCGGATTCAGGATATGGGGAGCAGATTATAGGCAAAAATGCTACCTTAAGTACGCTCTAGAAGCGTAATGTTAATGTTTAGAATTATTACTGCTCTTCCTCTTTTATTTGTTGTTCCACCACTTGTTCTTGTACTACTACTTGTTCTCTTCGCGGTTGGGGTTCTGACTGTTCTGGTAGTTGTGGTTGCGGTGCGTCTTTGACAACCTGCCACCGATATGCAACTGCCCACCTCCCCAGCCCATCACCTAGCTCAATGTCCCAAGCAGGTGGTACAACTGCCACTACCGCCCCACTACCGAGACGTTCATGTCCGTTTATTTTGTCCGTTCTACCTCGATCTAGTCCGTGCTTGCCGTTTTCCAGCGAATCTATCCTCCCATCCCCAGCCAAAACAGCCTGCATGCCTGCCGTGCCCGGCGCTGCGTTGGTCAAGGCTGCACTGATAAGGCTCAAACCATTCCCTCCTTTTCTCACATCCTCAACAGTCAGCCGCACTGCCCCTGGTGGTATTGGTGGTGCGGCGTCATCCTCTTGCTTGGCGCCTGTATCTGCTCGTTCCGATGACCCTTTAACCTCGATGAGCCAGTTTTGCAGCTCGGCGGCAAGCCCGTTGGAGAGGTATTGGCCTTGGCCTTGGCGGTTCCGGCCTCGGCCTCGGCGAGGTTTTGGTGGGGAGAAAAGATCGGGGTTGAGGTTCTGGATTGAGAATTTCTTCGAGTCGGAAGTAGGTGAGGTAGATGGGGGAGGTGATGGGGGTTGCAGGAAGCGAGGTGCTGGGTTGAATATTTCTTTCCTGGCT
Organism: Apiosordaria backusii; assembly: GCA_030549205.1. Classification (NCBI taxonomy): domain Eukaryota; kingdom Fungi; phylum Ascomycota; class Sordariomycetes; order Sordariales; family Lasiosphaeriaceae; genus Apiosordaria; species Apiosordaria backusii. The sequence continues at coordinate 2,893,215 of JAUKTV010000004.1, forward strand.
GGTTTGTTGTCTATGTCCGGTGGCGGTTTCACGTCGGAGTCAGATTCGGCGTCGGATTTTATGTTGAAAGGGGAAGAGTGAGGTATTGGGGGGTCATCGTCATCATCAGAGTAGACGGTAATGATGTGATCGAGTTCCGGGTCGCCGTTTGGTGGGATCTCGTTTTCTGAGTCTGAGTCGATCGGGAAGGCAGAGCTGGGAATCCATTCTTCCTTTGGTTCTATGTCTGGCTCTGATGTAGCAATGGATATTCGCCTCCTCTTCGGTAAGGGGCCAGGGTCAAATTCCTCGTCAGGGTCCTCAAGCGCTGGGAGGGAAGACTGTGGGACAAGAGACGAGTCGATGTCAATTGGTTCTGGTAACAAGTCTCGCGCAGCAATCGGGGTTGATGGTGATAAGTCCTCTTCATCATTTCGGTTACGCTCAGGATCCGAAACGGGCGAACTATCCTCTATAAGTAGTTCCTGTGTACCGCGAGCTCTGGATGCCTTGGTCTTGAGGGCCAGCGCAGGGGTTGAGTATGGCGCAGCATGACTGAGATTCGACGGCGGTTTTGCGGTAGATGAGAATCTTGGAGTACCATATAATCTGTATGGTGTAGCTGAGCTTGACTGATTGGGCGTTTGGCCCTGAGTTTGTTGTGTGCCAGGTCGTTTTGAAAGCAGGAAGCGAGAGGGAGCGGGTGTCTGATCAGTGTAAGTGAGCGATCCTCTCGTACGGGAAGGAAGATAAGACTTACCACTGGTGGCAGACCCATCTGGTTAATCAGTACAGAATGAGCAAGTCATGTACCACAGTGCTTACAAGGCAAATATTTGACAGGTCAGATCATTCATCATTAAAGTTGTATGTTTGAAAAAGTCTGACAGGCAGCACTGAAGTTGAGTTCATGAATGAGTGGCCCCAGGCGGTCATCAAGCCATCCCCTAACCCTGTGTCGTCAGCGCTTGGTAAGTGCCTACGGTGGGAAAGATGCTAACTAGTTTCAATTCAATTGCGTGCACGAAATGCCAAGCTCATGAAATTACACTTCTCCTGAAAATTACAACGGCTGGCCCGAGCTTCCGGTTCGGATCAAAAGCACTTTAACAGCAGCCCTGGCTCCACTCCGCGTCGTGTTAGCTCGGCGCGTCCAGGTCGTCGCGTCAACTCTTGAGGGCCGCCTTCAACTGCCTGGACTCCCCCCCACCAACTCTTTGTCCACATCCATATCCGTAGATTGACGACAACCACACCGCCGATATTTGCCACTCCACCGCCATAACTACGCGGAGTACTCTTCAACTGAATGAACAATAATAGCACTCCCCAGCGAAAAAAGCCAGCAACAGCCAAAATGTTCGCTGTGGTAGACCCGGCCGTAAACAGCGGCTTCCAAAGTTTTGGGGGAAGCAATCAGCATAACAGCTTTCTCTTTACAAGTCCCCACAAGCCAACAAGATCATCACCTCTCTCTTATGCCCCCATGAGGATACGATCACCGCCAACACCATCAGACGATTCCCACGACGGCATGCTTTCGTCCCCCATTGGGCCCTCCTCGTCAGATTCATCCCATCTTCGCATGAGCCAGTCATCACCCATACGACCCTCGTTTGAAACGAACGAGAATTATGGTTCTCATCCGAAGTTCAAGTTTGCCAATCGAAATCCAGCAAAGAACAGCAATCCTCTTCTCAAGAAGCGGCAAGATGCCCAGGACTCTAGACGGAAACTCTTTCTTAACAATGTGCGGCAGAGGCAGGAGGACAGGAAGTTTCAGCAACGAGGTGGGCAGGATGAGGTTCGTTGCTCTCTCCTCCTTTGATGCTTTCCGTGTCCCAACTGACACACCGTGTAATAGATCGCCAGATTAGAATTCAACCGTCTACAAAACGAACGTCTCGCCTACCTTGACCGCGAAAGAGCCAAGAACCCTTACGCTCTTTGGGAACAAGAGCTTGAGGAGGAGCATCGAAACTTACAATCACGGCAACAGCAACAACAATATCAGCAACAAAGTCCAGATGAAATGATGTTGGATGCTCTAGAAGAAGCCGAGATGGCCGAGATTGCGCAGGCGGAGGCGCTGTTCATTGAGGATCAAAGATCCCCAAAACACAACACAGATGAGTTCTTCGACGACGAAGAGGATTGGGATGAGCTGTTCATGGAGGTGATTGAGTCCTCGCGACAAGGGCAAGGGCAACAAGGGAACGGAGAGGATGTAGAGATGTCTTGACTGTAAATTTCAACGCTGTTTGGATTCGAGGGACTGTATTTGGCGTCATTTCATGGGAGAGCTTTTCTGTACCTGGCTTATAAGAGAAGGATATACCCGAGAAAGGGTAAGGGAAAGTGTTAAAGCGAGCGAGAACACCACACCTCGGTAGCGTCATCCTGTGGGCGCATGGTAGATACTCGGCATAAAGGCGTCAGGTTGGTAGGATTTGTAGATCATTTCCGTGCATTGAAAAACGACGTCAACTTTTAGGTAAGCTGACCTAGTTGTATAATGCAAAATTAATACCGATGTATGATTCAAAGTATGAAGAAGACATCAAAATGTTGGTCGAGATCACGACAATCACAAGTGTCGGAAATATGGCCCGTGCGCTCCATTGAGTTCAGGTTCAAAATGTGGGGAACCGGGAACCGGGACCCGGCCGAGCAGTTGAGGAGGCACTGGGCCGCTCCGGTGTGTCACATGTCAATGAGCCGAGGGCCTTGCATCTCTAGACAGCTCGACTTCCTCAACGCAGCGACTACATCCAGGTAGTACCTAGTATAAGGCGCAGCGCAAGTACCCTACATATATAGGCGGCCAACTGTTTGGAGATGTCCGAACAAGAGACCAGCAGCACCAGCGATGTCGGTGCGGCACCTGCTGCTGCTGTCAAACCAGATGCGACTCTCCCCACCGCCACCACCACCACATCAACTCCGGCCGCAACCATCACCACCCCACCTCAAGATGAGAAGAAGGCGGTGACGGTGGAAGATGTTGCTGACGATGAGGATGTACCTGATCCGGATGAAGACGATCTCGATGACCTAGATGGTAGGTCTCATAATCTCTCACTTTCACGACTTTCCTTCACTAACAACTCATGGTTAGACATGCTGGAGGAATTCAACGCAGTAAAACTCGACCCCAAGAAACCATCAGCAGCCGCCCCAACTCTAGGACCAGAGCGACCCCCAGCAGCAGCAACCGGTGAAGATCTCCCCCTAGACGAAGATGAATTCGCCCGCCAGCTCCAAGCCGGCATGGCGGACCTCCTAGGGGATATTGAAAACTCGCCCGAAATGCAAGCGCAGTTCGAGTCCATTTTTAAAGAACTCGGCGCCGCTGCGTCCGCAACTTCTCCAGATCCCAAATCACCCCCATCCGCATCAGCCCCAACTCCCCCTGTTATCCCCATTCCCCCTAACATGCCATCCAGTGCTGCTCCCCCCCATCTAGTGCGGAGGCGTCCTTCCAGGAAACCATCCGCCGGACTATGGAGCGTATGCAAACTTCCGGGGAGCAGGCAACTGCCGCTGCGGCGGCGGAGGGGAGTGATGATTTCCTGGCGGAGCTGTTGAAGCAAATGCAGGCCGGTGGTGGGGATGCGGGTGGTGTAGAGGGGAGCGAGGAGGAGTTTAGCAAGATGCTGCTGGGGATGATGGAGCAGCTGACAAACAAGGAGATTTTGTACGAGCCGATGAGAGAGCTGCATGACAAGTTCCCCGGGTGGCTGGAGAAAAATAGGGCGACGACGTCGGCGGAGGATCTGAAGAGGTATGAGGAGCAGCAGGCGCTGGTGGCGGAGATTGTGGGGAAATTTGAGGAGGAGGGGTATAGTGATGAGAAGGCGGCGGATAGGGAGTATATTGTTGATCGGATGCAGAAGGTATGTTGATCAGTCGGGGGTGTGTTATTGAGAGAGGGACATGATTTACTGACTCTGATGATGATAGATGCAAGCTTCTGGACAACCACCGGCGGACTTGGTAGGAGATATGCCGTCTACTCAGGACGCGCTTGCTATGCCAGATGAGGGCTGCGCTCCTCAGTAGGGGGAGATGCTGTCATGGTTTATAATTTGTGAAATTTGATAATACGAGGAAGCGAAGTCTGCTGTTTTTAGAACGTTGAGCTTGTTAGATAGGTATCCCGCGTTGGACACCCAGCTTTGTTTTACCCTGTCACCGCAACACATCGGCTGTGCCCAAGTATATAGCGCAGCAATATTTTCATTTTAGGCGATCAGATTTCCAACTATAGCAGTGAGTAATACTTGAATTTTTTTAGTTCACATGTATGGTTGTGCCCATAGGAAGGTTGTATATGTATACCCTATATTGGATCCTAGCATTCAGGCCAAGCAAGGGGCAAAATACCACCTCCCTCACTCAGCAACATCACACCACGCCTGCATCCCAGATGATACTCGAATTATAAACAGAAAATTTATCCATTTGAATATAAGACGCTTGCAAAATCGCAAACCTCCTATCCTACCAGGTAGCCAGTCGATAGCTACTATGCTAATGCGAAACAAAAACTTGTTCTTTTCCCCTTTCCCTGAACGCCCGCTCTTGCTATCTCTCTTTCCTCTTACTATATGGAACTTTTATAGTATCCTGACGTCTCTTTTATGGTCCCATGATGCTCATGCAATTGCAAATGCTTCTTCCCAAACAGATTTTGTTTACTCCTGCTCCTGAATGACAACGCCCCAAGGATGCTGCTCGTTGCCGTACATGATATCTCCAACAAAGCCCTTGAGCTTGGCGGTGTACAAGCCAGTCTTGCCCTCTTTGCCCATGGGGATCTTCACGTCGACGCCGCGGTGGTGGATGTGCGAGACGGGGCAGATGAAGAACTGTTGTCAAAAAAACTCACGTCAGTATACCCGTAATTGCCGAAACTGATTTGTGTGTGGTTGCGAAAGGAAAGAACATACCGCAGTACCAGCCGCAAAAGCCTCCACAATCCTTCCTTCCCTATCCGCCTCGAGCACCTCGTCAATGGTATACTTCCTCTCCACAACCTCCACCTCACCCGCCAGCCGCTCCCTCGCAAGCTGAACCACACTCCGTCTCGTCACACCGTCCAAAATCAGCTTGTCATCCAGCGGTGCCGTCACAAGCTGCAGCTGCCCCTCCTTCGTCCTCCAAACCATGAAAAAGTTACTCGCCCCCGCCTCAGTGCAGTATCCCTCAGGCCCGTACAGCCACAAGATCTGACCGAAACCTCTACTCCTCGCCTCAGCAGTAGCCAGCAGAGAGGGCCCGTAGTTCGCGCCAACCTTGGCGTACCCAAACCCACCAACCCACGCCCGGATCATATCCTCGGGGTTGGTATGCAGCTTCATACCTCCCTCGGGCAGATCCATCCTGGGCATAAAGCTAGCCGTGATGAAAAGCAGCGCCTCCTTGGGAGCCTGGACACCAAGTTGGGGCTGTGTACCAATCACCGCGGGGCGGATATACAAGAACGAACCCGCTCTCTCCTTGGGGAGCCACTTTGGTCCGTCGACGGACATCAGAATCTCAATGAGCTTCTCGAGCTCCTTGGGGTCGAAACCTGGCAGAGAAATGCGGAGGGTCGACATGAGCATGCGCTCGGCGTTGCAGTCGGGGCGGAAGAGGCGGAGCTTGCCGTCGTAGCCACGGAAGGCCTTGAGGCCCTCGAAGCACTCGGTGGCGTAGTGGAGGACGGAGGCGGTGGGCATGAGGGAGAGGGGGCCGTAGGGCTTGAGTTCGGGGTTGGCCCAGCCCTTGGCGGCGGTCCAGGAGACGGTGATCATATGGTCGGTGCAGATTGTTTCGTTGCCAGAGTTGGCTTCAGCTTCGGTGGGGACGGTGCGGGCATCGGGGTCGGCGCGGGTGATGACGATCTTGGAGGCGTCGAGAGTGGGAAGGGAGGAAACAGCATGGCCATTGGTGCCGTTGCTGTGGCCGTTGAGGGCGGTCTCCTCGGCTATTCTGTTGTCGAGGGCGGTGACGGTGAGGTCCTCCGCGGGGCGCGTCTGAGGGACGGTCATTTTGTTTATGTGTCTATTCGACTTTATGGGAGAGCGGGAAGGATGTTGGCGGGGTGACTCGATCACAGCGAACAAAGAGCGTTGTTGTTTTCTTTGCTTTGTGGGTGTAAGCCGCAAGGTGGGAAGACGGGGGACAATAAGCAGAGTCAGGAAGAACTCAAAAGGTACACAGTCACAACGGAAGGTGAAAGAAGCCAGTTAACGGTGGCCAGGTGGACAGAAGGGAGTGGACAGAGGTAGGTATCCTTAAATCCTTTAAGGTTGGATTTGTTTGAGCTAGTGGCGGGTGGTCCAGGGTCTTTCTTATCATGGTCTCGTGTGACCAATTCTCCAATGGAGCCTCACCCCGGCTTGATATCCACATGGTCAAGCGGAAGGCGTGGAACAGCAAACAGGAAAAGTTGTGTGGGCTCCGAGCGCCGGCTTGGCTATCAATCGGAGATCCAGTGCCGAAGCCCTTCGCCGTTGAATGCCGGGCCTGGCCGTGAGATTTCCACAGATCTCTGATAAATACTTCGGGTCGCTCTCGACATTCTCAGGGTCGGATCCATGATTCCGGCACTCTGGTCCCCTCAAACGACAGCCTGCAGATGCACGTCACACCGATAATCTGGCCAAAAGCCCGTCCCTTCCGAGCAACGGAGCTCAACGGCAGCGGCGCAGGGGCAAGAGTCGGCGTTGGGAACGAAACGAAACGGCTTCCTGACTCATTGGAGGGGTGGAACACGGAGCACCGAAGAGACGAACGAATGAGTCGCGAAGCGGTGGGACTCGCGGCCGACTTCGCAGAGGGAAAGCCGCACGAATCTCGGACTGCTACATCGGACCCATCCCAGTATGTACGTCACGCCCTTGTGATGAATTGATGCATTGATTGCGTCAATGGCAGGGGAAAAAAGACCGATACAACGCGTTGGCAAGCGGCCGTCATGATGGTGTTGCAACGGAAGCCGTGGAATTTTTTTGACATTTTTAGCGGAACTCGAGCATCGAAAACCCAATTGGCCCGAGGACAGCCGCTGCTATGCGCACCTGGGGTATCGATAAGACAGCGCCAGCCAGCCAATCACAGCCCTGTCGCAAAGGTCCCATGGTCCCAACTCCCGTGCACTGCGGGGTGGTGAACCTGTAACACCGCGGGGTAAAAGTGCTGACCTCCAACAAGCCTCCCACACTCGTCCGTCAGCCTTCCCCTTGTTGGAACTGCCCAAGCGCCCTTCCGTAGATTTGGTAGGCCGGCGCATCTCTCGGTTCCGTCCGTGGGACTCGGTCATGATCGGATCGGATCTCATTTCGCATCAATTTCCGGGATATTCGGATCCTATGTCAGGATCCTATATCAGCTGGGCGATCACAAGTTCTCTTCGTCAAAGATTGGTTTCCTATTGCCATGACGTACAAAAAACACAACTGGGACAACAGTAGATGTCTCTGCGTATTTGAGCGTTTGCTTCCTCAGTTCGCCCTGGACAATAACCTCTCGGATTTGATCCGGCGCGGTGCGTCAACTTATCTCATGTCTGCCAATCTCCGAGCTCGATGTCAGCATCAGACGGACACCATCCAGCAGGAACAACCACCCGCGCGACATTGACACGCTGTCGAGTCCAGCTGTTGCCAACTCACCTTCGCCCTTGTTTAGCGCCGGTTGGCATCTGCCATGCCTCAGGTCTGGCAAGTCCACACCTTGAAGCCGAGTACCGAAACAAGGCACTAAGTCTTCTGTGCTGTTCTCGATGACCTCTTGGGGCAAAATTATAAGCTTTCTGTACACTCTCAATGGTCGAGTTGTCGAGTCTGATCTACAGGAATACGATGGCTCCGCTAGAAAGCCCCATGAAGGGCAGTCTCAAACAGCTCTTACTTGTTTCCCCAGCCACGGGTAAATGACCCTATCCCATCTAGTGCTGCCAGATGGCAGCACCGGAGGCAGATTACTGCATGATGTGCGTCCTGCCGTCGTGATTGGGTCCCGCGTAGCTCGCGATGTGGTGCCCTTGTCGCCCAACTCCAAGCCTGAACTACATCAACCTCCAAACCGGCACATGTCCGTCTTGGTATTTTTGTTTAGGAGAGCAATTGTCTCTGGTACATAATACAATTATATTTGACTCCAGTTGCAAACAATTCTTCATGGTGTTGTATTTCGTCAACCCACTTTTTCTTTGTTTTGTTACCCCTTAACCCTGAGCTACATCACACCACCATGTCGAACGACATCAAGGAGCCAAAGCACAGGCCGGAAGGAGTGCGCCGGCCTCAGCGCAAAGATTCCTTTTCATCAGTTCACTCGGTTCTCTCATGGACCGGGCTACAGACCAAGATTGGCCCCAAATCAGCAATCTCAACCTCGTCCTCGTCGTCAACGAACACATCATCAACTGCGACACAGCAGACGAGCACTCCTAGTCTGGGCCCCTCAAAACCACGGAGGCATAGCCACAGCTTTGGCGGTAGCTGGGATAGCAACACCAAGGATAGCAGCACCAAGAAAAGGGCACGTCCAGCTTCAATGTCACGGAAGCTATCCTTTTCGGGCTTCATGGGAATCGAAGACGGAGCAGGTGCTAAGACGAGACACGCAAAGCCGACCTTCTCGACTGCCGATCCAAAGAGGTCGTCGGAAGAGTCGACAAAGTCTGGCAGCAAGAATAGTTCCTCGGAGAAGGTCAACAAGACGGCTCCTGAGGCTGCAAAGAGGCTCAGCCAAAGTTCGACTCTGGTGGGCAGTGTGGTGAGATCAAAGTAAGCCTCTCCGCAATATTCAACACAACCTTTTCAATTCTCACACACTTGCCTCATAGGTCACCTCCCCCACCGACCTCAACCATCGTCCCCAAATCAATCCTCCGGGTTTCGAGTCCAGATGGCGGTCGACGGCCCCGGTTCCTCGACCCTCCCGGTCCAGGAGAACAACCACACAGCCCAAGTCTCGGGGCAGCCTTATTATCCCCCTTGCCTTCCCCTTCAACATCATCAGAGCAACAATCACAATCGAAACCCCCTCTTTCCCCTCCTCTCACGCCCACCCCACTGCTTGATTCGCCCCCCGCATCCCCTTTGCTCGCACCATCACGCACCATGTCCCCCTCTACAGTCCGCTTCGCCAAAGCAACCGTCCACCGCGTCGAAGTCGGCCCCGGCCGCCGGTTCTTGCCAGTCAAGCGCAAATCAAAATCCACAATCACCTACGTCTCCCCCCTTGATCCAGGTCCTAAAAAGACGGCCCCTAGTAAAGTCCTGCAGAGTGCCACCAAGCTGCGACGGCATCAAGAGAACCAAAAGGCTATGGGGCGGTACTGGATGAGGACAGAAGAAGAGGAGGCACAATGGAGGGCGGAGGCGGAGGCGAGGGCGCAGGAGGAGGCGGAGAGGTATAGGAATGAGCCGAGCAGTCCGGTGCAGGTTACGAAGGCGACGGGGGTGGGGTCGATGGGGGAGGTTATGGCGGAGGGGCAGTTGGATAAGAGGATGGAGGCGATTGAGGGATTGCCGAGTTTGGATAGTTTGAGCGGTGTTGGACTCAGTAAACTTGATGAGGAGGAGGAGGAATCAGAAGAAGAAGAAGAAGAGGAGGAGGATAGCTCGTCTGATAGTGATGACTCGGAGGCGGGGGCGAGGTGTGTAGAGGAAGTGGTCATAACAGAAGTGATCGACTTGACGGAAGTGCCAGAGGAGGAGGATGATGAGAAGACGGTTATTGGGATACCCAAAGCAGCCGAGATATCTGTAAAAGAGGTTCCCGCGGAATCACCACAGCCATCACCCACCGAGGACAAAACCCCTGACCATGAGGACCCAAATCCGGAAGTCAGCGAGGTTGAGTCCTCCTCGCCACCCGAAGTACCCTCCCCTCCTCTCAGCCCATCCACTCCCCCCTTTTTCAAAGCCAACACCGCCTCCTTCGCCACCCTCCACTCCCAGCTTCTCTCCTCCGAGAAAGAAGCAGCCGCCCTCCGCGCCCGCCGCATCGCCGAACGGGTCCACCAGTCCCTCCTTGACGAGGAAGCCAAAAACAACCCCAACGCTCCCAAGCCCATCATTTCCGTCCACCTGGCCAGTCATCAAACACTGAAATCTCCAAACTTCCCACCTCAGCTCCGGACCCCCAGCCCCGCCGGCAGCATTGAAAAGCCAGAGAACAGGAGGTCATTGAGCCACACCCGCTCAACCGCCGACCTTCGAACCTTCAAGCTGCCAGAACCTACGACTGTGACTGGGGTTGGGGGTCAGAGCGCGATGGCGAGCGCGATGGCGGCGGGGAACGGGATTGTGAGGTCGACCAGTCCGAATAATAGCTTGCAGTTGTCGAGGGGAAGGAGGGAGAGGAGTCGGAATCAGGAGAGGGGGTATATGCAGGTGAAGAAGGAAGGGGTTGTGGTGTAAAGGGGTTCCGATTTGTCTCATACCAGTGAAGCAATGGAACGGGGAATAAAAAGAGAAAGGGTGACCTCAGGGGTAAAACGGGGTTTTGATCGTGGTGTTGTGGTTGCATTTTTTCTGATGTGGCATTTACAAGCAGCGAGCGAGCGAGCGAGCGAGTGTTTTTCATGCTTTTTGGTTTGTTTTTTTCTCTTCCTCATTCTTTTCACCATTTCCTTTGTAGTAAGCATCACATGGCAGAACTCACCTCTTTACGAACTGGGCGTCATGGCAGCATTACCCACACGACGTTACGACAAGCTTATGGTTACAGGATCACCGGATAGGACATGCCCCAAGATAGGAATATATATATATATATATATATATATAGCAAAAAGAACTATTAATCTGTATTTCTTCCAACGCCTTAGTAACTAACATTGAAAGCTCGCTCAATACAAAGCTAACATGGTTTGCTGTACGTGAGTAATATGATGACGGGATATCTCAGCTTAATTCCAGCCCTTGAAACAAACCAAAACCACACATAACATGCTCCTATGAAACGCCGTACACCCCATTCCCTCCATCCTCCTATCCATGCCGTTGAAAAACTTCTAATCACCAACCCCCATACCCCCCCCCCCCCCCCCAAAATAAACCCTCACATCAACCCACTCAGCACAACCCTCCCCACATTCGCAACCTCGCTCTTCACCCCCGCCCTCGTCCCCTCCTCAAACTCCCTCACCACGCTTTGAACCAACAACTTCCTCACCTTCCCATCCGCCTTACTAAACAACTCCGCCACCGCGCCCCCACAGTGATTCGGGCTCGGCAGCAACCCCAACAATCTCGTATACGTATCAATCAGCACATCACACAACGTCGCAAACGTCTCAAAAAAGTCTGGATCAAACGGCAGACTTGGCGTCAACAAGTGAGTATACTCCTCCCCAGGCAGCAAATCAATCTCCGATCCGGCAAAGTTCATGATTGACGCCGGATGTGTGACGTTTACTGTTCCCGACCCCACCCCAGGGTAAGTCGTTGATGTGTTTGTTATGGACGGGGTCAAAGCAAGACTCTCGAGTTGGGCGAGCTGCTGCTCTGGGAGGGAGGATTCTGCCGAGGCTGCTACATTGGCGGTTGCGGCAGCAGCAGCAGCGGTTGTTGCGCTTGATGACCTCCGGGTCTTGACGGGGCCGGTGGCGCGGCGAAACATTTGCGGGATTCTTGCTCGGGAAAGGGAGGAGGAAGAGGCGCCAGACTCGGAGTGGAGTTGCTGGAAGGAGTCGAATTCTGTTAGGAGGGTGTTGAACGACTTGAGGAACTCGACGGCGTTGGTGCTGTTGAGGTCTATTACTGCTGGCAGGGATATGCCGAGCAGCAAATAGTTGGTGGCTCGGCGGGCGAGTTTACGGGGGTCAAAGTAGGGCATGCGCTGGACGTCGGGCTTGTCGAAGAGGAGAGTGTTGAACCAGTAGATGCGGCCTTCGTGGCTGTTTAGGGGTCATTGTTAGTGTTGAGCCTCGCAGATGTTAGAGTCGGTAGAGGGAAAGGGGGGCGTACGCCTTGCGCAGATAGTCCAACGTTGATATCCTCTTATTGGCCGTCTCTTGTATATGCTGGTGCACGACACTCAGCTCGCTCGGCTGGCCGCTGCCCCCTCCCCCCTGAAGAACAGGAGGGGGGGCCAGCTGGCCGTTCGCTGGTGCCGTACGACTGAGCATCTTGGTGAAGCCCTCAGGGGTCGAGGTGGGGGATAACAGCACGGTGTCGGTCTCTCTTGACAACTTGTTCACAGCCTGGGCGAGGGCAAAGTCGGGGAGCGGAGGCACGGGGTTGCTGCTGTCGGAGAAGAGTTGGATGGCCGGAGGTGCGCCATTGGCCGACGACGACGAGTTTGCGCGGCGCTTGGGGGAGCTGGACGAGGTAAAGGAGAACGAGGGCTTGCGACCAAATGAGGGCCTGCGATCGCGGCTCTTGTGGAGAACGTTGTGCTGACGGGCTGGACTAGCCCCTGTGTCACCGGCGTCGACGCCCGAGCTCGTGGGACGGGAGAGGGACAGAAGTGCTTTCCCCGAAGACTTCCTGGTGGGAGACAGAGACGAGGGGTCGTCGTTGGTGTTGGACGAGTGACCGCCGCCAAACAGGGACGCGAAAAAGGGCGCGGCGGTCTGCGTCGGAGTGGCTCCCGAGCGCTGCATGTCTCACAGTCTCACGGCTTCCTCTTTTCTGGGATATACACTATGCGAAAATGACCTCTTTGGGCAAGGCACAAGGGCAACAACGCGCCGCCATTTGCTGGCAGTGCTTTAGCGCCCTGAATCCGGCAGGAGCTGTTGGGTACTGTAGCAGTCTTGGGCGCTGTAGGGATGTTCTGTTGACAGGGTTCGTAGTGGTTACGCGACAGGGGTTAATAAATATCAAGAGATGGCGATGTCGATAATCATGAAGAGACAAGAGAACAGACGAAGACAACGGACCACGTGCCTTTAACTTACAAGACCTGTACCCTTCCCCCATTGTACCGACCGCAGTAGCAGAAAAAAAGGCCGGGAGAGTACGGCGGCCGCATGTGTCCAGGGGGTTCCCATGCCGTCTGATGCAGGTGACGACGAACGAGCACCCGCTTGAGCCACCATCTCGACCGTCCTCTGTCAAATCCAGAGCCGCGGACTCGCCGCCGTCAGGGCATTGACCGGACTGACGGCATTGGCTTTGCCCGCCAACGTTGAATCGTCGCAGCATATCAGCCGCTAATCCAAGGGGCGCGTGTTTGCCTGGTTCCAGTTGCAAGCAGTTGAGAATCCGGGGAACCAGTTGGGGTTGTCCAGCGGTCGACCCTTCTGAAACATGGAAGGTGATGCAATACCAGGTATTTTCCGTTTGCCTTCTCGCTTGGCGGAGATCATGGGTTAGTCCATGTCAAGGATTCCTGACCTTTTGATTCCTTCTGTCCTCGGTGAAGTTATAACTCAAGCAGGTCCATGTGAGAGCGCACACTGGAAGTCCCTGCATCTAATCGCTGCACTGAAAGGTGGGGGAGGGGCCAGCCGAGGAGGGGTGAGGTGGAGGGGCAGGCACTCATGTCCAAATTGGCTTGCTGGGCAATGAAACATCTCCTGGCGTCTTGAGTGCCATTGTTGTTCTTCTCTTCTCACAACTTATTTTAAACTTCCTAACGCAATCAAAGCTTTGTGTCCCACATTGATACGTGTCTCATTGCATCAGCTACGTTTTTTGGAGTTCACAAACATCGGCACTGATCATTATTGACAACGCAAACCGATCCATCAACATACCCCTTTTTGTGTCACCAACCATGAGCGCCACCGACCCCGTCAACCCCCCTGGCGAGCCAGCCCCTGAGCTCCTCGAGGGCCGTCTCTGGGTGGACGGCTGCTTTGATTTCTTCCATCACGGTTCGTCTTCCCATTTTACCCCCACTATTACATCCTTTTAACATGACAATCCAGGCCACGCAGGCGCCGTAGTCCAAGCCCGCCAACTGGGCGACGAGCTCTACGTCGGCGTCCACTCAGACGAGGCCATCCTCGAAAACAAGGGCCCCACCGTCATGAACCTCAAGGAGCGCCTTATGGCCACCGACGCCTGCCGCTGGGTGACCAAGTCTATCGCCAACGCTCCCTACGTGACCCAACTGGAGTGGATCAGCCACTACGGCTGCAAGTACGTCGTCCACGGCGATGACATCACCTCCGACAGCAGCGGTGAGGACTGCTACCGGTTTGTGAAGGCGGCCGACCGGTTCAAGGTTGTGAAGAGGACGCCGAGTATTTCCACTACTGATTTGGTTGGGAGAATGCTGCTTTGCACGAGGGGGCATTTCATCAAGTCCCTGCAAAAGACGTTGGCGGGCTTGGAGGGCCCAGGGACGGAGGAGGAGAGGAAGAAGGAAGGGGAGGCGATGAAGGAGAGGATTAGGCTGTATGCCACGGATGAGACGGCCAAGCAGCCGGGCGTGGAGGTTTGGTTTTGGTCAGAGGAGAATGGGTTCAACAAGTTGTTTGGGGGCATCGGGCCAAGGATTGGTCAGCGGGTGGTGTACGTGGATGGTGGTTTCGATTTGTTCTCCAGCGGACATATCGAGTTCCTCAGGATGGTGGTCGAAGCTGAGGAGGAGCTTGCACGAACAGACGGGTGGTACTCGGAGCAGAATGTCAATGAGCGCAAGGGCAAGGGAGAGGATTACGGCCCTGTGTTTGTGGTTGCTGGTGTTCATGACGACAGTGTCATCAACAAGTGGAAGGGCGTTAACTACCCCATCATGAACATTTATGAGCGCGGCCTCTGCGTTCTTCAATGCAAGGTAAGCTTGCTTTGATTGTCCCATCTCTGGTAGGATGGACTGACTAACATGATCTAGTACGTCAATGCCGTCATCTTTGGCGCCCCATTCGAACCCACCAAGAGCTACTTGACCAAATTCCCATGGAGCACACCCGATGCCGTCTACCATGGCCCGACATCGTTCATGCCATCCACAAAGGATGTGTATGCGGCTCCCAAGGAGATGGGTATCTACCGAGAGATCGGCCACCACGAGTTCGAGAACGTCAACGCCGGGACGATTGTTCAGAGAATCATGAAGAGCCGTGATCTCTATGAAGCTCGCCAAAAGGCCAAGGGTATGAAGGCCGACATTGAGGCTGCTCATAAGGAGAGAGAGCTTCTCGAGGAGGAGCAGCGGAAGGAGGCGAAGCTTCAGAAGTGATTGTGGTTTTTTCCCTTGCTTTCCCTGGAGCTTCAACCGTGGATGGGAATTAGGAAAGCAGCGTTGGCAAAATGGGCAATAGAGAGGCTTCAACAAGCCTCACATATTTTCGCATACACACACAGGGAGGGCATAGACACAGTTTCTTTAGAGAACAGCGCACAACTATCTAATAATGTTTGAACAAAAAGAATAGAATCTTTGACAGTCAATCAGATACCATAACGCATTTTGAGTCATCAACGGGGTCTTTTGACACCTCAGAGCTTGACTCTATTAATGGTTTTCATCACGTAGACTGCAAAGCCCCCAGATCCTCTCAGAGCCCCCAGATGCCAGCAACCAGGCAAGCCAACCAACATGGAACGAAAAAGATGACCTCCAACGAAGCCCAGAGTGTACAGCTCGTCCACGCCAGCCAGCCTTCAAGGTCGCAAAGGCATAAATGTAACCAAGACTTTGTGTTGAAGCACCCTCTCGCACCGAGAATAAGCCCCGTCGAGTAACTCCATCCTCTCATTCGAGAGAGATGGGCAATCGCATATCTGTGGTATCGTGACGAAAATTCTCGAGCCGCGCCATGACGTTCCCAGCCACGATGTCTGCCACCACGGCAGCCCCACCATCGACTCAAGCCACTAACCTCAGAGGAACCAAGACGAGCCCATCCCGAACAGCACAGAGCGCGGACTCATATCTTCGTCCATGTGGTCTCCAGCCTCGTAAGAACAGACAAGTAACCTAGTCCATGAAAAGAGTGAAACTCGAAGCCGACTTTGGTGTGATGAGGCCGGGCAGTGGACAGGAAAAAAGACAAGGAACAAGACGGGCAAATCGAGATCAGCCGCTGTGCTTCTATGGCGGCGCGTTTCCGCAACACCGATTGTGATAAATCAGGCTCGGCATGTCCGGGGACTTTCTCCCAAAGCTTGTGATGGTTGTGAAACAAGACTTCCGAAGAAGAATTCTTTCCGTTTGTAAGCTTCGAATAGCGATTTGTCGGGCGAGAGGGTTGCTTGCGAAAGAGGAAAAGAAAAGAGAGGATTTGGAATGGTCGAATTTTTTTAAGTAGCCAACTTTTTAGTGGGGCTGCGCGCGCCCTGGCTGGCAGGCAGAAGTGGGGTGGGATGTGGCTGGGCCTCTGCTTTGAGCCACAAAGCAAGTGACCCGTGGAATGGCCCAAGCTTTATGCTGAGGCTCGTGCAGTGTGAATCTACACTATCGGGACGAGTCTTGGCAAAATGGTCTGGCGCGTTGCTCTGGGAGTGTAGGATTGTGCTGCAGCTACCTTTCTTCGCGAACCTGACGGAACTTTGTCAACTTTTGCGCCCTGCCTAGAAATTCAACAGCTTCACACTTCTCGACCAATTCCTCTCTCGAATACACAATCGATTCCGACGAAGTTCTCGATTGATTTCAATCAATACCTGACGAAAACGACGAGCTTGACTTTCGGCGTAGCCACGCCTACGACAACAAATGGCAGGCCTTTTCGGATCCGCGTCGTCCACGGCCGCGAGTAACACCCTTGGCGACTTGAAGAACGACGTCGCGCTTTCCAATGGGCCAGAAGACAGCATCTCAGATATTGCCTTCAACCCCAACCCAGCAGATGCGAAGGATTTGTTGGCGGTGGCCAGTTGGGACAAGAAGGTGCGGATCTACGAGATTATGAGCAATGGTCAAGGAGAAGGACGGGTTGCCTATGATCATGAGGGGCCGGTATTTTCGGTGGATTTCTTCAAGGTAAGGCTGGAACTGTGTTGTGTTTGCGGGAAACTGGAGAGGCTGACTTTTACTCGAAGGATGGCACCAAAGTAATTTCTGGAGGCGCCGACAAGCAAGGCAAAGTGGTGGACCTCACCAGCAGTCAAACCATTCAGTTTGCGCAGCACGACCAGCCCGTTCGCGCCGTCCGCTACTTCGAAGCCAACGGCACCCCAATGGCCGTGACAGGTTCTTGGGATAAGACCATCAAGTACTGGGACTTCCGACAACAGACACCAGTCGGCACTGTACAGTGCCAGGAACGTGTGTATACCATGGACGTACGAAACGACCTTTTGGTAGTGGGAACAGCTGAGAGGTACATCAACGTCATCAACCTGAAGGATCCAACCAAGTTCTATAAGACGATCACGAGTCCGCTTAAATGGCAAACCAGAGTGGTAAGCTGCTTTACCGACTCAATGGGCTTTGCCATTGGCAGTATCGAAGGTCGTTGCGCTATCCAATACGTCGAGGACAAAGATGCTAGGTAAGTTTGGGACACCAACTTTCACCACAAACCGAGACCCAGCAGCTAACTTGTGCCGCCCAGCCTGAACTTCTCGTTCAAGTGTCACCGTGACCCCCCACAGGGCAACGTTACCAACGTGTATGCCGTCAACGATATCTCCTTCCACCCCGTCCACGGCACGTTCAGTACCGCCGGTAGCGATGGTACTTTCCACTTTTGGGACAAGGACGCCAAGCACAGGCTCAAGGGCTACCCGAATGTCGGCGGTAGCATCTCTGCCACGACGTTCAACAAGACTGGTAGCATATTTGCGTACGCGATCAGTTATGATTGGGCCAAGGGATACCAAGGCAACACACCTGGCTATCCTAACAAGGTCATGCTGCACCCAGTGCAGGCGGACGAGTGCAAGCCCAGACCCAGCGTTAAGAAGAGGTAGAGTACTCCTTGGCTGCAATCGCGGTAAAATGAGGAGAGATGGATTTCAGTCTGAAATTTTATGTTCTGTGGCGGGACTGTGGGTGAGGCTGCGTGTCTTATGCTGAGCTAGGGATGCAGCAGAGGCGGGACAGTAAGAGCAAAAAACTGAATTGGGAGTAGCGGTCTTGGTTCTCGGGATTTATTTAATTTAGGTAGGCGATGGGAGGTGATACGTGGAGGGCAATGGGCGGTGTGATGGAGAATGTGTGTAGATTGCATCAAATCAAGTATTAGCAAACTAACTATTGATCAAGAGGATACCGTTTTACACTGAACAAAGGGTCCGTTTCACTGCAATAGACATACACAGGTCCGTTCGATGTCTATCATTGTTACAAATATACCAAGTATTCGTATTCAGAACAGAAACCCCGAATATACGGTTGATGCTCTACATCCTGGTGAATTTCAACTTCTCAAAAGCGTATGTGTTCCTGTCTTGGTAAATATCAACGGACCTCCGGTCGTGTAACACATCTCGGCGGACCGTTCGGTATACAACATGACGCTGTCGTCAGCAGTCCTCGGTGTCAGCCAGCGAGTTTGCACATTGAGGTAAGCAGCAAGTTGAGTTTGAGTGGTGAAGGCATTGAACGGTGTAGTTTCATTCATTTCCTTCCGTCAAACCGACCCAGTCGATGCGGACTGAATGTCCTTCATCCCACCGAGGATGTATTGTTCTCTCTCCAAAAAAGCAGAAATGACTGTAGCTGTTGGTCATAACCAAGTCCAATTCAAGGCGGTCAATAATACCAGCCTGTGGGTGTGCGTGTGTTGTTTTCCAGCTGTCTCCCACTGACAGACTTTCCAAGAAATCTCTCTTGTAAAAAACAAGAGATATCAAAAAGCTATGCTGAACAAAAGAAATAAAGCAGATTAAAAAAAACATATAACGCCTCACATCAACAAAAAACTCAAATCACCACCTTTTGTCACCTGCCCAAACACCTTCAAGCAGTAGCCTTTTTCCCACCAGGACCCATCACATCCTCCACCAACCCCCTCCACAAATCCTTGATCATCCCGCTGCCCATCTCGTCATACCCCTGTCCCTCGCCCTGCTCAGGCTGCATGTTATACACAAACCGCAGCTTCACACCGTCTACGAACCCGCCCTCCGGCAGCGCGACACTGTCAGGGTTGGCAGCAACAATTTTGGGTTCAGGCTCTTTCGTCTCTGGGGCAAAGTCGGTAGTTTCTGGAGCAAACAACCCTGAGGGGGGGCCGGAGATGTTGTCTGGCAGCAAGGGGACGCGGATGTTGCTGTAAGGGTCGAAGTTGGGGTCGAGCGCAAACAGATCTGGGAGGATGAGAGAGTCGACTGTGTGGTGAGCTAGCGCTGGGCGCGGGGCGGAGTGGTGGAAGGTTTGCATGAAGCGGAAGGGGTGGGGTTGTTGCCCCCCGTGAGGGGAGGTAGGGAGGACGGGGCGGGAGGGGGAGGTGGAGGTTGAGTGGGAGCGGGTGGACTGAGAGAGACAGAGAGAGAGATGTTAGAGATGGTTGAACGCGAGAGAGGGGGTGAGTAGAAGAACATACCTCTGCATCCTCTTCCAGAATGGAAGGATTTGGTTTTCTTACTGCCTTGGTGGCAGCATTGGTGGCGGCGAGGAGGTGACTTGGGCGGGCGACGGGGGAGGATGTGCTGAGGGCGCGGGTGAATTTGGAAAAGGTGGGAGCGATTCTTGAAGACATTGTGCTTATGAGGGTATGTGGTGTTTGGTAGAAGTCAAGCTGGAGATGTGACAATGGCTGGGTGAATAACGAGCTTCGAGGTAGCTTGGGGTAGTAGCAGTGATCAATGGCAATGCAGGCACGCAGAGGAAATGGATGAAGAACAAGACAGATAGATGATGAACAAGATCAAGAGACCAGAGCAACGCGAAGCAGGCGAGCAATCGATTGATAAAGGGGAAGCTGAGTCAAAGACCAGGGGCAGGCTGGGTATACCACAGCAAGTCAGTTTTCCCAGATCCCGGACCTCCGCATTGGAATGTGTGGAGGGGAGCTATCGCCCGACCAGCAAGTCCTGGGCAACCACCCCCCTCCCTCCGCCTTTTCTCCCCCCTCTCCCCGCTTCCCGTCTGCCCTTTCTTTCTTTTCGTTGAAGCAGACGCATCCATTACGGTGTTACAGTTTCGGCCCACCGTTACGGAATGCTCAGGCACAGCAAGCATGCATCGAACGACCTTGATACGGAGCAGGAGTACGAAATGCAGTCGGTCGTTCCCGCTTGCGTTTTGGTGCACGAGTGAACCGAGCATGCGTCGATCGCATCGGAAACTCGGACCAGCCCAGGACAATTGCAGGATTCGAAGCCATCGCGCAAACTTTGTGACGAGGACTCGCTACTGTCCCCGATTTCGCTTCTCCCGTCAAGTTTCAGCAACAAAAAAAGCAGAGGTCCCACCACAATCCCAACGGACCCGACTTTGCAAGCCTCACCCCTGGTCAATCATTCCAAAGTCCATGGCCAGCCAGCTTGAACGCGACAGCGGCACAGCAGCCCAACCCACTTTTGTTGAGGGAGCTTGGGCTTCACAGAGATCTGTGGTCTGTCCCGCGTGCATGGAGGCGGTCAACTCTAACCAGACATTCCTTTCCCCATGAGGCTTAGTGCTAGTGTCAACAAAACTAAAAATGTCGGAGCTACATTACCAATTCCGTTCCTGGTCCAGCACTCCACGGCGTTAAGCTGGATTAGACCTTCTTTTCTCTTGAGCACCATTCGGGGTTTGTGTGGGATTGCGATCTCGTCTTTTTTTGAGGGTCACCTGAGCCTCTCAGGGGTTTTTCATTCGGCCCAGGTTGGCCTCATCCACACGTGTCTGGGGAAAAAACCTGGAGAGGCTGGAGACGAGCAACGACATCAGCAGGCATTGCTCCTTGCTTCCCCCCCCCCCCCCCCAACCACGTGTGTGTGTCATATGGGGAATTTAGCCAAGAAGGAAGAAAGGAACGGCGTCCGAGAGTTGGAAACGTCGAGAATGTGAGGGTTGGGGTTAACTATAGTCTAAACCAAGCAGTTGCAAGTGCATCGGATCCTTTCGGCAGATAAGATCTCACCGGCCCTTCCGAGATAACCGAACCCAGTCGACAACAACGGCCTCAAAAACGGAGAGGTGCAACGGGCGCGATATTCTTCGGCAAACATGGCTTTGACTCACGTGCGTACGAAGCAAGCATTGCCGGGACTGCACGTCATGTCATACAACCTCGACGGTGGACAAATGGGCTAGGAAGTGAGTGTCGCAGTTGAGTACCTCGGCAAGATTGGTATTCTCTAATGTACATACAAGATGCGCCATAGCCGATGCAAGCTGTATCGAACAGCTGGAGCCACAGTTATCCACATTGTGGTGGTTATGCTTTCACGTGCTGATTGCTGGCTTTTGACGTAGGCGATGGGAAGTAACATGTCGTCCTGACCAGCTTGAATCTCTCTGACTTTCACCGACAGAGTCTGCTTGGGATCCCTCCTCCAGCTCAAGCTTACCTTTAGGTGATGGTGGAAGACTATTCCGCAGATCGGTTCCAGGGCCTTTCTGCATGCTGGACAGGTCCATGTAGGCGTCCTTGGTTTCTCGGTGGGCATGTGCTCCCTTGTGCCTGTAGGCAAGCTTGTATGCATTCTAGGCAGGTGCTGAACAGAGCTTTGTTTTCCTGTCTTGTCTCCATGTTGAGTACCTAGTATGGGAAGTTACGAGTGGGCAACAGACCGGGCGGTCATGGGCTACTCCTTCGGCTTCAGCTACTTGGAAGACTTTGCGATCCTTGACTGATCTTACAACCATTGGTCTCCTCGTGGTTGCAACATTCGTTTACCGACAACACTCGTTTACTCCGCACATTGATATACGCACATTGATTTTGAACCCGCAGTCTGGCAGCTCGCCCCAAGAAGCACAATGGCTGCCCCTCAAACGCCAGCGCAGTTGGGTACCTAGAATAATCCAATTACTGTTGGTGACGTCTTCCCGTCCGGCGAAAACGAACAGTTCCCCGGTTTCATACGAGGCCTAAGCTTCAGTGAACATGAAACACCATATCAAAGGGGGAAGAGGCATGGGCAAGCATTTAAAACGGAGATTCGGCTCAACATCATCCATTACATCCGCAACGGTGGCTTTCCATCAGAGTCAGTTGCCCACTACACTATTCAAAATATATGCTAGCAGAAGATACTCACAGTGTTGCAAGGTTCAAATGGTCGAATTGGTGCAACGAGTTCAGAATGCAACTGGATGGCAGCCCTGATTGGAAACCGATTTTGGATGAGCTGGGGGGAATTGCCGAAGGCGCAGAGGTGGCACTCGACGATATCATTGTGTTGAACGCACGTCAGGAACTAGCTGCCTGGGGACGAACATGCCGGGATCTAGACATAGCCTGGGAACACACGTTGTGGCCTATCGATGATTATCACGCCTACTACTCAGCCCATGAGCCAACCCTTTACCGAAACATCTTGTCGGAGCATGTGGATACGAGTACCAGCGCCTACTTCTCAGATACAGTAACCAATAGCCTCCCCATCGCCACACATTCCTGGAACATGTCTGCAACTCGGACAAAAGGGGTTCCTGCCCCAAAAAAAGAGGGAGATTTTTACCTTGATAGCGTAACGAAAATACAGCATCCCGTTATCTTGCTCGAGATCCGCCCAAACCGGGACCTAGATGACCAGAACGCCATCAGCCACTTCATCGTCACTAAGCCTGGCGTGCTCATGATGAGCGGCATGAACATCTGCGGTTTTTCGGTGGTCCTGGATACAATATTTTCGTCTCTTGATCGCAGACTGCTTCCGAATGATATCCCCATGGTATTCATTGCGCGGAAGATGCTTACGTGCTGCACAAATGTGCCAATGGCTATCGAGATGCTCCAGAAACTACGATACGGCTCATCACGGAACCTCCTCTTGTCCCAGAGTGGCACGTTATTGGAAGATGGCAGCTACAAGGAGGGAGCTGGGGTTAATATTGAGGTGCTCCCGAACCCTTCCAAGGCTGATGACAAAAGCCCGCTTGCGCGGCACATGGGAAGGCACTATCTCCCGGATCTTCGATGTGCATTGCACACGAATCACATCTTGTCGTGTGACCTTCTCCAAAACTCAAAAGTTATTGACGGTGTGCGGCGACCTGGCGTCGAAATCTATCCGAAAATAGTCAATTTTCATTACCGCGCTGCAGATTCTCATGTCCGTTTGGCCCGTCTTAAATCCCTCATCAGAGAGTACATGGGGCCCATTGATGAGGAGGCTGTCCTCAGGTTCTTTTCTGATCACCACAGCGCACCAGAATCTCTTTGTCAGCACACCAAGGAAGACTTGTTTGAGGATCTCTCTGAGGTATCTGGAAAACTGGAAAAGCCGTGGAGGAGACCCTTGAACAATTATACCGCGTGCTTTGCCGCATATCATCTGAATGATCGGAAGATCACCGTTTCCACGGGACCGCCGTGTGAAGAGAACACCTTGGTATTTCACCTAAAGGAGAGTCCGCCTTCGCCACCCTCGCCCGTGGGATCCGTGAAATCAGTGTTTTGGGAAGATGGCCATCAAGACTCGGACCCAGACGTAGCTCACGAGAAAGACGAGGAAAAGGCTCGCAAGAAAACCGAAGAAAATGTGGCACCAAAGCTAGGCTTAGACAAGAAGTTCAAAGAGCCTCAAAAGCCGATACAGATCAAACCCAAGAAACCCGAAACCCCCAAAGATCCCAAAGACCCCGAACAGCCCAAAAAGTCCAATCCAGACCCGCGAGTGACATGGCAAAATGTCATATCACGATATATACTCGCGCGCGTTAGAGAGCAGCAAAGACGAAGGTTCCGCACGGCAAGATACATGATTGAACTTGGGCGGAAGATGGACATAGCAAGACAGTGGGAGAGGGAACAGCGTGAATACTCGGAATCCTTCCCGGACCAAAACCAGACGGAGGCCGTCGTCGAAACATCAGACGAGGAAGAGAAAAGACGGCAAGAACAAGAACAGAGGAGATTGGATACTATGCGGCTGGTCCACCAAAGGCAGCAGGTCTCCGACCCAAACCGGCTGATGATGTTACACCCGAATGAAATCCATGGCACGCTGCCGGACGTGACCCAGGAGGACAGGAAACTGAGCCGTTTCACTGAGGTCGAAGAGATGGAAATGGAGAGCTATCATCGGGGAGTGAGGGCCCTCTATGACTATTCCGCCGAGGCGAGAATGGGGCTCGAGGCTATGGCGAGGTGGCGGCTTGAAAACGGCCTGAAACCCAGGGGCTCTTCTCTGCTGCGGACCGAGGCGGCATGGGACAATTATGGCGCCACCGCTGCCGCTGTCCCTGAGATGGGAGAGCATGGCGACGAGAACAACGAGCGGGCGCCAATTGCCGAGTATGACGAGAAGACGGGCCACAGACTGTTTCTGCGATGGGGCCGCCCGCTGCGCGAGATTCTTCCGCCCCGTCGCCTGGAGTGGTACCACACACAGGAGGCGAAGTTGAAGAAGCAGCGCAAGAGGAATCCGGGGCTGTGGCAGAAAAGGAAAAAGGAAAGGAGAAAGTTTTTGGAAGACGAAAAGAAGCGGGAGGAGGAGGAGAGGGAGAAGGAGAGGAGGCGGGAGGAGTATTACAGGAAGAAGCGGGAGGAGGAGGAAGAGAAGAAGCGAAAGGAGGAAGAGGAAAAGAAGAAGCCTCGGCCGCCGCCTGTTCCTCGCAGAAAATCGGTAAAAAAGAATAAGAGGAAGGGTAGAAAACACAGGAGGTGATGAGCTGGCTGAAAGGGGAAAAGGTTATGGTTCTGTATGGGAATTTGAACGAAAGCGGTTAAAAGGTATGGATTGACAGAAAAAAATAGCGAAAATATACAGCAAGCGTTGCGTAACATCGAGTTGATATTCTGTCAAACTGATGATGTTATGAGAAAAGGGGCCAAATAGGGGTAAGGTCTTGGGGTTGACACCACGTGCCAAGACTGTTTATATGTGTTGCTGCGGCAAGCTCAAGAAAGGCAACGGGAGGGAGTTGAAATATGAGTTTCATGAAGCAAAGGGTGACCTGCAGTGGAATACGTATAGAAAATCATGTTTTAAAGATTTGGGAGTATACAGACACGTGGGTGACACAGAGACAAGAATGCATGTATGTTCTTCCTCTAAATTCCGCTCCCTACTAGACGACATGAAATAACAACACAAAAACGCCGATACTCTATTTCACATATACACCCACCCACACAAATCAAAGAAAAGACAGCCATGGTATAGACAAGACTTATCACCCACCCTTGTATCATAAGCTCAAAAAAAATCCATTTTGTATACAACCCAGTATTTTCAACTGTAGCTTAATCCTCATACCCCGCATCCCCCTTCGCTCCCAACATCCCCTGACTGTGCCCTGCGTTTCTCCTCCTCCTCCCCAGAACCTCCTTCACCCAGTCACTCAACCTGAACCCCCAGTGTCCCGCCACCATGGCACCACTGAGGATATTCACCACCTTGATCATAAACACAAAGAAGCTGTCCCTGTCCTCGATGATATTCAGCAGGATAGGCTCAATGTCGTACTTTACGAAGATCCCGGGTATCATCTGCATCTCCATGTTCTCCGGGATGGGAGCGGACTGCTCGGTCACGGCGTACTGGTTGGTGAAGATGGAGCGGGAGGAGTATGACTCTGGCTGTCCGACGCTGTAGACAGTGGGCACGACAGAGAGGAAATACTGAAAGCGATAGAAGTGGGATTTCTCGGGGACGGTGTTGACTGTTTGGTCGAGGGGGTTGATCAGGGAGGGAAGGTAAGGACCGAAGGAGAGCTCGTTGATGATGTGGGAGAAGTTGAACGCTGTGATAACAAAATTAGCAACGGCTTGCCATGAACCGAGAAGAAAAAACATACCATCATGAGAAAGATGCTCCCCAAACTGCGCATACCCATGCCCCCTCGCCGTGACATGAAAGTCACCCTGCACCTTGTTTAGCTCCAGCGTCCCATAAATCCGGCAACTATCCGCCTCCCTCCCCCACAACCTCGGCGTCTTCCCCCACCTCCCCTTCTTGCTCCCCAGCGCAACAATATCATGCACGTGCTCCTCCCCAAACCCTTCCTCCTGCGTCCCATCGACAAACCCCTCCCCTGTCAAGAGTCTTCCGTGAGTATCCCTCCCGAGCTTGTGGATTCCCCGTTGATCAATCCACTGGCCGAAGTTGGTCGGGTCGCGGTACAACGCCTCCGCCGCCAAAATCCTATCCCCGGAGGCGTCCTGAACGTTGACGTGCACGTCCGGGCACTTCATCTTGATGACGAGGTCGAGGTTGAGGTTCATGCCGTGCGAGACGCCCTTCTCGACGGCGAAGGTGTGGGTTTCGGTGCCGCGCCACCAGCGGGCGAGCTCGGTCCAGACGAGGCAGAGGGAGAGGATCGTCATGGCGACTGTCCACTTGCCGCCTGAGGAGGTGTGGGTTACGTATTGGGGTTTTGCTTTTGCTAGAGGGGTATGGATGTTAGCTGGTGATAGACAGGGTGAGGAAGGAACCGGGAAAACATACGAAAGGCATCGAAGGCGCTGACAATGCTGCCTTTGGCGGCGAACGGGTCGCCATCGTCGAGGCGGTGGCCACGTTTTTCGTCGTAGCCGCTCATCGTTGCTGTTGTTGGGTTGGACTGCTGTGTTTCTTGTGCGACAGGTGCGTCGGTATGCCTAGCTCTCGGCTGGCTGCAAGTTTCGAGTTCGCGCGCGCAGTAGTCGTGCCCGTCTGTCTGTCTTCGGCAACAGTATCAGATTGTTGAGTACTCTCGTTCCGGTTCAGCAGACCGTTGGTGTCGTCGTCGTCGTTGTATCTCAGCTCAAAGCCCCAAGATGGCCGCTGATCATGTCCCTCCGTGGGCCCCTCCACCAGCCTCGAATTCTAGTTGTCGGGAAGAAAAGTTGGGGTTACCGCATCGGCGTCGGTAAGACCATCAGTTCCTTTGACAGCGACAATCCAATTGTCTACTGCCAGCCGTCAATCCCTCGCGTCAAAGAAATATTGTCTCGAAAATACAAGTCAGGAATCAACGCCGCCAACCGTTGCAGCATCGCCAATTGAATCTTGAGGACAGCTTGACCTTTCTGCGGGCAGATCCCAGTGCCAAGACATGCGCCGCCAAGTTCCAGCTCCACGCTAACGGTTGGCAGACCCCTGTCAGTGACCCCTGGTTGTGGGGGCTTGTGCATGCGTGGGGTTGTGACCACTTACAAGTCACTCAAGTGAAAATCAAATGAGACGGGAGTCAAGAATAAACGATTCATGTTCCCGCTACTTTCCTTAAGCTACGGTTTTCAAATAAGTATACTTCTAGATTACCTGGCCATAATATTTCAATCTATGCCCCCCTCCCCCCCCTCCCAAGATCAATACCGCTCCATCAACCACAACCTCCTCTCATCAGCCCCCATCTTCCCCAGAAACTCTCCCTCAAACTCCTTGATAGCCACATACCTCTCCACCAGCTCACTCCCCAACATTTCCACCATTTCCGTATCCTCCTGCAACGCCTTCAACGCCTCCTCCACACTCCCAGGCAGCATCTGCGAAATTCCCAGCTCCTTCCGATCCATATCAGTCAACGTGGCCGGGTCCAACTCACAATCGCCCCAAACCATCTTCTCCTCCTTCTCAACACCCCTAATACCCGCCAGCAAAATAGCCGAAGCAGCAAAATAAGGATTCGCCAACCCGTCAATAATCTTCACCTCCCAGTGCGACCCCTCAATCTTCCTCAGTGCCGTCTCGCGATTCTGAGTACCCCAGGTCACCCACCTTCCACCAGCCCACACACCGTCCTGCGCCCTATCATAGCTCGCCGCGTTGGAGTAAGTGAACGCCGTAATGGCGCGCAGGTGCTTGAGAACCCCAGCGTAGAACTGCTGCGTTACCTTCTCCGAGTCAAAAGCGTCGGGCTCTGGCAGGATAGACATGTGCATGTGAGCCGCCGTGCCGCAAGCTTTGGGAAATGGCTTCGGGTGGAGAGTCATCTTGAAGCCTGCCTCGGTAGCCAGATTGGCCATGACGTCCCGTGTGTGCAATAGGGTATCAACCGCCTGAACGGGTGGATAAGGCGGAAGAATGAGCTCGAACTGGCCAGTGGCGGACTCGGCGTGGATCTGCTCGACGTAAATATCCATCTGGGCAAGTGCCTCGACCATGTTCTTGAGCAGGGCCTTGATTTTGGGATTGGCGTAGTACTTTGAAACAGACCATGCGTGGCCATCTGTCTTGAGAGTTGTGTAGCGATCCAACACTGAGTCGGTGTCAACACGCTCAAGCAACAAAAACTCAATCTCAAACCCAAGAAGAAAATTAAGCCCCTTCTGGGCACCGATTTCCACCGTCCGAAGAAGCAACGACCGAGGACAAAGCGGCACGGGTAGCCCATCCTGTTCACGGAACTCGCCATGCATGCTAATGTGTCCTTCAACGGGACCATGCTTGAGCGAGGTGAAATCGGGATGTAATCGATACTCGCCTGTCGGAGAGGCACTTGGAATGAGATAGTCGTTCTGAATCATACCAAAGACAGCCTTGGTGATACCAATGTCTGTTGATCTCCCAGCCTCCAAGAGAGACATGAACTTGCGGAAGGGAACCAGTCGCATGCGCTGGAGGGCCGTGTAGTCATTCCAACAAATCTGGACAAAAGTGGGCTCAATAGTGTTGCTAAGAAACTCCTGGAGTACTGTAAGGTCGCGGGAGGGATATGGGTATCTCGTAAGGGATCTGCTGGCAACTTCTTGGGCCTCTGGAAAGTCCAGCCCAAGATGATACAGCTTGTTTGCGTTTCTGAACAGCAAGTCCTTTACGAGCTCGATTGCGGCCTTCCACCCGAGTTGTCCTTTTAGGACGTAACTGCAGAGAACCTGGAGACGTTAGTCGACATGTTGGATTTCGGGAGATCTTGGAATGCCTACAGTTTCGAAAGCCTCCCTTATCTGCAAAATCGCCAGCAGATACGTCTCAGGAAACCAATGGCCATCTGTGCTCCACAAGATCTTGGACCAGGGACATAATTCCAGAATCTCCATGAGCAGTCTTTCCTGTCCGTCCTTGCTGATACAAGGAAACACCTCCCCGATGTCGGCATACACGTTCTTATAAACAGTTGCCATGTACGCGATCTCCTTCGTGAACGGGTACCCAGCATGCAGCAGCACCATGGGCACATCCGGGTAAGCCCTGACGAACTCCTGCAAGTGGCCAGGTGAAGCCTTTGCCAAGGTCAAGTCGCTATCTCCCAACCCTGTGTGAAACTGAATCGGTTTCTTGAGTTTCCTCGGGATCTTCTCCTCTTGCCCCTTTACTTTATGATGACGAATCAAAGTTGCCGTTCGGTGAATGATATAACCATTCAGACTCGAGTGCTCCAGCCTCGCAGTACCCCCCTTCAAGAATTTCTTGACCACTTCTTTTAAGGCCGGTTGCACCACATCCTTAGTTGGTTCCTTGCCCGCAACATCTAATCCAGTCCTATAAGCAACCACACTCTTGAAGGCGACGACAAGAGGATCGTCAATCGCACTCTTGATAGCATTATCAAACGACGCCGCCCAGTCCTCCCAAAAATCCTTGAGTTCCACCGGATCGTTGAGAATAGCCTCTGGCCTCACCGCCTTATGGAGCGCCGCCTTATGGAGCTCACCTGCACTAAGATGCTTCACCAAGTCCGCCGCAACTGATTCAATCCTAACAATCCTCTTGCACGGGCTCTGTAAATACGAGCTATGCCACTCAAAATCCTCCACAGCATCCTTGTCGTCCAACCTGTCATCCAACAGAATCGTGTGCACGCCCTCGAGACAGCGGCTTATCCATTCGGACCAAATATCAGGCTCGTCGGGATCCAAGCGGATTGCTTCGAGCTTGGCAACGATGCTCTCCCAGGTGGCTGGGCACTTGAGTTCTTTGGATAGCTGCCTAACGGCGCGCAGGTGGGGCAAGGTGGTGGTTGCGTTCTCGATGGCGTCGCCCGAGGCTTCGGAGGTGATATGTAGGAGGGGATATTTTCCCTGATTCGCCCAATTCAGAAGCGGGTGGGCATGATGATCGATTATGGGCGTGGTTCGTATGGTGTGGACGAGGAGGTCTAGCTGGGACTGGGTGATCGTATTCTTTTGAGATCTGGTTAATATTTGGTATATCGTAGATGGGTAGATGGATATTGATCAGGCTGTCAACTTACCATTGTGTGTGGTTAGTTTCAGTTCAAGGGCCTAGATGGATGGTTGTAGGTATCTCTGCAACTGGATTAGATCTTTGACAAAGTACTGCGTGTACGTTGTATACTGGGTATCAAACATACTGCTAGGTGAGTATCACGGTGGAACGAACCCTCTAATTTAGTGTGAATGACGTCCGCTCACTTTTCTGGTGGTTCAAGAAGCTCTGAAATTTGATGGTGTCATGGAATAAGCTGAAGTAGTGGTGCAGTGCCGGTGACAATGTCATACAGAAAACGGAAGGGCCAACCCAGTAAGATGATGTCGGCTGTTCTGATCGAGAGAGTCCGAGAGGCACGCAGCTCCGAAAAAGATGTGTCAGTGCCCAAGTGCCAAGCGATGATGCCAGCAGCGATCATCAAGCTGAGTGGTTCTTTCCATCGTGCGTGCAGATTGGACCGGTGCCGACACGATCACCCAATGCTAGGTGGACTATCCGGGGTCTTCTTTGTGTCACCATGCAATTGAACGGGCCGAAAATAGCCATCAATCTCAGATACAGGAACGTGAGAGCGAACTTCAGGGCAATGCTCCATAATCGTCGATATTCAACTTCGATTTAATAGGGCTGAGTCTATTGAACACTAACGGCTGGGGTTAGCCGAGTGCGTCCACCTGCCAAGCAGCGGATGTTTATCACTTGGCATGAATGATTAAGAGTGGGTCAACAAATTAATATGTGAACGATCTCTCCACAAGATACTGAAGCATCAGGAGTAACCCAATTCATCATTGCAACTGCCAATCAATATCATTAGCTTGTCTGACACCCGACGGTGGTGACGGCGCCAGACATGACAGTGACGGTGCCAGGGCTGGTTGGATGGCCCGTGTCGCCCTTGCTGACAAGACTGCGGGAGGCTGCTTGGCAAATGCTTGGTCTGATCGCCAAGAGCAGCCAATTCGACGTGTTCCCCATCATTCAAGATGCCAAGTCTTGAAGGAAAGGATTGAGATATAAAAACACCAACGTCATGCTTAGCTCAGGGAGAGCTTCAAGAGAGAGCTGGAATGTAGTTCTTCCAGAAACAGATCCGTACCTAGTAGAATTGCGCAGGTAATTAGATGATGAATCAGCATGAGGCAGCCCTCGTGTCCCTTATCAGGCCACATCCCTCCCTGCCCACACCCGCCATCCCGAGGGGTGCCTCTTTCCGGAAGTGATGGATGGCTGTATGCGATACCCAGACATCCTTGTTCTGCTGTTAGACAGCCCCTCGGTTTGCGTACGCTGTTTCGTTGTCGTCTCCAAGGCCGGCACTATTGGCTCGACGGTCTTCGCAAGTCACTGCAATCTTCTCTCCAGGACTGATTTCATTAGTGCTGTGTGTCGCTCACGTCGCTCCAGCACGCGCGCATCAAGACCCAGATTAGCGACACTTGCCCCAATTCCAAGTTTTCCCTCCTTTGCCCCGTCTTTTCCTTGTTCGCCATCCACCAACGCCGAATCGCGACATCACTCGTTCAAGAAGGTCCCGGAATCCACTCGCTTTTTGCAACACTTCTTCGTACGGAAAACAACAAAAAACAGAACAAAAAGAAAATCAACATCGTCATCACGGCCCCAGTGGTCTCAACCTAGGACCGTCCGGCTTTTTCAACGGCGATCCATTGATACACCCACATTCGTTTTCCATTCTTCAGCCCCCCCTTTCCGGTCGCTTTTTTTGGTCATCAACAAACAACCAAAACAACAACGATACCCAACATGATTTCATCAATACGGCTCACGACGGCCGCCCTGCTGGGAAGCGCTGCCGTCGCCAATGCCGCCACCTACAGTATCGCGTCAAATGGTGCGCATCCCTTCACTCTCACCAATTACATCCGTAAATACTAACAATCCCCCAAGCCGACATCAAGCAAACCTCCTCCCTCCTCGCCTGGGACCTCCTTCAGTACTACAAAGGCAACCTCACCGGCCAAACCCCCGGCATCCTCCCCGGCCCTCCCCCAGCAGGCGATTACTACTGGTGGGAAGGCGGCGCCATGTGGGGGACGTTAATCGACTACTGGAAGTTCACCGGCGACTCCAGCTACAACCATCTCATCACCCAAGCCATGCTCTGGCAGGTGGGCCCAGATAAAGACTACATGCCCCCCAACGTCACCGCGTCATTGGGCAACGACGATCAGGGGTTCTGGGGGATGTCGGCGATGCTGGCGGCCGAGAACAACTTCCCTGATCCGCCGGATGACGAGCCGCAGTGGCTGGCGCTGGCGCAGGCCGTGTTCAACACCCAGGCGAGCGCGGATAGGCACGATACGACGTGCAACGGGGGGTTGAGGTGGCAGATTCCGTGGTCGAATAATGGGTATAATTACAAGAACAGTCAGTTTTCAGGTTTACTTTTGTAACAGGGAAGGTAAAAAGTGCTGACACATGGCAGGTATCGCGAACGGATGCTTTTTCAACTTGGGCGCGAGACTGGCTCGGTACACGGGCAACACGACGTATGCGGACTGGGCGGAAAAGACATGGGACTGGATGAGGGGAGTCGGGTTCATGGACGACAAGTACAACATCTACGACGGCGGGCACGTCGAGCACAACTGCACCGACATCAACCGGGCGCAATTTTCGTACAACAACGGGGTGTTTTTGCTGGGGGCGGCGTACATGTATAACTATGTAGGTCGTCTTTTTTCATGTTTCTGGGCCCGTAAGATTGACTAACGCACATTAGACAAACGGCAGCGACATCTGGCGCGAACGCCTCGACGGCCTCGTCGACGCCACCATCCGGGTCTTCTTCCCCGACAACATCGCCTACGAAGTTGCCTGCGAGGAGCACATGTCCTGCACCACCGACATGTTGAGTTTTAAAGGCTACGTCGCCCGCTGGATGGCCACCGCTACCCAAGTCGCGCCCTTTCTCGCCCCCAGGGTTCTGCCCGTGCTGCGAACTTCCGCCGAGGCCGCCATCTCCAGTTGCACAGGCGAGCAGAACGGACAAAGAGCATGTGGGTTTAAGTGGTCCACAAAGACTTTCGACGGGAGCGTGGGAGCCGGCCAGCAGATGAATGTGCTGGGGGCGGTGTCGTCGTTGTTGATTGGGCAGAGTAGGGCTCCTGTGACGAACTCGACGGGGGGCACGAGTAAGGGGGATCCGAATGCGGGCAGCCAGAGTGATAACTTCAAGGACAAGTACCTGCCGCCGACGACGGGGGATAAGGCTGGGGCGGGGATAATGACGGTGTTGATATTGGTTAGTGTGGTGGGGACGTTTGGGTGGATGAGCACTGGTGTTTAGGTTTCCTTGACCAGGGAGATATATTGATGAAGTTTTTTTTTTTTTCTGTGACGAAGGAAATGACAAAATTGGGTATTGGAAGTCATTCTGGGGTGTATGTATGTATTTAGCGTGGGCTTTCGCGTTTGGTGTACTTGTACTGTAGTGTAATATTCCATTTGTACTGTTGACTTTGTCGTATCATTATCATTTTGTCAAATGTTGCCTGATCAAGGCCATATCTCCTTGAAGCGCTTCATGATTTTACATACCCCCTTATGACCGCCCTCTGTCCACCCTTTGACCTGGCACTCCTGGTTATTTTCCATCAGCATATCCCGCCCTTTGCATACTCAATAGAGAGAACCATACCTTGGAACAATACCCAACCCCCCAACACCCCGTACACCTCGCCAATTCTCCCCCCCCCCTTCTTTCCCACAGTTCCCACACTTATCCTGATCAACCACCTCCCCCCAATCCTGCCCCACCTCCACAACCTTTTCCAACTTCCCCGGTATAACCTTCAACCCAGACTGTTCCTCCCAGTCCCCCTTCCCCCCAGGAATCACAACCTTCCCCTGCTTCCCTTCCTCCAACGAGTCGGTCCTAAGGGCGTTGGGGAGTAAGACGCAGTTCCCCTTTTTGAGACCCAGGGACTTGAAGTCAACGTCGGAGGCGTGGGGGGAGGCGGAGAGGTCGGACCAGGTCAGGGCGAAGGATTGGGAGGAGAGGTCGGAGCAGATTAGGGTTGGGCGGGTGAGGGAGAGGTTTTCTTTTATTTCTGCTAGGAGGTAGTAGGGTTGTGAAGATGAGGATGATGATGGGGAGGGGGGGAGAGGGTGGAGGGGATGGTGGTGAAGGTTTTGAAGGTGAGGGGGGAGGTGAAGTCTGGAGGTGGCATTTCGAGGGGGTTGAGTGAATGAGAAGGTAGCTAAGAATAAAGTATGAATAAAGAAGTGGTATGAAATGAGATGTAGATGTGAGAGGATGGTGAAGAAAGTGGGTGAGAGAGGCTGAAATGCGGGGAGCGGTCAGCAGGTGAAGTGAAGCTCACCCCGCCTAAAGCTTGGCGCTGTGAGGGGGTTTCTAGGGGCCAACACTCATCTGAAAAACATCCAGTACCCATTTACATTGCAACACGACTATATACCCCCTTATAACACCCAAAACATACAACATTTACTTAGCAGCCTCACCCTTCCCCTCACTCTTTCCCTCATACTCATCCTCCCCCATAACCTGCTCATACAACACGTCGCTCCTCACAGTAAACTTGACCCCCTTCTTCACCTCATCCCCCGAGTGCAGCACCGCACTATGCTGAAAAATCAGCACCCTCCCCGCCTTGCACTCAACATCATACCTCCTCTTCTCATCCGAGCTAAACAGCGTCGTCGCGCCCCCCACCAGCTCCGTGCTATCCGGATCCTCAGCCGTAGCCTTGCAATCATTCAAGTAAATATGCACCGTAAACAGCGTCTTGACAACCTTGTCATCATCGCACTGAAGAGTAAAAGGGCTGTCGCAGTGCGCTTTTTTGGTAAATCTGTCAGCATCTCATCCCCATATCATATCATATCATATCATATTCGGTATGTATTGCACTCACGCTGAAAAAACCCTCCCCTCTCATACCTCAAAAACCTCAACCGTTCATTCATCCTCCTCATAACCCACTTCCCCCTCCCATTATCCCCATGCCACTCCCCCCTACCCGTCACCTTCCTCACCCTGTCCTTCCCTTTAATCTCTTCAATCTCCTCTCTCAACTCCTTCACACTCAAACATCGCTCCCAGATCCGATCAGTGATCTCCTTGCTATCCCAAATGATCCTGTCCGACCTCCTGTAGCTTGGTTCCAGAATCTCGAACCCGCCCCCGATGTTCACCAGCGCTGGGCCCCAGGGTCCTCCGTCCTCGCCGCGGGCGGTGGGGTTGTCAAGTGGGACGGATTGCTCGGCGTAGCTTATCAACTGGGCGCATTCAGAGGGAGAGAGGACGTGCTCGAGGATGTAGGCTAGTTTTCCTTTGTTTTCCGGGATGGGGGTTGTGGACCAGTCGAGGGGGCTGAAGGTGATGGGGCGGGCGTCGGGGACTAGATCAGGGTCGGGGGTGAGGGATAGGAAGGTAGGGGGGATGTCCACGGGAACGGAAGTGTAGGAGGTTTGGATGGGCTTGTGTGGCTTGATGTGCGGGTGGGAAGGCTTTTCCTCGCCGTCGGGGGAGGAGAGGAGGGATTTGATGTGGGAGAGCATGGCTGGCGGTGAGGTTCTTGGCGGTGGAAAGCTGTGTTGACTGAGGAAAGCGTTGAGATTGTTGTTTACGAGTGGATGTTGAGATCGTTGTTTATGAGCGACTGCTGAAATTGTAGGTAAGTTGTGAGTGATGGGGCAACAGAGGACAGAAAAGGGGCAAAGGGGATAAATAAATTCTCAGGGACAAGATCAATGTGTTGTTGCAAACAAGGCGCAGTCAATAGTAGTGTAGATGCCTGGGCTCTTGGCGGAGGCGACGCGCTCATAGGGCTGATCGGACCCCTGTTCTCGGGATGGTGGCCTGTCAAGGACTTTTACGAAGATCCAATCCGAGGTGATTTGGCATGAATTCAAGTCCTGGAACACAAGACAGATATACCTTATTGTCTCGTAAACTGTTCTCAAACTCAACATTAGCATCGCATAGGAAAGGCCAGATCCGACAACCTCACTCACTAGAAAATGGTTGCCTGAAAGCTGGAAAGTCTGCCTAAACCGGCATCTCGTATACACGCGTCTATGGTATCATACAGTCACCTCCAACAAATTCTTGTATCCCAGTAACCGCTTCGCGCTCAACCACAGTTCAAACGCCTCCAGCTTCAGTTCCACCCTCAGGAACCCCAACCAAGCGGCAAATACCCGAATAGCATTCGGCGGCCAGTACAGACTTCCCCTCTTTCTGATCTCATCCAGCTGCTCATAAAACACCGTCCGCATGCAATACCTGGCCAGAATCAGAAACTGTCTAACCGGCCCCTGCCTCGTATGCAGACTTTCATCCAGACTTCTCGTCAAGTCGTTCGTCTTCAGAATCAGCAAAATAATCCTCGGCACCTGCCCCAACATCTGCACCAAATCCACCAGCAACCCCTCCTGCAGCGCGGTGCTCATAGTCTTTTGCTCGTTCGCCTCCTTCGGCTTCATCACACCTCCACCACCGCCCTCACTAGCCGCACTGACAATGCTGAAATCCCTCCCCGTAATCGCCGAGGCAAACAGCGGGAACTTGTCCTCCCCAATCCCCGCCACCTCGTTGACATACTTCTTCATCCCTTCCATATCCCCATCAATCACCGCCAGCCACATCTTTGCGTAGCTCCGTCTCAGATCTTGGGGGATATCCCTGTACAGCCCATGATCATAAAGCACAATATCGAAATTTGGCCCTCTTCTCCTAGTATCGTTCTTTCGAATGGCGATATTACCTCCGTGAGGATCGCAGTGCAGCGGCGCCCCCTCACCAAAGATCATTTCGTTGAATATTCTGGCCAAGGTGGCAGACACTTCGTCTCTGTCGATCCCCTGAGAGTCCATATAATTCAAATCATCCAATCTCTTCCCCGTTTCGCATGCCATGACGAGAATCCTCTTCTTTGCCCAGAGCACATCTGGAATTACCAATGGCAGAGGCTGTGACAGTGACCCAAAGTACTCCTTTGTCCGTCTTGAGTTCTCGGCCTCGCATTCGAAATTGAGTTCTTGGGGGAGGG
Source organism: Apiosordaria backusii (assembly GCA_030549205.1). Classification (NCBI taxonomy): domain Eukaryota; kingdom Fungi; phylum Ascomycota; class Sordariomycetes; order Sordariales; family Lasiosphaeriaceae; genus Apiosordaria; species Apiosordaria backusii. The sequence continues at coordinate 2,930,287 of JAUKTV010000004.1, forward strand.
AGACTTCTACTTCGGAGGATAGCCATTCGAGGTCGTATTCGGGGAAGAAGCGCTTCAGGGTGGAGAAGGTGAACGAGGTGAGATTCATGTCGAGTTTGGCCCACTTTTGGAGGGCTGGGTGCTGGACTTTGACGGCAACCTTTTGACCTGTCCCCTTGATCGTTGCCAGGTGGACTTGCGCGAGCGAAGCGGCACCTATTGGCTCAGGGGAGAACTCAGAAAAGTAATCCCAGAGCTCTTGTCGGGTATCGGCTTTGAACATGGCTTGGATTGATTCGAATGAGGACACGGGGCATTTGTCTTGGAGGGGGATGAAGGTCGTCGTCCACTCAGGTGGCAGGAGATAGTTCATTGCGCTCTGCGGGACAATATCGTGTTAGCCCCTGTGGCGACCAGTTCAGGCGAGGGGAAGGATACAAACCAAATGTTGCCCCAACTTGATAAATATCCCACCGCTCTGCTCCAGCACTTTGAGCGTTCTATCTGCACACCTCTTGTGGCAGGCCTTTAGCAAAATCTCCTTCTCTTCTGGGTCCTCCACCTTATCTCGCCTGTTGAGGGTGGTGCGGTAGTCGTTGATACAGAGCACCAGCGCGGCGGCCACCCTGCCCGTCCGTTCCATCGCTTCGTATGTAGCCTTGACGTCGTCCCCAAAAGCTAATAGACTTCCGCCAACAGCAGCAGCAGTAGCGACAGCACCTCCTCCTGTTGCAGCTAGAACAGCTGACCTCTTGGCTTTCGATCTGCCACCGTAATTTGAGTTTTGGCGTCCTCCCTTGTTACCGGTATTACTGCCATATCGTCTCGTCGTTGGGTTATTCGCGCGGAGTAGGCTCGGACCCCCTTTTCGTACTGTTGTAACAGAATTGCGACACTGGGCGCATGTCCAACCTGTTTGTTGAACAAAAGCCGTGGGGGAGGCCATGCGCCTCGTGGTGGCGAGGGAGGCTCGCGAGGATAACATTTCGTCGTTTTCGTATATTATAAGGGTCGTAATCAAGGCATTAAACAGAGAAGGGCAAAATCTAGGAAAGGGCGGGCGTTAGGAAAGGCGGCATCTGAATTGGCGCAATCATGGAGAAATTGTTGAGGGCATCGCCTCTTTCATTTTTTTAATGGGCGCGACGAGGCACGGGCACCTGCCATGCCCAGGTGACCGGCGCCGGCCGGGGCAGCCTGGGTCTGATCGGCGCTTGGGTTAGGGTTGAAAGAGGGCCTTCTGCTGGACAAAGAACAGCGGTTGCTGGTTAGTTTTGATAGAATCAGAAGGCATAAAAGTGAGGCTATCTAGACATTTCGGCCGATATTTGATTTCCGCCCATAATTTGGGATTTAGATGAACCGCGAACAGACATCCCGAGTCAATGTGACAGCGTCTGAGAGCCGACTGCCACTGGGCAAAGATGCCTGAAACTGACCAATCAGATCCCCCTGTGTGGTGCGTGTAAGTCAATGATTCCCTTTTTGGTCTCGCAACACCTTTCTTCAAGAAGGCTGAAAAAAGCCTCACATCAGAATTCTGAAAGAGAGTTGTGAAAGGTTCGAAAAGTTTCGCTGGGGGTGACTTTCTCAAAGCTCCATATTTGCTTTCTAGCTCGTTATAGCACGAGGCACTTGAGACCTTCACACTGAAATGATAGTAAACATCTCCCGCTAATGGAGACGAGAATTTTCGAGCTGATCAAAATATTGAAAAACCTTCGGGGCTGGTTGCTGATAATATACAGAGTTGTGGAACTAGTTTTTACAGACCTGATAACCATTGTGTCAATTCCGCTGTGTGGATACTATTCTGAAAATTCGCTCGAGCAAGAGCTCAACGGAGCAGACAAAATTTGATATTTGCTGTCTTGCGGGGCCGCCATCCGTCAGTTTCTATTCATGTGAGGAATTGGCATTATTTGGAGCACGGCATTGAAGTGTTTAGCGTGTAGTGAATGCTATCAAGTGGGGATATTGCTGGTGAAGAGCCACAGTAGGATCACTAGCCGACATCAATAGACTGAAGGCAACTTGCATCTCTTTGTCGATATGCGCAGCCAGTGATATGATTGTCACCTCAATGTTAAGGCCCATGTCAAGTATGCAATAGCCACGTTATGACGTTGCGAAGAGATAAGACACCCATGTAGGAGAGGTCTGAACTATCAGATGACTCCCAACGCCAGGCCACGTGAGAATATCTGCCTAATTGAAGAGACAAATAGCTCACGAAAACTCGGATATTCCAACAATTAGAGGGATAAAATTTCATTGTTAAATTCTAGACGAGTCCGATGTCGGAGTCGACTAATGGTGACAGATACGGCAGGAGCGAATGGCCTCAATTTGACTGATATCAACAATGAGCGAGAATTCTGTGTTTGAAGATGAAGTAAACAATGGCATTGAATGCTACAAATCAAAAGTCGTCATCATGAAAGTGCCTCAGAACATGGCTATGCCTGAATTTCACTCTCATTTCCCTTAAACCACTGCTACAAAGTGCCTCGGATCGGAGGACTTGTGGACGAGGGAGGACATCATCACATCCTTCAGAAAAGTCTGGATTTCACGGACTCAGTCTGGGCAGATACCTTCAAGGCATTCTTCTCCGGCTGCTTAGTGAACTGGCAGGACGGTGAGAAGTACACATCCAAAAGCTCTTTGGCTGTTTCGTCCCTAGATTTGTCTAGTCTTTAAACACGAATTCTAGAGTTGTAGCTTGCATTGGTCCGTGCTATTCAGTCTCTCTAACCCCCAACTCCTGCAGCTTCAAGTCAACATCGCCGACCTCCCCGCTGCCATTTATTCTTCTTCCTCTACACAAAACCTCAACGCCGAGCCTCACGCCGAGCCTCACAACGGATCCAGACCCGCACAGTTTATCAGAACGCTCAGGAGCATCACCAACTTTGATAGACGGCTTCTCCGCTATTTATTTCATTTTTCTGCTTTAAAAGTTCACTGGTGCCGTCCTGCACCTCTCTACGACTCTTCGCCACGCTTCCGACACTCATCACCTCTCTCCGACTCGTCCACCAAGTCAGCAAGCATGATGATGACCAAGCAGGCCACTAAGACCGCTCAAACCGCCCGATTGGGCCGGGTTCAATTTGAGCCTCATGTGTCGTCTCCACTTCGACCCCGGGTTTTGGACCCGGAGATGAAGACAGACGAGGATTCCCCGGACTCAGCCTCGCACCCTGAGGGAAAGAGCCGCCGCGACAAAGGCAAGAACAAGCTGATCGGCTCTGCCTCGACCACTGATGAGGCTGAAATTGACGTCGCCATCCGGGTCTCCGGGGATGTCGACCACAACAAGCCCGGCAATGAAAAGCTCGGCAACAAGAAGCTCGACGACGATGACGAGGACTGGACCCGCGCTGTCCTGGGTGATATCACCCATCTCCTCACTACTGACCCCAAATCCAAGACCTTCTCCCGCCCTCAGATCGTCCGTCCCAGCTCGCACAACTTTGCTCCCAAGAGCGCCCACAAAGTTGCAGAGCAGGGCTCAGAGCCTGGCCCCTCCGAGAAAACTCAGACTGCCACCACCACCCCTCGCAGCACCGCAGCTACCACAGCTTTGAGTCTTGACTTGGAGGTCGAGCTTCCCGAGCAGGACGAGAACATTCCTCCTCCCTTCACCCCTGCCCGCCACCGCTCTGGGACCGCACCTTCCCGTCCTCGTGTTCCTTCCTCCACCAGCAGTAACAGCTCTCTTGATCACGCGGAGATGGCCCGTCGCGTGGTCATGAAGTACCGCAAGGAGGTCGAGGAGTGTGAGAAGTGGAATGCTGAGTCACGCAAGCTCGTCTCGATGAGAGGCACCCGACGCGGCCGTCGCCTCCTGAAGGACTCTGATCGCATCAACAAGAGCCCTCTCTTCAAGACCGAGACGAAGAAGAAGTGGGGCTTGGATCTTGGTGAGCTCCCTGAGGACGAGGGCCTGGGCTTCGAGATTTACGTCGATGAGGACTACCGGTCCACTTCCTCTACTTCCGGGAAGCGTGATGCCGTCACTTCCGCTGTCTCTGAGGATTCATCCTCCATCTCCGACTTTGAGCTTCCTTCTCCTGTTTTCGAGAAGTCTTCTATTCTCGAGACTTCGACTCCTGAGAAGAAGTAAGTCAGCAGCTGGTCTCTCTGCCCATTCAACATAGGGCCATCCGGAACTCACCAAGGACGTTACGCATTGACGACACAAACGACACGAATTATGATTATGGAGTTACGCAACAATTCTCTCTTTTCTGTTTTTCCTCATTCTTATGATTTTCACGCAGCGCACCGGACGCGCAGGACAAGTCAGGGCGTTTGGGGGATGGTCTTATGCGGGATGGAAATCGGTCAATCGTTTATCTTTCTTTTCTGTTTCGGTGGATGGGTTGCGCGTTCGTTAAGCAAGGGTCAATCGTGTTTCATCGAGTTTCGACAGCAACGACTTGTGGCAGCCGAGAATAGGCATCATCGGACGGAGTTATTCATCCTCTTTCTCTCACGACAAACCAACACACACAACATTAGTAGCGTGGTTTAGCAGGCAATGGGTCTCTGGAGATGAAATTTACATGGGTTTCTTCTGTCTATTTGTGCGTTGATTTGGTGATTTTGTTGTGTCGTTGTGTCGTTATCCCTTTGTATGTAGCGTCCAAAATCTCTTGAGGCTTTCAAAAAGCCATCTCATCAATCCGATCGATCGGATCGCACTTTCCCAAACGGCTATTCACTTGCCTAGCGTGACATGTGGACCGGTATCGAAGAAGTCGGACCATTGCCGAGCGATAAGCAGCCACTCACGCACGGAGTTTCCGCTGGATCATCTGTGGAAACTTCCATCTGCTCCCGAATCTTCAATCTACTGCTGTAAGGCTGTCGTTGAACAAAGAGCCAAGCCCCTGCCGCCGCCAGCCAGTGAGTTAAGCGCGGATCGGCAGTTGGGGGCCTACCCTTGCCTCAGCGTGGGGTAGCAGGGGCAACTGATAGGGGCCGAACTGGAGCGTTGTGATGTAATTGACGTCATTAGTGATGTCCTTCTGAAGCTTCAGCTTCAGCCAACCTGCCTCAGAGAGGATATTTAGAGGGCTGTCTCTTGCAATTCTAACTTGTTCCAATCAATTCACCAGATTCTTCAAAAAAAACAGCCAACCCAACACATCAACCATCTGCAAATTCTGTCTCACGATCACACAACACCTTTGAAGTAAGCTTTCACCTCTCATCTACCTCCTCTTAATGCCAGACCTCCCAGACAGGTCAGCTAACACTGGCACCAGAAAACCACACAAAAACAAACCACCAAAAATGACTAAATCCAAGGCCGACAAGATCGAAGAGGTCCGCCAGAACCTCCCCCTCCCAGAGCAGCCCCCGAAGCCCTCAGACTGGCAGTCAGCCGATGCCCGCACCGTCAACGTCGGCAGCGGGAGGTTCTCGAGCGATATATCTTACGGTCCTGCATCAGAAGCTGGGCTGAGGGAGCCTGCGACGAGGCCGTCGGAGGAGATTGACATGAGTCGTTTTGGAAGACAGGGCGTGGAGGGGTTGAAGGAGCCCCCCAAGGATGCTAGGGCAAGGAAGAAGTAACTAGCCTCCTAAGGATGCTAGGGCTTGAAGCGGAGGGAAAAGGGATTTGATTTAACGATATTTTAATGGTTATATGAGGGATGGTGATGGCATTGAGATTGTGACCAATGGAATGAATTGAAACGTTTTCTTCAGTTTGATCACAACTCCAAGACTCTATGAAACTGTGAAATGTGTGGCTTGTGTCTTGGTCAACCTTTGCTGCTTGTTCCATCATGCAAAGACGTTCTGCACTGGGAACTTGTGTCTGCTGGAAATAACTTTGCACTCTAAACATGACCTTCACACTGTGTCTCCTCAGCTACTGACTGTGTGTGCTTGCTATACATACCTCTAATCACAACCATTAATCCATCACTACACTTCAGCCTGAAGTCCTCAACCTTATTATCTGGTGCTAGGAAGCATGTCCAAATACCCTCTGCATCTTCATAGACAATTGAAACGTCAACAAAATAGATTCTGACTTGGAGGAGATAGGTCAAAGCACCAAGTGTTATTTAAAAGCTGCGGGAAACACTTTATAATAGGTAAGCAGTTTGTATCTACTCCATCAAATCAGGTCTAATCTCTTCGATCTTCACAACGACCCCATAAATTGATCGGACGTAGGTGTTGTCGTTCCACGTCATTTGGGCTCCAAACATAACCTTGAGACAGGCTAAATTTCTAGTACACCTAATCATCTGGGGACAATTAAGATACAGCACTTTGACACCTGACAATAGGTAGTCTTCTCTCAAGTCTAATAGCAGCCACAAGTGCTATAATAGAGTTTCATGGCCCGTCAGATGGCTAGTGTTGTTCAGCAAACCTGGAATCTACACCCGCAAGCAGCATATTACTGTTTTCGACTACCTAGAGGAGGCCCCCTACCATGGCTCTGTTAGCGGTCCATCGCCACAATAGCTTCTCCTCAACTTGTATCACCATCTTTTTAACAGCAGCAACAACAACAAATACGACAACAATGGCCAGATGCCTAGGTAACTAGAACCTCTCCGTCTGCGTCGCCATCCCCCTCGCCGTCGACAGGTTCTTGCCACCCGCGCTGTTTGACGCTGACGCCGAAGCCAAAGAGTTCCGTGCCCGCGCCCGACAAGCTCTTGCTCGCGCCAAGGAGGCCCTGAGCGCCACGAGGGCGCGCGTCGGCTGTCTCTTGCTTGCGGCACTGCGGCTGGGCCTCTGTTGTGTATCGTTTATGCTTGAACGAAACTAAACATGTAAATATTGGCTCATTTGCCAACCTGTTGCCCAGTCATCAGTGATCGTTTCCAATCGCAATTTGCTGGGACGGTTTATTCGCCGATGCTTGGGATTAGCTGAGACGGTTTTGTACAATGGAAATACGATATGGTTAAGTAGGAGGAGTGATGCCGGTCGCCAAATCCTGGGCACAGACTACATCAGGTATGTAAATACAGAGAAGTAAACAAAAGAACCGTGATGGGGTAAGGTGGACTGTGAGCTCAAAGAATTACAGGTGTCGCGAGGGGGGAACCTCAGGGGTAGCGCACGCGCACGGACCATATAAACTTCAAAGATAGGGGTAAGTAAACAAGTTGGCTAAGGTAGTGAATAGATACCAAGACGGAATTGATGATATCCATGGTGAATTCTGGCAACATTTGTGCGGAAGTCTTGTTCATATCCTTGCTAGACAATCATGATGACTGGATATTTCCTTTGGACATTCCAAAATATCTTATACAGGAAGCCATATCCAGAGGCAATGAATTAAAGAATCCGACCTTCTTGCTGGACCCAGGGTGACCGGTCTTTCTAGGTTGATGAAGAAAGAAACTTTCAGCTCCGCTCCATGTGTGAAGTTCCAATGAAGTCCAAAGGGTCTATGTTGAACAAGTTGGTGCCTCCTCAAAAGTCTCGTGGTCATCAAGACTATGGAGTAGCCATAGTCTTTCTGAACACTGCATATTAACTTTGAAGATGCCTTGATATCGCATCCTAAAAACGGGTCGGAAATGACTGAATCCAGTCGTCGAGCCAATGCTTTCCCTCGGGCCCGCCTGATTCCTCCTCCCGCCGAGACACCTGGCCTTCTCTCCACCTCCATGTCTCAACGCCGAGAACACTTGAGCCCTAGCACCAGCCGCAATCAAGCTGCGGCGATGTCATCTTGCTGAGGCTCGTGGCTAGGGCTCCCACAAAGCCCCTCGTGGTCCCACAGAAGGGTATAAAGTCTCTTCTTTCTTTCCATTGTTGCTTTCTTTCCCCAAAACATAACACAACACAACAAAGCCGTCTCTGATTGCGAAAAAGACAACATCCCACCACCACCACCACCACCACTCGGTTTTTATACCATTTACTTCTATTTGATCTTCACATATTCCCCATCCCCTTCGAGTAATCTCCTACTCATCTCGTGGATTCAAGACGCTGGAGAGATTCTACGACTTGCGCTGCCACTAGAGTCGCTTCGATACATCAATAGGTCCTCCTGGTCTGCCTTCGTACCTCACCAGCCTTGGTACATCGACTTGGCAGTATTTCAGCATCATTCTGCTTCTTGCTTCTGAGCATTAACATCGATATCTGTCGATTTGCCTGTCGTTCTAGGCACTTCATTGCGTAGGTATGTGTTGCACCCCAAAGGGTTGTGACCGACCGCTCTGTCCTCCTTCCAGTCAGCACATTGCTCTTGCCAGATAACCCACTCCTGCCTTCTTTGCCCTGCCCCCACCATACTTTCCCTTCTTACCTGCCTACCCATTACCCTGCCTCACCGACTTCCTGAGCACCCTCCAAAAAATCTCTGTATCCCATCCCAGAGCATCTCCTCATTTCTGTCCGACTGTTTCCATTACTACAACCTCAATTTCATCCAACCGGCTCATCCGAGTTTTGTTTCAACAGTCGCCCTCTCTAACTATCTCTCAGACTACCATTATCGATCGGTTGTCCCAGACAGCCCTTTGTTCCGCTTCCGAGGACTAGACCACTCGACTCCATCACCTTCCTTAGCATCGACTTGGGACACTGCCTAGTGCTACATCACGTCATCTTCAGACATCGGCGTGACGCCTAGCCACCATGTCTCTTGACAAGGAGGACAATGATATGACTTCCGAGGAGCTGGCCCGCGAGGCTGCCGCTCGGCAAGCCATGATGGTAATATCCTTTCCTCATATTTCCCATGCAACAAACTGCTAACTACTCACAGGATGACTTGGGCATAGCCAGAATGGACGAACTTCCTATGGATGATGGGGAGTTGGCAGACAGAAGAAACACCGATAAGGGCAGCAAGGGCGGTAAGGGCGGCAAAAAGCATGGTCACAATCATCACACCGACCATCAGCCCGAAGTTGAGTATCGCCGTCGCCGTCAAAACCCGAATGCCGCTCTCGTGGAGAGAGGCGCTAAGATGAGCAATGTCTGGAACGGTAATTTACTCTTGGCCTTCCATTAAATGCTAGTTACTGACATTTGACAGATGCGATTGCGTCCGGCGCCTTTGATGATGATGATGCCGCTGAGGTGAAAGGACTTGACGACCTCGGTGGTGCCCGCCTCCACGCCAAGAGCAAGACATTGACCTTGCTGAACTACCAGCGCAATAAGTGAGTCTGCTGTCGGCCTGTGATCATGCTAAGAAAGGTTTCCTATGCTAACGTAACAACAGCCTTCCTCCCTTTGCAATGCAACCCCCCGCAAAGAAGCAGCGGACCTCGCACGAGCAAATCGATCGGGCGTTCAAGAACAAGGAACCGTTGGGTGGTCATCACAACCGAAACCAGAACGCGTCCAGCTCCAAGATGGCTGCTCCCTCTCGGCACTCTTCAAGCTCTGCGGTGCCCAGTCGCTCTATGGCAAGGTCTGCACAACCCCCCGGACCGTCTCTCAGACTTTGGGAAACGCCGCGATCCCAGTATCCCAGTATGGTGGAAACCAGCAAATCGCCAATCCCCCCAATATGGCTGCTCGGGCAGAGGTCCTACTCACCCCTCCTGGGAAGAATGCTTCAATGCCTTCCATTGTCTTCTTGACGGTGGCTGGAGCGCCAATTCTGGGCTACTGCATGATGTTCGTGGAGAACAAGTTGTTTGCTCAGTTCACTATCTCTGAATACCAGGATTTTATGTCCAGCGACTTGACTCTCTCACTTCATTTCGGGGAGAATGTTCTATTCTTCAGCCTGACGTTCAGAAACACCTCCGAACTCGAGGGTTTCCTCAAAGTTTTGAGAGAGATTAAAGCCGGCAAGTATGCTGTGGTAGCCGTTGAGTCCTCCGCCCAGAGGCCTGCTCCTGATACGTCCATTGGTCCCAAGAAGAGCGCTCCTACGAAGGTTGCTCCCGCGAAGACTGCTCCCGCGAAGACTGCTCCCGCGAAGACTGCTCCCGAGAAGGCCGCCCCCGCGGAGTCTACTTTTGAGAAGCCTGTGGTCCATTTGCCGCCGCCCACGGCTCAGGCGGCCGTCCCCACTCCCAAGACGGTTCAATACGCTTCTCGCATCCTCACAGGTGAAGCCAGTAGCAACCGGCAACCCGGTGAGCAGCAAAGAGCACATTCGGCGCAAGGTGTTCTCATCAACCTGGATGCCAATGATACTAGCCACGTCTCGGATCGCCGCAGCTCGGAGGCATCAGCGCTGCTGTCTACCCTGCAGCCTTATGGCAAGGGTGACTCTAAAGCAATCACACTGACCCAGAACGGTGCCTCGGAGGAGCAATCTGCTCCGGCGCCATATGACCACAACAATAGCAGGGCAAATACACCCGCACAAAATGGCGCTTTGACACTGGAGCCTTTTAAGTTATCGGTGCCTGAAGCAATTGCGATGTGTCGTAACATCCTCGCCACTTTCATATTGAAGAAAGCTGGTGGGAAAACCAAGAGAGAGCTTGCTGCCACGGTGGATGGAATCCGAGAAGCTGTCATGGAAGTGGTTTGCGGGGACTTCACGGAATCTGAGCGGCAAGACATCATCGCACAGATCGAGGTGTATCTCAATTCATCTGCTGCTACATCTGGGCAACACCACCGACTTAAGTACACAAAGGAAGAGATGTATGGCATGATTAAGAATCAAGTCCAACCCCCGCCGTGGTTGTCGAATCTCACTTTCCTTCCTCCTCGTACTGAAACTCGACAGCCGCCACGTCTTGAGAATCCTCTGTACACTCACCCTGTCGATGATGTTGTTACTAAGCAGCACATCCGCAAGTCGACGATGGGCATGGACTGGGTGTTGGGGAAAACAAAGTCGTCTGTGTCCGCGGCTTCGGAGCAGCCCCTTGCAGTGGGAAAAGCAGAGTCATCTAAGCCTGCCCCTGTCAAGCCGCCTGTAGCTGAGAAGGCCAAGGAGAATACCTCTGTGCAAACATCAACTACCACCTCACAGCCTTCGCAGGATCCCGCGAGATCCAAGCCCGAGCCTCGCAAGCCTGATGTTGGCCTTCAGGCCTCACGTTGGTCTTCGGTTACTGCTGCTCCAATCCAGCACAGCAATGCCTTTACGGGACTTCCATATGAGAATCGCTGGAAGAAGGGAAGTTACCTCTACGATCTTGCCCAGCTTGACCCGCAAGCCAAGGTTGAGGCGCCAATCGAAGATGTGGTGGAGTTCTTCCTTCCAACCTCACAGGCGGGTGGGCAAGCGGCAGCGTTGTCATCTTTTCAGATGCTCAACGGCAACCCGACTTTGCAATCGTCTGCCAGTGACTTGAGCAGTGACACTCAAGTGCGCGATCTTGGGCGCCAAATGGCACAACTCACGCTCAAGTCACCATCAGGATCCCGAGCAACCTCTTGCTCTAGTGTGCAGAGGGAGTCGATTGATCAGGTGTCGCAACTGATCCCCATTGAAGAGGATCTGACTGCTTCTCCCTTCAACGCGGCTGCGCGGACGTTCACACCGACCGTACGCGCCTTTGCTCCCCCTACGTCGACTCCACCGCCCGCCAACCCGAATACTCCTTCCAGTACATCGACTCTGCGCGGCCTTGGAGCGTCTCGTCATGCTAGTAGAGCGGCACTGCCGACCGCTGGCCAGTTCAACTTCCATCTTCCCAAGTCTCCGCTTAAGTGAATGCGCAGACTGTCCACAAGAGACAGAAGACATGGAGTTGACAATGGTCTTGGCTTTGCAGCCATCTCAACCATCATGTACTACTATGAGATTTGGTGTCACATTCGGGAGGTACTTCAGAAAAAATATTGGGGGTTGGGAAGATTGTAACAACAGAAACGTGGTGAAAAGAATCTTGGGGCGATTTGGTGTCGGGTCAGGGGGGTAACCTGGCGTTTGAGAGAAGAGAGTTTGCTTATTAGCTCTGGGGTTTGGGGAGCTCGACGGATATTCACTACTTTCATGCAGCATGGGGCTGCTTAGGTCTACTTGCGTTAGGTTCTACGAGGCTCAATTGAGCTATATATGAAGTTTCCGTTCTGAAAGCGACTGGTGCTCCGTGTGACTTTTGAGACACAGGGTGATATTGATTTCCAATGTGTCTAAGGTTATCGAAATGTCTAGGAATGAGCATAGATAAGTGGGTTATATGTTTGTAGACCTCCCAACGCATGTGTGTTCATTATTTTATAACTTGTGTTTATGACGATGAAACAGGAGCCCACCCCCCATCCTCCCTGCTTTCTATCCTGATTACGTCCCCTTGTTCATCAACCAGCTGCTCAATGACCTGCCTACCGTTGGGTATGTCGTTGAAGTCAGCCCTTTCCTCGCCCTTTTCGAGACTATCAACCAGCCCAGCGGCCAAATGTCTCTTTGCCAGCCTCTGGCGCAAAACTGGCTCAGGAGCGGAGATGAAGACCTTGATGCCGAGCAATGGGGGGATGGATGACCAGGGGGGTTTGTTGAGCATTATATCTTCACCACCACGTATCGTCAGTCACACATATATCACGAGATAGGGGGATGGTGGACAAAGAAACATACAGTTCCCCTCCATGACTACAATCCTATGACTAGGTAATATCTCGATTGCGTTTTCGACTGGGTCCTTCAAGGCGTGGTCGAATGACGGGGCGTAGATTGGCCGTGTGGCGGGGGTGACGGGCTCAGAGAGGGCCGTGACGAGGGAGAGGAAGGCGGTGCCGTTGAAGGTTGGTTCTGAGCCGCGGTACTTGTGGGCGTGGGAGGGGTCGGGGAAGGTGTCGAGGGTGGAGCGGGGGTAGTGGTACCCGTCCAAAGGGAGGAAGATTGCGGTTTGGGGGAGGAGGGAGTTGAGGGTTGTGGTGAGGAGGGCTGAGAGGGTTGTTTTACCTGGGGGAGGGGTGAGGGTTAGTGGTAGGGAAGAGGGTAGAATGGGTGGAGGGGGATATAATGGGGAGGGTACCGGAGCCGGGAGGGCCGGATATGCCGATTACTGTTGGGTTGTTAGCTAGTAGGCTCCTTTGTAGAAGACAAGGGAAGGGCGACTGACACAGTCGACGGTCAGGGGGTGTTTGTTCGAGTTTGGACCGGGCGAGGGAGACGATGTGTGCGAGGGAATCTTCCATGGTGATTGATGAAGAGAATGGAGGCTACAAAAACAGAAAAGTAGGGGATGGTAAGTCAAAATTGAAATTCAGGATTGCTGCAGCGGAAAATAAGGCTGCGATTGTGTAGCTAGGATCCAGGCCTACTTGACGGTTAGGCCGAAGCGCAAGAAGCGATTGATGCAGCTGCAAGTGAGAGTGCAAAGACTAGATTCTTGTCAGTTTATACCAGATTCTAAAAGCAGAAAAGGATAGACTTACAACACGAGGGCTACAAAACACCAAACATTCACGTAGATGCAAGTGGACAAAGTGGACAAAGTGGACTTTCCCGGTGCGATGGCGAGTTCGGGGGATCGCCGGGGCGGAGGTCAAAGTCAAAAGGTGACTCCACACGGCGCCGTTGCCGAAAGCTAGGTTCAACCTCAACTTTTACACTCACTCACTCACTCACCAACAACCTCCACATTTTATTTTCACAATTACGACCACCCACTAAAGCCGAACTTTCCCATTTCCAGCGATCTCACAAATCATTTCTGCGTCTTTCAACCTCTCTCATCAGACCTTACCTGCCCCCCCCCCCACCCAAATCTCTGCTTGCCACAGCTTCCCGAGAATGGCAGACGACCTCCTCCTCAACCTCAACCTCTCCTCCTCCGACTCCGACCCAGAAGACTTGGCCTCCTGCCCCGCCAAAGAACCAGCCTCAAGAGCGGACCGCTCTGCGCTTTCCCAAGAGGCCTTTAATGCGCTGAAACAGTCGTATATCCCCCGTGTTGAGAACGGCGAGGTATGTCCCGCCCTCCCCTCAAATCTATTTCTTGCTGCACATAAATACTGATATTGCTCTTAGTTATGGCGAACAATCCCCTTCCCTCTCACTCCAGAATCAGACGCCAACCGGGGAGGCCTCATCAGCAAGCCCCAGGCTCAGGATTTGCTGCACGCGGTCGAGGAGCTGTATTTCTATCGGAGATATACCGAAGCTGTTGAGTTCCTGGACAGGATATGGGCTGATGGGGGCGAGGCGAAAATAGATGGGGAGACGAGGGAGTTGCTCAGGAAGTACGAGGGGAGGTGTAAATTTAGGTTGGCGGCTACACAATAAGGACTGATAATTAAAAACAGCGTGGTCATGAACAAACATTTGAAGGGGTCACATCACTTAGATCACGGCAGAGCAAAAACAAGAGGTAGAACGTCATGAACGATGAATCATGCTCATAAAAGCTAGGTAGGCAAGCAATAGGTAGTAGGTCTAACCATTAAACCAGCACAGCGGAGAGTGTCCATTTTCATTTCCCAGTCTCTTCACTCCATCTTCTTCTATCTTCTCAAGATCCGCAAAACACACCAGCAGCAGTCTATAACTGTCTAATGCCCGTCTTTTAATCACCCCCTGTAATAAATGAAGTCTATTCTCCTGATATCAAGAGCAGACCGTAAAGGAAAGGCATGAAAAGATAATATAATCGGGGGTATTTTCCCAAAACTCCTTTTTAAATGAAGAAAAGCACGAAAAACAAGGAGAGGGAAAAAGTGAAAAGCAACCCCTTGGTGCGAATGATGTTACAGTGTGAAAATGCTTCAAAAGTAAAAGAATCCCCGACGCCAAAGCTCCAGCCCAGTGTAAAGCCCCTCTATCCCGCGGCCGCCTTTTTGATAATGTGAAATGAGACCCCTTTTCCGTAACCAGCCCCGAAGTGTGGGGCAAAAAATGCTAGTGGTGGTGGTGATGAGCCCCCCGGGGTGATGCCTTTGTTTCGGCGGTGCCCAGTTGATGGTCCCTTGTTGTTGTGCGTCTTGTTCGTCGGCCTTTGTTGGTGGTGTCGAGTCACACTCTTTCTGTTGCTCCGTTTTCTCCCGACGACAGCGGTCCTCCACATTAGAGAAGATGTTGCTATTTTCGTCATCACTGGTGTTGCTGCCGTGCTCGCCGCCAACGTCGTTCTTGTTGTGGTCGTCGACGGTAGCCTCCTAAGCAGCCATGCGGATGTTGACAGCCTGGGCTTGGATAAGCATCATCTTCTCACGCTCCCTCTCCTCGGCAAACACCCTCCTGCTCATGGCGAGCACAGCCTCGAAGCCTTCCTTGCCCTTGGCAGCGTTCTCGCGGAACCTCTTCACGAGCGTGTCCTCGATGCTGTTCTTAATCTTCTGCCACCCGCCGCACAGCGCCGTGATCTTGGCCGCCTGCTCAAATGCTGTCTGATGGTCGTTCAGCGGTCTGTAGACAACCGTCTCCTGCACGTTGAGCAAGTTGTTCCATGTGATGTTTTCCGACACCATGGTGACGGTCCGTTGTCTTGGGTCGACGTAGGAGGTCTCGAAGACTTGCTGCTCCTCCATGCCGCTGCCCATGATCTTCTTTAAGAAGTCTGGCATGCTCTGTTTGCAGGTGATGAGGCGTTCTGTCCGCAGAATGCCGGTCTCGGGATCGACGGTCCGGCTGATGGTGTCGACGGCGAGAACGTGGGTAGACTTGTCGTTCCATGGGCAGTATTTCCGCCAGTTGGCGGTTGATACCTCCTCCCAGGAGTAGTTAAAGGTTTCCGTGTTGGAAAAGACCTTCATTTTTGTGGTTTTCTGAGGATATGCTCTCAGCCGCAGAGTGCTTTGTCGTTTGTTGGTTGGCGGTTAAGGGATCGCCGACCGTACCGGATCTCCGATATTCGCGATCGCGTGCGAGAGGGGGGTTGGTGACGCCGCGCAGAAAGAGGGAAGAAAAATCAATTGAACGTGTGAAAACGACGAAATTGACAATCGACCTTCCGCGTTGTCAAATATCAAGTGAATAAATGATCCGCCGTGCTGTATTTTGTTTTTTGTTTGTTTCAAAAACACAAAACCTTGTTCGCTCTGTGGCACATGCAAAAAAATGGCAAAGGCAAAAAAGATGAGCCAGAAAATTATTGGTAAGATGGAGCCGAGGGGAGGGAGGGGGCCGGAATTTGCGGGCTTTTTTTAATACCAGAAGATTTTCTTTTGGCCTGGGATGGCCGATTAGAAGAGCGCCTCCCCATTCCCGGTCCTTACTCGGCACTGACAGGCACAACCAAGCGCAAAATCTTATCAGAGGCGGGGGACCAATGCATCCCTGTCATCCCAAAAAAGAGGGGAGCGATGATGAAAAGAATCGGAACGGTGCGGGGACCGTCGACCGTTCTCGAACGTGATCGGCCCAATGGGAGTGCCGAGGGTTACCCCACGTTTGCGGAAGCGTCCAAAACGGTAACAACGGTATGTCATTTTGCCTTTCGATGGCGAACGCTGACTTTCAATGCTGTCACCGTCGTCATGGTTTGACCCTTCGTGCATGCTCGGTGGTTCCGAGAAATCCCTACCCTCAGCCGCCGAGATCATCACGGCGTCAGGACAACAACACACGGCGACGATCCCGAACTTCGTAGAAACATCAGTGCCGATTTTCACATGTGCACGGTGGTGAGGCCGTTTGCAATGGCGAGATCGGTCCATGGAACGGATCCGGGGTGGACACCGCTCCATCGGTCCGGACCCGGCCCGTTCGGCGTTCTGGTTGGGCATTTGGAAGCAATGGGGCACGCATGCCATCAGGCATTAGGCTTGCCAGCTCACCTTACCATCTCTTTTAGTTTCACCTAGTGTAGGCAAAAAGAAGGAAGTGGACACGTGGGATTGCTCTGGAAAGTGCATGTTGCTCGGTTTGTGGGAGATAGACCCATCCAGGCTGTCTTGATGCCCAGTCTGCGCTTCCCACACGGTGGAGCGTGCTTGGCGTTCTTGACTGACTTTGGTGTGAAAGACATAAAGCTCAGAAATATGGATAAATTTGCTAGCAATGACTTTTCAGACTCTGCATACATGTTGCCGTTGCATCAGATTTAGTCGGACAGGTTTCATGCTGTCAGACCAATACTCTCCTATGCTTCCACCCCCTCTAGTAGTCATCTCCACGGCTAATGACCTCCTTTACGGTAGGTCGGATCAAGATGGTCTGCAACTTGTTAGTAATTTCTTTTCTGTTATCAATGAAGGTGAAATACTCACATGCTCAAACTGGGCTGTGTATGAACCCTTCTTGTCCACCAGAGGAGGGTAAGACTCCACGACCCCGTTGGCGACGAGGCTGTTCAATCCGAGGAGGTACTTGTCCTGGCCAAGACGGTCCAGGTACCGTCTGCAGAACGGCAAGGTGCCAAAGTTCTTGTTGATGACATTCAACAGAGACTTGGCTGAGCTGAGACGAAGATCCACCTTGGGTGCATCCGTTCTCTTCGCGTAGTGAGAAACCTCACCTTCTTCGTGCACGTAGCCATTACCAGTGCTACCGAAGGTCTCAATCGCAAAGACATCACCCTCCTCCATCTTGGTCTGGTCGTTGCTCTTCACAATGGGCACGCTCTTGCCTCCGTGGATGTTGTACGGAAGGATAGTGTGCCCGTTCAGGTTACGGATGGGCTTGACCTGGTACGTGTTACCGTCCAGCTCAACCTCATAGCTCTCCATGACTTCCTGGATGTAGCCGCCAATCTCGCCAAGTCTGGCATCAATACCAGCCTGCTTGAGACCTTCGTTGGTGGCCGCCTTGCAGGCCTCAAGGAGAGGGTCGTAGCGAGGATTGAAGGCCAGGGTAAAGGCACTGTCGACGATGTTGCCGTTGACGTGCACACCAATATCGACCTTCAGCACATCATCCTGCTGGAGAACCATCTTGTTTCCAGCATTGGGGGTGTAGTGGGCGGCGCAGTGGTTGAGACTCAAGCCGGTGGGGAAACCCATACCAGCAATCCGAGCATCACCCTCCTCAAGCCCCTGATGACCAACAAGCGCACGAACGCTGTCTTCAATACCGTTGGCGATGTCAGTCAAGGTCCATCCGGGCTTGATGTTCTTCTGTGCCCACTGGCGAGTCTGGCGGTGGGCCTCAGCAGCATGACGGTAGTCATTCAAGAATTCATTCTTGAGGTTGTCGAGGTGGCGCTTCTCCTCGTTGGTGGTGCGGTAACTGTTCTCATTGACATATTCGACCTCCTCACCCTTGGGGTAGACCTTGTTGGGGAAGAGCTGCGAGATCAAAACCCGCGGGGGATCAGACTGGGCCGTGGGGTTCTTCTTCTTCTTCTTGGGCTTTCTCTTCTTCTTCTTTTTGGCAGCCCCCGTCTCAGCACCCGGGGCAGCGTTTTCCGCGTCGTCGTCGGAATCATCGCTGTCATGGTTCAGGTTACCATTGGTGGCGGTAGCCGAATCAAGACCTGGATTGGGCTTTGTGGCAGCCGCATCGCTCACTTTTTCGTCCTATCAGTCGCTGCCACCCAGACGATCTCGGTGGAGATTGGCTTACCGCTGAGCTGCGCAATCTCATCTACAGGGGCTTGAGCCGCCATTGTGAGATTCTGGATATGTGAATTAATGCTTTCGACTATGAAATGCAGAAAGTTGAAGAAGCCAACGCCTGATCCAAAGTGACGATAAGTCACAAAAGCCCCGCTTCTTTTTTCTCCTGTTTCTTGGCAGGGCGCGCTAGCTTGCTACCACCGCGGGGCAAATGCAGCGTTTGACAAGCAACCGCCACAAACCTATCAACTTGGCAGTTGCACAAGCCACATTTGGACCCAGGTCTCCGTTTTCTCGCGCATCGATTTCGTCACTGGTGCTAATTCAAGGTGGAGCTCCTTATCCCCGTTGAACTTCTTGACTTACACGAACGACGACATCACGAACCTCATGATAACAACGTCTCAACGATCGGGATGAGGAATGCCATTTCGATACTACCATCCTCCACGCGGCGCGATTCCGCGCATCATTGCCAATCCCTCTCACAATGTCTCCTTCAACAACAACCTCCAACCTCGACGACCCTTCCACAGCTCCCGCCATGATAGAGCCGCCAGCAACCCAGACGACTCAACCCACGACCACTACGAGACCCTAAACATCCAACCCAACGCCACCCCAGCTGAGATTAAGAAGTCCGCTTCTCATACCCCCCCCACATTATCTCCCCTTATACTAACCTCTCCAAACAAGATCCTACTTCCACCTCTCCAAACTCCACCACCCAGACCACAACCCCTCCGACCCCTCCTCCTCCCACCGCTTCATGCGCATCTCCGAAGCCTACATCATCCTCTCCCACCCCCAAAACCGCGCGAGGTACGACCGCTCTCGCGCCACCAACCCCCGCTACGCCCACCACTTTCACCCCCACCCCACCAAGGGCTCCTACCACTCCACCAACCCCGCCGGCGGCCGCCCGGCCTCAGGCCTCTCCTCCCGCCGCAAAACACCCTTCCAAGGTCCCCCCCCTCCTTTTACAGATCCGGCGGCTGGGGCTCTCACGCTGCCAAACGCCGCGCTGCCCACGAGTCCTCCACCGCTCAGCCTGGCTCCCCGGAGGGTAAAACCCATCACCCCCCTCACCAACAGAATACCCAGGCAAAAGATCACCCTGGCTGGGCGGGTACAGGGGGTCCAGAATCAAACCCCGGAATGGGATTTGGTCAGGATCCCTACTACAAGTATGGCTTTGGCGGGTTCGGGTACGGGACGAACACGGGATCGAACCCCTTTTTTGATCCGGACTCTCACACTCGGACGCACAAGAGGGGCGATGAACGGCGCGCGAGGAGGGCGATGAAGAGGAGGGGGCTGAGCTTGGATGCGGATGATAACATGTTGGGTACCTTTTTTGTTTTGAGCGGGTGCGTGGTGGCTAGTGTGCTGGGGGCGATGGTTATTGGGGGAATGGGGGGCGGTATTGGACGGTGAACAAGTTATTCAAGAAATCAGATGTGGAATACAATGGATGGAGATGGTGAGAGTATGTTGAGATGTGAAATTCTCAAAACGACAATGTAGCATAAGACAGGGTGGGTGGGGTTTGGTGATGAGGTAAACACCATCCCCCTATTACAGTACACATGTCTATTTATTTGTCCCTGATAGCGCGTATTTGTTTGTAAGGAGGGGGCTTGCATTACATAACATGGCATATGAGATGATACAATTCATGGTAACCAATGAGAATACAAGGACTTTACGTTGCTGTTTACACCCACCCCCCTTTCAGTTTGACAAAAGTACCCCCAACTGTGAAGGCATCAATCAGTCAAGACTGTATAGGCGTATCTTAGGTACATTCTAGGTTGAACATCAAACAGAACTGTGTATGTCTGACATTACATAACAGCCACTGTCGCATATCTGGAAACTGTATCCCAATCTCAGTTGACACTGTCGCTATGAGATCGCTTCGCAAAGAATCATAGAAATCATGCATGTGTAGTTAGTCCCCTAGCATATCGTTCCATGACGCCATTGATCATCGCAATCCCATTTATTTTTTCGTCTAATTGATACACACACACACGGTGAATTTGATGCTGTATCCATTTCCTTCAGAAAAAAAACACAGAATCATCCAACGCCATGGCCTGCCCCATACCAACTCCTGCCAATCTTTGCAACAACCCTCGGGATATCAAACTTAGTTCTCAAAGGTGAGGCTGGTGCCGACCTTGTGGGTGGCCTGGTCGAGCTTCTGGGTATCGAAAGAGGCACCGAGACCGAGCTTGACGCCGTCACGGAGGAGGACGTTGTAGGCAACAGCGGCGACACCACGGTCGTTGATCTTGGCCTGTTTCAAAGAATCAGCATCATTCAGCATTAAAAGTCTTCCCAGAAAACTAACCTTGACGAATGAGACGGGGTCAATGCGGTACTTGGCGGCAACCTCAAGACCGACGGTGTTACCGGTCTTGGAGTTCCAGGTGGCCTTGGAGCCGGCCTCGACCAGCTTGTTGACCTTGTGGTAGTAGCTGGCAGAGAAAACGCTCAGGTTGTCGGTGGCAGTGACGGCAGCGTTGTAGGTGGGGGCATGGTAGCCGACAGCGAGGGAGTAGTTGGTGATCTTGGCCTTCTGGACGTCAAAGGCAGCGGAACCACCAGCGAGGAAACCCTCGTGACCGATGAGGGCGTCAATGCTGGTGGTGGGGCCCTTGAGGAGGTCGACGAAAGCACGACCGTGGAAGTTGGATTGCTTGAACTGCACGTTGGCCTTGACGCCCTTGGCCTGGGAGGCGGGGAGGAAAGAGAAGATACCCTCGGCCTTGAGACCTTTGGCGAAGGTGTCGGCGAGCTCAACCTTGGACTCGAGAGCGTTGGCGGTGTTCCAGGTCTGGGTGACAGTCACGCCTGCGCGGTGCCAGGTCGTTAGCAGCTGTGTACGGCTTGGTTCAAGCACCACTGTCAACTAAACAGGGGCCTTGGCTAGCCTTGGTCCTCTGATGCGGCTCAGCACCGCACGGCAATCGAGGGGTTCCCGATGTATTGGCAGATGGACCAGTGGGCAGTCGTCAGAGGGGGGCGGGGCGTATTCACCGGTGGACTTGTCAGAGTACTTGGCCTCGATCTATTCCAGGTGCGGATTAGTATGTGGCTTGAAGGGGATAATATTGTTGAGGGTATATACGTACAGCGCCGCTGGTGGTAGCATCGTGGCTGCTCTTGCCGGTAACCTTGAAGGCAACGCGGTTGGGGGTGGTGTCCTTGACCTCGAGGCTGCCGGAGGAGAGGTGGTAGAAATCCTTGGAGAGGAGCTACAAGAGTGCGGGGAGATCCCAAAGGTTAGCAATTGGCGATGCGCATGCATTGTACCCAAGCAAGTCGTCGTCGGCGAGGGCGCAAAAGCAAGCTTTGGAAATGCCGCTTTATCAAACCCAATCGCTGACAGCTCTTTGCCGAGCCATATTATGGTAAGCTGTGAGAGGTGAGACGTACATCGTTCGCCGCCTTGGCGATATCGGAGTAGGCAGGGACAGAGGCCATTGTGATGATTGTGTGTGTTTAAACTTGTGAAAACGAGCAAACAAAGTAAACAAGCAAACTTGTAGTGACTAAATCGGAGGTGAAACTCGAAAGGCGTGGAAGTGTTGGGAAGGTAAAGTATCGGAACTGCCAAATTTCTTTCTCCACCGTGATTGGCCATCCTGTCCAGGTGGGATAGTGCCAAGTCTAGCGTCAACTGTTGTGATGGCCTAGCATTACCCTAACCCTTGAAACACATTGATCAATGCCCTCCTTTTGGCCGTGTGAGTTGAGAGCATTGTTTCATCGTAATGCTTGTTGAAGGCCTAGCTGAAATAGGGGTGTGTCTAGTTTCACTATTTTGGTATTATAATCCAAAGATACTTAAAAATTCAAAAACAATCGACATGCCAATCAAATAGACCGGCATATTTATCAAAGAGACCTAGCATAGGGATACACATGTTAAGTGCTTGCTGAGGTCTGTTTGTTTAATTCCTTCCTTCAAGAGACAAGCTTCCATACGATGTGAGTGGTTCTGAAATGTGATGATCTGTGGTGAACACTTCCACTCCACGTGTCTCAATCCGCTAATCACATTGGCGGCCGTTTGCTTCATGCAAACACCCCAACTCCAGTCTTGACAGCTTGGCTCGTCTCCTTCCCCAGCTTTTGTCGAGCTATTTGACATCTGCATTGCATTCCCTCCTGGCCGTCACCCCAACATCATCAGACCCCTTTCCCTCGCTATGTCCCTGCATATGCACACTGCTCTGTTGCGGCGAGGGCGCATTACATCGGCTGACGAACAATAAATGACAGCATAGCCTCAAGAGGCCCCCTCAAAATGAATAGATCAGAAGCTTTTTATTTTGAAACGGTTAAGCTATGCTAATGCATCAGTCGCCTCCCTATCGTTAGACATGACGCCCTGCAGGATACCAGGCCCTCCGAAAGCCATAACTCATATACAAAACGCGAGAGATATTTAAGCATCCTCATACTTGGCCTGGTGAATAGCGATAGCTCTGCAAGATTCATGTCAGTATTAAATCCCAAAACGAAAACCTCCAAAAAATCAGTTCAACTCACCTGCCACTGGGATCCGTCTGCTTGGACCACGTAGGTGTCCATCTCATGACGGTCGACGCGCATGACTGTGGGAAGTGCTCGTCGAACATCAGGCGGTACCAGTATGCCTCCTTGGTATCAGGAATGTCGCTGCCCCACTCTGGCTTGGGGTTCTTCATCATCTCGTCGGTGACGTGGAGCTCAGCGTTGTCCTTGAGCGCGTCGATCCATCCGTATCCAACACCGTCAGAGAACTGCTCCTTCTGGCGCCAGAGGATGTTGTCGGGAAGGTAGGGCTGGGCGGTCGGGTCGTCCGAGGTATCGAAAGCCTTGCGGAGGATGTACTTCTCCATTCTCTCCTTGGAGATCATCTTGTCCGCGGGGTCGATGTTCATCGACACCTCGAGGAACTCCTTGTCAAGGAAGGGCACGCGGGCCTCAAGACCCCAGGCAGAGGTAGACTTGTTGGCGCGCAGGCAGTCAGCCAAATGGAGGTTCTTGACGCGGCGAACGCACTCGGTGTGGAACTCCTCCTTGTTGGGGGCGCCGTGGAAGTAGAGGTAACCGCCGAAGATCTCGTCGGAACCCTCGCCGGAGAGAACCATCTTGATACCCATGGCCTTGATCTTGCGAGAAAGCAGGTACATGGGGGTCGAGGCACGAATGGTGGTGACATCGTATGTCTCGAGGTGATAGATGACATCAGACAGCGCGTTGAGACCGTCCTCAATAGTGAAGGTCATGACGTGGTGCTTGGTGCCGAGGAACTTGGCCACCTTGAGAGCAGCCTCGTTGTCGGGAGAGCCGGGAAGGCCGATCGAGAACGAGTTAAGCTGAGGAAGGAAAGTCATCGTCGACAACTTGTTCTCATCGTCGATACCAACCAGGCCCTCGCCCTTGTTCATATCCTCAGGCTTCTCCTCAACGGTACCGTTGGTCTCCTCCGCAAGCTTCTTCAGGCGCAGGGTTTCCCTCTGGGCAATGGAAGCAACAAGGGAAGAGTCCAGACCACCAGAAAGGAGAACACCGTAGGGGACCTCAGCCATCAACCGTTTCCTGACAGACTTCTCAAGAGTCTCGCGGAGCTTCTTGAGGTCGACAGGAGTCTGGGGGATCTTCTCGCCATCCCACCATGTGGGCTCAAAGTACCGTTTCCGCTCGCCAGTCAAGCTGTCGAAGATGTGTCCGGGAGGGAAGGCCTCGATCTTGTCGCAGACGGGGTGGAGAGACTTGAGCTCAGAAGCGAAGTAAACAGTGCCGGGCTCCTTGGAGGACCAGCCCTGGTAAAGGGTTGTGATACCGATGGGGTCGCGAGCAGCGATTGTGCGGTCCTGCTTCTTGTCGTAAAGGACGAACGAGAACATGCCATCGAGGTGCTTGGGCGCATCAAGGCCATATTCGAGGTACTGTTTCAACATTTCACCGGTTAATCTCATGTGCGCCCCCCCGCCATTTCATTCTCGCAATGACTCACCAGAGGAATCACAACCTCACAGTCCGAGGTGGTCTTGAAGTGGTAAGGGGTCTTCAAAGTCTTGCGAATAAGACGGTGGTTGTAGATTTCGCCGTTGACGGCGAGGATAATGCTGTCATCGGCATTGGTAAGTGGCTGAGCTCCGCTCTCTGCTTTGAGGTTAGAAGAAGGCCTCGAAACCAGATATACAGATCTAGACCCACCAACGCCGACGATGCTGAGCCGTTCATGGCACAGAACTGTGGCGCAACGTTAGCATTGCTCCTTCAAAGACAATTTAAGAAAAATGATGGTTTTCTATGTGTCCGGGGGGGGTTCCTTATCGTACTCGTGTTGTTAGAGATAACGCTGCCGCCTGTGGTAGCACAATGTGTTAGCCAAACCGATTGTTCTCCCTTATCTTGTTTATCCGTCTTTGTCCGACTCAGGGGCAAGGGTGAGATTCTTACTCCTATCAAACCAGTTAGCCAAAAGGTTATCGAGCTACAGGGAGGGGTGCACAAGGGATTGACTCACCAATCCGGGCCTCTGTGTCTGATCTGCTTGGAAAGCTTCAGAGCAGTCGGCTTGAATTTGGCGACGTCTGGGTGACTGGGTTGCTCTCCATGTTAGCTTCCTGAGCTATGCTGCTGATGTTGATGCTGATCTCAAGAATTTGTGAAGCGATAACGGCGATAACGATAACAGGTTCGTGTGGTGGGGCATTGACCCCTCCAAGGACAGAAAGCCCGTTGCGAGCCAATGCCAGTGACAAGTCACCACAAAGTCAATGCCGAGGAATTGTTCACGATAGCCAGGGAAAAGACCAGGTGTCCGAGACTGACCTATGGCAGGCGAAGATGCCACACATGTTGACTGTCTATTCTCTTGTTTTCTCTTGGAGGCAGGAGGCAGTTCTTGGGATATGGAGCGGACGTTGAGAGCGGACTACAAGCCAGTCAGTGACAACGGTCTTTATACTTACTCTGGCCGTTGCGGCGCGCGCAAGCAAGACAGTCGGCGTCTGTTGCGACGAGGGAGAGGGCGTTCGATCCGGCAAGGCGCAGGTGAGCAGCTGATGGTTGGTCAACAGGAGAGAGCTGCAGTAGAGCGTGGGATGTTTTTTTAAGGAGGGAGGCCACAGCACAAAGGTGTGGAAAGGAAGAGATGGGTAGGAGTCACAGAAATTTGTCTGGAAATTCCAAATTTGGCCGTTGAGTATGAGTCGACTACATTGCCCCTGCAAAATTTTAAGTACCTTTTAAGACCCCCAGACCTCTTGGAACCTGGGGCTTCCTAGTCCTCCATTGTTAATCGTTAGGACCCAAGTGGACGCCGATATCGCCACTCCTCACAATCCACCCCTGGTATATTTGTTAGCGCGGGCCGGAACCTGGGGATTCGGAGGCGAGACCGTCCCAGCCGTTTGCCAGCCCCGTGCCGGGCCTCCACCATTAGCTAAACTGCCCTGATAAGAAGTTCGCGATAATCGCGATATAAAAGTGTGGGAGCCTGCGAGGTGCCCGGCAAACAGTCCACGTGAGACGTTGCATATGTGAGAAGACATCATCTATCAGTTCTCAGCGACACAATGCCAGACTCTTCTTCGACTTGAGTGTGGGGTTGTCACCAATCCAAGACGGGAGCCCGCATGCTTCCCCAATGTTACGCGGGGGTATTGCTCGTTGCTGGAGAGCTAGGGCCCAGGGGCAGGACTCAATACCAACATCACGGAATTCCGCGTCAGAAACACTGCATGCTGAGGCGCAAGTCACGGGTACAAATGACGATTGATTCAGTGGTCCGTATTTTTGCTGAAGCAGATCCCATGAAACCCCCACTCCAGAAGCCAAATATCGGTTTGTCAGTGCAAGGAAAAGCCATTCCTTGTTGTGAAGTCGTCCATCTAAGCTCGCTCCCAACCCAATGCCACGCGCCTGCCTTCCGAACCTCCCATGATATTCCCACATAACTCCAAATATTAATGATCATAACCGAAGAACCCAGTACAAACTGCCTGCGCCAATCGCTTTCATGCTATTTTCGCCCTCAGCTCTGCCATCCACGGCTGGTGGGCCTAAGGGGCAGCATTCTCACGGACAATCCGTTTGATTCTCCTTTCGTATTCAGCCCTGTCCTTCTTGAAGAGATTGTAGGCCTCGGCCTGAGCAGGCGACTCGGGGTTAGGGTCGTTGAGGAGATCTTGGACTCCGAGGAGGATCTGCTTGAGAGTAATAGCGGGCTTCCAAGCCTCTTCCTCGTTGAGAATCGAAAGACATACGGTACCCGAGGGGTAAACGTTGGGGTGGAACAGAGGGGGAACGAATTTGCCTGCGTAGAGAGGATTGTATGTCAGTCGTGTGACCTACCGATTATGGAGTTGTTCGGCGAATATAACTTACACTTGGGGGGCTTCGTGGGGTATTCTACGGGAGAGAAAGAAGAAACAGGTCAGCTATCAAAGTTCGCAGCGCAACATCATGGGTTCTGTTCTGCTGGTGTAACAACAGGGGAGCTACATACCATCTGGAAAGGTGATCTGAAGCTTGAACTGGCCGCCCTCCCAAATAGTGTCTTTCTTGCCAGGAATGGCGCACTCCCAAACCTTCATGTCGAGCACACCTTGGGGATTCTTCTGAGGCTTGGCCCAGAACCCGAACGGGTGGTCTTTCCGCCACTGCTTTCTGGACAGGGCATGGCGCCAGTCAGTGAGGCTGTCGCGACAGGAGAAAAATGTCCGAAGCGATGCGCGCGCATCTGCAGCTGACAGAAAGGGGCGACTTACCGCTCCTCAATTAGGCGATTCTGGCAGAGTGTCGAGCCCATGGTGACGGTGTTGTGTGGATATCGTCGGCGATGGATCGAGAAAGTTTGGGGGCTGCTGGGCTGGTATGTATGTGAGGCGCTGATCACGAGACCTCGAGTCGCAAAAGGAAGCCGGAGCTTTGCGATGAAAAGGTGGGGGTTTTTGAAGGCGGGCGTCTGCAGTCGTCGTGGTGTTTCCAACCCCGGGGCGCGGGATGACTGTTGAGGGTGGTAGAAGTTTACAAACTTCAAAAGTTCAACCTGCCGCTGAGAGCAGAGATGCTGCCTTCCAGCTTGGTCAAGAAAGGAAAGTGGGGCTGTGGGGCACCAAGAAACCAATTCCCATGCCAAGACTTCACCTCGATGTTCTCTGGGTTCAATGAAGAAGCAAACATTGATGGTACTGACGGGCTTGCAGGAATAAAGATATGATATCAAAAGTTGGAATTGTGGGAAGGACGTTTATATATCGCTGAAAATGTCTACTTCCTGTGGCGGAAATTTGACCTGAGGATTCCTGGCAGTTCAGATAAACTACCTTAGTCACCCAGCTATTACCCTGTCATCTTCACTGACACCGCGCTCAGGCTCATAACCCTGAGCCTCATCCCAGTCTCACTCACTTTCATATCATCTTTTACTTCATGTTGTTCTATGGTTAGGTAGAAATCTCGAAATATGAGTACAAGATCCGAGTTCGGGTTCTCTACTATCAAACAATTGCAAGATTTAATTAGTTCTGTTCATTGTCATCAAGCACGAAGAGACGGAGAAAGAGGCAAAGATTGAGAAACTTATTTATGGTAGAAATTAAAAAAAAGGATAAGAGGGAAAGAGGAGATTTAGGAAATCAGTTTGTCTGTCTCTGCAGCATCCAGAGCGCCCAATAGGAGATTGGATTGCTTCCAGCTGTCTCGAAAAGGGGTCTAGCGATGGCATGATGCCCATCATGTAACAGAGGCACACATGGCTGCCATGATGGAATCCACAAATATTGAATTCTGGGATACAGAGAATTCAACTGTTCCCCATCCAGAACAATCCTGAGATAACTAAGAAATTGAAGTCCATTCACAAAGGGAAGGCGCGCCCAGCTGCAAGGGTGGGTCTTTCCTTCCAAACAACCAAGCTGCTCCCTGAAAGTAAACAAGACTCTCCAAGAGACTTTAGCTGTTAAATTCTGGTTCATATCATATGTTTTCTCATTGAAGATTCCCTCAGATCTCTTATATATAGACAAGTCAAAAAAAAAAAAAAAAGACAAAAGCTCACTGCCAGCCGGCATTCGGTGCCAGGTGGTCAGCTACGAACCCTCTTGAAGAGTGTTACTCCGCACGTGTTTGTCGTCGGGCTTGTCGTTACCGCGTGATCCGACGCAGTGGGCGATTCGAACGGTCGACAGGGCGAGGACTCGAACAGGCGACCTCCCAGGTAGGTACAGCGTCCTGTTCTACCTGGGAGTGATCGTCAACCTGGTCGGCGACTCCCATTACCATTGGGCCACACCCTCTGGTTGTTGTTGGAATATTGGTGCTTGAACTAATACATAAACCGTGTTCTTGCCCTCGTCACTGGCCAGTTGGGTTGGTGTTGTTCATGGAGGTTGTATTCCCACAACTTGCTAATTGTTTTTCTGACTTCGTGACCGTCTACCCTTTCGTCCCATCATGACCATTGACCACCTTCACTTGACCCAACATTCCATTCACAACACCTTCTGTCTCTCAAATCATCAGATCCACATATTGTCTTTTCAAGTATCTGATCCCATCACAGCCCACCACATCAAAGTCGCTTCCATTATTCTTTTTCAATATTTTTGACCCCATGACGGCCCAGGACTTGATGGGTATCCAGGCGTAGGAAAATACCGAACTACAGCAACAATTCGAGCGCCGTCGTCATCATATGCATCTCTCTCAATCTCTTCCACATCATCATCCCTTGTTCCAAGCTCCGGAGAGTGATGATAGCCATCATCTGAAGGGTACCTCGAATCGATTTCCTCGTCCAAAGGCATCGCCCAACGTACCGACCTAGGTGTACGGGGTTCAGTCTCTGTCTCTGGGATTGACTCGGCTGGTGCGTTTCCTTCGTTCTCGCCCTCGTCCTCATCCTCGTCGTGCTCTTCTTCACTTGGACTTGAACTTGAATCTGAATCTGAATCCGAACTCGACTCTTCTTCTTCGTCCGAATCCTCTGAATCATGAGCCTGTTGACTCAATTTATCACTCTCATCCTCCACATTCACCTGCTTAGGAGATCCCATTACTTCCTCCACCAACTCATCCGGTATCTCTTCCTCTCTCATCACCTCTTCCACTATCTCGTCTGATATCCCGCCAGCTCTCATTACCTCCTCAACTAGCTCATCCGATATCAAATCCCCCATCACGGCTTCTGCATCACGATCAGTATACGCACTCCTCATAACCCCATCAACATCAGCATCAGTAACCTTATCTTGCAGAGCATCCGCAATATCCTGCTCCGTCAGCATCTCCTTGAGCACTGCTTCCGCATCCGCATCTGTCACCAGCGGCTCCATCACTGCGGCGACATCCGCATCAGTAATCAACATGGCCGAGGCGGGCGGGTTAAACAAGTCGTCGATATCTTTCTGGGTAATGAGTGGTTCTCCTGCTGTGCCTGGTGCGCCGCTCAGGACTTCATCCCAGAGCTTGTCGTTGGCTGGGTCTACTGATTTGGCTGGGGAGGGAGGGGAGCGAGGGCCCATGGGTTTGGCTGAGCGAGGCCATCGGTGACCAAGCCCGCCTGACATTGGGGGTGGTGGACCGTTGGGATCGTAGTAGCCTGCTCCTTCGTAGGGGAAGTATGGATGGGGGACTACTTGGCGGTAGTAGTTGATTGTTGGGCTCGCTGCTGGGCCCGAGGGGGAGACGTTGATTATCCTCGGGCTGAGGGGTGAGGGAGGGCTGGGTGAGCGGCTATGGCTTGAACCGCTGTGATGAGAAGCTGGAGGCGGAGGTGGAGGTGGTGGCCCAGGAAATACCGGGCCGTGTCTTGCTGGCGGCATGGGTGGTGATGGGGCAGGTGGCCTGCGGGAACTATGACGAGATCGAGAACGGCGCACGCGAGATCGTGACCTTAAATCATGTAAGTGAGATGCTCCAGGTTGGCGAGCATTGACACTGTTTACCTTTCCACAACAACGGCTGGTGTAGGACCAGAACCGCCAGAACCTGAACCCGGACTTGAGCCAGTACCTGAACCCGACGGCGACGATGATCCTGCTTCAAGCGTCACAACCACACTACCGTCGTCAGATTTTGAGCTGTTGAAGACCCCGTACAAAAACGTTGAAATAAGGGCGATAACGAGCAGAAGCGGGATGAGTTGTGCCGCGGTGGTTGCCTGATTTACACTGCTCTCAGCTCCGATGCGGTTCCATCGGATTGTCAGCTCGATCGCCACGATGCTGGTAACCGCGACCGCCAGGCCCCCCATGGCCTCCAACCACTTTTGTGCTTCCCACCTTGACCGGCTAATCTCGTTGAGTGCCTGAACGTTAGTTATCATCAAGCCACACCTCCAAAAAAGGAAAGTGGAAAATGCCAACGACAAAACAAAAACCAACACCGCACACCACTACCATAAACACTCCACAATAGGGGCAGAAAAAGGGGCACTCACACCTTCCTCCTTCCCCTCCTAACCCTCTTAACACAGCCCACCACCACCAACCCCCCAATCAACATCCCCAGCACCAGCAATATATTCAACGCCTTCATACCCCCAGCCCTCAAATCCATCGCCCCGAACAAAAAGCCATACCCCCGACACCCCCCCTTACTTTCAAAATTCCCCCAGTTAACACTATCAACCCCCCTCCCCCAAAACCAAACCTGCAGCCCCACGACAACCAACCCGTACAACCCCCTCAGTACCCCCAGCACATCAACCTTGCCCCGAGTCTTGATCCTTAACCCTAAATGCGGGCAAAACGTCATTGCTAGATCGGCTACATGCCTCGGTATGAAGA
The DNA here is from genome assembly GCA_030549205.1 of Apiosordaria backusii. NCBI lineage: Eukaryota > Fungi > Ascomycota > Sordariomycetes > Sordariales > Lasiosphaeriaceae > Apiosordaria > Apiosordaria backusii. The sequence continues at coordinate 2,961,444 of JAUKTV010000004.1, forward strand.
GATACACTGTAATAGAAAGTAGCAAGATGATGATATACACCTCGACAATATGCAAACTCCCCGCCGCGACCTGTAGTATCAAAGCGAACAAAAGCGCAAAGTTGAGCACGAGTTCGGTCGACAGGAGTAGGACGATGTACTCCTGTTCGAGGAGCTCCAGCAGCAGGGTAGAGAGGTGGAGGAGGTAGAAGGAGGCGCGGAGGCCGAGGCCGTACATGGCTGGCTGACCGGAGATGGGGCAGGGAGTTAGAGATGACATGGCGATAGGGTAATAAGTGTTGAGACATAGGCTTGATAGGAATTTGAAGGGGGAAAGAAAATCAACAAGGGAATAAACAAAACTTGTGATGTGGTGTTGTTGTAAACAAGACCACCGAGGATTACACGGTCGATTATTAGATTGGGAAAGAGTCTTGTGCTTGCTTTGTGCTTCGTGACCCGAAGGTTGAACTACATGGCAGCTCAACCCACTCACCTTTTGTCCCGGGCTCTCACCAGGATTGTTCCACCAGCCTAACTTCATGAAAAGGGCATCATAATATTATAAATCTATGCTAGCCACTCGGTCGACAGCGCTTGACGATGTCGGACCGGATATGCTGCCATGTAAAGTGAAGGGCATCCCGAATCCGATTGTATCACAATATCTTCAGGGTTTATCCTTTCTTGTCCGATGTTTGCTCATATGTCTCGGGAGAGACAAACATCTGAAAGTCTCCCAAATACATACCCGCTCGGAAACCTCCGTATGCCGTGTACTCTACATCGATAAGTCTAACCCGATGGACTTAATTCAAGTAATAAGCAAAAAAACAATTTCATTCCCAATTTATGAAACTCCCGCCTGCTAAAATGCTTGCTAGACACTTTTAAAAATCCCAATAACCAAAAGAAGCGACGCATCCACACCCTATTCAACCCCTTCACTACCTCTCCAAACTCCCCCTCCCCTTCCCCCCCAGACCAACCCCCTTCCTCTCCCTAACCGCCCTTACCCACCTCTCCCTCTCCTCCCCCTTCACATTCTCCGGTATGCTCCCCTGCTCCCCCACACTCATCCCAAAAATCTCCATCAGCTCCGGTACCTCTGCATGATCCCTCGTATTCCTCATCCTATGGCACCAGCTCACAATCTTATCGACCCCCTCACTCCCATCCCCCCCCAACTCCATATTCTTCCCATCAATACTCGGCGTCTCACTAGCCCTATGCTTCACCCCAAGTTCTGGCTCCTGCCCATTATTATTATTGTTATTCCCGGCCTTCCACTCCCCCAACTCCTTAATCGGACTAGCCACCTCCTCCACAGGCTCAAACAAAAACTCCCCCCCAATCTGCCTCGAATCCCCCCCTTTATGCGCCAACCCCTTCGGTATCTGCTTCAGCCCCTGCACCACGCTCGCCAAGCTCGACTTGACCAAGTGAGTTTTTGTATACGCCGGCCTCTCCCCCAGCGCCAGAGTCCGGATCATGCCCAGTTCGGCATACAGCTTCCTCGTTGGGTCAGTGTACACCGGAAACGGGCAGCCCGTCTCGGAGGTGTACATGTCGATCAACCCTGGGTCGCCGCAGCCGATGACGACGATGAAGGTTGGGATCGGGAGGCCCAATAAATCCGAGGGGGAGAAGGCCGAGGAGAGGGTGCGGAGGTAGTCTTGACAGTTCTGATTGCACATCATTTGTTAGAATGGGGGGAGGAGATATAAAAGGGGTAAATGAGGGGGGGTATGGCTTACACCGCAGTAGAAATGCCTGACGAATACCAATAGCACTCGTCTCGCTACATGACGCCCGGTATACAAAGACCGGAAAGTGTGAGATTTCCCATTGCGATCCAAGACGATGTAGTTGTCTATTTTCTTCAAGGTAGCCAACGAAGGTAGGGAGTTGTCGGCTGCGACGCTCTCGGAAAAGTCAAGGGGGTTGGTGGTGTCAATGTCAGCGGTGGTGGCAGTCTTGTCACCCGACTGAACAGAGCTGCCACTGCCACCATTTTCAGGTTTTGATGGTGCTGACGACGCTGGAGCACCGGGAGTATCTGATGTTGTCGTCGTCGTCGTCGTCGTCGTTTTTGGCTCCGTCTGCCAGGCACCGCCCAACGTATTAGTTTCCGGCTTGGCGCCCGTGTTCTCGACTCCGCTTTCTGGTGGCGGCGTCGCAGAGGAATTGGGGGCAGGGTTGGGAACCGTGGTTGCGCCCGGCGCTAGATCTTTCGTCGGTGACGCCATGATTCTTCAACGTTGTTGTGTGAAAGCTTGAGTAATGAATCTTCAGATACGCGCCAAAGTTTAGATTGTTAATCTTCTCTAAAAGCGGCATCCCCCACCCAGCATGAAGATCGGCTTGGGTCTGCGACCACAGTACAAAAAGGCGGGGTGGTGGCTGTGGCAGGCAAAGGGTGGGGCTGATGAGGTCACAGTGCAACTTTCAATTAATTAAAGCCCATGCTTTATGGCCTTATCTTCACGTGAGCTCGTGTCAGCTTGGCCGGCTCTGCCCCTGCGAGTGTTCGCGTTATGCTTCAGGGGGTGGCCTCGCAAACAACACAGAAACATGCAGGAGTAGCGGAATAAATGATAGTATTATTCTGATCCTCTACCGATCTATCCGCTCATTTTCTTAAAATCAACAATCTCATAGGAGTGAACGAGTGACTAGTAGTTAGTTGCAAGACTCGAATCTCTGAACAAAGTCAGATCTCCATGCCCTGTACGAATGTAATGCCTAACAGGCGTAAAATGAGCGGCCACCTCCAGCCTTCCTCCCCATACTTTATCAGACTACCACCACTATCCTTCTCGTCCATAGCTAGTTCCAAAACAGGATGCCCCTGGCGGCGCAGAAAGGCGGACCAACTTGTCCATGCCACATGTCTGACCCCCCGGCTTGCTACACTAGCTCCCTCGTAATGCTGGAACAAAAGACCCTAACAATTCTCAACCACCTCCTGCGTCTCAATACTCAAGGCCTCAGAGGCCGATCGAGCCGCCTCTGCCTGTCAATAGTGACAGACAGCATAGGTCGTCAGAGCAACGCTTGGGCAGCGGTGGGTTGCTGCGAGGCGCAGAAGGATACACATACCTCAACTACCTGAGTAGGTTGGGTCAGCGCTCCTGAAAACTGTGACTCGTGCTTTCATTGACCGATCAGAAACGACCGGGGCGGATCCGAAGTTGCGCGCTCGACCGAGGTCTGCTGGGCGGAGCCAGACGAGAGGGTCCTCCATATGCTGCTTGGTGCGATAACTGCTTCAGTTGTTTGGTTTGCGTCAAAAGCAATACCAACCAACCACGCTACACGAAACGCTCAGTCGAATCCCGTCCCAACCTGACTAGCAAAAGCGGTGCTGACGCTCTTTTCGTCGTCATCGAAGCGACGGCCATATCCATTGCCCAAACCCAGGCTGCGCCCACCGCTCTCAACGTACTGCTTGAGACGGTCGCTGTGGCTGTACGAGGTAGGGCGAGCCGAGTTGATAGCCTCACTAAGACCTGCTCCCAGGCTTGCGCCGCCCTGACCAACGCCCTTGCCACCGATAACACTCGCGCTCGCATCCGTAAACTCGCTGTTGGCAACGCTCTCGCCAGCAACACTCTCGGCAATGCGACCACGGCTCTTGGCTCCAGGACGACCAGCTGGGTTCGCTCCAGGCAGGCCTGGCCACTGCTCTGGGTGGAAGTTGGAAAACATTGTGGGGTAAGCCGATGCAATGCCCGCCCCGCCCAGGGCAGAGCTGTGAATGGACGAGACATCGTCAGGGATGGCGTTGAATGAAAGCATGGAGCCAGTATCGAAATCGCGATGCGAGCCGTTTACGCCGCCACCAAAACGGCTGCCATTGGTGTAGCCACCGGCCACATGCTGGGCCTGTGCGTTGTGACGGGGGCGGAAGCTCATCTTGGGTCGGCTGAACTGGATGAGAGAAGTCTGAAGGTTTGTAAGAGGACCTTCCACCAAGCACTTGCGATCCTTGAAGTGGACAAGGAGGTGGTGCCATAACTCGTGCTTGGACAAAACCTTGGGGTTGCCAATGATGACAAGACCATACTTGGCTCGAGTGAGCGCGACGTTAAGACGACGGGGGTCCGACAAGAAACCAATGCCCTGGTTATCGTTGGAACGGACGCAAGAAAGGACGATAAAGTCCTTCTCACGGCCCTGGAAAGCATCGACCGAAGCAACCTCAACTTCCTTGTAGCTCTCCTTCTTGAAAGTGCCAGTGTTTTGCATCGTGCTCACGATGTAGCTGCGCTGGCCTTCGTACGGAGTAATGACACCAATGTCAGACGGCTTCACTCCAGCCTTGAAGAAGCGAGTAACAATCTTCTCCACGTTGGAAGCCTCGGTGCGGTTCAGATAGGACGTTCCGGATGCCGAAATCTCCTCATTGCCCAGGTTGGACCAGAACATCATGGGGGTTTCGGCAACAGGCCAAGGGAAGTCGACATCCTTGCGAAGTCGCTCGGTAATGGTGACACCATTCTGGAGCGATCCTTCATAAAACATGTTGGAAGGGAATTCGGAAAGGCAAGGGTGCATACGATACTGGACGTTGAGACGAATAGGAACCAGGTTAAGCTTGACCAATCTCTCAAACAGAGACTGGTTCAGGCCGGCCTTGGCCGCCTTCTTGTTCATGATCACAGGCCCGAGCTGCTTGTGATCACCAACCAGCACGACCTGCTTGCATCCGAGGACCAGAGGGATCATGCATTCTGGCTCAGCCGACTGAGTAGATTCGTCAATCAGCACGTTCCGGAACTTCATTTTGGAAAGCCTCGGGTCTCCAGCACCGACGCAAGTGCAGCACACAACATCGGCACTGTTAAGAATCTCCCGCTCGGCCTGACGGGTCAATTGCTTGAACCTCTTTTCGTCCTGAGACGACAGTTCGCCCGCGGCAGCCTTGAGCTTGTTGAGGTTTGTGAGCTCGCTGCTCTGTTTGTAGAGGCGCACCTGCTCGTGGAGGGCCAAAAAGCTCACGGAGGATTCGACATCCTCGCGAGATTTGGCCGTCAAGCGAACGACCTTGAGACCGGTACGGTGAATGCGTTCGCAAAGCTGGTCTACAGCGACGTTGGAAGGGGCGCAGACGAGAACTTGGCTGTTGTTCATCCTGGCAAGATGGTAGATAATGGTGGCTGAAGTGACCGTCTTTCCGGTGCCTGGGGGGCCCTGAATCAGGCTGAGAGGGGTGGACAGAACAGTCTTGATGGCTGTGATCTGGCTGTGATTCAGCTCGGGCAACCCTGGAACGTGGAACCTCTTAGGCATCTGCGTCTTCATGGGAGCAACGGCAACCTCATGGCCCAGCAGCTTGTGGAAGATGTATCCAGAGACGCTGAGCTCATCAACAGCAAATGTCTTCATAGCGAACTGCATGCGATCGTAGGACGTGGCCTTCCAGACATAGTCGGCGGAGAAATTGTGTGTGCATTCGGTGGGAACCGACTTATCGTTCGCCGCCTTTCGCAACTCAAGGGTGACCTCGTCCGACTGGTTGTTGGGGATCTTGATAACATACCCAACACCTTCCCATGGGGCGCGGAGCTCGCCCTTGTACTTAATCCGCATCTCATCGCCCACAGCCAGCTTGACATCGCCAGATTCGATCTTGGGAAGAATAAAGCTGGCCAAGTGCTTGTTGTTCAGACCCATATCCCAGCGAACCACCAGGTGGTCCTCTGACTGCGCCTCCTTGAGCTTCTTGTCGTAGTCCGATTCCATCTTGACGAGGGGCCCAAAGACATTCTGATAATGGTACGGATCATCGTACTTGAGGAGTACAGGATGCGGATCGTCGTCGACGCCGGTTCCTTTCTCCAGATCGGCGACCGTGGCACTCGGGGCCTCCTTCCACATTTCTTCAAGTTTCGCAATCATCGGCGGGGTCAAATGGCGAGCCCGGAGCTGTTCAGCGTCGGTCGGTGGGGAGACAATCCAGTTAAGAAAGGACCGATCCTCGATGAGGGGTTGCCACCGCGAAACATCCCAGCTCATATCTTTGGCTGAACTGCCCGCGGCGCAAGGTTGCCGGCAAAGAAGAACGACGACGGTGTCGGACTTGGCCGGAATGAATCCCAGCATGAACACATTCTTGTTTCCGCAGTTGTAGCATTCGAGGGTGGTATCACCAAGGGCTGACTCGGGGTGAAGCTGAACCTCTTTGTGGCGGGCTCGCACGAGATGGTTGACAATATGGGATGAACTCGAGTTACCACGAGCACTGCAGAACCACTTGTTGCATTCCTTTGCAATGCACTTGACCACACTGGACGGGGAGTGAATACCGCAATACCTGTGAGACCTGGTTAGTTCGTGACAAACCCCACCATACTTTCGAGGGCCCGTGACTTACGCGCAAGCGTGAGGGGGCAGCTCCTTGTCCTCTTCTGCACCTCTCGAGTTTACATCGTTTCTTGGTCCGCTGAAATTGCTGTCATCGTCGCGGAAATCTTCGGGGCCCTGGTTGTCATTGTCATCGTGGCGACGAAGGGCGTTTGTCGGAGAGCCGTGGTCCTTGAGATCGCCCAGAAAGCTTTCGGTTTCGTCGTCGAAATCGTCTGCAGTGGCATTAATGGTGGCAGCCGAGTCGGAAACAAGGTGGTTTCCGAGGTGGTTGAAAGCGTCCTCCATTATTGAACGGGCGGCGGGGATGCCAGGACACTTGGGCTGCAGAATGGTAAGCAAGCGGCTACAATCATGGAAGTTGCAAACAAGGGATACGAGTTAGATAGGACAAGAATCAAAGTATGATATTTGTGGCTTGAAGGAAAACGACGCGAGGGAGGGAAGAGGCGCGCAACGTGCTGGGTGCTGCCGAGGCTAACCTTGAATCACCACAGTCGAGAATTATTATTTGGTAGGTTGGAGAGCGCACACTGCGCGCGGCTGTCTAAGTATCTTTGGAATGTCGCAGTGACAGGATGTTGATAGAGGGAAAAAAGAGCTGGTGGAATTGCAAGCGACGGAACGGTCACATCATCGCTGGCACAAGATTCGAGGCAGCTGATGGGCTCGCAAATCCACAGGATCGGTGGTGAAGTAAGCTCTGAAGATTCTTGTGTTTCGTTGTGGTCGCTGGTGGTTTGCGATTTTCTGGCTGTGGGAATCCTGCACCTTGACAGCGCTCACGCTGCAGAAGAGACGCCTCCCAAAGTGGAAAGTGGCGGCTACCAGGCTGCGGTACAGCTGCACGACAGGTGGGAAAAAAAAGTTAGTCAGGGGCCCATGCTCCATTTTGCCGGTGCCCCTCCACCGATATGGCTGATTGATAGGTGCTGATAGCCATTTGGTTCTCAGCCTTGCAGGGGAATTATTTTCTCCAAGGCCGTCAATGACATTTTGAGAGAAGGCATTTCGACAACCGTTCTGGCCATTCGGCAAGCAAACCCCCTGAGAACCTTCAGATATCGAGAATCCGAGGCCTGTTTTTCTGCGCGCGCCGTTCTGGACCTCCACATTGAAGTGCGACACAACCCAAATACGAAATGATTGTCAGTACCTAGATTCCGCTGCACCAAACCTCGCGTATCCACCGTCTAACTGTTATCTTCAGCGCAAACAAGCCCGCCAAAGGCGAGACTATCTCTACCGGAAAGCAGTCCTCCTGCGCGATGCCGAGGTTTCAGAGAAAAGGGCGAAGCTAAGAGCTGCCTTGGCTTCGGGGAAGCCACTCGACCCAGAACTCGCCAAAGATACGCAACTTCGCAAAGACTACGACTACGATGCGTCGCGCGACGTCGCCGAGGACGATAGCCTAGATATCGATGATGAATATTCTGAACTGTCGGGTGTTGTTGGTATGAATGCCTTGGCTGGGTATTTTCGGCACATGTGGTCAAGTGCTAATGATGTTTCCAGACCCTCGCGTTCTCGTCACTACTTCTCGAGACCCCGTAAGTCTCCTTCGACGTCAAGATTGGCTTCCGGGAACTGACACTTTTGACAGAGCTCGCGACTCATGTCCTTCAGCAAAGAAATCCGATTATTATTTCCCACTGGTATTCGATTGAATCGTGGTAATTTGGTGTTGCCAGAACTTGTCCGCTCAGCACAAGCCGAGAAGCTCAGTGATGTGATCTTGCTGCACGAACACCGGTATGTTATTTTTATCAGTTCCAAACAAAGCTTTATTAACCTCAAGTAGTGGTACACCAACGGCTATCACCATCAGCCATTTCCCCCATGGCCCAACACTGATGGCTTCCCTTCACAACGTCGTACTCAGAGCCGATATCCCAAGGTCCATCAAGGGGACTGTGTCAGAATCATATCCACATCTAATTTTCGACGGCTTCACAACCAAGTTGGGCTTGAGGATCGTCAAGATCTTGAAACATTTGTTTCCACCACGAGACGTTACCGCCAGCAAAGCCGCCGGCAACAGAGTCATCACTTTTGTGAATCAGGACGATTGCATTGAAGTCCGTCACCACGTGTATGTGAGGACGAGCTATGACTCGGTCGAACTTTCCGAGGTTGGCCCGCGGTTCACCATGCGACCATTCTCCATTACCATGGGTACGCTCGAGAACAAGGACGCCGATACAGAATGGCACCTGAGCCAGTACACTCGCACCAGCAGAAAGAAGAGCTACTTTTGAGCGGCACAAGGTTGATTGCGCCATAATCATCAAGTGGTGGAGTATTTGGGAGTAGTTGGGGTGAATAATCACCCGAGTTAAGAAGCTCTGTCAGAGAGCCAGGCCACCTCGATACCCAAACCAATCACGAAGTTTTGCGTATAATCGACACTGAGGCATGGAGATATCTTTCTGTGCTAGGGTATGGTAGTCTGTGACCACGATGCTGCAAAGTGCGTGAGTGGCTGGACAGATGGGAGAGGAAGATGGCAATCATGACAGCAGGGCGTTCAATGGGCAGGGAAAATCAAGTCGCTTACATAATCAGGGGTTCAGGGGCAATACATCGTAGTGTTCAAGGTGATCAGCCACAGCACACGAATCTGATGTTGGAAGAAGATTAAATGGGAAACTGTTGATAGGATTTGGGGACCGGCGAGTGGCTAGTAAATATGAGAAGATACACCTCAACTGGGGCCAATTTGCATGTGCTTCGTCAGTAGCTCGACGTTTTGGTACTTCCTAGCTATGGCATCAGAGAGCCTCGGTCTTAGCTGCCAAACTTGAAACAAGTTTCCATCTTCCTCACTTCCGTCACTCATGGTTTCGGAAACGGAATGCCAGAGCTGTGGGTAGGAATGGAGACGGTGGACCGTTCACATCAATTGTGGAGAAACATGCAGATCAAGCTTCAGCCTCGCTGCAGGTGACGCCATCAAGTTTGCCGCCGGTGCGTCCGATTTCAAGAAGCCGGAGAGTGACGTCTTTTGACCACATAGGCCAAATTTTTAGGTAGTTTGATGACTAAACCTGGCTGAAGTGGGCTTTTTTAAGTTGGCTGGTGGCTGCCTTATACTATAGAAAATACCGGAAAAGCTTAACAATTGTCAGTACTTGTATTGAACACAGAGATTGGCGCTCTTAGGCTATATCTTATCCCAGTAACTTAGATAGTATATATTATACTAATTATACCTTTAAGTAGTATAAATAGAAATAAATATATCTTTGCCTGCTAAAGAGGTAAGGATTAGTACTACTAACTATACCTTCCGAACTTTATACTTAATAAAAATGGCATTACCTAACGTACTGATTATTACTATTAAGGGCCAAATTATTATTGGCCTTACAATTAAAGAGCCCCCGAGGGCTAAATATATAAGTTTCTACTATTAAGTAATTAAAATTATCGAAAACTTAACCGATACTATTATTATTATTTAATTTAGCTATACTATTGTAGTATTAAGCTTAGAAAAGCAACTTAATTCCAAACCTAGTTATATTAAAGTAGCCGAAGCCTTTAATATTCTCGAAAATGGTATTTTAGAAGCCTTAATTACCAAAATGGCTAAGAAGGAAAAGTAGATAGAATAGTTAGGGAAAATCACTACGAAGGTTTATAAGTAAAAGGTCAATAGGAAGTAACTTAACTCTTAAGATGGCTAAGATAAAGAAGTGGATAAAATAGGTAAAGAAAGTCGCTAGGAAGGTTTACAGGTGCTAGGAAGGTCAATGCGAGTAAATCGTATAAATGGCGGGGAAGCATGTATAATTCTAGTTTTAATACACCGAGAAAATGACAATTTGGACCTACCATACCTTTTGAGTATGGCAAGTCTCCTCCGAAGGGGAATTTTTAGGTAGTGTACGGATACAATCTCTTATACGGCTGGTGATGAGACAATGCTAGCGGATTTGGACGGTTCAATGAACAAGCATGAAGAGTGCTGGGATCGGAATGATTTCCAGGTCTAGCACTTTTCCAAGGCATCAATGAAGGAGCCCCGAGCTCCCAAGCTGTCACGGATGTTGCCTTGCCATCCCACAAAGATGTCCAACGGTTGCCGAGAACAGAGGTGAGCTGCTACCCCTTCCTTGTTTTGACCGCTTTGTCGGTATGGCCCAGAACACACGGAACTGTTCGACTCCGCTATCCCCACGATGGAGGAGCTTCAGCTTCGCCTTTTGAGAAAAGAGGTTCAAATATCTGAGCTACTTTACTCCCTGAGTTCTCCAAAATGCTATCTTTCCAGTTGTACACGGTTTACGTATACCGTCCATGTCGATCCTAGGTCTCGTGCCCTGAAAAGACTGCGATCGAGAACCAAAAAAAAAGTTCACTGCCTCGCGTTGCACGCCCCGTAAGCTTGGGGCTAAGACTCGCAGGGTTCTTGAACTGAACCAAAAAGAGCTTGGTCTCGCGGCGGCTTGGACCCCGTTCTGCAAAACTGAGAGAGAAAAGGGAAATTTGCGGGGCTATTAACCGTCAAAGTGGAGATCCGAGTGCAGGCGTAGCAACAAAAAACCATCAGCCACACTTGAACGGACCACTCAGGTGCTCTCGTCAACCAGCCAGCGACGTGCAGCACTGGACGGGGAGGCCAAGGCAGCGCAAGCTGGGAGATTTGATCAATCCGAGCCTTCACAAACCACCAACAACCCTTCTTCCTTCCCGCCAATTTTCAAGGAAGCAAGTTGACGACGACCCAGCGCGCTATCGCATCGATCTCGCCAGATATCATTACAACCACAGTCAACGAGAGCATACCAGAGCACATCAATTGAACAGGAAGCGGTGCGATTGCGTCAGCGACCATGTCGTACAATCCTTACAACCAGGGGCCCTCGGCCGAAGCTGGATATGGCGGCGGATATGGCCAACCTGTGAGTATTTCCTCTGAATCGCGTCGCGCCGTCAGGTGTCGGATGGGCCGGATGGTGCCAAAAGCCATCTTCCTTGCCAGCATGAAGACACAGATGCGTTCTGTGCGGTCAACGCCAAGCGCGTGCAACACCATTCATGATTCTGAAATGCTAACTTCTCGCTTTCCATGACAGGAACAACATGAGATGCAATCATATGGGCAGCAGTATGGACAGCCTTACGGCGGACAATCTTACGGACAACAACCCTACGGCGCGCCACAACAACAACTATATGACCCTCCTCAGCAACAGGATGACTCATCAGACTCCGTCCTCACACAAGGCCAATTCCTAGAGCGCGTGTCTGCCATTCGTCAGGAAATTCAAAGCTTGGGCCAGATCATCCGCCGAGTTGAATCTCTTCACCATGCCGCCCTATCTGACACAGACGGCGATGTACAAGCGAAGCTGGACGCCGAGGTCGCCAAGTCACAACTCAAAAACACGGCCATCAAGGATCAGATCCAATCCCTGAAGACGGATACGGAGCGGACTACAGCTAAGCACGGCACTTTTGCTTTGAAGAAGCGCCAGTTTGAGAGTCTCAACAATGACTTCAAGGACGCTATCCAAAAGTTCTTGCAAGAGGAGCAGGCGTACAGACAGCGCTATCGCGAGCAGATCATGCGCCAGTACAGAATTGTGAACGAAAATGCCACCGAAGCGGAGTTGCAGCAGGCTGCTGACGCTGACTGGGGTGATGAGGGTATCTTCCAGACTGCTGTATGTTTCATTCCCCGTCTATTAATGCAAACGTTCCAAGCTAACATTTCTCCTAGCTCCGCTCCAACCGCTCTGGCCGCGCCTCCGAAGTTCTCGGCAATGTCCGCGCTCGCCATAACGACATGGTGAAGATTGAGCGGTCCATCAACGAGCTTGTCGACCTTCTCGACATCCTCAACCAGCAGATTGTTCAGCAGGGCAACATCATTGAGGATGTGGCTCAAAAGGCCGAGCAGACGACGGACCACCTCGGCAATGCCAACACCCAGATTCAGACTGCCGTCAAGAGCGCTCGGAACCGGAGAAAGCTCAAGTGGTGGTGCCTGGGTATCAGCATCTTGATCCTGATCATCATCGCCGTGGGTGTGAGTGTTGGTGTGACGATTTTCAACAGAAACAACGCCAGTCCGCCTGCATCTCAATAAATTTAAAATGGCAGTTGCGAACCGGATCGATAGATTGGCGTTGACAGGGTGGTCTTTTCTACTTCTGTCTCTGTCATGTCACGGGAATGGAGTTGATAGTTGCTCTTGCTTGTTATGTTTGTCGGTAAGAAAAACGTGTAATGATCCTGGAAAAGAAACGGCGGTTGCGTCTGAGGCGGCGGGGGATGTCCAATATTTGTTCTGTCCGTTCGTCTGGGCGAGAGCGTGGGGTGGAAGTGTCGAATTACGAGCTCTGTCTTTATAGGTAATAATCCCTGAGAGTAGGGGAGAGCGTCAAGCACACACAAAAACGGGGCCCTGGTTGTGGCGGGTGGGCGGGATTAATGACGGGTTTGATGGAGCATGCTAATGATATCCCGTCATTGGGAATCAGGGGGTTTTCTTCATACAGAGAGATGGGCGAGTTTTTATCTATTGCTTTGTTGGGAGGGGGTTACGCTGTTAGTTCTTTCAGTAAACTACTACCTATGTAGCATGTACAAAGTACAGAGGTACATAACGGATTAATTCAGGGGTTTTTTTTTTTTCTTCATTAATTCATGTACACATCCTGAACAGTGACTCCTTCCACTCCCTGTTAGCCAACACAGGCATAAGACAGATTGAAGATATCATGAGAATGATGAAAATCCCAGGACTGAACTCTGAGTCCAAGAGCTCCAGAAAGCGAGACTGGCCAAAAGGTATCTGTCAAGGTCCAACGGTTTTGATCGACCTGGGCCCATTTCCTTCACCTTTCTTATCTCGTACGAAAGCATCCGCGTCACGAACTCATTTCAGAGCCTGACTGAACATGTTATTTCGCTTTTGGTTCGTGGCCTAAACCATACCTACCCATACGCTCTACTCGAGACTATGTAACAAAGTGCATGTACGTGTATGTTTCCGCCTTCCCCCTTTTTCCATACAAGAAAACCAAACCTTCCGCCTATAATGACAACAAGAAAACAAAACTCGTGACATGACATGATAAGAAAGGCGATGTCATTCCTCCTTGGGCTGCGTTATAGAGTGGCGTGGTTTGTATGGGATGGGACTACGCCAACCTCCTGTTCTCTCCCTCTCTCTCCATCATCGTACACAATATTAACCATCCTCACCTCGGCCTCCCCCTCCAAGACACCTACACTGCTTTCGCCAAGTAAGACCGACATACAGCGCATGATATGAACAAAAGAAAATACAAGAACACCATCGAAGCAGCATCAGCCGCTTATGCGGTCAACAATTCAAACTGCAGGTGCGGCGCTTTGACAGGCATACCATTCACGCTTGATTTTTAGTTGCAGGCGCTTGACCACGGCGCAACGAAATAGAATTCTCCGCATCTCTGCTGTCTGACTTCTCAAAGTCCGCAAGCTTCTATCGCATCACACCGCCGCCCATGCTCGACAGCTTGCTCGCCAAGTCAGGATACTTCTCCTGCACTTGGATCTGGGTTCTCGTGGCCTCGGCATAGGAGATGGCACTAACAAGCTCGCCCTCAGTTCTAGCAAGCTCAGCTGCGCGCTCAAAGTACTTGAGAGCTTCAGTCACGCGGCCCTGCTGGAGAAGCAACTGCGCCATGGTGGCAACGGCGATGTCGCACTCAGGATCAACTGTGAGATATTGTGTTAGAAAGCGCCAGACAGAGTATTGAGCACAACATAAATACTTACTAATAAGAGCCTTCTCGCAGAGCTTCTCGGCTTCGCCGAAGTCCTGTTTCCACTGAAAGAGTGCGAGAGACTTGTTGATCAAAGGCAGCACGTTCATAGACCATGGCTTGGTCTCCTTCTCAAGCTCAATCGCTGTGTCGAATTTGTCGATCGCTTCGCTGAATTTGGTTTGGTCCAGGAGCAGTTCGCCATAGTAGTTGTAGACATCTGGGGTCTTGGGGAAGTTCTTGATGCACCGCCGGAAGGTCGCCATTGATGAAGCAATGGAGCCGAGCTTGTACTGGGTCACACCGAGCTGGATGTGAGAAAAGATGAAATCAGGGTCTAAATCGATCGACTTCTGATAATCCTTCTGCGCGTCGGCGAACTCTCCCTTGATGAAATGAAGCTGGGCGCGGTGGTAATAGATATCTGGATCCTCTGGGTTCTTGGCCAGGGCGGCTTCGAAATCGGCTTCCGCCTTCTCAGGGGCACCTAGAAAGTGTTAGTTAAACAGGAAGCGCAATATTTGTCAAGAACAAAAGACATACCGAGTTCCAAATTCATACTCGCGCGCTTGATGTAGCTCTGAGTCAGCCCAGGGTCGAGCTCAATGCTCCTGGACAGATCGGCCAGAGCCTCCTCATGCTTGCCCTTGAGGCATTGGAATGTGCCGCGAAGATTGTGGGCATAGGCCTCATATTCACCGAGATCTCCCAAAGTCAGGGCTTTCTCGAATGCCTCAGCAGCCTGGTCGTACTCTGGCGCAATCTTACTATCCAACGCCTTGAGACCCTTTTGAAGCTGACCCTTTCCAGTCTCCTCATCCAGTTCGACGTCGTCCTCCAACCCCGCTGGCCTTGGCTTAGCCCTGAAACTCTGGAGATAGTTGCCCACAAAGGTTGCGCTAGGAAGTCTGGCCGGCTTGGTCTCGAGGATTTCCTTCGCCTTGGTCTCGGCAAACTTCTTCAAAAGACGCTCAACCGCTTGCGCACTCTGCTCGTTCCTGAACCCATCGATGATGCAGCTGGCAGTAATGTCCAGCAGGGCCTCGCTGTACTTGCCAAGGTGGTCGTAGGCATTCGAGCGGCGGTTAAGCGCTTTGATATACTCGCCATTGAAAGCAAGAGCCGCAGTGGTATCCTCGACAACCTTGTCCCATTGGCTCAGAGCGTTGTAGCAGGCAGCGCGGTTGCAATAATAAACCGGGTCCGGCTTGCAGAGGATGGCTTTCGAGTACAGCTCGATGGCCTTGTTGAAATCCTTATCGTTGTATGCCTTGTTACCGGCCTCTTTGAGCTTGGCGGCATACTCCTTGCGTTGTGATTCGGAGAAGGTTGTGACGGATTCCTCGTCAATTTCTGGCAGCTCATCGGCGGTCTCAACTGTGGCGGTCTTGGGGGTTTCCGCCTGCTTCTCGGCGGTAGTGCTCTTGTCGGCTTCCTTGTCGGCCTGTTTCCGTTTCCGCCGCTCCTTCTTACTGAGCTTGGGTGCAGATTCCTAGAGACGAGGAGATGGGGTCAGTATCCCGGCAACCGAGGACGGCGACGAGGGGTATCATCAGGCGGACGGCAGGGGTGCTCACTTGATCAGGGCCCTTGCGGATATAATAAACGGCGCCGGCGCCGGTGACAACTACGGCGACACCAGCAATGGTGTAAACGAGTCCTTTGTTCTCTGAGGCCCAGTTCGAGATGCGGTCCCACAGCGACGAATTGCCCGGCACTGTTACAGTGGTCCCCGCGGGGCCTGAAGCAATCGTGGGAGCCATGGCTCTTTTGGCGGCAATGAGCTCAGCGCTTAATGGAAGGCTCAGTAAAAGAGACGATACGGGCGATTAATGCTGTGTCAAAAATGAGATATGACTACTCGACAGTTGGGTGAAGTGCCGGATGGTTGATGTAGATTATTTTCGATAGCAAGCAAAACCTTGACGTCTCTTCCAGCAACTGCACAACCGACAGCAAGCCATGGAAGCTTGATCAAAAAAAATCGGTCCAGCGCGGCCCGCCAATTGCGATTGTTGCAAGTGCTCCACGCCACTGCTCCACCACGCGGTTTTTCCGGAAGCTGGCCTGGCACGCTGTAGACAAGATAATAGGTACTACAAGTAAGTCAAGTGCATGGGCACTGTGATGGATCTTCCTATAAGTTTTGATGCCTGTTGACTGCCTCTTACTTACCTACTGGCTGGCTTCTGATGCCCGTTCACTGCCCTGCCTTCTGATGCATTTAAATTCGATTGTAAGCCTGTTATCTAGTACCTAGCTTCTGTGTGTGTCAGTCCCCGGGCCTATTATTTTGTCCAGATAGTGCCTCGCAGACTGGCACGCCTGGGCTTGCTCCTGCCACCGATAAGAAACGGTGACTTCACTCTTTGCTAATCAAGGTCCAAGCTCCACCCCCACCAAACAGAACCTTCTTCAACCACCACCCAAACTGCCTGAGGCATCAACGATGCAACCGTCTGTCAACACAAACACCCCACCACTGAGCTTCACATCAGGTCCCCACAGTAACCCTCAGGGGCATCGTGAGGGGTTGCCGCTCGTTGCTGTCAAGTGTGCTGCAGTGACTGGCTGAGGATGAGAGACGTGCTACAGATCTACAAATTCAAGATTTAAGAGCTGATCAACAAGTTGAAACTGTGAGCAGCTTAACACCATCTTCAACACATCTTAGGTACCCAACATGTCACCCCCAGACTTTCAAATTTTCACTTCCCTTCGTTTCGATCCCTCTCTTCTCCAGGTGCACTCCAGCCCAGCCTTCTCCCACGCAGGCTGGAACCATGACCACCCCTCCCCCTTTTACATGCTAGACTACCACCGCGACCGCATGCTCCGTGCTGCCCGCCATTGGAAATGGGAATCTGCCATTCAAGTCCTCGCCGGTGACGCCGGCCTTCAGCTCTTAGCGGAAACCATCACAGCAAATCTCTCTCAAAAAGATGAGCCAGCCAAAGTTAGAGTCGATATCTTCCAGGACGGCAAGCTGACCGTCACCGCCTCTCCTACCCTCTCAGTTCCTCTGACTAGACTCTACCCAACGACATTGGACCCGCCTTCTTTGGACTCGTACTCAGGCACCGTGTTTGAAGTGGTTGTCGACACCACACACAATGTCAACCCGTCAGAGTTTACCCATTACAAGACCAGCAAAAGACAAATCTATGATCAGGCGAGGCAGCAGGCAAGCATCACGTCGCCTACCATTCCCCGGGAAGTCTTGATTGTGGATAGCAAGGATGGCTCAGTGATGGAGGGTTCGACAAGCACACCTTACTTCTCTCGGGAGGGGAGATGGGTCACACCTGTGGTGAACAAGGAGACGGATAAGGAATGGCATGGTGGGCAGGATGGGACGAGTAGGAGGTGGGCTTTAGAAAGGTATGTTTATGGCAGGTATCAAATGGAAAAGAGGAGTAAGAGGAGCCGAACTAACAGATGAAATAGGGACCTTGTTGTTGAGGAGATTGTTTTGGTTGACTCCTTAGTCGATGGGGAAGAGTGTTGGTTGAGCACCGGAGTCAGAGGCTTCATCTTTGGTAGGGTGAAGTTGAGCCGATGAAATGCTTCCCTGGCTCTAGGTACAGGGTATGGTCAAGCAGTGTCAGTGCCTCTTGCCGATTCACGAGGGGCCATGAGCATGCCTAGAAGTATGTAGTAGTTACTGTCACATTACTCATGACATAGGTTTGTGTATGGGTCTTGGTGGGGCTGAGACCACCCCATCTTGCATTGGAGACTCATTGACAACCAGAATAAGGTATTGGTTATTGCCATGACCTTTCTATGGAGATGGGCAGCTTGTATCTCTACCAGATCCGACACTACGCCATGCCACAGGGTCTGCGGAAAGACGATCAACCTTGGGCAAAACCGGTCAAAAGAGCAATTGCGCACGCTTCTGTCACATGGCAAACACCATGGTAGCGGTAACACCACGGCTCCTCGCGGCTTCTGCCCCATGATAACACCTGTCAACGAATTCAGTCTCGGCCGTTAAAACCAGCCACCGTTTGTCATTGCGCCCTTCTTGCTGTCTACGTAATCCCTTTTCAGGCTCAAGTCATACACGACTGCAGTTTGCGCGCGTTCGCAGCATAGCCGTCTCAGAGAGGAAAGAACGACAGCGGCACTTGGCGGCTCATGATTGAGGCATCCCTCATGTGTCATCTCCTCGGCGTGGGGGCATGACCTCGCTCTTTCCATCCAGAGGTCAAGCCAGTTACACATGACAGCATGAGTCCTATTTGAACAAACGAATCCCCTCTCCGTTTTCTCATTCATTTCCCGCCTGTCTTGTCCATGATATTACCATCGTACTTCAGCAACACCACAACTCTCAGCCTTCAAAAATTGCTTCTCCTTTCCTTGTTCACCACAAATTACACACCAGACTCTCTCAACCACCAAAACCAAAACAATCAGCACAGCATCATGGAGCCTATCTTCATTGCCCAGTCCAAGCTCCGTACCGAGCTCGGCCTTCACAAGGTCAAGGCTATTCCCAACAGTAACTTTCAGCGCCATGGCACCAAGGCCTACGCCTCAGCCATCAACCGCTATGGCATCCAACCCACCAAGCCGGGCCCCCTTACCTCCCGGACGATTCGCGACCCGAGCACCAACTGGACTTCGGGCAAGTACGCTATTGGTGCTCTGCGTGACATGTGGACTTCTCTTGTTGAGAAGACAGGAGACGACAAACCGGGTGAGGTTGGGGCCCAAGACCAACAGAATGATATGGAGTACCTTTGCGAGGTGTTGATCGGCACCCCTCCCCAGAAGGTCCTCTTGGATTTTGACACTGGCTCTGCTGACCTCTGGGTATGTTTTTTAATCACCTTCCCCAATTCAAGTTGGTGGCAGTCTGACAAAAATCAATACAGGTCCGCCCAGATGCCTTCAAGCACGCCGAGTCCTCCACCTTTGAGCTCCTCAAGCACAAGAGCTGGAAGATCCAGTACGGCGATGGCAGCACAGCCTCTGGCTTTGTTGGCCATGACACTATTTCTATCGGCGGTCTCGTCATCAAGCAACAGGCGGTAGAGGTGGCCAAGCACGTATCCTCTCAATTCAGCCAGGGCGTCATGGGCGGTCTCCTTGGTCTGGCTTTCAAGCAGATCAATACCGTTTACACCACCTTGGGCATGCGCGACCCGCAGCCCACACCTGTCGACAACATGATTGCCCAAGAGGACATCCCCAAGGAGGCCGAGCTGTTCACATCGGCCTTTTACAGCTCCCGTGATCTCCAGCCGGAGTCTTTCTACACCTTTGGCTGGATTGACCAAGACCTGGTCAAGAAGTCTGGAGAGGAGATTACCTGGGCCAAGGTGGATAACTCTCAGGGCTTCTGGTTGTTCGACAGTGAGAGTGCCAGCATTGATGGCAACAAGGTCGAGCTATCTGGCAACAAGGCCATTGCGGACACTGGCACGACGCTCGCGCTCATCTCGGACGAGGCCTGTGACGCCTTGTACAAGAAGATTGACGGCGCTTCCTACAGCGAGCAGTACCAGGGCTATCTCATCCCCAAGACAGTCAAGGTTGATGATCTTCCGGACTTCAGCGTCGCTGTTGGAGAAAAGGAGTTTGTTATTCAGAAGGAGGATCTTATCTTTGCGGATGCCGATGACAGCAATTATTACGGCGGGGTCCAGTCACGCGGTTCCATGCCGTTTGATATACTTGGAGGCACCTTTTTGAAGTCCATCTACGCCGTAAGTCTTGCTGGAATCACTTTGTGTTCTTGATGCTGACTGGGTTCGTGTTCAGATCTGGGATCAGGGCAACAGTCGCTTCGGCGCCGTACCCAAGATCGAGAAGACGCAAAAGACTCCTTTGCCATCCACTGAGGGTGATGGTGCGGAGAAGGTGATTTGCTCACTCGACAAGAGCGAGGTGAAGCCTGTTTGTCACGTTGGTGTGACCAACGTTTGCCTGTCCGATTGCTAGTTTGGGGTTGTTTTTATTTTTGCTGCTGGACAGGTCATTACGTGAGAGGAGCCAAGGCGATGAAAGAGGCTCCCGTCGTTTTGTGGGTGATGGATGAATGAACACCTTAGGGGCCCTCGTTTACCGCATTTTTGGTAGGGTTAGCTGAGCACTCAATACAAACATTATTTTTGGCATGATGCTGTTGAACTTTCGATATCATGTGAGAAGCAGACATTTCATATTTTGAGTCATTGACGGTGCCGGCCGTTGAGGTTGCAGCGGTTACCAGCGGTCCGGGGCCACCTGAAGCCAAGCTGGCGGCGCTCAGGCGCCTGTTGGAGGGGTGAGCTGCGACCCCACACTCCGTGATCGGGGGTTGAGCCCAGTGGGTGGATGTGGATGCTGAATCGAATTGCTCACTGGTCTCCAACAAAAATATTTCAACTCACTCACCAGTCGTTACACGTATCACTCACACAGTTTCTGAGGAGAGAGTGACACACGAAGGGAGCGGCTGTTCCCGACCAACGACCTTTGTAACACCATCACACACTATCCTCCCCCAGACAAGGTTGAAGAGAAGCAGCAAAAATGGCGGCCCAATCTTTTGTTATCAAAACCCCATGCTCCTCTGCCAACATCGGCCCGGGCTTCGACGTCATCGGCCTCGCTCTGTCGATGTATTTGGAACTGCACGTCACCGTCGACCCTCCCACATCTTCCTCACAGACATGCCCACTCAACTGCAGAATCACCTACGAAGGAGAAGGAGAGGGGACAGATGAGATTTCGCTGGATCCCGAGGTGAACTTGATCACGAGAGTGGCGCTGTATGTCCTCAGATGCCATGACCAGAGGGCGTTTCCCAAGAACACGCATGTTCACATCAAGAATCCTATCCCGTTGGGGAGGGGGCTGGGATCGAGCGGTGCGGCGGTTGTGGCGGGGGTTATGCTTGGGAAGGAGGTGGGGAGTTTGGATCACTTGACGGGGGAGAGGCTGTTTGATTTTTGTTTGATGATCGGTAGGTCTCTTGAATATGAATGGGGGGAAATGGATGGGATGGGATTGCTGACGAGAGGGAACAGAGAGACACCCCGACAATGTCGGCGCGGCGCTGTTTGGTGGGTTCGTGGGGACTTACCTGAAGCCATTGACTCCGGAGGACACCGCCAGAGTGGAAATCCCGCTGAGCGAGGTGTTGCCTGCCCCTCAGGGAGGGATTGATACGGGGGATAGACCCCCTGAGCCGCCTGTGGGAATTGGTCACCATATCAAGTTCCCTTGGGCTCAGGAGATCAAGGCGGTGGCGATTATCCCCGAGTTTGAGGTGCCTACTGCGAAGGCGAGACAGGTGCTGCCGGCGGAGTACCCCAGGAATGATGTGGTAAGTTTTTTCTGGGTGATATATATGAGGGGGGTGGGATATTGTGCTGATAAGATGGGCAGACATTCAACCTCCAGAGAATAGCGCTTCTGCCCGTTGCGCTGGGCCAGAGCCCCCCTGATCCGGAGCTGATCTACCTCGCTATGCAGGATAAACTGCACCAACCGTACAGACAGACGCTCATCCCGGGCCTGACAGAGATTGTGGAGAGCATGACGCCCACTACGCAACCAGGTCTCTTGGGAGTGTGCCTTTCTGGGGCCGGGCCGACGATTTTGGCGCTGGCTACGAGCAACTTTGAGGAGATTGCCACCAAGATCATCAAAAAGTTCGAGAAGAACAAGATTGTGTGCAACTGGAAGGTGCTGGAGCCGGCGGATGGGACGACGGTGGTGAGGACGAAATGATTCTATTGCTGAGATGGAGATCACTGGTGGCGACGGTATGGGAAGAGAGGAGGTGATAAAATGGGGTACATGATACAAAATAAATAATAGATAGAGGGGGGATATAAAAAAAGGATGAAAATGATACCCGGTTGATCAGACTTTGCAGCAGTCTCTTTATGTGTTCTGCTAGGGTCAGTTGTGTTTGTGTGATAAATTGCGAACTTGATATACTAAGCTTATCCTTGGGTACTCAGGGGTAAAATCATTCAGAAAGCCAGATAAATAACCCGGCAGTTTAAAATTCGCTGCAGGAGCAGCAAATCCAACATCTTCCTTGACTTTCTCGCAATTCACAGTCAAGTTCACTTCTAACAAAGACACAGGCGCTGGTTATTCATATTTTGAATTCAATTTTTTTTTATATATATTTCCCAGACCAACCCCATCTAAGAGTAACCCTCTACGTCTGTTGTCTGTATCTGTACAAGTAACCATGTAACTGAGCAGCCGCCTCAGCCATTAAGCAGATGCAAAATCCCAACCCCAATGTGGTATGTTACCCCAAAACGCCCTCATATCCCAAAACGAAGCAAAATATGTCATGTCGTTTCTTGTGTTTGTGTGATGCAGTATGTACTGTCTCGAAAAGAGTGTCGAGGACTCAAGGTTGTCTTTACATGTGACCATCAAGACCAGAAGCAGCGAGGTAAGGCCAGCCGAGGATGGCGCCAATGGCAGGGAAGTAGATGGCACCCTGCTTGCCGAGTCTCTTCACCTGTCTCCCCCAGTCCGCGGCGGCAGAGTTGGTGGTGACGGGCAGGCGCTCAAAAGGGCGTGCTCAAAGGAGCGGGCGAACTGCCGGAGGGACTTGTAGACGGAGAAGGATCTCTGTTGCTGCTGGACGCCGCGGAAGGCGTTGCGGGCGGCGAGACGAGCGAGGATGGGAGACATTTTTGGAGATGTTTTTGTTGTTGTTGTTGTTACTCTGAAGAGTGGTGATGAGAGAGGAGGTTGAGTTGAGATTGGTACAGAAATGTACAGAAGAGTAAGAGTGAGGAGAGTTGGTGGTTGTTGATCTGAAGATCGAAGCTGTGTTGATGAAGGTGGTGATGATGATGATGATACAAAAGGGGAAAGATAGGAGACGATGGTGGTGCAAGCAATTATATATTACTATTTCCCAGCAACTTGGAACCATAATTATTATTCCATCAAACGTCCAGATGAATCATTCCAATCCATCCCGATCCGAATAATCGATCCATTCGGCTGGATTCGAACATCGTACCGTTACCGAAAGCCTGGGATCTCGTCCAGTGTGAAGCTTGCAAGCTCACAAGTGACCAAAGCTTCCGGCTCCTCTTCGTCGTTTACACTGCTGTCGAGGTCAAATCAGGCGCTTCAGGACAAAAAATGGCACCATCCTTACCCATAAGCACCAGATGCCCGGCGGCTCAGCCCTATGGCGATAGCAAGGTTGGGTAAACAACTCGGGCCATTCGCCTCACCATCTGGCCAGCTGGGTGTGGAAATCGTGCCACCAAGGGTCGCTTCAGGAACAACGTTGGCTGCTTGGCGGCGCCCGTGGTGTGATTATCGGAGGCGGCCGGGGGAAGCTGGCTGAGCTGGGGGGAATGGCCGAATGGGGGGATTGGGAAGCTCATGATTGGGTGGAGGCTTGGGGCAAGAGTGGAGGATGTCCATCACCCCAGTTCAGTTGGCATCTGACATCTGATTTCCAGATTCTCGATTTCCCCAATGCGACCACTTTAGCGGTGCTGATGCACAAACTTTAATCCGCGTTGGGACTGATGAGCCTCGCAACGTGATGGGTGATCTGGACCAGTCTGTCAAAATCGGGATTTCAAGGGACAGGAAAGTTGAAGGGACGATCTTATGACGCGGGTTGATCCGACATGGTATTTTTTCATGGGAAAGTTAGGAACAGGCGGGCAAGTCGGCGGTTTGCGATCTTGAATTTATCTTACCGTTGGGTCTCAGTTTCGTGATGCTGCCTCCTCTCAACCCCTGAATGAGATCTGGAGTTGAGAGAGGAAGGTCACAATAGCAGGCAGGCTTTTTTGTTTTCCCTCATGAATGTGGCATTCATCGGCGTCGTCATTTTGCTTTCCTCCCCATGTCTGATCACCCTATTTCTGGCTCCCACTGTCGGCGAATCTTACCTCCGTTATATATTTGCTATTACCATTCAGATCCTGCTGTTTCTTCACACTGCATCCACCCAGCAAACACATCAATTAGCCTTTTCAACTAAACACAGAGTCACTCTCTCCAACTCTGACAACCGGGACAAAGAATCACACTTCATATACAAGTTGAAAACCCCCCTCTTCCAGCGAAAGTAGCTTCAAAACTAGTAAAGGAAATTATAGCCTGATTAGCTGACCATCCCTTGGACTACCAGGACGAGCGCTGCCACTATGATCCCTTCTAGGAAAGGGGGAGGGATGCGCCGTAAATGATATAATGGAACTTCACTTCATACTGTATTTAGTGTATTCCAAAAGACTTTTGACGCTTTCCGTCTTCTCGAGGAAGTAAGCACAGAGAAAGGATGACATGGCGAGGAGAGATTTTCTAGGCTCCGTGACAGCACAAGTATGTAATGTTGGGTTACTCATACTGCTCTCAGATAGGTACCCATTCACACAGCAGAAAGCAGTCTCGTTCCATGTGGGATAGAAAGCTCTTTGAGAGGTCATTATACCAGGTTGCCATACTTGCTACTTAGATAATACGCCCCAGACAGCTTGTGGTCGACACATCGTGAGTTTCCGATAGATACAGCAAGCTGTGAACACATCCCACCAGAGCTTCGGGTTGGCACAACCATTCCTTCACGTTGAACAAAGATTATCTTATTCGTGAGCACCGTCTTACAAGTCCTACCAGCTTTGCAAGGCTCCCGACGCCTTGAAGAGCCACATGCTACCTACCCATCACCAATCCATCGGCTTGGGTAATCGTAGCGCCGTAGGGCAACCAAACCTTGTGTATCGTCACAAGTCCTGCTTTTTCAGTCTCGGGTTCAATATCCACCCGCATCCAGTCAAACCCTTTTCCGCTCTTTACAACTCCTTTCGTCCTCCCTCCATCACCACCAGGTATTTCACCACCACCACCCCCACTCCCAACATCAGCTCTCATCTTGAACATCCATATCAAGCCACCATAGCTGCCCATCTATTTCTGCTGATGCCCAACCCAGCCACTACCCCTTTCCCCCCGGTTTCGAGAGTAACACAATTATCACCGTCATCCGGGATAAAACCTCCCATTCTGGCATCCCGATGGCTCATCCCGACCGATCTTCATGAACAATCACACACATAATGTGCGGGCCCCAAAAAACGCCACATCCTGCAGTCCCATCCCACCGGTCCCTAAGCCCACCTCCAATACACCCTCCATGTCCCACATGCTTGAGAAACTCGGTGAGAAATGTACACTCGAAAGTGAGGCGAGCCGATTGGTGTCGAAGGAAAAGGAAACCCTCCAAAAGTCCATCCTACAGTACCTCTTGAGCTTCCTCGTTCTGCCCGTGTCCCTGTTGCTACCTGGCTGCATTGCATTGCAGCAAGTACCTCGGCCATCCATTCAAACAACGTCCCTTTCGTCCACCGATGCTTTGCATGATGCTTTTGTAGCGTTGCTAACGCACTCACCTCACCTATAGGAGCCCTTGCTTCTTCCATTCGTTCTTACTGGCAGGAAGTGAACTCCATCAAGACTTCTTGACCGACCAAAAAAAAGCAAGTTTCCCCCTCCCTTCCTCAAGATCCCCTACCCAAGAAATTACCCAACAGGCCGGCATCTTCCCTGTTGATTTCACACAACGCGGGATGCGTTCTTTCTTCCTCTTGTCTCATTTGAACGTCGCCTTGATTTCTCGAGTCTTCATTGCCCTGGTCCTGGTCTCCTTCTCGGACTTTCTTCCACCGCCCCTTGTCTTACTGTGACATCTCCCTCCCTCCAACCTCCACGCTTGCAAGCATCACCCAAACTGAATATTTCCAATTCCTCGTTATCTGTTCCCTGCCAGCTTTTGCGTTTGTTCGGGTGAGGTACCAGTCTGGGCGACTTCGACCTACCAAATGATCAGGGCCCCCGCACCGAGACATGCAGGGTTGCTCTCCAGGTTCTTGGCACCAGTTCTAGACCTGTGCTGGCCACACTGAAACATGCATCTTGAGCACACTGGTCGAGGTAGGCATGCGTGTGCCTTGCTGTGAAAGCCGGTCATGATACTAACTTGGAACTAAGCATCATGGTGGGAGCGGGGTTAGTAGAACGAAGCGCGTGAGCGCGAGTGTGAGTGTGAGTGTGTGTGTGCAACGCGCATAAGGGGCATGGGCATTCAACGCTGGTGATAGCTCAGATACCACTCCCTAATGCGTGAGAGTAGAGGTAGGAAGAGAGACAGCAACGTCTGCCAAATGAGCATGCCATAGCACATACATGACATGACATACCTGCTCCAGCATGCCGTTCTGAGTTTTGAATATCCCTCTTTTGTCCATATCCATGAAGGTGGCTTTCCCAGGAATGGGTCGATCTCACTGCGGCGGCTGCAAAATCGTCAGAGCAAGATGCTCAGATATGATAAAAGTTATCACAATGGAACGGTTGTGACTCCGCATCACTGCCGACTTCCGATTCCTCCCCCCTATCCTAGGCTCAAGGCTGCGAATCGGTGATTGTTCGTTGAGATCTGGGGGTCATTGTTGTCTGCGACCCGAGATTCAGTCGCCGATTCCTGAGCCGCTCGTCGTTGCTTTTTGATGTTGGGGGAGCAAGCCACATTCGCTTGCTACCCACTCCCCTTACGTTCCCGCCCTCCGGCCTTTCTCATCGAGACCCCTCAATCTGACCGGTGGGCAATAATGTTAGGTAGGTATCCGACGACTCTCTTGTATTATGTTTCGTTTCTCGGTAGATCTTCAGCTGCCCTCGATTCATCACAACTGCTGGAGATAACGGTTAGTAGATGGGATTTGTCGACATCCGGCTCTCTGTCCAATACGATTGCATGTCAGAGCATGAATTGACCGAGCAACACCGAGAATAGCTCTTCTCTGGCCGCATCATCGATGCCATGCTTAGCAGCAGTGGAAATGGCGCCTCTGTGAAGATCGGAACGGCCTCTTGTCTCCGCATTCAACGCCACGGCGCGCATCAATTGTTTCCTTGAATAAACACCGTCTCGTAGCTCGACTGCAGCACAACCACCAATGAAGCCCGGTGGCCCAAATCCGCACATGAGCCTCCTAGTCGAGTAACACATGACACCGCTCCAATGTCGAGTACGCAACTCGACTCGACCCTTAGATCGGGTTCTCCGTGCGTAAATTGCCCGAAGATAACTGCGTAGACAGCAAGGTCAGTTTAAAGCCCTAGCTTTGTTACACAACTGCCTCGAGCAGCATGTCACCATGTGCAAAGCTGGTCAAGGATACCTACGGATAAGGCGTCGACGAAGATTTCCAATGCACAACATGGAAGCCGAAGCTGCGCCCACCCCGGAAGCTGCCCTGGAGGGAGGCCAAGGCGGAGCGGAAGTGATCTCGGACGCAACAATAGACTCGAGTCACTGACTGGCCATATCGGAACTTTTGAGCCGCTTCTCTGATGTCCCCAGCTACCGTAAGGAGGGACCCAGGAAGAAGAAAAGGGGGTACCTGAACCACAGAACCCCTCATCAACGCCGTGTCTCATTCGCTCGGAGTCACTCAATGCAGGTATTATGTCTCTCTCGCTGAGGTGTCAAATGCACTTGCCGAGACATTCTCCCCAATGCAATGGTACGCTCCCGGGCCTCTGCATTAGTAACAGAAGCTCATATCCATAGGGAAAAGTAGCTCAACAGTCTGGATTCTGAAGTCCTTACTGTGTGACGACAAGTGGTGCTGGTAACGAGTGCTGGCAGTCGAGTATCGATGAAGCCCGATGCCGCTAGAGAGAAAGTCACTGTGTGATTCTCTCTAGCTTTGTGGTGTTGGACCGGCATGCAGATAGCCGCACAAAGGGGTGCATACAAGCTCATTGAAGGGTGTAGAGAACATGACTCCGAAGAAGCAACGACAAATCATGGTCTTGGGGTTGCGGGTACTGGCAGGATTTTCTTTACATGATCTCGACTCTCGGTGAAGTGCCCGTTATCTTGATGCCTTGTCTGCCACGACCAGCACGAATACAAGGCAACTTGAAGCTCGGGGAGATGCCCTTACGGAGTTTCAAAGGCGGTGTTCCTTCGCATGGTTGATCCTTGGATGCTTTGTGACTCCCCACGTCGGCGAGCCCAGTAACCTGTCTCACTTGCTTGTCCCCGCGAGAGCCGCCGACCCTATTCGTGTGTAGACATGCTGTTATTTCCGCATTGTCACTTGAGCTCAGCACTATTCTCGGCCGAGCTTTGTGATCAGCAGACCATCCAGAGAAGGTCATCCGGAGTTCAGCCCGCCATTGGTCCGTGGCAGCATGATGATGCGATGTTGAGGGTATCCGAAGCATTCCTGGCGGTGAGATGGTGCCCATCCAAGCAGCATCATCCTCTCGGCTGGACCAAGGCGGCGGGTCACCATTAGCATAAAAGCCCATGCTTCCCCTTTGCCGCTTGTCTTCTCGTTTCCTGGAATATCCAGAGTTCATTCCACAATCCAACAACACAACACTCAAACACATCACAAACCCTCCACAACACCTTCATGACGAAGTCGAACAAGAGGAACACCATGAACACCCACGAAAATCCCGAGTCCTGCGGATGCTGTGTCTTGCCCGATGGCCGGCTGTATCAGCCAGCAACCTGCCTCGTTTGTGGAGGCAATCTTCGATGGTAAGAGAGTCTCATCAACTTGACCTCAGTCTTGTTCGCAGGCTGACCCAGTATAGGGGCTGCCGTTCGTGCAATAATACCGGACTGAAGTGGGAGCCATGCCCCCATTACTACCCTTCGAATGTAACGATACACTCGGCTCAGCCAGCATACACTACCACTCAGCAGTAGCCTCTCGGCTGTGCTGAGCCCAAATCAGTTGTGGCCCGTTGCAATATCGAGTCACTAGAAAACATTGGTGTTTCGTTTGCGGTTGTGGAGGAGTTCCCGAGTTGGAGGGTGTTCTTCATTCGCTTCTATTGGCTTCCACAAATATCCCTTCTTTATCGCTTTAGCCTCAGGTAACAAGGGTCTTGGTGTTCAGGTTTATCTTCTGTATGGGTAGGGCTGCGCAGGAGGTATGGCTATTTGCAACGCTCAGGATTCGAGGCCGTTGTTTGACTCGATCAGAGGCTACAATGGGTTAGCGTAGAATATCGAGGCTTATACAAATGAGAACATCACTTCTACCTCACCTTGTCACATATAATATTCACCTGTACCTCATACCACAGGTCGTTTGATCATTGAGCTGTATCGTCATTTGTCGACGACCCTTGGATGCGGAATCGTGCATGAACATCATTCAAGCGCCACCAAAACGGCAACATGCATCAGCAACAGCCACCTTGGAGCCGCTTGGAAACGACCATTCCAGGTTTGTAGGGTGAAGGCAAGCTGTATTTTCGTATTAGCGGAATGGATAGCCCCATAGCCCCATAGCTCCATTTCAATCCAGACATGCAGAAGGCTGAAGTCCTGATTGGCGACACGAGCCGTTATTTCGTCGTGACTCCGAGACGACTGATGCTTCTCGGGTGTGGCTTTCTTTGTGTGATTCACGGGCTCAGACAATCGTTCATCTTGCAGCAATGACTTCGATCGATCCAGGTTGTTTCTGCTTCCAAGTTTGCTGCAGTGGCTTATTGCAGTCCGTTGAGTCGGATTCGGGAAACAAAGCCGAACTTGGTTGCGCTCAATGCAGGGAAAGGCAGGAACTGCGGTTGTCCACGCCGAAATCGGGTAGCTGAATGGCATGGAGAGGAGAAAGTCGATACCCGTTGAACGTCGGATTGAATCCTAGATCTCAGGATTTCCCATAGGTGCTGGTGCCGATGAGCTTAAAGGTTCTCAAAACACAAACATCCCAGGGCCATCGTACATGACACTATTGGATACAATCTCCTATAAGGGTTGAAGTGTAGATACCTAGTGTAAGTGAAGTTACTATGAATCGATGGATGGCCAGAGAAGGGTGCTTCTGTCTACAGTGTCCTGCCCGCAAGGGAAACGTGCCGGAGACTGTGTGTGAGAAGCGAGTCTTTCGAGGGAACCTTTGAACGTCGTTAGCAAATATTAGGCTCATCTAATGTATGGATCTTGTGATTGTAGGTTGAAAGCGTGGAGCATCTTCCCATTTTCCTCGTATGCCATCGATCAAAATCGAGGCAGCGACCACCATTTGAGGAAGAGACACGGAACGATTCAAGGCCAACCCCGCCTGACCGCCCTCCTTGCCAAAATTGGTGAGCAACAAACAGCTTGGAGGTTGTGACACCACATGGTCTACTCCGAACCACCTTCGCCAGCCACTAGGAGACGTTCAGGGGTAGAAACCTGCCCACCCGAGTCGTCCAAGAGGAAGCGGGTTCCAAAGAGGGATATAGACCGGGTAACATCACTGAAAAGGTATCCAATTGTCGCTGGAAAATCTCGAAAACGAAAAGGTTGGCCACGAGGCCATGGCAAGCCAATAATAAGGTAGGTGCACGACTATGGAGCAGTGAAGTTGTAACACGGCAAAAAGTGGGCGAGATGTAGGGGTGTCAGTGGTTTGGAGAAAAGATGGACAGCCTACCGCGTTTGTGACAAGTGCGGCTGCTATTGAAGCAGTTGGCTTCCGAGTTGAAGGAGACGCGAAGATGTGATTTCTGTCGCTGAAAACTGGAGGAATGATTTTGCTGGAATGAAATGATCAAAAGCTGATGATCTGTAATGCTGTTACAATTTCTCGGATGAGAAGGAAGGGCTTGTCTGATTTTCTTGAAAACTAGACCTCTCATTGGATCATCTGCGCGGCTGCGTCGGGTCTACATTTGGCAGGCACGACTTGTAAACGGGATGAAGTTATTCCCAACACCGCTAGTCATTGGCAGATACATACTACTTGAGTGGAGACAGTTGCAGGCATGACCCCCACTCAAAATTGGCCCACCGTGGGGCTACTGTCTCGACCCCACACTCACTTTCAATTGGGTCAGCTCCTCCCTGTGGGACGGCTTCTCTCAGCAGTTCAACCGTCGACAACCTGAAAGTCGTGCAACCGCTCAGTCCACGGTTGCCGCAGAATTCTCAGCCTCCTCTCGACTTTGACACTCTAGGATGGGCTCATAGCAACAACACGAGCAAAATGTCGGTGATTCTCTGCACAGGTGAGCCTCTTCCCCATACAAATTACTGTCGCGTTTCTTGTCCGAGGCCCTATCTCGGCGCCGCGAGCTTTTGGATGCCCGGCTGACATTGGGATTCGGCGGCAGCGGGTTACGACCACACAATACGGTACGACAATCCCGGTGATTGAACTGCAGATTCCCTCGTATCAAGTGGCTAACGCGCCTGTCAGGTTCTGGGAAGCTCTATCAGGCATCTGCTCCCGAACAATTCAACATCCTGATTCGCAGGTCAACCGACTATGCATTTCACCAGACAAGCGCTACCTCGCCGCTGCCGGTCATCACACCGTAAAGCTGTTTGATATCCGATCAACCAACCCTGCGCCACTTCTCGTCTTCGAAGGCCACACAGGCAATGTCACTGGCATTGCGTTTCACTGCGAGGGAAAATGGATGGTCACAAGCTCTGAGGATGGAACCGTCAAGATCTGGGAGACAAGGAGCGGCACAATACAGCGCAGCTACAATCATGGCTCTCCTGCAAATGACGTCGTCATTCATCCGAACCAGGGAGAAATTATCAGCTGTGACCGCTCTGGAAGCATACGATTGTGGGATCTGGCTGAGAATACCTGCGCACACCAACTCATTCCGGAGGAGGATGTGTCTATCACTACTGTCACCGTGGCAACCGATGGAACTCTACTCTGTGCAGGGAACCAACATGTATGTGCATCGACTATACCTTCTGTCGAAGCTCATGATGATTCTGTGTACTGACTGACTCGTCTAGGGAATGGTCTTCGTCTGGCGGCTTGAACAACAATACGACCGCACCACCCTTGTGCCCCTCACCCAGTTCTCGGGGCACCCTGGCCATTATATCACACGTGTTCTCCTCTCACCAGACGTCAAGAAGCTGGCAACATGCAGCGCGGATCACACCGCGAAGATCTGGGAGGTGAAAGAGATGGAGCCCCGGGGCCCAGATAGTGAACCCCCACCGTTCCCTCTAGAGGCCACACTCACTGGTCACCAAAGATGGGTATGGGACTGCGCCTTCAGTGCCGATAGCGCATACCTCGTCACAGCATGCAGCGATCATTACGCCCGCCTTTGGGAACTTCAAAGTCAACAAATCATCAGACAGTACAACGGCCACCATCGCGGAGCCGTCTGCGTTGCCCTCAACGATTACTCTGAGGCCAGGTAGGGCGGGCCCTCGGAAGATCATTGCAGGGACGAATCACGCGGAGAAAGCCGCAAGAGCAACTCTGGGTCGAAACAGCAAGACCAGCTTCAGAGGCGAATCCAGCACCCCAGGCAAAAACAGCGGACAAAGTCGGGCACGAATCACAAGGCCCCCAGAAAAGCCAAAGAGAAGCCGGGACCTTCGTCGGCGCCACCAACAGTACCAGCACCCGCACCGGCTGAGGCAATCGTGACGGTGGAGGATGCCACGCCTCAGGTTGTTGTCACTAGCCGAACCACTGACGCTCCCGATGATGCGAGCGACATACCACCGATGGAGGCCCAGAAATCATCAGTCGTGGAAATTATCGAGGGACAGAAGAAGCGATCAATCCCAGGAGATCTTTGGTAAACCGGTGATTTGGGGAGCTTACTCGACCAGCGTTTTGATGATGTCGAGTTTATAGCTGTCAAGCATCAGCACGAAAAGTCGCTTGGGGGTAGCTCAGTTTATATGATGGGAATTACACTACTGTTTTAATTTCCGCCTTCATGTCGTTTACAATGTTGTATTGTGACCCCAAGGTCTAGTGGGTTGTATATTACTGACCCTCATACACACTCAACCCTGAGTACTTATTACGAGGTGCTTCGCTACTAAAATTCCTTCATATATACAAACGCTCTCAACATTTTATGACAGCGATAGTCGGCCTTAATAGCCTCCATACACCTTTTTTTGTATGGTTCATATTCGCATGATATATTTCACGTTCTTCAAGTTCAACACTCCAGTTATTTAGTTCACCAACCATCTACGACGCACAATCATTCTATGTAGAGGCCAAAGCCAGTCAAACCCACCCTCGCTCTTCAAATCATCTCCAGCAAACCAAAACATGACACAAAACTCCGCTGCTTGCCTCCCATATTTCGAATCATTTCCTACCAATCGACCGACCTTTTTTATATTATACCGCATCCTACCTATCCTTTTCCTACCAGCCCCCCTTTCCCCTCCTAAAAATAAGAACAATGCTCACCATCCGCCCCACCCATCATCCCCCTCCTCATCCTTCGGCTTCGTATCAATCTTCTTTTTCACCACAACAGGTTTACTCTTCACCGGCGCCACCGTCTTCTTCGCCGCTGTTGTCGTAGTAGTAGTTTTACTCAAACCCTTTGGTAATGTTTTGTTCCCACCTAACACCCCGCCCTTTTTCTTCTCGGCCTGCTGAGCCAGCCACCCCGCAAAATCCGGCTCTGAACCATCGTCGAAGGGTTTACTCGACGCTGTTGTCGCTGCCGGTTTTCTCTTCGACGAGGATGGTTCAGCAAACGGGGTATCGTTTGATTGGTTACTCGTTACCGAGGCAGTCATTTTATTAGGTGTGGAAGTATCGTCGTCGTCCATGTCGCCCATGTCTCCCCACGCGTCGAAATCTGCGTCATCGTCGTTGTTGTCGTCGGGGTCTGTGAAAAAGGACTCACCTGTTGTGGATGGGTTTCGGGTGAGGGGTGCAGATGGGGGAGGGGATTTGACTGCTTGCCGGTGGAGTGGTGAAGCGGAAGAGGTAGATGTGATAGGGGCTGCTGTAGATGGACGGGAAGGAGGAGCAGAAGATGCAGCCGGGCCAGAGGGTGCTCCGTTGGACGAAGTGATGTCACCGGCCGCGGCGGAGAGTTTGTTTGTGAAAGAGGAGATGGCCCAGCCTGCCCACCCTGCAGATGCCTCTGGTTGCGGGGTGCCCATCCTGGGGTTTCCAGAGGCAGAGTTCTCTGGCGGTAACGCAGTCTCTGGCATACTTTCTACTGCCTTCTTGATCTTTTGAACGTAAACGTCGAGTGTCTTGACTGCTTGGTCGCGAATAAGTTTCTCCTTGTCAATGAGCGAGGGGCAAATGGCAGGGAGAATGCGAGAGGCGCAGTCTTCGTCGGAGAAGTGCTCTGATGTGACTGACAGAGCCAGAAGAGCGGCATTTCGAGCGTGAACGAATGGGTCCCGGAGTGAGCGACTGAATGCCGCTATGAGAACCTTGGATCGGGAAGAAGTCCCCAGATGCTTGGCAATCTTACCAAGACAAATCGTAGTGTTTGTGCGAATGCCGGGCTGTTCATCGTTGGCTGTTTTGGCCAAGTATTTCAGCAATTCGCCGTTAATAGTTCTGTCCGAAAGCTTGGTGATGATTGTTAGGACAGACTTGAGTGTCTGTTCTCTAACAACAGGTGCGACGTCTGTGAACCCCGTGACCTAGATTAGGTTAACACTTGTCGCCACAATATAGTTTGGCGTGACCTCAAACTTACTATTTGTGGAAAAATCTTATCGTTGACTGTTTTTTGCGAAAGTCTGTCAATCATAAGGGGTAGATTGTCAAGCAAGCACACTCTGATGGCCCTGTCAGGGTTCCCAAAAAGTCGAAGAAGCACGGGGAGGACTTTGGCATCAAAATCCTCATTCGACAATTTCGTCGCAATCTTCATGACGAGCCCGAAGGCCTTAGGACCGCCACCACCAAACTCTACTGACTTGAGTAGTTCTGGCAAGACTTTCATCTTGAAAAAGTCCTCCGGGAAGTCATCTGTGAGCTGGTCGAGATCACTTATCGGAGTTAGCACCCGCAATTTTTCAACTTGGAAAATCAAACACGTACTCGAGGAATACTTCTCGTTCCTCCTCCGTCTTCACTCCTAGATTTTCGACGCCCTCAGTCAGTTTGATTAGAGGTGTGTCAAAAAATGACCCATTCCGACGACCTTGTTCAAGAAAATGAGCCACGGTCAGTCTGGCCTTGGGATTTGGGTTGGCAAGACGCTTATAACTTGGGTGAAGACTGGGCGGGATATTTTTAGTTTGCCCCGCCTGATCACTGGTGAAGCTGCCATTAAAGATCTCAAAAATGAGCGCGCTGAAGTCGTAAGCGTCGACAGCAGAATGAGGACTTCGCTTGATGGCATCCCACCCAGACTTTGCTAACTCGGGAGGTGTATATCGACCCGAGTCTGGAACAAGGCTGCCATATGTCTGACTATGTGTCAGTCAATTGGTGGGGCGTGTGGAAAAAGTTTCAAACTTACATAAATCACAGCCTCGTCGTCTTTGACATTACTCAATACCTCAAACCCACCCAGTTTCCACTCGCCACTTTCTGTCGTGTAGACAGAGGCAACTTTTAGATTACCGTGAACGGACGAGGCCTCATCATTGATGAACTTCACCGTCCTCTGGATGGACGTTAGCATCACAAATTCTTTACCAACAAACGCCACGACACTCCAGCTGAATTAAACTAACCGCAATGCTGTAGAGCCCCCATTTGGCCGTCTCAGGACTTAGACTCTTTCGTTTTACATGCCACCGCAGAGGTATTAGGCGTTCCGTTGCGATATAGATGTACGTGTCTGACTTTTTCAAACATCTCAGCATGGCAATACACCTCTGTTGTTTCGCGAATCTCGTACCTCAACCGTGTCCAACACCTTGATAACACCTGGATGTCGCAATGTTCGAAGCTTCTTCAGCGCATTTCTAGCGAGGGGGAGGGCGGATCGATTCGCGGCGATTTCGAAGGAGAAGATACTGCAATCAGAACCATCTTCCTAGCACATAGATCTTGTCAGCCGTGTCCAGTGCGAGTGCATAAAAGGCGTGAAGGAGTTGGGTTGCAAAACATACCCGCCGGGTGCCATTGTACAGAGTCCATATTGAGGGGTCGAGATCGACTTTATCGCCAAAATTATAGGGGAACGGTGGTCCCTTTGCTGCCATCGCCGAAGCGACGGCGGATTTGAGAAAATCCATGCGAGTTGCCGTATGCAATGCAAAAGTAGTCGGTATCGGTTTCTCGGACTGCTAGGGACTCGACAGGGAGATCGTGGCTCGAAGATGGTGTTTGCTGGTAACTTGTCGGAAAGGGGGACTTCCTCCTGCGTAATCGCAAACCGCAATCTGTTATCGCGGGCGCTCTGCTGCCTTGCCAAGGCTTACTAAGCCGGGAATGGTAGGCGGAGGACAAGACAAGCCGTGCACGGTGCACCAGGAGATCCGCTTCATGGTTTACTGCAGTACGTTGGCCATTTCTTCAAGATTCAAACCTTCCCCACGTTTTCATCCCTCAAATTCTATGCTGACCTCACGCTATCAATCTGACCTGGAATAAACTCTCTTTTCTTGCAACTCAAATCAAGCCCTGGCTTATCTTTTCTTTTTATCGGTCCGACTCACCATCGCTTTTCCCATGGCAAAAGGTCTCGCATCCTGCATTGGCTGAAGGCTGTGGTCAGACGGAGAGGAATTAGGAGGTTGCACCCAAGCGGGACTGGGAAAGGGACGGCCAAGAAAGGGCAACAAGAGCGAGTATCGGCGAAGGTATTTGGATTACGGCTTGCCGACACGCCTATCTCAGGTAAGCCTTTTATTCGTTTTCTATTTCATTCTTACCCCATTCACGTGTCAATGATGAGCGATTGGTAAAAGGTTTGACAGCCGCGCGTGCTCTTCTGGTATTATGGTCCTGGGTGATGGGGCCTCGTGCCTTGGCGCGCCTGTTGCCATGCTACTTCCTACGCGCTGCCCTGAGACTGCCGGCAGTGCGTTGTGTACATGGTGGCAGACATATCAAATTCCTGTTGAGGACCTTGGTTTTCAACGCTACCGCTACACGGAGCCCTGACTTCATTGATTTCTACGAATAAGGGGCCAAAGGCTGTGGTAGACATTGCTGGATGGGTGAGGTTCCTAGAACCTTGTCTGTCCGCCCCTGCCTCGTCGCTCAACAAGGACCATAAAACCGCTGAGCGGGCTGCATGATGACCAAACATAAACTGAAAAGACCTGAGGCACATGTCCTGTTTGATTTTTGGACTTGTCTGAAATCATAGATAGTCTTCTTCATGTGTGGCCGCTAATCATCTCACACAGGCCATACGTACCTCGCCACCAAAGACAAACAGGACCCATGCCTCGCTGTAAACGATGCAAAGCAGGAGAAACGCCCGACAAAGCATTGTTCCGATGCCATCTTTGTAGCAGGTGTTATCACCCTTCATGTCACAGACCGCTTCCTAAGGATCCCAGGTGTGTTTTTCCATCTTTTCATTGTTTTTTCCTGCCCGTTCACGTTTAACCTTCCTTTCCCCCTATCCAATCCAATGCACAGCTAGCCGGTCCTAGATCGTAACCAACCCTCACTCCTGGTTGGCTGTCCTCTCCGCAGCCCCATCCATGTCACAATACGGAGTAGTGCCCCACTGATAGCTTATTTTCCCGTGCCGCACAATTCGCTCTGAGCTGTCCCTATTGTTGTTGTTGCTACATTCTTAACCATAGACAAAGTCCAACATGTTATCTTCAGTTTCGCCATCCTATCTCAATTGACTAACGATCCGTTCGGGCAGTAATTGGATCTGCAAAAATTGCAGCGATCAATCGCAACCCAAGAAACGCCATTACCATGAGAACCCGGCCTTCTTGTCATCGTCGTCGTCGCGGGCCGTCTCACAAGCTTCCAGTTCGACAGCCTCCCATCGCGAGCGCTTGATGGTGGCTGATTCCATCATGGCCCACTCCCTGTCATCCACGCTCCCCGGCTCTCTAGTCGGTATTGAGCAAGATGGGCAACGTGACTCGGAAGATACATTTCTCCAAAGCTGCCCTTGGCCAGATTGTACAGCTCAAATCAATGTGAAGGAAGTGGCTATGTGCCCCGAGCACACTTTATTTCTCAAGGGAAATAGCCACTCTCGAGAGCCTATAGCGCCTGAACCACGCGCCACGCCAGTCCCAACCGTGACTGCCAATTTGGCTTCAGACTCAAATCCGCCAAACCCCAAAAAGATGCTGTCCGAACGGTCTGAACGGTCACCCATATTGAAGCGAAAATCAGCGCCCTCTGGTGCTCCCCGCTCCAACCCGCAACCCACCCTTAACTCAAAATCCACCCTTAACTCAAAATACGGCAGCCTTCCACCGCTGCCATCAAAGACTAAGGGGGCCTCATCCTCCCCATCACCAAATCAAACTACCCTATCCAGCACAGGAATTCGGCCTACAATGGCATCGGCACCACCTCAATATGCGCCCCCGGCACCTGCGGCCTTTTCTCCGCCCATGAGTCCTACCTTACTGAAGGACATGGAGCCTCCAAAGAAACGACAAAAGGTTTCTCCAGTTCTTCTACAGTCGAATGAGTCCCGGCTCAACGGGAACGGAACACCCACAATCCCTCAGCCCACTCTGCGCTCTCCAGAAAATCGGCCAGACAAAGAGAGAAGAACGAGCCTGAAACAGACTAAACCGGCTGTGAGGAAGCCGGTAAGGAAAATGGCGCCGATGAAGCATTTGAGGTTCACCGATGAGCCAAATAATGATGTTCCTAGCCCATCAGTCAACAGGACCACGCCGGCGCCCATAACCAATGGTTTAGTAGAGAAGACCATGAGTGTGAACCCGCCATCCAGCTCGACCACTCTCAGCCGAGAGACTCCAGAGCACATCGACAAGATGGGAATTGACTTGAATCCACCTGCTCATCCCACCAGGCTCATCCTGACATCTCAACAGGAAACACAGGAATTTTTTTCCACCGCGCACAGCGTTGCGCCATATTTTCACCCACCAAGGGCGGACTATTTTGCCCAAGAGACGCAGTCGTTAGTAAATAACGTTGACAGTCCCTCCGACTCGCCTGCGATAATCCCCCCAGAAACTGAAAAATCTACACCGAACGGCGTAAACGTTACGCCCAAAGCCAAACGCCCAAAGAAACTTGTCATCGCCACCAAACCGCCACCTCCGACGAAGGCGATTCCTCGAGTAACCCCAACAGACCTAGATTATTTCATCTACTCTCAACCCGGGGCATCTACTCCACCCCGAGGTCTGGAAATCCCAGGCCTCAGCCGCCCCCCTCCGGCCTCGGCCTCTGCGTCTTCATCTGCAGTGTCTCAGCAACCACCCAAACAGGAATCCCAAAACGATGAACCCCTCGCACTGGATATTGATCCGAGGATTCACTACCCCCAGCCCCATTCGCTAGCCTGGCACGCAATGAAAGCGCAGGAAATTGAAGCTCGGGGGACAAGGAAGCAGAGGTTTGGGAAGGCAGCGCAGAGTCTGCAGAGGCAGATGGAGGCTCAGGCTGAGCTGAATGTACCGTGGGAGGAGACGCTTCCAGAGAAGATCCAGGAGAATCCGGCTTGGGTGAGGGCGTTGAGGGTTTTGAAGGGGGTTGCTACTCCCACGCCAGCGGAGAATGAGAGTGGGGGAGACTCGATGGATTTTACATTGACAGGGGGGATTGTTGGCGCTGCGCATGGAAATGATGTGAGCGGCACTGTAGTGAATGGGGTGGAGAGAAAAGTTAGGAAAATGAAGAGGACGGGGAGTGGGTTGAGTATCATGAGCCGGGATGGGACACTGGTCTTTGGAGATCGGAGTAATGGGAATGGGAATGGGAATGGGAGCGTGAACGGAAGTTTTGGGGCGAATGGGTATGGTATGAATTGATGGAATAGAGCAAGGAAAGGAGCAAGGGCGAAGCAAGAGGAGAGTTAGACGTTGAGTTGCTGTTATTGTTGAGCGGGATGTACAGAACTTGAGATGAGGACCAGAGGGCGGAGAAAGAGGGAAACCAAGCATTGAACCTGTCTTGCATGCTGGGCGATAGGGGTGATGGTTACGGCGCCTTTTCTTTTATATAGGGTATTCGTTATTTGTTCCTGGGGTATACGACAACACAAACGGG
The DNA here is from genome assembly GCA_030549205.1 of Apiosordaria backusii. Taxonomy (NCBI): domain Eukaryota; kingdom Fungi; phylum Ascomycota; class Sordariomycetes; order Sordariales; family Lasiosphaeriaceae; genus Apiosordaria; species Apiosordaria backusii. The sequence continues at coordinate 3,001,492 of JAUKTV010000004.1, forward strand.
CTGTTTTTACTATAGGAGTTCGGGGTTTTCTCATTTGAGCCGTTTAACAAGCATCGGGGCATCAGAGGGGCGTCGAGTGACTGCTTTATCTTTGTTTTTTCCTCTTTTTTCTGGAGCTGTATCCGGGCAGTGCTTATAGTCGATGAGTTGCGGTCTTATAGGGGAATGAGATAGGAGCACAGCGAGGCGGTGTAAAATTGAGGGCGGCTCAGTAAATAACACACGAGGCAAGAAACCATTCAAACATGTAAATAAGGCTGGGTTGAGTTGGGTGAAGAAAGCACAATGACTACCTAGAGTAGCATATGTGGCTTGCAACCCGAGAAGAATCTTGCCTATCTTACCTGCCCTAAGATAGGTACTAGTTCATCGATACTATGACATCAGGATTCTGTAAACTACCTATTATTTGACCCGCGAGAATACAACCTGGCAGCCAGCTTAACAGTAACCACCTGTAACCCGCCTTAGGCAGCTACCCAAGCAAACAGGCAGCAAAATCTGTACTAGACGAAGCACAGTGCGGACATATCAACAAGTCAACCTTTCCAACTATAGTACCGTTTGAATTCATAGTTTGAAATCAGCTTAGCCCGGGACTTTCATAGATCTACACCAAAACTAAGGATATGGGATCTTCAACTCAATCAATCGTCGAGTCGTAGAAGCCATCTCTTTCCCACCTTAGCGACAGTGCTGCAGTGAAAACATCATGAGCTTGCAAAAAGCGACGACATAAAGAGTAGAAACACACAAACAGCAACTAATATTTTCATCATATGTTCTTCCATTTCATATACAAACAAGAACTTTGGTGATATTATATATACATAACAAAAACAAGTCTACCCATTTTTATCAATCTCAACCCAGACCGTAAGTTTACACCCCCTACACCCTTCCTTATGCCAGATCCCCTCCAAACCGGAATTTTAGTTGACCTAGCCGCCCTCCATGCAACAACAAAAAAAAAAGTCTCTGTACTCGCTCGCTTGCTCATCGTAATGATTTTGACCTCTCAACCACCTTTAACGTCGAACTGTCTTAAAGAGAAGCACCCTTGCTCAACAAGTTCAACGCGCTCCCCGCGAGAATGAAACCAGCCTGGTCCTTGCTAACCTGGTGCTTCACCGGGATCAACAGCTCCTCTCCCGTGCCCTTCTTGGTGACCTTGAGCTGAACCTCACCTTGCCCGCCATTCTGGAGCATCTCGTACAAGCCCACAGTGGCAACCTCATCACCAGCCGCAACCTTGTCGTAATCTTGCTCGTTGACAAACGTCAGAGGGACAACACCCTGCTTCTTGAGGTTGGTCTCGTGAATGCGGGCAAAGGACTTGCAGACAATGATTCTGGCACCGAGGTAACGGGGCTGAAGAGCGGCGTGCTCGCGGGCGGAGCCCTCGCCGTAGTTGTGCTCGGCGACGACGAGCCACGGCTGGTTGCGCTCCTTCCAGAGCTTGGCGAGCTCGGGGATGGTGTGCTTGGAGCCGTCGAGGTCGTAGGCGACGTTGACCTCGTTGGTCTCGGCGTTGACAGCCGTGTTGAGGGTGTTGGCCGAGATGTTGGGGAGATGGCCCTTGTACTTGAGCCAGGGGCCGGCGGCGGAGATGGTGTCGGTTGTGCACTTGCCTGATACCTTGACTAAGACCTTAAGACCGGAAAGGTCGGACTCGGGGAAGGGCTCGAATGGCTCGAGAAGGGCGAGACGCTCCGAGGTGGGGGCGATGGCGATCTGCTCGTTGGGGTTGGGAAGCTGAGAGGCGACCTTGAAGACGTCCTTGCCGATATCGAAAGGAGTCTTGGGACCTTCAAGACCGTGGGGGGCAGGGAACTTGAACTCTTTGCCATCGGGCGTGGTAAGGGAATCGGTTACGGGGTTGAAGGTGGTGGAACCGGCATAGGCCATAGCGGTGACGATTTCAGGGGAGGCGAGGAAGTTCATGGTGTCGAGGTTACCATCATTACGACCGCGGAAGTTGCGGTTGTAGGAGGTGAGAATGGCGTTGACAGTGCCCTTCTCAACACCGTCCTGGCGCTTCCACTGGCCGATGCAAGGACCACAGGCGTTAGACAGCACAATGCCGCCAGCCTTTTCGAAACTCTGAAGGGTACCATCTCTCTCAAGGGTAGCACGGATCTGCTCACTTCCAGGGGTGACGTAAAAGTCAGCCTTGGGCTTGAGTCCAGCCTCCTCAGCGGCCCTCACGATACTTTCGACACGGGTCATATCCTCATACGAGCTGTTGGTGCAGCTGCCAATGAGACCGGCGGAAAGCTTCTCGGGCCACTTCTGCTCCTGAACTGTCGCCTTGAACTGGGACAGAGGAGTGGAAAGATCGGGAGTATGGGGTCCGTTAATATGGGGCTCAAGCTTGGAAAGGTCGATCTCGATGAGCTCGTCATACTGCGCGCCCTCGTCGGCCTTGAACTTGAAGTAGGCATCTTCAGAGGCGCCCGCACCAGGGAAGTTCTGGAAAGTGGCAGCATTCTTGGCAGCCTGTTCTCTGCGGGTGGACTGGAGGTACCTGGCCGAAGCCTCTGTGTAGGGGAAGATGGAGGTGGTGGCACCAATCTCAGCACCCATGTTGCAAATGGTAGCCATTCCAGTGCAGCTCAGTGTCTCAACACCGGGACCCGAGTACTCGACGATGTATCCAGTACCACCCCGCACAGTCAAGAGACCGGCCAGGTGCAGGATCAAATCCTTGGGAGAAGCCCAGTTGCTGAGCTTGCCAGTAAGACTGACGCCCAGAACCTTGGGAGCCTTCAGTTCCCACGGGGCGCCAACAAGAGCCTCAACAGCATCAGCACCACCAACACCAATCGTAATAGTCGACATGCCTCCGGCGTTAGGGCTGTGCGAATCGGTACCAAGCATCATCAAGCCGGGAATAGCGTAGTTCTCCAAGACAGTCTGGTGAATGATACCGGCGCCTGGAGCCCAAAAGTCCAACCCGTACTTCTTGGCCGCCGACTCGAGGAAGTCAAAGACCTCGTGATTGGTCTGGATACCGGCTTGCAAATCGTCGTCGGCACCCTTGCTGCCAACGATCAAGTGGTCGCAGTGGATACTCGCGGGAATGGCGGTCTGGGGAAGGTTGCACGACATGAACTGTAAGAGAGCCATCTGAGCCGAGGCGTCCTGCATGTTGACTCTATCGGGCTTGAGCTTGAGGTTGGCCTTGCCTCTGATATCGCGGCCATTGTTGGTGTTGTTGAGGAGCGACTCTTCGACATTGTCGAGATGGCTGTACAGAATCTTTTCGGCCAGCGTCAGCCGCTGGGCGCCCAGCACTCTGCGAACCTCCGAGTACTTGTTGTGAAGCTTCTCGTATGTTGGTGGGAGGGAGGTGACATTGGAGTACTGTCTCGAGCCCGTTACTCGGCGAAGCTGCTGTGCTTGGAAGGCCCTCTGCAATTAGTCACATGTGTTAGCCGCGAGTTTATTTTTCATTTTTCATTCCCTAAAGATAAACATACTCTCAGGGCAACGCCCGAGCGGCTGGCAAGGTCAATTGGCCTCATGGTTTCCGGTCTGGTTCGCCGAATTCGTTCAACTCGGCGGGGTATGCCGAGGGGAAAGAAAAATATTTATGACTGTCCAACCTTTGCCGGTTGCGCCATCCGCCACGGCAGTCGCCCGATGGCCCGTTTCAGGGGTCTTCCGATAGCGGAACCGTGCTAAAATCCGGGGTAGTTTACAGCGTTGATTGCAACTGTTTCCCCAATAATTCTACATGAAAGATGGTTCCTTTCTAGTAACGGTCTCTAGATATACGGGGCTATTTGAAGTGTCTGATATTCTATCATTCATATATAACGTATACTTCTGGTAAAGCATCACAGCCTCTCCCTCTCGTACAAGCTCAAGTTGACCTTAGTCCGGCTCCACGGCACTGTGACAGCAACAATTGACCAATCATGTTACAGAGAATGCTAATCTATTCAGGTCACTAACATCAGGCCAGAGGGGATTTTTGATCATGATCTCAAGTAATGTCAGTCCAACTATCGATTTACCTTTAAACCATGGTAGGGTGTAGTATTGTTGCGCTGGACTTGGGTCTCATTGATGAGCTTTCCTCGTGCCCTGTGAGAAAGCGCGACATATATAAAGTCAAATTGTGAGAGAGAATTTGCACCTTGATCAACGATCTTCAATTGTACCTTCCATTTGTAGCCAAGCTGATGTCTCATGGACTTCTTCTTCCTATGAGATTCAAAAGGTGGCGATCAAGCCGCAGAAAAAGCAAAACTAAAATTGAGTGATGAGGGTGGGATTCGAACCCACGCCTCTTGCGAGACCAGGAGGTTTGGACCCCTTCGAAGGGTTCAAGTGGAATTCAGGTGAACCTGAACCTGGCGCCTTAGACCGCTCGGCCACCTCACCATCTGTTGTTTTTTGATGCAAGATTGAGTTGGATTGTGGACTGTTATATGGGGCAGACCTACCGTTAGTGGATGCTCTAAATGTTGGGGAACAAGGTTGAGGTTCAAAAGCCAGTGGAGTATGAGATGTGAAAGTGAGTGGATTTAAGGTCTGGGAGGACGATACTGCGGTTACCAACGGGCCAGCCTGAAGTCACATTGCATCTTGTAAATGAGACTTGAAGCCCAAATGCTATATCATTGCCATGGACCTTTGAGCCTCAATACAACATTAAGATCGAGATTATATCAGTAGCTTGTGTGTTACATGACAAAAAGAATACGAACAGCATCAGGTTCGATAGCTACCAAATATGTCAGTTTACATACCTACGTTAGTACAAGTTACACAGCAAATCGGGCCGCAAAACAGTGTTCGCCATGTTTGTGATGGAACGCTTTATATGTCTGATAAGGCCGGGATGCAGAACACATGCAAATAGACCTTCTGAGTCTGATAAATACCGCTACCTGGCACCACGACGCCTCCATGTACCTGCGACATTTTGTGTTGGCAGTGCCACCGGTAATTCTTGCTGACGGGCATTTGTTCCGGCGGCTTAACACCAGTTACAGCGTCTGACGTCGCTGTGGAGATAGGTTATCACAAAGCAGGATATACCACAGTATCATCAACCTCATTATCGAATGTCTGGCCTTAGGTGATATCGTCCGTCCGTGTTTCGAGGCATCCAGAAGCACAATGCGGTCTTGCTCTGAAAACCAATCAGACAGACGTGACAGGTCGCGTTAAGCTGAGACCAATCTCTGCAAACCGCCTCTGTGTACCGCGTAAAAAGCCTCGGGACACCAAATCAGACTGTGATATCACAGGAAATCCTTTTGCAGAGAAGATGCATAATAAGGCAGCCTCGAGCTCGTGTCGAGGGTTTGACGTGCTCAAGAGCTATAGGGTAGCGGATATGCCGATAACATTGTGCTTTATGTTGATGTTGTTGTTGTTGACTATGATGGCTGCCCTGTGATGTTGAGAGGACAAGGATTGTCGAGCTTCATCCTTGCCGTGATTCTCGATGGGGACAATCGCGAATCGAGATGGCAGTGTCAGTGGTCAGTCACTGATCAGCTCCTTGCGAGGTGATCCATGAGCTTCTGATGCTCCACTATTTTGGGACAGCAGCTGACCAGTCAGGAGCGTGAAAAAATTGCCAGCTTTGGCGGGCAGCCACCTTGGCGCACAGACTGACATGGGGGCAGTCAGCAGCAGCCAGGAGCCCGAGCCACCCTTTTGACTTCCCAGATCCCCAATTCCAACTCCATCCCGTTCGAAGGAAGGAAAAAAAAAGCGACGGCTATCTGCTTCAGGCTCCTTGCGCCTGCCCTTCCCCAAGTCCACTGGCCTTTTCCAAGCCACGGGCTCTTGTCAAATCCACTCTCTCTGGTCGCCGTCTGCCAGGAGGGTGTCAGAGGAGTTAGCTCGCCTCTGTCGAGTTTCGTTTGTTCACTGGCCGCTTTCGCTCCAAAGCAGCTTGCAACGAAACACCATACTCCAAATTCCCCAGGAGCACGGGCACTTTTTTTTTTGTTTTGGCAAGTCAAGACCTGGACAGCCCTGCTTGCCTTTAGGTCAGACTCCCCCAGTTAGACCGTGACCGACTCTGGGGATCCTGCCGTGCCGCTCCCTCTCGACAGGCCGCAGTTGCGCTTTGCTCATCGCCCAACCGTGACGTACGGTCTTCGTCTCGGATCCAACTTGAGCTCCATCGATTCTGCACCGCAGGACGGTTCCGGCCGCAGGCATTCTGACTCTTTGCTTCCGAAGACCCAACAGCCCGGCATCACCAGCCAACAAACGCATGCCCTCGAAGCGGCCCGGGCGTTAATATCACGACTCCCTGCTCTCCCAGCTCCGGCTGTCGCCTTCCTTGACGTTTCATCCCCGAGCTCGAGCCCGGTTCCACACAATGGCTGCTGCGGTCACTCGACGGAGAAAGGGCATCGGTTCCCGCCGTCGTCTTGAAGATGACGGAGATGATGAGGCCGGCCCCGGGCTCGATCTTGACGATGACTCCCTGACGGACCCCTCGAGCGATGAACACGACCCCGCCGACGATAGTGATACGAGCAATGTTGATGAAGTGTCGCCTAGATTATCGAGTGCTCAAAAGGCGCTCGGCAATGGATCCGCCAACCGTGGATATCGCTGCCAGACCGATGTCAATGCCAACAAGGATAGCGCTGCCAAGAAGTCCGAACCCGTCATCGCGGATGCGGATGTAATGCTGGAGAGCCTCACTCTGGGTGACAAGGAGAACAGAGGGGAAGAACTGGACTTCGACGATATAAAGACAGATACAAAGCCTGCCACGGCCCCGTCTGTGAAGGATTCGGCGCCGGTCATAGTCAGCTCGACTTCGATTCCAGGTCAACAGCCGCGGGGTTCGATACAGGATCAGAAGCGGCGGGAACACGACGAATACAGGAAGAAGAGAGATGAGGACCCAACTTTTGTGCCTAACAGGGGTAACTTTTTCTTGCACGATCATCGCCACGCTGGTCCAGCTGCGAATGGGTTCCGTCCTTTTCCTCGAACAGCAGTGCGTGGCCGAGGAGGGCGGGTTGGGGGATTTGGCGGCCAGTTCATTCCTATGAAGTATGTTTTACTTATAACCTCGATATTCAGCTTCTTATTCAGCATGCTAACAATATTTTCCCAGCCCGTTCCAAAATGCCTCCGATCCCACCACCAGAGGACCTTGGCAGCATGATATGCATGAACAGGTCGCCGAACCTCCCCCGCCAGCGGCCTACCGGCCATCCCGCTACCGTCCCGACCCTGAAGGTCCTGCCAATGGTAATGGTGTGATCCCATATGCACCAGCGCCAAAGAGTCCCATCAACCGCAACATGTCGTCGGAAAAGGTCCTGGGTACTGTAACTGTCCGGGTGTACATCCCGTCCATTTCCAAAGAGCCCAAACTGTTCCCTGGTCTTGTGTTAAAGGCCTATACCAAATTGCCCGACCACCGCCCCCCCCTTCGCCGTGACAAGCCGGTTCGAATCTCGCTGCCATATCATGCCCCGCCGCTCATGCCTCGCTATATCTATCCGTCGTCAGATCGGTCCTTCATTTTTATCCCAAGGGCATTGCGGCCTAACCAGCAGCGTACCAGGGGTAAGGGTCCACGATCGATCTTGGGGTCAGGGCCATTTTCTCGGAGAACAAGTGTGTGGGGAGGAAGCATCTATGGAAGCATGTACTCACCCAGCGTTGCAATGAGTCGCCGCTCTTCCATTGCGCACGACATAGGACGCGATTTCATGCTTTCGCCCACAGGCTCTGCCATTTCAAGGCCTCCTCTTCCTGTTGACGCCAACAAGCCTGTTGTTCGTCTGCCGCCATTCGCTCAGCCTCCAGCTCCGGTCATGCAAGCGCCTGTTCCAGCAGCCCAACCTGCCCAGGCAGACGGTGTTGAGAAGGCTGGTCCTGCCGCAGAGCCGTCTATCAACGATCTGCCCCAGCCACAAACCCACCCTCTCCCCCAAAGACCTACTATCCAAGAAAATAAGCCCAATTCCATCCCGATGCACCAACCCCGTCCCCAGAAGGCGGTTTCGATTGACAACATCGAGTCTCCTGTTCGACAGACTGCCAATGCCCCTCCCCCGTACCAGCAAGCATTCCTACACCAGGTTCCACCTCAGATCCCCAACGGCTTCCCTCTGGATGCCCACGCTCGCCATCCTTCATACCAGTCCCAGCTCTCGGCCACACCGCTATCGCAAATTCCAGAGCGTGCAATTCACGCCGCACCGTTTCAGCCAACCTTTGGCCAGCCGGGCTTCTATGGCCAGCCATATCCTGCAATGCAGCCCCAGCAAGGTTTCTACTATCCACAGGGCTACCCGCCCCCCAACATGGCACCCAACGCCAACGCACCTGCTTTTGTGCCAGCAGGTCCGCAGGGCCCACTACCCATCAACTACGCTACATCTGCTCAAGGTGATGTACCCAACGCTCAAGCTCCTGGGCAAGCCCCATCGCAGAATCTCGTGACGCAGGAGGTCAATGGCACTGTCTATTACTTCAATGCCAACGAAATCCCCTCCGTCCCCGGTTATCCACCGTTTCCCCCCGCCCAGCCATATGCTCCTGGCATGGTCCCCGGACCAGACGCATACTATTACCAACATCCCACCCCCGGAATGGTCTACTATCCTCAGTAGGTTGGAGGAGGAGTGTCATTTACACCCGCAACCACGGGACTTCTTGTCGGAACCGTCATAGTGCCAAACAAAGTGGAGGAGATGCCGCCGCCACAGGAAGTGGAGGTGATTTGACGACCGACGAGAGGATGGGGATCGGGAGGAAGAATTCCTTTCTGGACAGGACGAACAAGCCAACGCTCTTATCAATATCTTTTCTTCTTGCGCAGCTGTTTAACACACCCAAAGATGCTCATCTCTGGCCGCTTTAATTAGCAAATGTCGGCGGTTTCTGCTATTCAGCTTTACCTTTGAGTCTTTTTTCTTTTTTTTTCGTGGAGGCATGATTGCTTTGCTTGCTTTCGGCCAAGTTTTTGTCACTCTTCATCTTGGACGGACTTGCATCTATTTTCTTCTTGTTTGGCTTGTTGCAGCTTTGATCTGGATTGTAGGATTCCCCTGTGGGCTTTAAGCTTTTGTTTTTGGCGAGCTTCCAAATCTTTTATGTTGCCTCGGCGAATGTTTGTGTCATGGCGGTGCTCTGATTTTGTTTGGTTGAGTTCACCAAAAGACGAACAGGAAAATGGGTGAAGGTGAATGGATTTGGCGGGATGGGATGGAAAGATAGGGAAGATGATGAAAGATTATGATATGGCAGGTGCTAGGGTGGTGTGGTATATGGGATTAGGTCTATCGATTTTGTGTGTGCGTATGGATATGATTGCAAAAGAGGCAGGACAAGGCAAGGCCGAGATTAAGGAGGGGATGAGACAAGATCGGACGGACGGGTATATACATGGTAGTGGTTATTGAGGACGGAAGGGGAATGACAAGGAGAAGGGGAAAGAGAAGAAGAAAGGTGTATTCGACACATCAAAACATCAACACCTTACCACTTTAAACGGACAGGCTACACCTTATCAGCTTAGTTGGAAGAAAACGGAACATGTTGTTTGTTGGTGGTGTGTCAAACCTGGTCGTCTACGCTGCCCTGCCCTTCACTGTGCCTTTTGATTCCCTTGTGTGTTTTTGTTGGCTATGCTGTTTATGGGAGGTTGCGTGTCAGGGGCATTCTTGCATGGCGTTCAAGGGGGGGCGGTTATTTGCTGTTGCATAGCGTTTTTCCCTGTTACTTTGTCGTCATATTTATGCTGTGCAGAGGAGAAGACAAGCAAAAGAGAAAGTAAATCTTTTAGAGGTGCTTTTCTCCATGTTTCATTACTTACCTGTGGTTTTTTTTTTTTTTTTTTTTCGTCGTGATGGAAAAAGTTGGAAGCTTTTCGGTTTGCTTGTCGTCGATATGGGCTGGGGAGGCATGAATAACACGCTCGTTCTGACATTGAATTCTACTTATATATTCACTTTACCAATTCACATGAAACGTACATAACACCTGTCAAATTGATCCCTCTTGACTTTCTGTTGTGAACAACAACCCGTCCCACGCGGCCTGCAACTCTAACACAGCTTGGAGATAATTTCGTTTCTGTCGCTTTGGTGCAGCTCTGATCCCTGTGTGTGTGTCATTCATTCCATCCGATGACTCTTCTCCAGCGTTTCTTGCAACTGTGGCCTTTATTTACGGTTTCTAAACGGTCAAACGGTAAAATTATCATAGTTTCAAAATACGAAGTTGACACGGTTGATGATTTTTTTAATGAGGCGCAGCCCAAAATCTTGAGATTGTTCAGTTGAGGGTGTTGCAATCAAGAGGCGCTATAAAGATCCCCACCACAGCGCCTTCGCACTGAAGTTGGGGTGCTGGCTTCCCGCTGAGATTCAGGGGTAGGAACACTTATGTAGCTCATTCCACGAGCGTGGCCACTTTGATCATTGACGACACATTGTCAAAATCAACTACATACATTGAACCACCTCACTCTTTGAAGCCCATCTGTTACTTATACCGTCGCAAGTATTACGCTCGTTTTTCTCTCAGACAACAGAAATTCTGGACAAGATGGCCTCTAAATTCAGCTCCAATACGTCATCATCACCTCCTCCTGAATCCGTCAACAACGGCAGCGATGGCAGCAACAGGAGACTGGGAATTACAGTCTTTTCGGGAGGTATGTTTTATTCGTGAGAGAATCCTTTTGGGTTATGAAAAGGGGCCGTGGAACGGTGTCTACCTGAAGCAGATATGTCTGAGATGGTTTCTTGAGGTGAGACGGGATGAGATACATCTGTTTACGCTCCCTGATAAAGTCTCGATGGGGCCAGTTCATGAGTATTTGCAGTCCCATGGGATGTTCAATGGGCAGTTACATGTACATCAGATCATGACTTACCCTTGAGCACTCAGAAGGACGACATTCATACAGTTCCCCTCTCCTGTTACTCTCATCACCTACCTTTACCACAAATACTTACAAGCTTCGAACTAGGCACCGCAGCGAACAACCTCGTGGACCTCTTTAACAGAATCGCCCGCCCATCATCATCCCCGCCGCGGTCCGTCACCCCATCCTCCTCATCGGCAGCCACCACCAGTAAGAATGGAGATGATGATGAACCGTACTACTCGCAAGAAGGTAACCGCCAACGCCAACTAAACTACATCATCCCCATCTCCGACAACGGCGGCTCTTCGTCAGAACTCATCCGTTTTGTCGGCGGTCCCTCGGTAGGCGACATCCGCTCCCGCCTCGTTCGGCTCATCCCCTCCAACCTCACCTCCCGCGAGACGTCCTCCCTACGCGTGCTCTTTGAGCACCGCCTTTCCCCCGACCCTATCAAGGCGAGGGGGCAATGGGCCGAGATTGTCGAGTCGCGCTCTTTGCTGTGGGCGTATATTTCTGGCGAGAAGAAGGAGCTGATTCGATCAGTATTGAATATCCTCAATGCAGAAATTGTAAAGAGGGCAAGACCGCCGAATGTTTTCAATTTTGCGGGGGCATCAGTGGGGAACATGTTTTTAACCGGGGCGAGGTTGCTGACGGGGAGTTTTGAGGCGGGGATTTATTTGCTGAGGATGATTTGCGAGATTCCTAGCTGGGTGAGGGTCTTGCCGGCGGTGAACAGCAATCATACGCATCATATCTCTGCGGGGTGGGTGAATAATAACAGTGAAAACAAGGGGGAAAAGAGGGGGGTGTTGACGGGCCAGGTGGCGATTAGTCACCCAAGTGAGCCGACTAGTATTCCTGATGAGGGGGTGCCGAGTTATCTGGGCTTGACGGGGGTGGTGGCGAGGTTGGAGGATGACGACGAGCAGGGCATGCCGGGGAGCTTGCCGGTGCTGAGGAGACAGAACCTAAAGTTTAGCAAGGAGGAGGAGGAGGATTTGCCGGGGGGGAAGGGGACGACGATTGAGAGAGTTTGGTATATCAATCTGTACGGGCATGAGATCATGCCGAAGGCGAATTCGGAGGTGGTGAGGGAGCTGAGGGAGGGGACCGAGGTGGTGGTGTATAGCGTGGGGAGTCTTTATACTAGTATTGTGCCGAGTTTGATACTGAAGGAAGTTGGGGAGTCGATTGAGACGGTGGAGGGGATCAGGAAGAAGGTGTTGATTTTGAACAGCAAGTTGGACAGGGAGACGAGGGGAATGGATGCGTCGGCGTTTATAAAGGCGATTTGGAGGGCTTGTGTGGAGTGTCGAAGGCCGGGGGATGTGGAAAAGATGGAGTGGAGAAGGGTGGTGACGCATTTGGTGTATATTGATCCTGCACAGGTCGAGCAGGAGGAGATGAGGAAGGATATGCCACAAGTGGATGCTGATTACCTGGAGACGCTGGGGATTCACTGTGCCCCTGTCCAAGGTAGGGCCGTTGGAGAGGGCAAGGCGAGGATGATGAGATACGATGAGGAGGATTTGAGGGAGACGCTGGAGAGAATCATTAATTTGTGAGCTTGCTCGCTTTTGTTTTGGGTTTATAATATGAAGACGTCGCGGAAATTCCAAGGGGGTGTTTCTTGTTTCTGGTCGGCTATCTTTCTTGAAGGCACAACGGCCTGGCAGTGTATACAGCGGTGTTTCTTTCATGGAGATAGATTAGAGCGTTCATGTTGTACAACATATAATCAAGTTAGACACCTCGTTAAACTGTAAGGTGGTGTGAGGTATACAAATTACACAGCTACTCTGGTTAGGTCGTGTGGTCTTGGAAAGTTACCTGAGTTGTGATCGCGGGAGACGTGCATGCAGCAACGCCCGGGCTTTGTCACCTTGCCCTACTACTGTGCTGTTGGGAAGGCCTCGTGGCATACCAAGGCCAGGTCTTGACAGAATCGGCATCGAATCGAATCCAGATGACTAAAACGCATGAGAGGGGCAACACAGCGTCTGCCGCCTCTGGCTAGCTGTTTATGTTGCGCAACCTCAGTAAAACACGAATAAGTGGATGTGATTTGTGATGGCATTGATATAGCAGAACCTAAATTTTCAGGACACCGAGACCGGAACATTCTCCCCTGAGAAACTGCTCATTCGGTGGGAAAGGATATTTATCAACCTCCTGTTTCTGGCCCCGACAGCGTTGAAACGAGAACATGGGAATGACGAGCAGAAGAGCAGAAGAGCCTCGGTCTACGAGAGGAGATACGATAGCCAGACGGCTCGGTGGGAAGTGCGCCCCGCCGTCTGGAAGCGAGTTCGGGTCAGATGATTGGCAACGGGAGCACAAGGCCGTTGGACTTTATATATACGACTCTGATGAGCTGTACATCGTCTGCGTGAACCACGACTTGTACTACTTACAGCCTGATGTTCTTCATGCAGCGTCTAGCCCGCCAGGTCTGGAATGCTTGAATCAGACTACCGAAAAGTGTACGTATACATACACTACATAAAGCAAGGGCTTGTTAAAAGTCTGGATCTGCTCCCAGCGTAGGATGCGAATTGGAGCAACCTGGAAAAGCAAGACGTCGGCCATTTAAAAAGGTCGACGTAATCCTTGCCGCCTTTTCCATCAGGCGGCCCCTTGCACGCTTGGGAGCTCTCAGTGGCCAATCAGACAGCAGAGAAGGTGATGATCAGATGCAAAGTGCATGTCCAGTGCATGTCCAGTGCATTTCCAGCGAGGGCGTGGTAGGGTAGGCTCCGAGTCGATCTGACGGGATGGGCAAGTGGGGAACTTGACGTCCAGCATGAGACTTGGGCGTCCCTCCGCTTGCCCCACTCTACACTCGAGCGACTCCACGTGAGGGGTCAGCTCCCCCGACTGCCGCCCAGCCTCGAGGTTCCTTTCCTTATCGCGCCCTAACAATGCTGCTGTATCGCGGGGATAACCACCATGGGCCCATTCTGACCCCCATTTGACATGGACCGGACCGTGTTTGCCTGCCTTCCGAGTGCGTTCAACAACTGTCGTCTTGTCTCCACAGAATGCATGAGATATATGATCCATCATCCCGACACTCGCGCCCCGTCATCGTCGTCATCACCGCCATCCGCCAGCAGCCACCACTTGACCCAGTCAAGGCTTTCCCTTGATTACCAACACGCTACAACCACCCAGTGAAGTCAACAGGCTTCTCAAAGCTGACTTTGGAGTTAGAACTTTTTAGCGCAATTCAAAGGTAAGCCTTGACAGCCTTGGGTGCCTCCTTTGTGATGTTCCCCTCCTTCTCCACGCCCAGGTCGCTCTGAAAAGAGCCACCAGCTTTGCCCCGGACAAAGAACAGACGGTCGAAAGGGTGGTCATTTAGGTGACGACACCGCGGCCACCTGACAAAACAATTGGTTCGACCGGACTACCATTGTGCGTTGTTCTGCGCAGGACGTAGGCAGCCCCCAAGGGACGAGTCCCAAGAGCCGTCAGATCGCTCTGGTGTAAATACCGGCATCTTGTTAGCGGGCACGGGCACTTGATGCACCCCAGTGTTTGGGCCAACCTTATCCATAACACGACAGAGGTATCGCTGACCGCCTCCTGTTAGTCGTCGGCAGGTCTCACTCATTTCACCGCCCAAGCGCCAGCTGTTTCGCCTCTTTACGGCAGCCGTTTGCCTCCTTTCATTGCGAGGCGCCCGTCTGCCTGGAGAGTTCGCCTACCAGCAATCAAGTACTTCATACCTTTGTTGTGCGACACACCCCCTCTGTCCAATCCCCAGCATTCACTTGACTGCCTGAGGCCCCTCTCTGGTCATTGCGTCGCTCCCTCCAAGCTTCCGACCGACCATCCCATTTTGTCCCCATCTCTCCTCCTTCCTTCCTTCCATCCTCCTCGCAAGGGCATCCAGCTCTCAATCACCAGCCTCGACTCTCCCCCCCCTTCAATCCACACCGCCTACATCGCACAGCACATCATACAATCCGATCACCGCCTGACTACTTGGAGCGGCATCTCTCAACCCACCATCAAGTACTGCCTCCCCAGACTTGTCCGCTGCATTCGCACGCCCGGGCGAGATCATCAAGGGAGGGCAATCATTACGACACCCCGTGTTTGCTCACGAGCAGCATTTTAGGTTGTGAGTCGCTCCCGCACTTTGGCTTTTGACACATGCAACCAACCCCCCCCGCCTCACGTCCCGTCAGCATGTGGTCTGTGCCGTTTGGACAGCCTCTCCGCTCTTTCTTCCTCCTGCCCCGGTTCCATTGTCATCAACACCACCATCCACAGCATCGCTGTTTCTTCAAAGCATCCATTTCCATCGTTTCCTAACTGACATCTTCCTAGCCGACAATGTCAACCGGCATCATGGCCCCCACACCGGCGTCGGCCCCCCAGGTCACGCCCGCTACCCTCGTCACTCTCAAGGTCAACTATCATGGGACAACACGCCGATTTAAGCTCCCCTTGCGGGAAATGGTTCCCAACTTGCTCGAGAACAGGGTTAGTTCTGCCATCCTTGTGCTTTGTATCGGGTAGCGATGATGATACTGATAGTCTTGAATAGCTCCGAGCAGTTCTGAACATCCGCGGTGATGCCGATGTCTTGTTCGAGAGATATTCCGACTCTGCCACTTCCTACGTGGTGCTGGACACAGCAAACACGGCGGTTTACAAGCAGCTCTATCGCGCTGCCAAAGCTAAGCAGAAGCTCAAGCTTCGCGTGACGGTTAAGGAGACACCAGCCCAAGCATCCCTTGACTCGCTCATCCAAACCGCAGAGCCCGTTGAAACGCCCGCCGAGAAGCCTGTGGAAGAGCCTGTCGAAAAGCCGGTTGGGACTCCCAAAGAGATGGTGGAAGCCAAAGAAGGGCCTAAGCCAGCTTCAGTAGCCGATGACGTCGAGGAAGAAACGCCTGCAACTTTGTCGAGCTCTGCTGAAGGTTCCGAGGACCTTGAGCAAGCAAAGCCCGCTGAGCAAATCCAACCTGCTAAGCTCCCAGAAGTTGCTGAGGAACCCAGGCTTTCCCTATATCAGGAGGCAATTCTCCGTTTGCAGGAGCAGCAGCAGTGCTCCATTCCCCCCGCTATTCGGCCAAACTATGCTGTGTGCTGCAACAGCTGCGATTCGAACGTCCCCGACGCCCACTATCACTGTTCGAAGTGCGACAACGGCGATTTTGATCTCTGCCAGCAGTGCGTGGACGCAGGTATTGCGTGCTCCGGTGCCGACCATTGGCTGATCAAGCGGTTTATCAAGAACGGCCTGATTATCAGCAGCACCACAGAGACATTGCCTCCCAAGCAAGTCAAGCAAACAGCTCCACCATCTCCCCCGGCCGAGCCACCTTGCGCCGCCCCAGTCTCCTCGGAGCGCATAATTCCCGTCTTCAACGGCCTTGCCTACTCCAGCATGCGTACCTGCAACTGCTGTGTTCAGGAGCTTCCCGAGGTTGAGTTTGTCCACTGCTCGACCTGCGACGACTATGACCTTTGCCGTCGTTGCTTCGCCAAGAACACCCATGGTCACCATCCCAAGCACGCCTTTGTTGCCGCTGTCGAGGGAACACGTTTGGAGCCTGATGTCGCTCGCCGCCTTGGCGCGGGCCGTGGTCAAAAGCACAACGCCATCTGCGATGGTTGCGATGCAAACATCCGGGGCATTCGCCACAAGTGCCTGAACTGCCCTGACTGGGATTACTGCACCGACTGCATGGCAAACGCCTCCTTCATTCACCCTGGCCATCGGTTTGTGCCCATCTATGAGCCGCTTGAATATGCGGGTATTTCCGACTTATTTGCCCGCCCTACTCATCAGGGTATCTGCTGCGATGGCCCCCTCTGCTCAGTTAACCGCAACAACTACACTTACATCGTGGGAGACCGTTACAAGTGCGCTGTCTGCAACGACACTGACTTCTGCGAGGCTTGCGAAGCTTGTCCAGCCAACACCCACAACCGTACTCATCCTCTCATCAAGTTCAAGACACCCGTTAGACATGTCAGCGTCACCACTACGGGAGAAAATGAGAACGGCCGAGCCATCCCTACCATGGGAGATCGTCGTCCACGCGTGACCACTTCTCGGGCCACCGAGATCAACCCCCCAGTACTGTCGTCCTCCAACGTGCAGACAGTTGTTGATGTGAAGCCTGTGGAGCCCGAAATCAAGAAGGAGAAGGTGGAGGAGAAGCCCCTTGAGAAGGTTGAGATCAAGGTTGAGGAGCCCGTGAAGCCTATCCTGCAAGCTGCTCCTGCTGCCCCCGCTGAGCTTGTTGCTGTCTTCGTCACGGATACCATTGCCGATGGTACCGTCATGGAGCCCAACCACGTCTTTGAGCAGACCTGGATTCTGCGCAACGAGGGCAAGACCGCGTGGCCCGCTGGATGCTCTGTCATGTTTGTTGGCGGCGATTATATGGGCCATGTTGACTCGACTCATCCTGCTGCTACTCAAGAGCTCCGGGCCTCCAATGTGTCAACTGTCTGCTATTCGCCGATCCTCCCTGGCGAGGAGTTCCCCTTCACCGTCCTGCTTAGAACCCCTCTGCGCACAGGCAGAATTGTTTCTAACTGGCGGTTGACCACCCCCGATGGTCTCAAGTTCGGTCACCGCCTATGGTGTGATGTTAAGGTCGAGCACCCCAAGGTTGTTCCTCCCATCGTTTCCCAGCCTGTGAAGGAGGAGCGCGAGGTTATTGCCAAGTCAGAGCCCGAGGTCGCAGCCAAGGAGGAGATTGAACCCCAGCAGAGTCAGATGATCTTCCCCAAGCTTGAGAAGGAGTCGCCCGTCTCCAGCTTGCATGAGGATGCCAAGTCCGAGTCTGCGGTCACATACGATCAGTATGAGGACTGCGAGGATGATGACTGGGATGCTGCCGAGTCGGACGAGGCCTTCTTGACCGACGAGGAATACGACATTCTCGATGCTTCCGACGAAGAGTACACCGAGGCTCGCTCTCGCAAATAAGTCTGCAGTAACAACTTCTACAAAGATCACTGCGTAGGATGAATTCTTGTCGCCTTGCTAGTCCCGCGAATAACACCCATGGCTCCGTCTGTGAACCTGGCGGCGTGTACACGAGTATTGTATATCACGGGATACTGTACAGACACTGGGACACGGTGAGCAGCTGAGCACATCCCACTAGGTGCCTGTACATTGGTCCCGCTTTAATTCCGAAATAGCAGCGGACTAAGGTGCCAGGTGTTTTCGGGTTGATTTCTAGTTTTGATTGGTTGGATGGGTATCATGGGAACACACAACAGTGGTGCTCAAAACTGGTTGGTGCAGTGTTTACCTGGTATGGGCTTAACTCTCTACTCCGGTCATTCTTTCTTTGCAGAGCAACAAAAAACCACTATGATCAGAGTGGCTCGATCAAGAGCGCGACAAACAAATCATGTCGTACCCGTCTACTCACCATCAGATCGCAGCGCATCATGGCGCACCTTCACGGTTTGAGGGGCTGTTTAGTAGGCAACTTCTAAAGTTTGCTTCTAGCAGTGTTGAGGTGATCCTTTCTACCATTTCGCAGAAGTGTTTTGGTCAATGAGGAGGACCTAGGAGCGCTGAATGGGTAAAGGGGATTGTTATTTGCCCGTAGTTATTCTCCACACGGTTGACGATGCGTTTGTTTGCTTTGTCTCTTGTGCTTTTTACTTCTACTGAAGGTAACGTCGTCATGGGTTGAAATCAAGTATTTCCTTTTTTCTACTTTGTTAAGTGTAACTTTTTCGGGTCAGGAGCTCTTTTCAGATTGCTATTCTCAGTTTTCACGATCAAGTAACTCCGTAGCTAGGACAGTTAGGGAATGGGAAATGAATCAGTTATCATCCTTGATGGACGTTTGCTATGTGAATGAACAGTGCATCGTGCCAAATAATAAGACACTGAGAATTCGGAGACGTTCGTTTCAATGTCTGAACACACAAGTGGGTATACATTTATGAAAATATGAAAGTCTCCTCTTATCTTCCAATCCAGCATTATACCTTTGAAAACCACCCAAAAAGACCCATCTGCTACTCGAAAGTAGTCTTCTTACCCGTCGGCGCAACAGCCGCACCGGTAAGCCTAGCCACGTTGATATCCTGGTGATATTTCGGGTCCTTCTTCCTGTCCTCTCTCGGCTTCCACTCCTTCTTTTCCTTGACCTCTGTGGCACCCTCGCCACCCCCAGCACCATTCTGCTCCCTCCTTTGCGCCCCGCCCTTCCCTCTAAATCTCTTCTGATATCTCGTCTGATCGTCCTCCGCCAACTCAATCTTGAGCGTCCTCCCCAGAAGCTGGTTAACCCACCACTTTCTCGTCTTGACTCTTGGCTCTTCCTTTGGCTGTTTCTTCGCTGGCTTCTTCTCCTCCTCCTCCTCCTCCTTATTATCCTTGTCTTCGTCATCGTCCTGTTCTCCCTCCTTCTTTTCGGCATCCTCTTCTTCCGGCTTTTCGTCCACATCCATAAAATCCTCCACCGTGTCTATCGTCTCCCTCACCTTGACAAACCCCTTGACTGCCCACTGCGCCGCGTCGGCAGTCTCAAAGTTGACCCAGCCGTACCCCTTGCACTTGCCCGTGTCTTCAAACGTGGCGACCTTCACCCAGCGGATGGGGCCGCACTTGTGGAAGTGCTCCCTTAGATCGTCTTCTGTCACTTGGAAGGACAGGTTGCCGACGAAGACCTTGGTTGATGTGCTCGCCGGAGCAGCGGTGATTGGTTTGGCAGCACCGTTGGTCAAATCAACAGGCGCGGGCTCCTCCTTCTTCTCTGGTCTTCCCTCAAAGCTCTTGGCGTCCTTGATAAGGACTTTTCGGCGGTACCATTCTGTTTCGGAAAGGGAAATAGCCGCGACGTTGGCTTCGTAGGTGGCAAAATCAACATAGGCAAAACCGCGGTTTTCGGTAGGCTTCTTGGGTCCGGCGCCGGGAGCAGCAGAGGGTTTGGCGGTGGGGAGGTGGACACGGGTGATGTCCTCGAGGGTGATGGCGCCGCCGGAGTTGTCGACGAACCATTGCTTGAGTTCTTGCTTGGTGACGGTGAAGCGGAGGTTGCCTATCCAGACGCCGTAGGGGGAGCGTTCCTTCTTCTCTTTCTTGGGCTTGGTTTCGCCGTCGGCGGCTTTGGGAGAATCGGAATCGGAGTCGCCTTCGTCGTCGGATTTGGGTTTGGCAGGGAGGGATTTGCCCTTTTTGAGGAGACGTTTGGCTTTTTTGGAGGGGGGTTCGGGGAGGTTGATGTCGACTTCGATTTCGGTGAGGTCGGTTTTGCGCTTCTTCGAGGAGGACTTTTCATTCTTGACCTCGGGGGAGGAAGGCGGGGAGGAGGACTCGGTTGACATTGTTGGGGTTGTGAGTGGTGATAGTGGCAGAGAGAGAAGTTGTCTGGGATGGTCGAGGTTAGGACCGGTGATGTTCTCCGGTGCAGCAAACAGATGGATTTTTGGCGGTGTTGGAAATTTTGCTTTGGGCGATAAGCGATAAGGAAAACAAGCATCCATCAACTGCGGGGGCCCTGGACGGGTAGCCGCTTTGCTCCACACCCCGCTAGATCGATGTTCAGCTTCAATGACGGCACTGGCCAGGCACACGAACGACGGGGCACTGAACTAACTGTCTCGTGTGACCGGTAGATACTGTTGTACGGTAGCTTCTAAGAAGCTCTCTTACTCGTATAGGAACACTTGTTTGACACAGCAGGCCGGATCTTGATACATGCGCATTTGCGCGGATGGGCGTCCAACCATGGATCCCATCTCCAAATGGTATCTCACCTGCTGTTGTTGGTTCACAAACACCGAGGACATTCCGCGGCCGCACGCATTGTCAGGTAACATAGCGGGTAGGTACCTCAGGCGTGCGATAATATCTGGGTGTAGTATTCGTCATCAGGCGATCACGGGGAGGGCGTTTTGCGCCGCTGCCAGACATGTACCTCCTGAGCTTCCGAAGGAGGTAAGGGGCTGTCTCGAGGGTTATTAATACGTATGATAATCTTTTACGGGCCCTGATTCCCGATGTTTCTTCCCAGTGCTTGTGAAATCTATGAATCCCGAATTTGCGGAGAGGTCTCGTGGTACTCAAGTCAGCTCCTCCAGTCGTCCGTGACAACAGGCGGAAGCTGGACCCAGAGCTGGTGGATCCATTGATACCCGACCCGTACGTTTAAAAGTCCCATTAAAACTCACGTGCTATAGAGCTTGGCAAAGAACAAATGCAACAAACCCATGGAAGGACTTGTCTTGTGCTTTGACCGCTTCTGTTTGTGTGTTCAAGATTCCAACGAGATTGCAAAGACGGCTTTGAAGCATGTGCTGCGTGTGCTGTTCCCTGAAAGACTGCATATGCGCAAGGCAGGAGGGCGCTGGGAACCGGCATCGAGGATCCCAAGACTGCCATTTGCTGCCCCTTTGGGCTAGTTTTATGGGAAGCCAGCAAACCAGCGGCGGGCAAATTCCTCGTTGTTGATCCACTTTGACGCAGCCCTTGCTCCCCCAAACTTCCTGGACCACTTCAACACTTCACTTCCTGAGTGGTCCGGCCCAAGCCAGCGAGCCAGGGTCGCCTGGATGCTCTCTGGTCACTCTCCGCCGCACCTCCTCAATTTTCCCATCCCACTCCACACAGACCGCCGCCTCTCATCTTCCTTCAATTCACCTCTTGACATCTGGCAACCGGCGAGTCGTCCGCCTGCTGCGCTGTCCGCAAAACCCCAACCAGACAAACCTCCTCAGTCCACAAACCCGACGTCGCTAAGCTGCAGAGGAACCGGCTTTGCTGCACCCGCAACCGCACAATGAATGCTGTGTTGTCGCCGCAACCACCGATTTTCCCTCATCAGCACGAAACCGCCCGAATCTCGCCTTCTCGATCCAGTACGTACTCTCCCTCATCTCTGTTTTGGCCCGCCATGATGCACACACGCAAGCGGATGTTCCGCAGCCCAACTGGTCCTCGGGTCCAATTTACTGACCCTTTTTCAGTATCACCATACAATATGGCGTCCAGAAAGCGGAAAGCCGACGACGATAACGACGATATGTCGGTCTCGCCGCTGAGCTCGCCTGCCCTTCCATCGAGACCGATTGCCAGGCCGTCAAAAAAGGTTCGGCAAGCCAACGACGACGTAGCGGCCCGGCCATTATCTCTTCCCCGTCTTCTCGAGACCCTCGACAACAATCAGCTCAGAACAGTGCTCCAGACCATCTGCGAGCGACACCCCGATATTGGGCACGAGGTGGTAACTAGCGCGCCACGACCGACCGTCACCTGTGCGCTCGATATTTTGGCCGGCTACCGGGAAAAGTTACGAGCTGCTATGCCTTTGGGGCACACGAATTCCGATTATGCGTATTTCCGGGTGAGGCAGCAGCTGGCCTCTCTTCTTGATGCCATTTCCGACTTCACTTCGCAATTCCTCCCACCTTTGGAGCAGCAGACCAACGTATCATTGCAATTTCTGGACGGTGTTACCAAAGTCATTCACGAGCTTCCCGACTGGGAGAACCAATCACACCGCCACCACAAGGACGCTGCGTACGATGAGATCTCGGCGGCATGGGCTCTGGTAATTACGGAGGCTGCGAAACGTGGTGGAGGCTTTATTCTGCACACCGGAGGTTGGGATCAGAGACTAGCGAAGCACAATCAACAATCGGGAGGGAAGCTGCAACAAGCCATCAACGCCTTGACACACGAAGTTGGATGGGAAGGACACAACCCGATTACCGACACCCCAGCTCCTTCAGGGAGGGACCCGAATTCGATCCTGAACCAGCTTATTAACGGTACATACGGTTCACCTGTTCGCGTTGGGCCTTGGTAGATTGCGGCACTTCTGCGTTGCTATTTGTCGGTTCTTGCATTTGCAGAAGGGGCGCAAATCATTACCGAAAAGCCTTCACGACGATTTTCTTTACTACATCTTTCCTCTCGAGAAACGAGGCATTCAGGGGCGGCTGGGTATAGACTTCGGGGTTGGGTCACGGGGCGAGGGGCTCTGGCTTTTTCTTCTTTTGTTCACGCACACACTCGGCGTTGTTGTTGTTCTCCTTTGCTATCGATATCCAGACAACACTTTTTCATTTTCTTACTTTTATCATGTATCAGGCGTAGCAGGACTGAGGGGCTGATCATGGCTCAGCCATGAACCTGCTCGCTGACCTTTTCTTTTGTAATTAACTGTCACTTTCTATGTCCCTGGACTCTCGTTTTGGAGTTATTTATGCATGTATGTACCGTGGTACAATGGGGTCAGAAGCAGCACAGAAATTGTACAAAACTGATGGTGCTGTTTTTTCTTCGTGTCCCACCCCTGTTTATCGCTCTGGCTTGTTAAGTTGAGTGCTTGTCTACAGGCTGCTCAAAAGTCATCTAGGTGGATCTTTCATTGCTGTTTTTGTTTGTACGTTTTCACCCTCGATGATTTGGGTTGATCTATCTGTTGGACTGGACGTGGTACATGGGCGGCCTGTATTAGCTTGGTCACATACTTTCCAGGCATTGACGGACTTGGTTCTCTTTACATATCTCTCAATAGAAGATATCATTACCATCATTGTTCATAGCCAGCGCTTTTCAAGGAGATGGTCATGTTGATCAAGAGGTGATTCCTCGTAGAGATCATAAACGGTTCATCCCGTCGGTTCGAAACTCGAAACATTCCCCTGATCGACGAACTGGGCAAACGCAACAAATGAAAACCAACTCAACACTTGCTGGGGTATGTGTTTCAGTTCTTGGGGTACTGGGAGATCGACGCCTCGGAGGTTAATGTCAATGCTATGGTTTTTATTTACCCGGTTCTGCTCTCACAGCCTCCAAGCCTTGGGGGGATACATGCTGTACGGGTATGCCATTCAGAGCGTTGCCTCCCAGAACAGCTCAATGCTCTTGAACTAGGAAATCAAGCCGCTTGAGAGGTGCAATTGTGGATATTACTGTGAATCCACTTTCCAAAGTATTAAATATTGCCCGTTGCTCGTGTTGAATGCACGGAACCATGTATCTGGTGTTGCTGTCTTAAGCTTAAAGATTGGCGTTTGGTGGTGGTTTGGTAGGGGAGGGGTACCAGATGTAGAACAATATTGTAGGTAAAAAACTCTGTTAATTCTGGTGTTCTCTATAGGAGAAAGCCTAGGTAAGTACGGACTTTCGAACTATATAGCTTAGGTCCTACTATCAAGGTCTTAATTTCCTTAATAGTAGGCCTTCTATACTAATCTAATATACCTTCTAGCTAATACCTTACTTAAAACTGTTAAGTACTTATTACTATAAACCTAAAGCCTATTTTCTTTTAAATTCTTTTCTTTTTTATAATATTACCATTCTACTCTATTCTATAATATCTATTAAGTCCAGACTATACCTATCGGCCTCCTTCTTAATTATAGTTATTGCTTTATCTTTATTCTTTATAAACTATAGCTTTTTAATCTTTTAACTTTCTTTTTCTTCTTCTATATTCTTTAATAGCTTTAAGTCCTTTTCCTTTAACTCCTACTTTCTAATTAAATCTCCTATATCTTTTACTTTAATAAGGTTTTTAAATTTAATAAACTTTTCTTTTATAAATACCTTTATTAGTCTATTAACTAATATCTTTTTAATAGTTAAATATTCTATTAAAATTTCCTTTTACTATTGCCTTTTTTAAAGCTAATAGTTATAAATATCAATATACCGAAGTTTTATTTATAAAATATTAAAGTCTATAGTTATTAATTAAATAGTTTAAACATTATTATACTATACTTTAATCTTATTATTATTATCTAATTCTATATTTAATTCCTATATTAAATAAATTTTATATATAGCCTCTTTAATAGCCTATAATAAAGTTAAAAGCTCTACTTTTATAGTTAAAGTAGTAATAGTATTTTATTTATTAACTCTCTAACTAACAATACTATTAAAAAGCCTTATTATATAGGCTTATAAGCTTTTCCAGTTAATAAGGTTATTTATAAATAAAGTATTAAAGAAGACTTTAAAGGTATCCTTATCCTTTAGCTTTAATATATAAGTACTAATTAATAATAAATAGCCTAATACCTATTTAATAGTAAACTAATAGACTATATTAGGATTTATATTAAAGCTAGCTAACTTAAAAACTATAAAGGCAATATTTAACCTACTAATAATAGCTATATAAAGAAAAAAGCTAATAAGTTATTAATAATAGTAAATTTACTTATAAGTAGTTACTTCTTTATTAAAAGCTAACTTCTTATTAGTTATTAAAGTCTAAGGCTTTTTTCTAAAAGGATTATTATTAAAATAAGTAAGTTTACTAATATATTTATATTAAAAAAGCTAAACTAATTTAGTTAACCTATTTCTTCATACTTTTATATTTAAAAACCATTAAAGGCTCTTTCCTTTCTATAAAGTAAAGTAGGTTTAAAGTCCTTTTATTAATTTATTTATAAAATACCGTTTTCCTTATAAAAAGGTAATTATAATATTATCTATATAAAAGAAAATAATAACTTTATTCTTTATATAATAACACTATTTATAAAGCATTGCCTTATACTTTAAAGTAATAAAAATATTAGTAAAATTCTATTATTATAAAAATAGAGATTCTTTTAAGCTATATAAAGCTTTTTTTTAAAAAAACACCTTACCAGCAGTTCTCTTAATTTTTAATAGAATTTATATATAAATAATATATAAGAGGTTAATATAAATAAAAGCATTAATAACATTATATTATAGTATCTTAAAGTCGAATCTTACTATAATAAAAACTAAGGTTTTAAACGACTTTCCTATTAAAGTAATAATATAAGTATTTTCTATTATAGTTTTAACTTATTAATTGCCTTTTATAATTAACCTAACCTTAGCCTTTTATAGAAAACTATACTTATTAAGCTTATAAATAAATACCTATATACTATTAAAGACTTAGTACTTTAAAGTCCTTACTTAATTAACTATCTTTTAAAACCTTATTTCTTTATAGCTTTATAGATAGTCTTTAATTACTATTTTAAATAGGTCTTCATAAAGGTGGTTTTTTAATTACTTATAGTTCTTTAAAAGGTTAGAAAGTTCCTTATAATAGATTTTCACTATAAACTTTACATTACTTATATAGATTCTATTAGGTTTTTCTAACTTAGTAAATTCTTTAAATTTAAAAAAGCTTATAGTTAACCTTTAAATCTTATATTTTATAAAAATTCTACTTCTTCTTACCTTTTTTTTTATAATAAAGCTAGTTTTCTATAGACTATATGTGACGAACCCCTGATCAGAACCTCTGAAAGGGATATACAGTTGAAGGTAACTTCTGATAATAATGGTTCGGTGCAGCTAAACAGTGCACAACAAGATGTCTCAATGTAAACACAAGATACCGTGGATACAAGCTGTGATTGCATACTGCGGAACTATCTACAAGCTATCTAGTTCCCCCGTATATATAGACCATGAATCCCTAAGTACCTCCGTACCTGGATCACTCCGGCTCACTAGTGATCGGTGGTGATCCCTCAGAACTCACCATGCTCACCTGGTGAGCCTGGTGATCCGGCTCACCTTTGCCAAGCAGTGAGCCTTGTCCTACCCTGCAGCCCTGCCGCCGTGTCTCCTTCCTCCGATTGGCAGACATGGCTAGCTGCAGTCTCCACCTGGCCGTGCTATATGGTTGGTCTGTGACACTATACTAATACTTAATAGTATAAAGGTTTATAAATTTTAGACTTTTAAGTTTAGTAACGTTTTTTATAAAGTTTATTTTAAAAGTAAAAGTTCTTATTAAAAAGCCTATATAAGGAAAAGTATTTCTAAATATTAAAAAAGTATTTAAAGGTCTTAATAACTTTAGTTAATTAGACCTTTTAAACTTAATTACTTTTTCTAACCCTATCTTTAAAATATATTTAGGATATAACTACTTAAAGGAATTCTCTAACGTTAATAGAGATTCTATACTATTCTATAGAGTAGATTGTTTATTATTAAATTCCTTTTTAAATAAATTAATAGAAGGATCTTAATAATAACCAGTATAAAAGTAGTATTTACTTACTATTAGGTTACTAACTAAGTCCTTTTTATAAATTTTAATAACTAAAGTAGCTAGCTTTATAATTATAAGTCTTATAAAATCGTTAATAAAGTCGTTTTTTTCCTCTATAAGCCTTTTATTCTCTTTAAACTCTATATCTTTAACCTTAATAATTTTATTAAACATTAGGTTTTAAATCCTAAAAATCCTAATACCTTTATATCCTACTAAATACTTAATAAAAGCTTAAAGTTAAAGTTTCCTTATTTTATTTTCTCCTTTATAAGTATTAGAAGATATATAGTAAGCTTTATATTTATATACTTTAATATAACTTCTTTAAAGCTTTAGTATATTAAACGGTACTAAATTATCCTTTTATCATTTAATAGAATAGAAGATTTATATAGAAGTTTGCTATTTAAAGTAGGCCTTAAATATTTAATTATAAAGATATACTGCTATTTTTATAATTTCTCTTTATAGAAATTTAAATAACTTAACTAACGCCTTTATTATAATAACTTTCCTTTTAATATTACCTTTTAAATGCTTAGCTTTACTGTTTTAATCTTAACGGTTTAAAGTAAAAGGCTTATAAACAATTCTTAAGTCTTTTAATATATCTTTTATTTCTATTAACGCTACTATTTTATTATTACTTTATAAAGTCTATACTAATATAGTATATTAGTAAAATAAATAGTAGAATAGCTTTATTATTATATTAATAATTTCTTTACTTTTACAGTCTTTAAAGTAGTAGAAGAAAGTTATCCTATTATAGTAGTTAATAAAGAAAATAAGGTACTTAAAACCTTATAGATCTTCCTTATATTTAAAAAGGTCCATTGCTTATACTTTATTTAAATAGTAAAGGTTTAACCTTAATTAAGTACTTTATATATTTCTAATCTTAACCTATATATAAGCCTTATAATCCTTAATAATAAGACAGTTATAAATATTTAGAAATTACTATTCTACTTCTTTATTTTTAAAGCCTTACCTTAATTTAGTCGGCCGGTAAAGTTTAAACTTAACCTTAAAACTTAGCCGGCCGGCTAAATCTTAAGACTAGGCTTTTTTTACTTTTTTTTAAAGGTCTTCTTCTTTTTTACCTCTTAAAGATCTATAGATACTACCCTTCTTTATAATTAAAGAACTTTTAAAAATTCCACTTAGAATTTATAACTTTATATCTTTAACATTTTTAGTAAATTTCATTACTATTTATTAATTAATATAGTTAAGCCAAAAGTATTAAATTACTAATAAAGTAATAGAAATTAGCCTTTTTCTTTAAATATAAAAGGTATTATAGTAAATAAATAACTTTAAAAACCTTATAATTAGATTGATATATTCGATAACTATTATTAAGATAGGTGTCTTATAGGCCTATAGGTATAGACCTGTATAGGGAACAGTGTAGAATATTAAGAGTAAAGAGAGTTTTGTCTACAGTATACGACAGTAGCTAGGTACTAAAGGAATGTAGATTATAAGGGCGATGCCCTGCAATATATAGAAAGTAGATACTATAATATAAGCTTATAAGGTACTATAAGATATAGTAAACTAGTATATTAAATTAACTTATTAATTAAAAAAATATTATAGTAAATAGTTATAAAGGATAAGACCTATTATAGGTCTTTAGCTTTATATTACTTTCTAAACCTTTTTTTATTTTAAGGCCCGAATGCCTGTTAAGTCTGCTAACTATAAGGCCTAAATGTTTATTAAGTCTACTAACTATAGGGCCTAAATGCCTATTAAATCTATTAACTATAAACTTAATTAACCAGTTAAGTCTAACTATTAAATATATTAACTAAAAGCTATTTATAAAGTATAAGGTACTATGTCACAAGCGTGGAGAGGCGCGAGGGTGGCACGGGCCAAGCGACGGATAAGGAGCACGATAAGGATCTAGGATTAAGAACGTAGATCCAGGGGATCTAGGATTCGGAACATCGATCTAGGATTAAGAACGTAGATACAGGGGATCTAGGATTTGGAACATAGATCCAAGGGATCTACGTGTTGAAGGATAGATCCAGGTACGGAGGTACTTAGGGATTCATGGCCTATATATACGGAGGAACTAGATAGCTTGTAGATAGTTCCGCAGTATGCAATCACAGCGTGTATTCACGGTACCTTGTGTTTACATTGAGACATCTTGTTGTGCACTGTTTAGCTGCACCGAACCATTATTATCAGAAGTTACCTTCAACTGTGTATCCCTTTCAGAGGTTCTGATCAGGGGTTCGTCACACGTTGCATACTCACTTCAACTCTGTCACGGATAAGTTGAAGGTACCCATCACCATGGCGGACAACAAAGAAAGCCCTCAAGCCATTCTGGCTCGACTCAACGCTCGCGTCAAAGAGCTCGAGGATGCGGTCCAGCAGACCCAAGACCAAGTCGTCGCCGTTGGTCACCTGGATCACCGCGATAACCAGCTGGCCAAGATCGAGGCCCCCGAACGCTATGGTGGCGGAAAAGGGGAGCTTGGAGGATTCCTGATCCAGCTCAAGACCTATTTTCGGTACTATCCTACTCGCTTCCCTGACGAAGAGTCCAAGGTCACCTATGCGGCATCTCGACTCAAGGACAAGGCTCTTGCATGGTTTGAGCCCATCCTGAACGACTATTACGAGAACGACGACGCAGGCATCAGGAAGGATATCACTAGGGAGTGCTTCGAGACCTTCAAGAAGTTCGAAGCCCGCATCAAGGAAGTCTTCGGAGAGTACGATGAAGCTCGCCGAGCCCAGGAGAGACTCGCCAACTTGCGCCAAACCCGGTCGGCAGCTGACTATGCTGCCACCTTCAAGACCGACGCTCTGCGCAGCGAGATCAATGACGAAGGCTTGATGCAGCTTTTCTACAACGGACTCAAGGACGAAGTGAAGGACGAACTGTACAAAGAAGAGAGACCAGACACCATCGACAAGTACATCGCTACAGCCATTCGTATCGACGACCGACAGTTTCAACGCCGGATGGAGAAAAGAGGAACGCGTGCAAACCCAGGACAACACCGTGGCTCGGGGGGCTACCGAGCCAACGACAAGAGGAAACGCTACGCCACGAGCGTGTCTGGAACCACTCACGCGGGACCTATGGAGATTGACGCAGCTCAGAGGCAGTTCAAGAAGAAGAACGATGTCAAGTGCTTCAACTGCGGGAAGATGGGACATTTTAAGAGAGACTGTCGGGCACCCAAGCAGCTCAGTTGGAAGGAAAAAGAGACGGCGGCAGTCGCTAAGGCAACACGGGTTATCGAAATCTCCAGTGCTGAGTACGCCCACGAGGATTTCCTGGATTCAGCGGACGACTACACCGACAGCGACTACGAGTGTGAGACTCAGGAAGGAGAATTAACAGTCGACTCTGAGGGAGAAGACCGTGTTGTGGGACAAGAACTGCCGACCAGGGGAGCCACCAGGCTAGAGGAAAGCACGGCTCCAGGACCCTCTGAGGAAACCTTGCGGAGACTAAGGCGGGTTTTCACCACGACAGTCCTCTCGAGTTTAGACACGGGGGAGACCCTGAGGCAGGCCGAGGAGCGAGTTCAAAGGCTCGAGGAAGAGTTGGCAGAACTTCGGAACCAGCGAGAAGCGATTGAACGACACTACCGCGACCTCGAGGACAAGGTGGCGCAAGCCACGACCGACAGCCCACCGCTTGCACTGCCGTGGCAAGGCAATGAACGCTGGATCATTCCGGAGGAAGAGTTCGTTGGAGACCTTATGCGGCTCAACGGGTACGGAGAAACTTGGGATGAGTTTTGGGCAGCGCGACCAGTGGCCAGCGTGGGACTCGCACTGGCGCCAGGAGAGGTCCCAACACATAAGTGGTATACTCCTTGCGAAGGAGACACGCCACAGGTTCACCCAAGACACCCTGAGCACAGGAGAGTGCCATGGTTCCAGTGCATCGCTCACGGATGCGCGGAACACTACCAGTCGAAAACCCTTAACAGGCATTGGCCAAGCAGGGAGGTTACCCAGACAGGACAACCAGCACCAGTATCGAGGACACTCGCAAGATGGGGAGCTCCGGACAAGGAATTAAACGACTACTTCTTGTGGAGGCAAGGAGACCCGGTTCGACCCGACAATATTCGACAGGTCATTCAGTTTTGGCCAAGAGAGGCTCGATGCTGCGTGGATAACCTCGATGAGGACATGGCTTATTGCCCAAGCAAGGATTGCGCACTTCACTTAAGAATGAAGGTGCGGGCGTACCACGCGGAGAGAAATACTACATGGGGGGAAGCCTATGGGATAGTGGAACGCCCATCTGACAGCGAGGAGTGGAAAGAGGCCCAACGACAATGGTTAGCCGGTTTCGAGCTGCTGGACAGTTCGACGAAAGAGGACGCTCTGGAGGCACAACAACAGTCGGGAAAAGGACCACGGCCTTTCGCGGAGGCCGCAAACCTCTAAAGGACCACGAGCTACACATCAGCGAGGTCGCTGCTGTACAGAGGAGGGGCATGAAAGATAAGAGATTGCGAGTAGCAGCACGTTGGAAGAGTTTCAAACGCAAGCACTCGTGGACAGTGGAGCAGAAGCGGACTTGATTTCACCAAGATTCGTACAACAAGCCCGGGTTCCATGGAGAAAGAAGGAGGAAGAGGTCATCATGAAAGGACCCTTCCCCACGCAGTTGGTAAGCAGAGAGACGCTACCACTGGACATCACAGTGTCAGGGAAGACAACGACAGTGATTTTCGACATCGTGGATATGGGGCCAGAGAAGGACATGATCCTAGGGCAGCCATGGCACGAGGACTACAACCCAGACATCGATTGGAAGGATGGTGGCCACCTACGACCGAGGGAATATCGGGAGTATCCAACCAACGATGGGAGATCAGGAGCACGGCAGGAGCAGAGTGCAGGACAAGCACCCTCCACGGCACCACCGCAAGAGACACGGGAAATATTGGTGTACTCAATCGACACAGGCGGCAAGATCGAAGAAGTAGGGTTGGTAGGAACAGTTGCGTTGATGGAGATTGCAGCAGCAATGAAGGACAAATACGCCTATTACAACAATATGAAGAAGGGCGATAAGAAGGAGGTGCCGGTGGAATATCAAGGGCATCCAGTGTTCACGGCAAAGCACCTTCAGGGTCTACCAGATAGGGGACCATGGGACCACGAGATCAAGCTCAAGGACGGAGCAAAGCTCAAGCTTTTTCAGGTCTACCACACCAACGACAAACAGAGTGAAGAGTTGCGGAAGTATTTGGACGAGAATCTCAAGAGAGGACACATCAGAGCATCCACATCGCCAGCCGGATATCCTGTTTTCTTCGTGCCGAAGAAAGATGGGAGTCCACGACTGTGTGTGGATTATCGACAGCTGAATCAGGAGACGGTGAAGAACGGTTACCCGCTGCCACTGATTTCGCGACTGCGAAGTCAACTGTCAGGGGCACAATGGTTCACCAGACTTGACATGCCAGTCGGGTACGCGCACATACGAATCAAGGAGGGAGACGAATGGAAGACGGCTTTTCGCACGCCTTACGGGCATTTCGAGTATCTCGTTATGCCGTTCGGACTTACAAATGCACCAGCGACCTTCCAGGCCCTCGTTGATCACACGATTCGCCAGTATCTCGACAAAACAGCAGTTTGCTACCTCGACGACGTTCTCATCTACTCACGCACTCTGGAAGAGCACAAACAGCACGTCAAGGAAATTTTGGACGCACTACATGGAGCAGGACTATCGGTCAACAAGGACAAGAGCGAGTTCCATGTGCAGGAGACGGTCTATCTCGGGTATCTGGTCTCGCCGGGAGAAGTGCGAATGGAACCAGGGAAGATCGCGGCAGTCAAGGACTGGCCGAGACCGCAGGGAGAAACACCCGAACAACTAAAGACAAGGGTTCGAGAGTTTCTGGGATTCACCAATTTTTATCGAATGTTCATACGGAACTACGGCGCCATTGCAAAACCATTGAACGACCTAACCAAGAAGGACGCCGAGTTCAAATGGAAGGAAGAACAGGAAGAGGCTTTTCAAGCCATCAAGAATGCCATTACGGCGGACCCAGTACTCAAACTTCCGGATCCAGGACGACCTTTCGAAGTTGAGACAGACGCTTCCGACTACGCCATAGGAGGACAGCTAGGACAGCGAGACCAGGACGGGAAGTTGCACCCGGTAGCATTCTTTTCGAAGAAGCTGGAGGGACCACGCAAGAACTACCCAATCCACGACAAGGAGCTGCTTGCCATCATCGAGGCTTTTGAGGAATGGAGACCCTATCTCAGCGGAACCAACTACGAGGTACAGGTCTACACGGATCACAAAAACTTGAAGTATTTCACTACTACCAAGGTCCTCAACGCCAGGCAAGGCAGGTGGTCAGAATTCCTGTCTGAGTTCAATTTTCAGATTC
This sequence comes from Apiosordaria backusii, assembly GCA_030549205.1. Classification (NCBI taxonomy): domain Eukaryota; kingdom Fungi; phylum Ascomycota; class Sordariomycetes; order Sordariales; family Lasiosphaeriaceae; genus Apiosordaria; species Apiosordaria backusii. The sequence continues at coordinate 3,034,830 of JAUKTV010000004.1, forward strand.
ATTACAAGAAGGGATCCGAGAACGCGAGAGCGGACGCTCTAAGCAGAAGAGCGGACCACCACGAGGAAAAAGTGGCGGAAGAGTCACCACCATTGCTACAAAGACAGCAGAAGGCACACTAAGACACCCGCTCCAGCAGTGGGCTGAGTGTTGCGCAGTGTACCGAGAAGAATCAACGCCAACAAATATCAGAGCAACATCGGCAGCAACGAGCAGGAACGATGGGCTGAACTGGAATCTTTGGGGATCCAGAAGGACGACAATTACCGGCTCTGGTATCACAATCGAGCTTATGTTGAACCAGAACAGCGGAAGGCATTGATTCGGGAGATCCACGAGTCGAGACTCGGGGGACACATGGGAGTGGCCAAAACAACAGAGAAGATCAAACAACACTTCAATTGGCCCGGACTGAGAAAAGATGTTGAGGAAACGCTGCGAGAATGTGACCTTTGCAGAAGAACGAAGGCGGAGAGACACAAGCCTTACGGATTCTTGGAGCCATTACCAGTGGCAGAACAACCATGGAGCTCAGTGACGATGGACTTTATCACCAAGCTACCACATTCCAAGGACACGGTCACAGGAGTCAAGTACGACAGCATCCTCACGGTCGTCGACAGGCTCACCAAGTGGGCATACTTCCTGCCCTACAGGGAGACTTGGACGGCAGAACAATTGGCGGATGTAGTGTTTCGGAACGTCACGGCGACACACACATGGCCAAGGAATTCATCACGGATCGCGACACCAAGTTCGTGTCGAAGTTTTGGAAGGCTCTGATGGAGCAAGTAGGAGTGAAAGCAAGGCATCGTCAGCATATCACCCGCAGACGGACGGACAAACAGAAAGGCTCAACCAGATCGTTGAACAGTATCTTCGGAACTACATCAATTTCGAACAAGACAACTGGGTTGAACTTTTGCCAGCAGCACAACTCGCCTACAACACGGCGCCCACAGAAACAACAAAAGTCACGCCATTCTTCGCGAATTATGGTTCGAGGCGGATCTACGGCAAGGACCAGAGGCAAGAGTGCCTAGGGCGGCAGCAAAAGCAGGGAAGCTACACATGCTGCACGCCAAACTCAAGGAAGAGCTCGAGTTCGTTCGGGAACGCATGCGCAAGTACTACAACGTCAAACGGCTCGAGGGACCTCGCTTGAAGAGGGGGGATAAAGTGTTTCTTTCAACACGGAATTTGCGCACAAAACGACCAAGTAAGAAGCTGGACCACAGGAGGGTGGGACCTTTTACGGTCGAGGAGAAAATATCGGAAACAGCATTCAGGCTTAAGCTACCAAGTACTATGCGGCTACGGTCAAACGTCTTCCACATTTCACTCTTGGAACCGGCACCACGGGCTGCCAGCCCGGACACACAAGTAGAAGCCGAGGACGAAGAAGAAGAGTACGACGTGGAAGAGGTACTAGACTCTCGTATTAATAACGGACAACTGGAATATTTGGTCAGCTGGCTGGACTACCCGGACACAGACAACTCATGGGAGCCAGCAACGAACCTTAACTGCCCTGAGAAGTTGGAGGAGTTCCACCGGAGGAACCCTGAACGGCCGCGGACGGGGAATATCGAAACAAGTCAGCGCTCGGGTCGAAGGAACCAGGGACCAGGGGAGGAGCAAAAGAGGCAAAATCTTCAGCAAAAGCAGCACTCCCGCCGGCAAAATCCTGGCCCGGCCAGTCCGACGGTACGGAAGTCCAATCGAAGGAGGAGTCCGGTTGAGGATGAGGGGCGGCCTTACTAGCAGCCTCCTCACGCTCAATCCTCTCCAGTTCTTCCACGCTGTCGAGACCTCGGGATATCGCGCGCGCCATCTTATCAAGCCACATTTTCTTCTGTTTTCGGAGACGCGTCGCTTTAGCCATGATAACGGACAGTTCGGAGTCCACCTTCTCGATATCAGCGTCAAGGCGATCATGGTGGGCAACGATTTTACGGAGACTGGAGGCGGACAAACCACCAGCTTCGCAAAAAGGTTGGTTGGAAGAGATGCAGGAGGAGCAGCGAGAGGAGTCGGGAGAGGAGAGCTCGCAGGATAGGGAGCGACGTTCGCAGTAGGAACAGGAGATTGGCATAGCGATGGAATTACGAAGGACAGTCTCGAGCAGAACGTCGCGACAAACGGTTTTAGGATGAGTAACCTTAGAGGCTTCAAGACACGGTTAGAAGACATGATGGAAGCGCTGAAAGAGGAGAAGAAGAGACTTACCAATGGCCGGTTGGGGAAAGGAGGAAGATGCGAACGAACTGGGCCGCCGAGACGTCGGCCTAGAGGAGGGGCATCGTGTCACAAGCGTGGAGAGGCGCGAGGGTGGCACGGGCCAAGCGACGGATAAGGAGCACGATAAGGATCTAGGATTAAGAACGTAGATCCAGGGGATCTAGGATTCGGAACATCGATCTAGGATTAAGAACGTAGATACAGGGGATCTAGGATTTGGAACATAGATCCAAGGATCTACGTGTTGAAGGATAGATCCAGGTACGGAGGTACTTAGGGATTCATGGCCTATATATACGGAGGAACTAGATAGCTTGTAGATAGTTCCGCAGTATGCAATCACAGCGTGTATTCACGGTACCTTGTGTTTACATTGAGACATCTTGTTGTGCACTGTTTAGCTGCACCGAACCATTATTATCAGAAGTTACCTTCAACTGTGTATCCCTTTCAGAGGTTCTGATCAGGGGTTCGTCACATCCTTTTAATACTAATTTATTACCTTAAATATTAAAATAAATACTAAAAAACTTTAAAAAATCCTACTAACTAAAGGCTATATATAGTAAATTTAAATAAATAGTTAATTAAAAAACCTTTAAATTCTTTCCTTAAAGTACTTTCTTTAAAGACCGTATACTATTAACTAATAAATTAATATTATATAAAAGGATTAATAAAGAAATAGGCTTTTAAAGTTTAAAGTTAAATTAATTATTAAAGGATTTTTATAAAAGAAGGCTTAGATTTTATAAAGACCTTTATTTTTATTATTATAGTATTTATTTAATATATACTATTAACTATAGTAGTTTTATTAAATTAAGAAATAAAGTAGATTAATTTATAAAGGCATTTTTTAATAGATATTTAAAAGAAAAGAATATATATTATATTATTTAAAAGCTTCTATAAATTCTATTAAAAAGCCGACTTAATTATTAAAGTAAAGCTATATAAGTAAAGCTTTAAGTTTAAAACTAACGAATAATTTGCTTTTTTAAAGCCTTATATAGCTTAAAATAAAACCTTAAACTTTAATAAACTAAACTTATTAAATTATTAATAAAAGAAGGTTTTATAATACTAATTTCTAATTCTACTATCTTTATAATCTTAAAGTTAAGATTTTTATAATAACCTATATTAATAATTACCTAATTATAAACTTTAATAAGCTTATATTTAACGGCATAAAAAAAGTTTAAATAAGGTTTACTTAATAGAAAATAAAAAGCCGGCTTCTTTCTTTTTAAATATTTAAATAATAAAAATAAACGTCGTTTCCTTCTATAATTTAATTAAACTTAATATATATAAAAGGCAATTAAAACCTTTAACTTCAAAAATAGCTAAAAAATACTAATTCCCTTATAGCTTAAAATAGTAACTTAATTAAAGACCCTAAATTAAAAAAAGCCCTATAAGTAAATCAAATTATAAGCTATTTTAATATAATTAAGTACTGTAATATATTTAATAATTTAAATAAGATTTAATATTGCTTTTATAATATAGTAACTTTTAAAAAGTATATAATAGCCTACTATAGTAAACTTAAATACTATTAAAAACATTTTAAAGTATTTAAATAATATAGAGAATTTAGTAATTATTTACAATTATAATACTATTAAACTTATTAAAAACAAAAGTACTATAATATTATAATCTTTATAAATTCAAACTTATAAAGGATTTAAAGGACTTAAAATCTACCTATAGCTTTATATTTAAAATAATTAAAGGCCCTATAAATTAGAAATTAAAAAAGGCCAATACTATAAGCCTTTTATATTAAAGGTTAAAACCGATATATTTATTAAAGCTTTTTATAAGGTTCTATAGATTAAGGAGGTTTATAAAAAGCTAAAGTATACTTTAATAGGCTTTACTTTATTATATATAATAATAAACTAGCTTTATAATTATTATTTATAATTTAACCCTTTATAATTATATTAAGTAATATTATTAAATACTATTAGGTTAAAAGTAAGTTAAGGCATTATAGGTTATTATTAATTATTTAAATATTAAATAAATGCCAGTTAATAGGCTAATTAAACTATTAGCTAGTTAAAAATTTAAAACCTTTATAAGTCTTTTAAGTTTAAAGAATAGGCCTATAAAGGAAAAGTTAATAAAGGAATAAATTAGAAAACCACCTTCCTTATATTTAATTTTCCTTTATAATTTAACTTATAAAAGTAATTACTTAATTCTTAAAATATATAGGCCTTAACGCCTTATATATTTTATATTTAATTTTTTTAATTAGCCAGTTAGTTTATTAGTTTTTAACTTATTATAGTAGGCCTTAGATTTAAATCTAGGCCTATTATTTACTATAAGTAAAGAAGGGGTATTAACTAAGTCCCTTAAGGCCTAGTTATAGTAAGTGGCTATATTATACTATATAGTAGTAATTTCTTAATACTTAATTTAGAAGCCAAGTATAAGGGAAAGGAGGCCTATTTATTAGCTATCCGGCACTTACGAATACCTTATTTTACTATAGGGCTATTTAAAGGCCTACATTCTATTAACTAGTAGGCTAAATTGTCTATAATTTTATATTTAGACTATTAAGGCCTACTATTATAATAGTATAAGTAGCTTAACTTTAACCCTACGATAACCTATATTTTAGGTTAAGGGTGTTAGGTTTTGCAGCCTTTTGTATAGCTGTAAGTCGATTATTAGAAAGTTATAAACTATGTTAATTTAACTGCTTAGAATACTTATAGCTAACTATTAGACTGGCTAAATTAGCCTAAAATTAATAAGCTTATAATTAAGTAAGTATATTACTATTATATTAAATTATAGGCCTGTAGGCTCTATAGGTCAGAAGCTATAAAGGCTTAGTAAGTGGTTTATAGGGCTTAGTAAACCTTAGGGTTAATTAAACTGTACTTTAGCCTATTTACTGTTGGGGTATATAAATACTGTATATAGTCAGTAATATATGGTAGAGGTCGAGTACGAACCCTACTATAGAGATTATATAGTAGATTTATAGAAGGCTAATATTACATATAATTATTACCTACTATATTTCTATTCTATAGTATTACAAGTACTATACTTAATACCTAATATTAAACTATAGTATTATATTTAAGACTTTTACTATACTATACGTTAATATATAACACTAATTAAGAGCCCTTAAGCCATAATTGGCCATACTATTCTAATAGGTTAAGCCTAAAAATACTAACAAAATAAGCTATAAACTTAAGCTTAAAGCCTTTATAAATAACGGCTTAAGCTACTATAACTATACTATAATAACTATAGAAATCACTAATTTTAAGCTACCTATTAAGTAGGTTTAAAGTAAAGACTAAGCTTACTTTATCTTATAGGTTTTCCGGAGGCCTATAAGGTTTAATTTACGCCTACTACTAAATTTATTATACGTAAGCGTATAAAAATTAAGCTTAATAAAGTATTAAAGCCTATAAATATAAGCTTACAAAGTTAATATTGGAATAGGTATGGCAATTACAGGCCTAAGGCCCTGTAATTAGTGCTCATACACTAGCTTACAGTGTAACGGAGTCTTATGCGTGATACCTATAGTTAGTATTAGATATTAGAGTAAGTACCTATAGTACTGCAGAATAAAATATAGTAGGTAAATAATTATTTTAGTATAGCCTTTTATAAATCTACTATCATAATCTCTATAGTAAGGTTTATACTCGACCTCTACTACATACTACCGACTAACGTACGTACTTGTATATCTAATAGCAATAGACCAAAGTACAGCTTAGTTATCCCGAGGTTTGCTAATCCTATAAACTACTTACTAGCCTTCTATAGCTCCCGACCTACAGGCCTACAGCCTATAATTTAATATAGTAATAATATACCTACTTAACTATAGGCCTATTAATTGTTAATTAATTTAACTAGCTTAATAGTTAACTATAGATCTTATAAATAATTAAGTTAGCGTGGTTTACAGCTCTTTAAAAATCGACTCACGGCTATATAAAAAGGCCGCAAAACCTAATATCTTCAAACTAAAGTATAGGTCATTATAGGGTTAAGATTAAACCACTTATACTACCTATAATAGTTAAGCTTTAAAACCTAAATATAAAATTATAAGCAATTTAGCCTATTAGGTAATAAAATATAGGCTTTTAATAGCCTTATAGTAAAGTAAAGTACTGAATAAATATTGGGTAACTAATAACTAGGCTTTCCTATTTAAGCTTCTACTACATAATATAATAGTAGCTACTTACTATAAACTTAAGCCTTATAGAGACCTAATTTAATACCTTTTTTTTACTTATAATAAATGATAGGCCTAGATTTAAATTTAAAGCTTACTATAGTAAGTTAAAATTAATAAATTAATAAATTAATTAAAAAACTAAAATATAAAGTATATAAGTATTAAGGCCTATATATTTAAGCATTAAGTAATTATTTTTATAAGCTAAATTATAAAGGAAAATTAAATATAGAGAGAGTGGTTTTCTAATCTATTCTTCCATTAACTTTTCCTCTATAGGTTTATTCCTTAAGCCTAAAGACCTATAAAGGTCTTAAATTTTTAACTAACCAGTAATTTAATTAGCCTATTAACTAGTATTTATTTAATATCTAAGTAATTAATAATAATCTATAATACCCTAACTTACTCTTTAACCTAATAGTATTTTAATAATATATACTTAATATAATTATAAAAGGCTAGGTTATAAGTAATAATTATAAAGCTAATATTATTACTATATAGTAAAATAAAGCTTACTAAAGTATACTTTAACTTCTTATAAACCCCCCTAATTTATAGAACCTATAAATAACCTTAATAAGTACGTCGATTTAACCTTTAATGTAAAAAGGCTTATAGTATTAGCCTTCTTTAATTTCTAACTTATAGGGCCTTCGGCTACTTTAAATATAAAGCTATAAGTAGATTTTAAATCCTTTAAAACCCCTATAAAGTTTAAATTTACAAAGCCTATAAGTACTATAGTACCTTCTTTTTTAATAAGTCTAATAATATTATAGCCATAAGCGATTATTAAATTCTCTATACTATTTAAATAAAGGTTTTTAGTATTTAGGTTTATTATAGTAAATTATTATATACTTTTTAAAAACTATTACACTATAAAAGCAATATTAGGCTTTATTTAAATTATTAAATACATTATAGTATACTACTATATATATTAAATAATATATAGTCTAATTTACTTATAAGGCTTCCTTTTAATTTAGAGTCCTTATATTAGGCTACTATTTTAAACTATAAAGGAATTAAGATTTTATAGTTATTTTTAAAATTAAAGGTCTTAATTACTTTCTATATATATTAAACTTAATTAAACTATAGAAAGAAACGATACTTATTCTTTATTATTTAAATATTTAAAAGAAAGAAGCTAACCTTCTATTTTCTATTAAGTAAACTTTATTTAAACTTTTCTTAAACCGTTAAATATAAACTTTATTAAAGCTTATAATTAAATAATATTAATATAAGTTATTATAAAAATCTTAACCTTAAGATTATAAAAAATAATAAAGTTAAAAATTAACGCTATAAAACCCTCTTCTTTAATAGCTTAATAAATTTAGCTTGCTAAAGTTTAAGGTTTTATTTTAAACTATATAAGGCCTTAAAAAGGCAAATTATTTGTGACGGCTCCTGCAGTCTTGAGCCTGCAGCCGTTATCTGTCAGGGTTAGGGTCTGGCTTTATGTGCCTTGCCTTGTTTACGTGCCACTTCCTTTCACTTGCCCTACCTTCCTGTAATATTTAACTGTAGCTTACAGTGGCTCTCCTCTTTCCACTGCAACCTACTTTTGTATTCAATAAGGTTTACTAAACAGTGCCTCTGTGCTAGCCTAGGTGCCCTAAACGTAATAAAAGTAGGTTCGCTTTAAAGACCTCTAGGGACTTTGATTCTATTGCCTAATTCGGCTATTGTAAAGCTATTTAGAGACGAATTTTTATTTACATGTAAGTAGCTTGCGGTGGTTTATTGTATGTACTTAGTTATGCGTTATTGGCTTATATTATATATAGTTTAGCGTGTCGGTAGTAAAGGCTATTGAGTAGAGGTTTTGCTAACGTTATTTAGTTTATTTACTGTTTACGTTACTTAATTTACTTACTGTTTATATTATTAAATTTACCTATTATAAAGTTGTTAAAAATAGGCTATTATTACTTTAGGTCCTATTTCTTTATTAAATTTATTAAATCTATTAAAAATACCTTTTTCCTATCTTTTTTACAGCTTTTATAGCCACTCTTCTAAACGAATCGCTACTTACGTTAATATTAAACCTTTAAGCTATTTACTTATATTACAGCTTTCTATAACTTCCTTTTCTTTATTTATTATACCTGCTGCCCTTAGTAGGTTACGACGATGATGACGACGTTGTAAATAGCCTTACCTATATATAACGGTTTTTAAGATCCTTATATTCTAGCTTAATAAGCTAAATAAGCCTATAACCTATATATAAGTCGGTCTCTTTTAATAAGACGGTTAGGAACCCCTTTACCGGTTAGGCTTTTATTATTTCTATTAGCTGGCTTTTTAATACTGGTCTTTTATTAGCTTGCTTTAAGTATTATATTAATAGTAAAGCTTTATAAACTAAACTAAGCATTAAGTACTGAATGTTTGTAAAAAGCTTGAATTTTATACTTTTATAATGACCTTCGACTTTAAATAATATAGCCTAGTTTAGCTCTTTCCTACTTTTGACCTTTATTTCCGACTGCTTTAGAGTTTTTACTTTACTTGCGACTTTACTGATAAATTCTATAACTATATAATTAAGGCTACTGGGTAAATAGTTAGTAAAATAGTTAGTAAAAGGTAGAATATTGTATTATAATTGGCTGGTTTGGCTGGTAAAGAAGGAATATATTGGTATAGAAGGAATATTTGGATTAGTAGGATATAATATTACGGCTTTGTAAGCGAAGCTTTCTTTTTTTTAGAGGTTGTAACGGCTTTTGCAGTCTTAAGCCTATAGCCGTTATTTATTAGGGTTAGGGTCTGGTTCTACATGCCCTGCCTTAATTACGTGCCACTTCCTTTTACTTGCCCTACCTTCCTGTAATTTTTAGCTGTAGCTTGCCGTGGCTCTCCTCTTCCTACTACAACTTACTTTTATATTCAATAAGGTCTACTAAACAGTGCCCCTGTGCTAGCCCAGGTGCCCTGAACGTGACATTATTTAACTAATTTTAAACCTAAAGCCTTACTTATATAACTTTACTTTAATAGTTAAGTCGGCTTTTTAATAGAACTTATAAAAGCTTTTAAATATAATTATATAATTCTCCTCTTTTAAATACCTATGAAAAAATATCTCTATAAAATCGATTTACTTTATTTTTTAATCTAAGAAAGCTACTATAATTAATAATATATATTAAATAAATAATATAATAATAAAGGTAAAGGTCTTTATAAAATTTAAATCTTCTTTTTATAAAATTCCTCTAATAATTAACCTAGCTTTAAACTTTAAAAGCCTATTTTCTTTATTGGTCTTTTTATATAATACTAACTTATTAATTAATAGTATACAGTCTTTAAGAAAAGTACTTTAAAGAAGGAACTTAAAGGTTTTTTAATTAACTATTTACCTAAATTCGCTATATATAGCCTTTAATTAATAAGATTTTTTAAAGTTCTTTAATACTTATTTTAATATTTAAAATAATAAATTAATATTAAAAAAACCCTTAAAAACCCTATAATAATAAGCCTTAACTTTAATTAATATTAATTTAATAAATTAGTTAATATCTATTTTAATATCTTTACTTATATTTAAATATAGTTCTTTTACTTTTATTAATAAGTCGTCTTTAATAAAGAGTTTTAAACTGGCCTTAAAGCTTATAATAGGCTTATTAAAAGGGTTTAAGTTACTATTGATTATAGCCTTTTAAATTATAATAGGCCTACTAATTAACTTACTATTAAAGAATCTTTTAATATTAGCCTATTAGTTAATTTCTAAATTTAACCGGCCGGTTAAATTATATTTAAAGTATAAGTTACTATCTTTATTTACTAATTATAATAACTTTACCTCCCTTTAGTTTAAATCTCTTTTTAAAATAATAATAATATTTTAAATTATAATAAGCTTATCTACTATATTAATAAAAAAAGATTTTACTACTACCTTTCTAACCGATATTTATACTTAATAGGTCTTACTTCTAAAGATAGCTAGTAGTTTATTAAACTTTATATAAGCTTATAATTTTAAAGCTTTAAACCTTTTTTTAATAAAAATAAGGAACTTTATAAAAAAGCCTATAGCTTTAAACTGGCTTAAATTTAACTTATAAAAAAGGAAAGGCTTTAATTTATTATAAAACGTTTAATAAAAAGTAAGGTCCTTATTATTAACTATTATATAATTAATTAATTTAAATACTATAAATACTATATAATATTATAAATATTAAAGAAATTATAATAATACTATTATAGCCTATAACTGGTTTAAAAATACTTTAATAGAATGTTTAATTAAGTTATTTTACTTATAAATATAAAGCTTAAAAATAAAAAATTCAATACTTTTAATAAAAAATCAGGCCTATAATTTATAATTAATTTCTTTCTTACTGTTATAATAAAAGTAAATAAAGTACCGATTATAGCGATTTTTTAAACTTTTAAAAAAACCTTTTATAATACTTAATATAATTAATTTTTTAATATTTAATAAATAAAAAGTCTACTTAAATTAGGATTTTCCATCTATTAAAATTAATACTATAAGGAATTTATTATAAAGTATAGGTTTAATTTTAAAAGTATTGCCTTTAATAGAATTTAAAACCTTAAAAAGGTTTAAAATAATAGAAAATTAAAACCTTCTTATTACTTTAATTTTATTATAAACTGAATATTAAAAATCTACTTTTTTTATTAAATTTAAATTTAAAAGCCTAATAGTAATTTTATTAGTCTTTTTTAATAATATTAAGCCTATATAACCTAACTTAATGTACTATTTTAATATTATTTAAAGTAATTTACTATAGTAATTTATAATAGTATTAAGGATATTTTTAATAGCCTTTCTAAGTATATAGCCCCTTAAACTTCTTCTTAATTAAATAAGTTAAAGTTATTTAAACTATTAAAGCTTTTTATAAATTAATAAAGCTTTTTAATAAGTTTGCCTCGACTAAATCTTTTAAAATTAAAGTTATTTAAACTCTTAAAGCCTTTTATAAGTTAACGAAGTTTTATTTTTTTAGGTTTACTTTAACTATAGCCTTCTTTATAACTTTATTTAAATCTTCTAAGTTTATAGGGCTTTACCTTTTAGGTATTTAAATTAAAGTTAATAATACTATTACTATTTGACTTTATAAGCCTATTATTAGGCTTTTGAAGATTTAAATCGACCTTTAAATAGTTATCCTTTTAAAATAAGGGCCTATTAAAAAGCTTTACTATTAATTTTCGCTTTTAATTAATAACGTTAAAATTTATATTATAGTAAATAATAGGCCTCTTTACTCTTTATAATTTAAAAAGAAGTTTAAAGATTTAAAATCGAAAACTGCTATTAGAGCTTTATTAAGTTTATATAGTACTTTCTTTTTAATTTAACCGCCGGCTTTATAATATAGTATATTATTAAAAAGGTTAATATTAAATTAAAGAATATATAAAGTATTTTTAAATTTAAACTTAGTATATTTAGGAGGTTCTTTTTATAAAAGTACTATAAATATAGTAATTTTAAAGCCCTTAAGTATTAAAGGACTTCCTTTTATATAAATTATCCTTAATAAACTATTATTAAGTTTATAGTTAATAAACTATTTTCGACTATTAATATAGTTAGTAGACCTAATATTATATAGAAAGGCATTCCTTAAAGAAAGTACTATTAAGGCTTTATTTTTAATGCTTTTAATATCTTTAATTAACCTTCTAAATACTATATAAGTAGCTTTATTATTATTGTTATTATTAAAGTCTTTAAAAAACCTTTAAAATTAGATTATAAGAGTTTATTAATAGGTAAATAAATCCTTAACTTTAAGTCTTTTTTAATATCTTTAGGCCTTTTAAAGCTTTCTTCTTTTTCTTCTAAAGAGGGCTATTAAAGTTACTGAGGTTATTAAGGCTATTATTGTTATTATTTTTAAACTTTTTATTTAAAAAAACCTTCTTTTTAATACCTTTATAAGGGCCTTCTTTACTTTTATAGGCTATACTTTTAATAATAATAGAGGTTAGAATATATTTTTTTTTTATAAATCCGTTATTAAAAAGTTTAAGTTAATAGTATTTATATTTTAATTTAATACTTTAGTAATTTATATAATACTTCTTTACCTTTTAGTTTATTATAAAAAGCTTTTTTTTATAATTTATAGGTATTAATTTATTTAATTTATAATTTAAAAGTTAATATCGGTTAGTATAAACTAATTAATTGTATTAAAGAATTTAATATTAAAATTTATTAAAAAATTAATAAATTAGTAAAAGTTTAAGGAGTAGTATTTTTTATAAAGGTTCTTTCGTTATAATTTAGCGCTATAAAAACACCTTTAAATAAGTAATTTATAAGCTTTAATAGAGTTTATTTATTATAAAATAGAAGCCTAAGGGCTTAAGGCTATACTATTTCAAAGTAATATTAATAGTAAGGCCTATTTAATATTATTCTAGTAGGCTATTATAATAGGGTCCTTTATAAAAGTAACTATATCGATAGCATGTAGTATAATTTTAAGCCCTATTTTTATAGATTGAAATTTTTAGGGCTTATAAGCCTTTAATTAACGGGAAATTTGTAGACCTTTTAGTCATTTTAATAACTATAATAATATAAAAGACCTTAACAGAATTACTATTAGCCTCAAGTTTTAATTAATAAGCTGTTACGGCTTTTATATATATAATTTTAATTACTATTAAAGAAGTAATTATAGTAGCCTTAAACCGTTTAAAGTACTTTAAATTATTATTAAAAGCTTAATTTACTTTACTATTTTGATTATAAGACTTTATAATTATTAAGCTTAAACCTCTTACTCTTTAAATTAAATAATAAAGGCCTATATATAGTAAGAATCTATTAATTCCTTTCTTTTAAAAGGCCTTTATTTAAGCTTTAATTTATATTTTTAAATTTATAAAGGGCTTAGTATGTTTATTATGAAAGTATCCTATAGGGCTTTAAAACTTTAACTTAATACTGTTTTTAATTAAGGCTTTAATTATAGTTTACTTATATAGTAAAAGGTATTAGGTTTATAGCGTTTAAAAGCTTTAAAAAATAAGCTCTATTTTATATAGTAAAATACTATAACTATTAATAATAGTAATGACTAAAAGATCGCTTTATCTTTTTACTTTTTTACCTACTTTTAATTTTATAGAACTACCTACTTAACTATAGTTAAAAATAAAAATACTATTTCTAACTTTTATAAGCTTATAACTTA